>CM044433.1:89927968-89941309 GCA_024363595.1 Xenopus borealis
CCTTCGTATATATTTATCTTTTTTTCCTATTAATAACATTGGGATCAACCACTAAAAATAGCTGCCAGGCCAGTAAAATACCAGCCAGGTGGCAACCCTACTTCCCATATGGCCCTGATTGCAGGGGCAAAAAATTATAAGAACCACATAGGGTGGGGTCGGCATTGTGGGCCCCTGAGGTGGCATCACTGGTGGGCCTTGGACCCCCAGTCTGATGCTGAATGTCAATCTTATTAGTTAACATGATGCATGAGCTACTGTAATGATACAAGCAGGTATATTTCTGTTTGCTATATTTAGGCCTGGCCCCAATGTGAGAAAATGCCTGAATTACCTCTCTATTCACCAATATGAGCTGGCTACTGTAAAGTAGCACACACTTATTGCCACTGCTACATTTTTGGCTGAAATGCACCTGACAATTGACGGGATTGGACAACTGCAGATGAATTTAAAATGTTTTGAGTCCCCATAGTTTGTATGTAAGCACAGAGACTCAATAGGCCAGAGGAATGGAATTAGTACAGTTAAGGGTCCTGTTATCCAGAATGCTTCAGGTGCATGTAGTTTCCCTTTAAAATCATCCAGACGTATTTAAAGAAAAAAACAAGGTATTACAAAGAATCTAGAAAAAAAAATATTTAAAACAAGCTATTAAATTCTCTGAAACCAAAAGCTACACGCAAATCATTCAGTTCCATGCAAACTAGGTGATTGTATTAAAGATTTCCTAGTAAGCATTCAATCAGCCCTTGAAGTTAAAAAATGCTACCTATCTACACACAGACAGAAACAAACATGCTTTGTTTTCAGCGCTCTCTGCTTAATTCAACCATAACAGGCGAGCATTTTGTCTGTGTGATTAATTTGAGGCCAGCAATTACTGTACAAACAAGAACTGAGCACAGGTAGCACTTCCCAGCTCTTCAGCAGCACAATAACTGTCTCCACCACAAAAGGCATCACAGAAAGATTGTAATAAAAAGACGCCACTTTTTTCACCAGACTAAAGTGAAATGTGTTAAAATGTTTGGTGTAAACTGAATAAGGCTATGGTCGGGAGACTGGAGAATCTATCATTAGGGGTGTATGATGATGATTGCTGGTCTTTGCTCAAAGCTTCACAGTTTCCTGCACTATACATGAGAAATGAATGGCTGTGTATAGGGAATCAATTTGCTTAACACTGGATACAGTATTCTTCTCTCCAGTGCCCTCTACAGTACAGGGGGTAGCACTGCCACACATTCAATGGTTTAAAGGAGTTGTTCAACTTTAAATTGTATTTTAATACAATGTATTCTAAGATGGTCATTTTATATGGTTTTTCAGATAGTTACCTTTTTGTTCAGTAGCTCTTCAAATTGGTATTTCAGCAGCTACCTGCTTGCTAGGGTCTTATTGATCCTAGCAACCATGCAATGGTAGTGGCAATGGTTAGAAGGAGAGGCAGGAATATGAATAGGAGATGGCTGAATGAGGGTTGGCTTTACTTGCAAATTGCCTACAGACATATTTATGTGCAGGTCTGCCATCAGGGCTCTAGTTAAGGGCTCTATGGCAGAGGGGGTTCCCAATAGGAAGGAAAATGTGATTTACAGGCTACAAATGGGGTGCAACTCAGGTGGGCAGGTGGGGTATCTTGGATTGTGGGCAATGATTTGATGTAATTTGGTGTGGCCAGGGCTTGATCATGTATGCACAGTATTTTTTTCATTCATTGGAGCCCCATTCTACTGGTGAGTTAATAATTACATAACTGCTCAGTTAATACTATTGGCCCCCATGATTGCTTATGGTGGCCAGCGGTGCAACTAGATATTACTGGGCCCCACAGCAAATTATTTTTCAGGCCCACAAAATGTCAAGAGGGTTACTTGTTTTACCAATATTTATTGGAACTGTTTATGAATTAGGTCCTAATGGGGCCCCTATACCTCCTGCCCCCCCCCCCCCCCCCCCCCCCCCCCCCCGCAGCAGCAACGCTTGTTTCCTCTGTAGTTACGCCCCTGATGGTGGCCCTGATTATATGTACAATATATATCCCTGTGAGTTATTTGTATCACTTAGTTAGAGAGAAGAAAGGACACAGGTTGTGTGCAGTGTTTCAGTGACACTATTAGTTTGGGCCTGTGCTTTGGTCACTGCCAGTGCTTTCTTCATCATCATCATCATCATCATCATGTGTGCTCAGGTCAGGGCCACCCTCAATAATCATGGCAGACCATACTAATTCATTAGCAGGGCACACCCAATTATGAGCCAACCTGTCACCTATGCCCTGTGAATGGTGGGCTCCATTAACGAGAATGAGGCCAAAAGAAAACAAAAATTACTCATTCATACCCTTAACTATCCCAGCCATGATACCCCAGTTATGCCAAGACCAACTCCATGATTTACCTAAACACTACCTGTTCCCTACAGGGCCCACCCCTTGACTGCAGTACCCCCTGTACCCCTCTGATGGAAGCTCCTCACTAGAACATCAAGTGATTCAGCTTTTGTGGAAAGGAATCTAAACAGCACCTAATCCTCCCTCCCTGTGCTAGAGACTGCAGTGCTCTTGGAATACAGGCAGAATCTAAATACTATAGAAGGGCATGCCATAATGCAGTGATCCCCAACCAGTAGCTCATGAGCAACATGTTGCTCTCCAACCCCTTGGATGTTGCTCCCAGTGGCCTCAAAGCAGGTGCTTATTTTTGAATTTGAGGCTAGGAAGCAAGTTTTAATTGTATAAAAACAGACTCCTGTAGGCTGCCAGTCCATATAGAGGGTAACAAATAGCAAATAACAGCCTTTATATGGCACCCCAAGGGACTTTTTCATGGTTGTGTTGCTCCCCAACTCTTTATACGTTTGAATGTGGCTCATGGGTTAAAAAGGTGGGGGACCCCTGCCATAATGCATTTCAATGCTGAGGGATATTCCATAGACAGTAAAAGCAAACTGTATATGACCTCTAGTGGTGGCTAGTGGTTCTGGTCAAATGTGTTATCCTCAATTTAAAAGAGAAATAAAATACAAGCTCAAGACAATTTTTAAATACTGTAATTAAAATACTTAAATACTTAAATCTGGTGCTTTATTCTCTGCATCCCTTTGTAACAGCTTCAAGAGCAACAGTCTGTTCTGTTTCCTAATATCCCAGTAACAGGAGAGTTACACTATAAAACAGGAGGCTGAAAAAATGCTTTCCTATGTGCAGAGAAACATTGTAGTTAAAGTTATTATATCTATTAGAATAGGTATCTGAATGCATATGTAGTGAGATACTTTGACAACGAATCCTCATAACTCCTTTTATTTCTTATTATTTATTGTGGGTTTTTTTTATGTAATAATACTTTTCTAAAATTCAATTCTGTGTTTCAGAAAACAGAAAAAAAACGAAATACCATTCCCCGTGTGGTTAGAATGCGACATATACGCACAAGAATAAATGTAAGTAGGAAAGCATTTCGTGCAATACATATATGGTTCAAACTCCAAAACTCAGTTATTCTATTTAAAATGTATGAACAGCAGGGGGCGCCAGAGTCTTATATTTGATATTGCTGCTGCAGGGATTTAAGAATGACTTTTTTTTGTGTTGTTTTAGTTTAGTTAATAAATCTTCTCTGGAGAAGAAAGATAATGACTGAAGAAAGGGTTGTTTATTACGTCATTAATTACTGTACCATAAACCCAAAGTTGCAAAGGAAAAAAAAAAAGGATAGAGGGATACTGCCTTCCAATTTTCCAGATGAGACTTTGTTTTAAGGACGAGGATCACAATATTACTTTGGATAATCTGACTAGTAGGCTGTTTTTAAAGTGCCTTGATTAAAGAAAAAGCTGAGACTATCTAGTCAACAATGTACCCCAACTTTAAATAATAAATTGGAACTGTATTTGGCCTTCATTATGGCCTATTGGCAACATAATTAACTAAGTATTTGACATCTTATTTGTGTAAAATATACAGACCATTTAAGCAGTCGTATTACTGTTTCTAAAAATGAGGTACCTAGTGAGGTTTGATGATGGGTTTATTAATTGTCCTGTGTGGTTTCTAATACACCTGGTGATAATAAGGCCTATTTCTAAGCTTTGTGTTGCCTCTGGGGTTTAAAAAGGACATCTGCAATACATTGTGGCTAACCAAAGTGAAAGCATGAAAATACAATTTTGTTAAAAAAAGGGCCCCCACAACCATAGTCATGTATAAGATAAGTATGGGCAGTAGCAGCTTTGTTCACTTTGATTCCACACCACAGCACAGCATTTTGGGGTAGGTACATCACCAAGAGATAGTAACACCAATAAGTCATGCGAAAGCCATATGTGACATCTTTTCATTTGAGTTTACTAGATCATTTGAAAATCCGTAGCACAAGTAGAAAAGTGAATGTACAATGTAGTTGGTGACAGTTGTTATTGTACAGGGCCAGGGCAATCTCTGTTGTAATGCAATGGCACTAGGCAGGGGCGAAACTACAGAGGAAGAAGCAGACCCTATGGCTGCAGGGGGAGGGGGGCAGGAGGTATAGGGGTCCCATGAGACCCTAATTCAAATACGATTTAAATACATATTGGTAAAACAGATCAGCCTCAATAAATTTTGGGGGCATGAAAAATAATTTTCTGTGAGGCCCAGTGATAAGCCACTGCGCTATAGCTCAGTGCATGCTTATATTGGGAGTGCAATCTCTTATACAAGGGTCATTCTCTATAAGGCTGCATTACTACAATGTCAGGGTGCAATATACTTCATTATTATAATATGGGGGTGTTCCCTGCTTGAGTGTTGGCATTAAGTTGCTGTTGACTGCAACCTTGGATTTCTTTATATTTGCATTCTACCATTTATATTTTGCACTTTGGGTGTATGTTAGCAGCTGGAGGAATACCCTCAGCTTTTAAAGGAAAATATTCTCCATTCACATGGCGATTGTACATAATTCTATTCCCTTGGGACGGGCAGTGCAAGAGGAAATGTCTCCGTATAAACCAGCCCTCCCAACCCCCTTCCCTGTTCACTCCATCACCTAAAGGAGAGGAAACAGTGGGAATTAAGAGTTGCGGGCGCCCTGTGCCAAAGTATATATCCTGCTCACCGGATCATGCTCTCTGCTCTCAGTCCATCGCTTCTTTCGAGGAATAATCAAGCGAGAAATCTTTGGACTGACTTTAGTGAACTGGGAAACCGATCTCAGCGTCCCCCCCCCCCCCCCCCCCCCCAAATAAAAGTCTTGCGAGAGTTTCTATTGCAGTAATAGAAAGCGGATGTGAATATGCATGGGGAGCATTTTAATCTTTCCTGATCGAAATTAAGTGCAGGCATCGACTATTTCTAACAAAGTCTCTAAATCGACACTAATTGCAAATAATAACTAACATCCCGACCAGAGCAGAAATCGCTCGGTGCCCTTGCCTGGCATGTGGGCAGTGATATCGGGTGGGTAAGGCTGCCATTGCACGTGAGATCTTCATTGTGCTCAAGGGGGTAACTACAGAGGAAACAGACCCTGCGGCTGCAGGGGGGACCCAAGAGGTATAGGGGCCACATGAGGCTCTAATCCATATACAATTTCAATAAAAATTGGTAAAACAGGACATTTTGGGGGCCTAAAAATAATTTGCAGTGGGGCCCAGTAATATCTAGTTACTGATCGTGCTCCTGTTATAAACCTGAATGTAATGGGAAAAAAAACTAGCAGAAAGCCAAAAGTTCCTCTGTGTGATTATGCATTATATTTGCAATATTACTCATACAGGCAGGTAAAACTTAAGATTTGTTGTGTAACCATACGAAATTGTGCCTTCTGTAAGGAATATCTAAAATAATATATTCATTTATATTGTTAAGGCACGATGTTAAGAACGTTTTCTCCTACAATAAACATCTTATTTTAATTTAATCTTCTTTCTTTAAAAAAAAAAAAATACTCATTACCAGCAAAACAAATATACAGCTTAGGTGTTGATTTCAAGACTTTTTTTCGTTCATTATTTCTTTTTGTATCAACTTTTCCATTAGAATGAAGTTAGCTCTCACCTCATCTATCTAAGCTGTCATCTATCTTTCTGTCTGTCTGTATATCTATCTATATATCTATCATCTATCTATCATCTATATATCAAACATCTATCACCTATCAATCTATATATCAAGTATCTATAAATCTCTCTATCTAGCTATCATTCATCTGTCTATCACCTATCTATATATATCTATCAATCATCTATCAATCATCTGTCAATCATTTATCTATCAATCATCTATCTATCTCTATCGTCTATCTATACTACTCTATCTATCTATCTATCTATCTATCTATCTCTCTATCTCTCTCTCTCTCTCTCTCTCTCTCTATCTATCATCTATCTATCTATCTATCTATCTATCTATCTATCTATCTATCTATCATCTATCTATCTATCTATCTATCTATCTATCTCTCTCTCTCTCTCTCTCTCTCTATCTATCTATCTATCTATCATCTATCTATCTATCTATCTATCATCTATCTATCTAGGAGATATATGTCTACTATTGCATTCCCAAAATGAGAACAAGGACCAAAAATTAAATATATTTATATTTTTTATGTTTTATTGTAGTGTGACAAAAAAAAACAAACAAAAAGAAAGAAAGAAAATGAACATATACCCGAGTAACCAGCACGTTTCAAATCATGGATTAAACGGATATAACGCAGATTTGTGATCATTAAACTTTTATTGAACTCGAGTGAAAAAGGAAAAAAAATAAAAAATAAAAAAACAAAAACCTGAGGTTTATTCCTGCCTTGCACCCCACTGTGTTAAATCCCATTAAAGGGATTTTTTTTTCGTTTTGGAGTCTTGTAAGAAGCCAATGTCACTAGAGCGCAAGCATGGCACACGATTGTCCTGTGCAGAGGGGACAGGCAGCTACAAACACAGTAAAGAAACCATACATATGTCCTTCAATCACAAAATGCTAAATAGGTTTTCATTTACAATATATATATGTATCATGTAAATTGAAAAAAAAAAAATTTAGGAAAATTAAATGCAATGAATTATTCTCTAAATATTATGTACACATCATGTACAACTCTGAATAAATTAATAACAATTTGCATATTTCGGGATCCTTATAGCTTATTTACACAAATTACTATTTTTCCATAAATATTTCTGGGCCCTGAGTAGGTATAATACTCTACTGGTGCACCAGCTTTCTGAAATTTTTTTTTCTTTTTGACAAAAAATGTATTCTAAGTATGCAGCTTCAACTAAGGATAGAATCTTTGTTTGACCATCCAACATAATATATATATATATTTATATCTTTTAGTTATTTTGTATTCACAATGGGATTAGACATACTTCCTAACTGCATTGCGTTTCCAACAAGTCATTTGTGAACAGGTCCCAGACCTGCTTTAATAAGAAATCTGAGGAATTCTTGTTTCACCCCTCCACTGCCTAATTGTCCATCATCAAGTTTAGAGTCTCTGCATTCTTGGGCCATGCCACTTGCAGTGTGGGGAAGGGGGTGATCCCTTACAATAGCACTATTATGATGAGTTCACCATGGCTAAGTAAAAGGCTGATGTACAGGCCCAGTAGCAGGTGTACACTTCAGAGAGGATATTTCTACAGAGATAGAAATTAGTTTGCTTTTGAAAATCATTTCAAGCCTTCATAATCGGTGGGGTTTCAGTGTGTGGTTGCATTAGTCCCAGATTTGCATTTGATTGCTGCCCCTGCTCAATAAATAGAGTGTGCTGTACAAGATCCCAGTGCTTTTTAGCCCTTTTGGCTCAAGTTAAGGGCAAAGGTGCCAGTCACTTTGGTGACTCCCTGCCAGGTGAGACCTCCCTATGGCTCTCCAGTCCACTGACGAGTCTTTGGATGTTCTGCAGCTCATTTATGGAATCTTTCATGGAGGCTTTGGGAGAGAGGGAGTTTGAGTGGGACCTCTTGTGCACAGGAGTGTCTGGGATTGGACTGGACTCCCGACTACTGCCAGGTTTGGAGCTCTCTGATCCCGGGTTGAGGCTGCCAGGCAAGCCAGTGGTCAGGAGGTTAGTGCTGGGAGGAATGCCCACCGGCATTTGGTAGGGATTAAAGCGGAGGCGGGGCCTTGTGCTGCTGAGGAAAGGGTTCCTTGGCATAGTAGTCGCAGCGCTGGTAGCTGGCATCGCCGATGCAGCAGCAGCTGCTGCTGCCATGTATGTGTAGGGATAAGGAAACAACCCTCCGAATGCGGGCATTGGAATTCCCTAGGAGATAAAGAAGAAAAATATTCAGCATACAATGTCCATCAGCAAATAAAAGAACAAACCCTATAAGCACAGCGCTATAATAAGCAATGCCCATGTACCTGTTGCATGATGCCACTTTTTACTACACATTTATACTACAAAATTATAATATATATATATATATATATATACATGTCATGCAATAGTTGCAAATATGCGGATTTCATTCACTTTCCACAGCATATAGGGTTGTTTTGTATGCCTATTTAATGTCCTCGTTCTAAAGGTAAATGTTCATTTTCCAAAATTACTCTTTATTGTATGGTTAGATTTAATTGCCTGATATGGTTGAAAATTATGTAATGGGCGCTTTATAGATGCAAACCTTATTACTGTTCAGAAATTTACTGAAATTTCAAAATACTAATTATAAGAGGATCTATCACGTCGTCCTCTGCTGGTAGCCTTGTGTACTCCACCCATCGTATAGACATAGGGTGCCCACCAGTTTATTGGGATGCAGTAGTACTATTTTCCCAGCACAACGTTTTCAGCTTCCTATCTAAGGGTTAAGGTAATCGTTTCCTCAAGGCCTTTACATATAGCAAAATACACAGAGCTAAGATTAGCAGTTTAAACACTGCCATCAATCCATCCTCAAAATTCAAAATAAAATTCCACAGATGAAACATTCTACTTTCATGGCTCTACTTTCTACTCTAAGCAAATTTAAAAATAGATATATTAATAAATTTTCAATGGTTTTAAAGTTATTTGTAAATAGAATTTCAGCACAAAGATGCATTTCTTTATCCCTTTCTATTCCCTGATTCTGACTATTTAGACAATGTCTTATGTATTACAGTTCATTATTAGCTGGTTTCTTTTATATTGTTGCAAGAATCCCAGCCAGGAGTAAACAGCCAGTCAGATATTCCTTACAAGTTACATTTAAAAATAACTTTAGACCTAAAAGTTGCTTATAACTGCATTTACTTTCAGAATGTAAAAACAAAAAAGGAGCAGACCTTTACATTTTTGCACAGAATGTACGTTTCATACATTGTATTTCCCTTGCACAATAAAATATTAAAGGGACAAAAACTGTACATCACTGATTCCATTTCTTTGTTACAAATATAAAACCCAGAAGTATTATGGAAAAGGACACATGACAGATATTGGCAGCCAAGCAGCCGACCTGACCACTATGAAACTGTATCTCATATTAATGCAAGCACCGGGTCTATTTCTCAGAGACATGGAACATTCCCAGAGATATTGGAAACTCTGTACCGAGTTTATTCAGGTAGAAAATGAAAAGGTTACAAACATTCTGTTTGCCAAAATAGTTCAGCAGAGCTCTGTCCGCTGTGCAAATGGGCATGGTAATGTCATATCCTACTATAAATCATTCTACTGACAGTATTAGGACATTGCAGCTAAAGTAATAAGTCACCTATATTTGTTCCTTAAAGGAAACCTAATTATTTGCAGGGTTAATATTGTGTGCGAACAACAGCGACATCTCGTGGCGGGTCAGGGCAAACGCACAAACATTGAAATTGACATTTTATGAAACTGAGGCACTTATTACAGAATATGACTCTTACCTGAGAGGCCAGCATGTGCTGGGAAAAATGAAATGGGAAAGGAGTAGCTGCCCCCGTTGCCCCCTGCACAGAGGAGAGGCTGCCGTTATCCAGAGCACCTGCCCCTGTCATTGAGGCTAGCAAATGTCCCATGCCCATGGCAGAGAAGGCTCCCGGGCCCATTGTAAATTGTCCTGGGTGAATGAACAAAGGCTGTCCGGCGTTCAAGGGGTTAAAAAACTGCTGGCCGTGGAGGCCTGAGAGTGCCAGGCTTTGCAGATGGCTAGCGCTCAGGTGAGGTGGGCTATCAGTCTGTACCATCAGGGGGGCAAAGGTCTCTTTACTTAAACTCCCACATTCCGGGTCACTTTTAGAGTCCTCTTTCCTCCTGCTCTCCACCTTGTCTTTCTCTAATCTCCTGATGCTGCTGAATAGACTGTCGCCGCCGTCCTTGCGACTTTCTGGGGAGTCGGATTTCTTTTCTGGAGTGCTCTTGTCTTTGCCCCTGTCTTCCAGTCTGGGGCTGCTTGGGGGGCTACGGTGGCCAACTGGGCTATGGCTTCTGGCGCTCCTGACCTCTCGCCTGTCCAGCTCCTGGTCACTGTCTGCCCCCAACTTCTCTTCTGCAGCACAGGAGAAATCGCATGTTAATTGCCTGAGTGGTAAATCAGCAGTCTATCGCATCTACACTGTCACCGAGTACTTATATACAACCTTGGGCAACCGCCAACACATCTATACACAGGATTCTCACTTAATACACTCTGTTCTTCATTCTCTATTACTATATTGTATTCATCTTTCTTTCTATGGTGCCTGTGTGTTTATGGAATGGAAATGAGCATTAAATATGCTTGATTGATATCTTTATCGTTAAATCCAAAGAAAAAGAAAAGCGAACAGAAACTGTTTATTTTTATGTGGGGAAATATAAATATAGAATACACACGAAGAAAATACTATTATTCGGAGTTCATTGATTTACATAACGTTGGGCTCCTGACTTCTCTGTTTAGTTTTATATAACCTTGAGTGAAAACAGATATTTCTCTCCTTTGATGTGTACAATATAACTATTTGTGCAGTGTGAAAAAATGGAATAGTACTTATGGTAGAAATCAATGGAATTTATTTCAATAGAAGAGTTTAAGCTTTTTATTAGCATTATTAAGGCTTACAGAAAGTAAGAATAATATTTTAGATCTTTCTCTAGAACCTGCTTTTAGAAAAAAATTGTAGTGAAGTTCTAATAGAAACCGTTAAAGAGATATTAATATGATAATGGTGATTATACATCCATGGAACAAAAATTCCACACAACGAATATTGAATATAATCGAATATTAAAAATATCACACCTAGTTTTTTTGTGTTATTTGAATTCCCTTTGCAAATTCATGAACCCATTAATAGCTGAATGTAACTTTAATGGTGGCCAGATTAAAAATGGAAAATGAATGCAAAGCAGCAATACAGTAATTAGTAATGTGTTGGGGTAATACGTGTTATCTGCTTGGGAGTACTCGGCCACATTTAAAGGTAAATTGGCCGTGTTCATTTTGCCAGTAATTATTGGGAAAGCTGGAAAGTTCAGAATTTTTTCCTGAATTCAGGTTACCACTGACTTTGAACTGTGCTTACATTTGTCCAGCAGCTCCATATATTTCTGACTACAGTGGATAAATGACCATGGGGCTGCGGTATGTGAGCGACTAATGAGAGACTGAAGTTAGGCCAACGGAAGTGCAGGGGATCAGACACACTAATCGTGGGAGTTGCAGGACGCAGCGCAATTACCTCTATTAGTGCGGTGCAGCCGGAGAGGGCTGGGTTCTGCACTCAAGGGAGAATGCAGAGAGTCTCTGCCTGGGGCAGGATCACAGGAGGAGGCATCTGATTCTGCGCCGTCTCTGTCTGCTTTGCACTGCTCTTCATACATCCGAAGGGATGGCAGGCTCAGTTGTTTCCTGATTCCCAAACAAACCGGGGGACAAGGGGTTAAGACATCTCGCATAATTATTTAACCCCTGCTGCGCCATATTTCCAGCCATTAGTGGTGTCATTTGTGAATAGCTAACAAACGTGGCACAGAATGAATCAGATCTTAATCCCCCCTGTAGCCAAGTTGATAGCGCCTCTAATCTAGTTACCTTTTCTCTCTCCTTCCATTCCCGGTGTCTCTAAATCCTTTAGCAAATGGATTGTTATCAATTTTAAGCTGAGTGATCTAGAGAGAAGAAAAAAAAAAAAGAAAAACACATAAACAACTATTTCAATAAATTCAACCGTTTGACCTATCTTGACTTCATCTATTGGACAACCATGTTTTCCAACCCTATTGGGCTATGATAAAGGCCCCACTATGTATTTAAAATATCGTTGTTTTTTTTTTACATATACAATTTAGACAGACAGACAGATAAGATGGATAGATAGGCAGGCAGACAAGACATTCCACCTTGGGTCTAAGGGATCTGGGTGTTGTCTCATAAATGAGTTAGTGCCCATTGTGAGCAGCTAGCCATTGTAAGGAACAGGTTAATCCGAGTGGAAGTGTCAGTGTCTGTGTGTTTACCTTATCCCCGTACTAGCTGGTAGCACGCAGTAGGCAAACAGTTCAGTCTGACTAAAACAAAACAACAACCCCCTGGCGTTCCCCTCCAGCTCCCCCCCATGTTTGCGCTATTATCATAGCTGACAAAAAAATGTCATATTTCCCAGTAAGGATTAAAAAAATACCTTAAATACTAAATGCAACATCTGGCTGTAAATCAAGTGGGAGAATACTAATATTTGTGTGTTGTACCAATGGAAAGGGTTAACAGTCAGGTTACATTCCAACCAGGTTCTTTATGTAAATAAAGCAAATTTCTGCCCCTAGATCCCCACACTGGGCAGGCTCCCTTACCAACAGATTAGAACACGCAGTCTCCCGGTTTAACACACCACATGCTTTATTAAAAATGATGCTGAGGTTTGCCCTGAATTATTAATAGAGTTTTAATGATAGGAAGTTATTTTTCAGAGCCCCCTGGAGGGAAGATGGCGACTAAACATTGCTGTGTTGGTTAAAAGCTATTCTTATCTCTCACATAAGGCTGAATTATGGGGCAGGCGACATTATATCAATTAATAATTCATAGTTTTGAAATATGTCCCTTTACCTAGCAATACATCTTAAAAAAAATCCTATGCTGAATATTACATTTCATAATATATACGAACTCTTGTTTTTTTTTTGCTTTCTAAAATTTATTTTCTTAAAAGAGAACTTTATTGTTAAGAGTTCCCATGTACCAATGTATATACAATGAGATCAGATAAGGAGAGTCCGTTTACATATTTTATATTCTTTCTGGGAAAGTTTAAAGTCACCCTGTAACTATTATTCATGCAAAAGGCATCCACGTGATCGAGACCATATGCACTAACACTTCTTTTCATTGATTTGCATAACTAAAATGAAAAAATAATATGGAAATAATTTGATATATATATATATATAT
>CM044433.1:89943062-89953263 GCA_024363595.1 Xenopus borealis
GGGGGGGGGGGTCTTTCTGGTGCTGCATTCAAGTAAAATGTTAGCCATATGCAGATAAAGGACGCCAAGGAAAACAGCTCGAGCCAATTAACCAAGCCCTGGGTCCAACCTTACAATCCTAACAGAGCTGGGAATGCAAAGATGCCAATAAAGTATGGGACCTGGGCCTAATATTGCAACCAAACCAAAAATATAAAATCTAAGAGTCTTATAAAGTCGAACAAAACCGCATAGTGTTAATTGGACCAATAATTTGTTCTTCAACAAGCCATAAAACATATACGTTATAAAATCCTAGTTGATAACAGAGTATTAACAATTGCCCCTTCCACTAGGCAGTATGTAACAGTCAGGCCCTGTTTGAATATATTGGGCAATAATAAACATGGGATCTAAAGAAATGGAGAGATACAGAGACAGTGAGAGAGAGAGAGAGAGAGAGAGAGAAACAGAGAGAGAGAGAGAGAGAGAGAGAGAGAGTTCATGCCCCTTCTCCAAGATCTATGCTATAGAGGTCTGACAGAAGAAAGGAATTCCTTACCTTATCGTTCTGATAAGCAGTCACCGCTATAAAATCTGTCTCTGGAAATACATATGTCCTAAAAGTGCTGTAGGGAAGTTTCAGGATATCATTGGCTCTCACTATATGAAACCGTGGCTGATATTTATGCATGGAATTGAGAATGGTCTGAAAGATACAAAAAAAAAAATATATGCTTTGAGTTAGGAGACGTGACAAAAACGCAAAATACAATACATTGTAACAAATCACTCTCTGGAGTTGTTTTTGTTTGATAAGTTTATTTATTTAAAGAATACAAATTAATTTCTCAGATAGAAAAAATAAATACACATTCATTTATTTTCTAATAACGCTCTCTCTCACTTATGATGAGAAATGATTGTACTGCAAGTCTGGGTATTTGCTTACTCACTGCCTAGACACGAATTTGACAGACAAATCATACTTGGAGATACAGATCCATACAGATTGGTTTAGAACCTGTACTACCAATAATATGGCTTGAAATAGGATTTATGCAAAAGGCAAATCCCTTTGTGGTCAGAAAACATTACATCGAGTGTATGAAACGCTATCCTGATTTCATAAAAGATTAAAATGATCGGGTGAAATGAATAGTGTCGTAAAACGAATCGATCTGATTGTTGTCCTATCAATGGAAAATATAGAGAAGGAAAAATTGTAACAGCATTTCCCATTCAAGCGTGCAAATCCCCACTGAACAAAAAAAAATCCATCCTGCTGCTGTTGCCTGGCACGGCCAAGCTACAGATGGGCATTGATTAAACCCTGCTGCCCAGCTTAATATACCAGAATGTGGCCTTTCAGAGACACAGATCTCAAACAAGGAAATGAAAGCCTTTGCAGATGCATTCATTCGACTTTTTCCCTTAAAGAGACAAAAAAAATATCTAAAACATTTCGAGACTTGTGTTTTTTCCAACAGGAGATGTTGCAGTGAAAACTGGATATAGAATCCTTATTCGGTTTCCACTATAAACCAATAGAGCAGTATGTAGAACGTATTTGGGATTACCGTACATTCAGCGCTGAGACACTAGAGGTTTTGGAACAAGTTCAGAATTTAAACTAATCCAAGTTGATGCTATGGTGGGTGCTTGGATTTCCTCAGGCCCCAAAGACACTGTCATTAGGGAAGTATATACATGTCTCACAGTGATAAATGAGGAGGAAAGCGATAGCCTGCTAATGTTTAAAAAAGAGGGCCACCGGCTGGAATAATATTTGGGCATAATACTAGCATGCAGAGCCTTGGGGAGGTTCATCATGTGTACATTGGTAGGACAAGTAGCTGAGCTTCAGCTGGCATCTGTAGGGAGAGTAGATCATCGCGGCCCTCCAGCTATCCTTGCCCTACAACGTTCTATAGTTCAGCAATATCAGGGATCCTGCTTTACTGGCAAAACAAACTTGCTCTCCTAACAGCTGCTTTCATAGCATCTGCAACTAAAGAGATCCGATGAAAATAAATGAATTCTAAACTTGACCTTGACCTTTCCTACTGTATGTCAGTTCTTGGGAACAGAAGCCTGTCAGATTGTAGGGCAGTGCCATATTAAATTCCCCTGCTAGAGTATTTTCATATTATTAACAATAGCAGAGAAATTATTTTTAGTTTTTAAGCATCTTAAATATTTAATATTTATATATTTGTATGTCTGTGTAGTGATATATTGAAATATTTATATATATATATATATATATATATATATATATATATATATATATATATATATATATATACAGTACACTTCAGTACCATAAAATATTATTCAACATATATATGTTATATTGTTATGCCCCCTGTATGAATTAAAGGGCATGGTTGTTTTGTAACGATCCCCAACGACTCGATACACACGCTTTCATTCTGGGAAGGTGGAATGAGGCACATACTTAAGACATTGTTACTTAGAGGACTAGGCGCAAAATTCGCTGTATTGGGGTCTGGTGCTAAGTGTCTAAGGAATATAAAGTCGAGTTAAAGTCTCTAAATCCTTTCAATTACCATATATAAAAAAAGGGTTGTGGTAATTTTACCTTTAATTTACTTATTACTTATCATAGTTGTCAAAAGGCAGAGACTGCGATTGCACTGCATGCTGATAAGGACGCAAAGAGCCATTCAGGAAGCTTCTCATTTGTCTAGAAGGAGGGTCGGAGTCAGGCTGGGGAGAAATGCTAAAATACTCTGTGTACAAGATCAGCCCAGGAAGAATGAATTGTCCCACTCAAGAGTCTATTTTCTGACATGAGGAATTCATTTCTAAAGCAAACTCCCCGTAACCCCCGCTAGTTGGTTTATTTTTCTTTCCTCTCCGGGCCAATTGATCGCTGCAGTATTATGATTTTTATGGCTTCTTGAACTTCTCATTGATGGAAATTCAGCTGTGGCTATTGTGATGCTTAAGCCTAAAGAAAGTACATAAAACTAGACAAAAAAATTGCCTCTGTCCTCTGCCTAAGTGATTGGGAAGGGCAAGGAGTGCTTTACCTTTCCTATACCGACCCCTCTCAGACACACAGTCTCTCCATGACCTCATTTCAGCAGCTTTGTTTAATCCCAAACATTTTCCAGATTTAAATACTATCTCTTGGGGATTCTCCTAACTCACAAAATTGCCGTGGTGGTTTTATTTTTGCTGTACCATCCCCAGATATCAAGAGATGATCAGACGAATCTTTCCATAAGCCAAATATTTAAAAAAGATAATGTAATTTCAAAATCCCCAAGAGAAACAAGTATGGCAATATCTTGGCAGCACCTATATAGCATGTAAAATATTATATATATATATATATATATATATATATATATATATATATCCATAGCATGGTGCCTATTCTAAATCAGTTATGCATTATCTATGTGAGTTTCTCTGAAGTTATTATGGACACATTTCCTGGATCAAACTTGCGCCTCCCACTGCAAATATATATTCCAGGTGAGCAATTGTCTCATCTATGAGAGTATTTAATTTCGTAATTTTAAATCCACTGGAAAGTTAAAAACTCCATTATCCAGGAGGCATATTAAACTCACTGTGGTTAAGGTACATTTATTAAAATAATGTGCCTGCTGCTCTTGCCAAGTGCAGGATATTAACATTCCCCCATTAAAAATGCATTCAGTCCACAGCATAGGTCTGAAAATACATTAAAATCTAGGTGCATCTTTCTCCCTTCCAATGAAGCATATTCAAAAGATAATTTTCAGCAATTGTCCCCGTGTCCCTTGTGCCCACATATCTTGGTATAGATGGTACATATAAAATACACATAATGAGGTATATAATGTGACCATGGAGCAAATGCTAAAGATGAAATGTTTATACTTACAAAGCCATGTTTGTCTGATATGTTATTGGTGAGCTTGAGCTTGTGAAAAGCAACGGGTTTGGCCATCCATTGCTCTCCTGTGGCAGGGCTATCAGGGTGGATATACATGCGTTTGGGCATCTCTGGGTCAGCTTTGCCAGCTACCATCCAACGGGAATTATGGAATTTATAACGACAGTCATCTGCAGCCACTATATCCATTAACAGAATGTACTTGGCTTTCTTGTCCAGGCCGCTCACCCTTACTTTGAATGGGGGGAACATTCGCCTGCAACAGAAGGAAAGGGATCAGAATTCAACAAGTAAAGATTAGGCGCAGAGCTCGCATGAAATGATAGCTCACTAGTGCTTAATCGTTTTGCTACAATGGATCTTCTGAGCGGTAACATATGCCAGGCCTGCCTCAGGGTGGAAGCCATTGCATTTCCAAACTATAGGTCTCACTTGGCACTTTGTACAGAGGCAACCCAATGTGAGAATACTTTTAGCCAGCGAGCTTGTGCTGCTCCACGGTGTGGCTCTAGATCCCTATATACAAGAGCAGCTTTCCCTGGACTAGGAACTACAGTCTGTTCTTTGAGTTAGGAACACAAGCAGACCGCAGAGAAACAGCCAAGTCTCACTTCTAATTGTCTCAGCGGATCTGTGTGTGCGCGCATTGGACATCCGAGCTTGTTTTCTTGGCATATAAACGTCCAGTGGATGGAATCAAAGCCAAAAAGGATTTCAGATGCACAAGCACATTAGCTTGCGCCATAAATACTTGTTCTGGATGGGAAACAGTCAGCGGGAGAGACATAAAGAACAAATCAAGGTGCTGAGGTACATTTACACAAAGTGTGTGTTGAATGGCTTGGGTT
Source organism: Xenopus borealis (assembly GCA_024363595.1). Classification (NCBI taxonomy): domain Eukaryota; kingdom Metazoa; phylum Chordata; class Amphibia; order Anura; family Pipidae; genus Xenopus; species Xenopus borealis. Next base: position 89,947,806 of record CM044433.1, read on the forward strand.
GTGTTTCTCAAACGATCCAAGATTTGGACAGAACCGTCTGTTTGGGCTGGAGCTGCTAAACGGGCTCGCTCACAGCTCAGCATTATCTGGAGCTCACAGCCTCTGCTTTCTATTGTACTTTGCTGACATAGCTATCCTTACAGCTTCTACAAAGGAAGAGGCCTGTCATGATTTCAGACCAAAGAAAAATGATTTATCAATTATGCAACACACAAAACATTTTCCTTGGCTTCTTGCACTTTCCAGCAGCGATACATTCTCCTGCTCGGACTCACTAACAGGAAAGTGAATAAAACACACAAAACTCACACACACAAAGCAACGTGTCTGTATCTGTTACATTGCTGCACTCCTACCCAGATGCCTGGTGGCACACATCAAATTATTATATGAAATATGTGAGGGCTCACCTCCCAGACTTGGTGATGACCATCTCCGTGCCTAATTTGTGGAACTGGTCCCACAGCTCTTTAGCTTCTAGATTCACTTTGGGGTCGTCTTCCACCTCCTCCTCTGGCTCCAGGCTCTTGAGAGCGCGTAGATGAGCCGCTTGATGGTGATGCCCGAGGGCCGAAACGTGCAGCCCGGCTTCGGCGGCTCCAACCAGACTGGGGTCCGATAGGGGTTTACCCAGAGCTGCCGGAGGCAGGGTTAGAGCCGGGAAAAAGGAGGGTTGTGCGGCTGCCAGGAATGCAGACATGGGGAAATCGGCTGGTCTGGGAGCGTGGAAAGGGTGATACGCCATGGCAGCCCCCGGGAAAGCTGGATCTCTCATCGGTGCATGCAGAAATCCAGGAGAAAAGAGAGGAGCTTCCAGAGCGAGATAGAGCCCTGTCCGATGCACAGTCCTGGTGCCAGAGGAAGTTTCGTTGCAGAGCTCAGTTTATGTGCCCCCCCCCTACAGACAAACTTCTCCTTAGTCCCAGGAATGAGCTTCCCCGCCGGCCTGTGGCGCTACTCTGACTCCTTGGCGCTGCTGCTGCTGCTTGAAGTGAGGGACAGAGAATAGCAAGTGTGACTTATGGAGCTAAAGTGTTAGCTCAGCCGGTCATGGTGTAGGATGGGAGTGGGAATGGTGAGATCTTGTCGTGATCTCTGGAAAACTGTGACTATCTCACATGTCCTTCCTGCTCTGATCCCCTTGCTAATGAGCCAAGCCCCCTTGATTGCTGATTTTACGCTTTTTGGACCAATTGTGGAACTCCATAGGCGGGGTTTTGACAGCTCAGGCCAAGATCTGGATGAGAGAGGGGGGAGAGAAAAAAAAGGAAGGTGTCGGAAGCATCAGCAGTAAGAAAACATGTCAACAGAATCAAATATTAACCAATGACAGCGGGAAAGGGCTGGAAATCCCCACCCACTGGAACGGCTCAGTCCCCAACACTGGGCTCTCTTGCATTTCCTTGCCGGCTTGTGGGAAATCGCCTGGCCGGGGGGTGGTCTTCGAGTGGTCCCAGGTGGGCAACTTTATGCTCGGGGCCGTTTTGTGGCACCGGTTTCACACGTGTAAAATCTGGGCTTCCACGAGACCTTTCATTCCATAGTTACTTACACCTACAGTAGGATATAGCCACATAAGTCTGCTTTGCCCCAGTTATACACCTGACTTCACCCCCACCCACCCACACAACACCTTCTTTTACTATCTATCTATCCATCTATCTATCACCTAAAACTATTTGCTTATTTTGCCCTACCTATTTAGTCTACCATCTGTTTATCTCTATGCAAAGTCTGTTCAGTGTTCATATATCAGTCCCTAATTCCACAATACATACCCGTTGCCACATGTATATTTTGAATATTTTATAAATCATATGTTAAATAAATAAATAAACAAATACATACATACATATTATATATAATATATCTTAAGTACTTAGTTATGGCCATTCCTATATAATCCGTCCTTCATCTATCTACCTACCTGACCACACATATGAATACTGTTATTGCCAGGTTAAGTCTTAGAAAGTTAGAAGTTGCCCCCGCAGGCCCCCAGGTTCTCTACAATGGACTGGAATGGGCTCAGCCCTGTGCTAAAGAGCAAGATGCATATAAACTGACTAGAGGTGGGGCCCAACATGCATTAAATACAGGGCATGTTTGCTTGTATGGAAACCTCCTTGGCTGGCACACAGTGAGGGGATAGGCTGCTGTTTTACGTCTGCATGTGGTGTGTGTGGGTGCAGCACTCCTGCAGTGCCTGTTGCCTGGGGGTGAATGATCTGGGCGCTGTAGGGCATCGCCGCTTTAAATCCAGCCCCTGAGGTCATGTGCAGAGTTCAGCTCGGATCGGAGCATTCTTCAGCCGGGGAGCTGCACAAGTGAGTGGATTTCCAGAATTCTAGCCCAAGCCTGGGGTGAGTGACTGCCACTTAACTCTGGCACGCTGCCATTCTATCTTTTTCTACAATTAACTCCGCTGCCTGCAACATTGCTCTTCATTGCCCACTTCCTATATGAACCTCATTGCGCTATTTGTGTACAGTGCGACTAATGGAAATCATACAGTGGCTGGCATGAAGCGTGATTGTTTCTCATGTAACTGCGCTGAGGATGGACACAGACAAGTAACACATTTGGTGGTGGTGAGGTAATTACAGGTTGTGTTGAGTTTAAGAAGCCTCTCACACCCTCTGCTTAGACTGCTCCACTGCCAGTGATTGTAACGTTTTCTCTCACACACACACACACTATACAAGCATATACAGTATACAAGCACATACACTATACAAGCACATATACACACACAAGCACGGGCTCGTCCATTTATAGATCTGTTCTGATTAACTGGGGCTCAGTTTGTTAAAGAGCCGCTTGGCGCCAGTCTGCTGACGTCTCACAATAAGACCCGTCTCTTGTCACTTCATATTTACCCAAAAAATCTTCAAACAGCGCCCTCCGAACACTGCGATCCCTGCTCAGGAATTGAGGGGGAAATGTGTGTCAGCTGCACCCTCCTCATCCTATACAATCTATTTGGGAGGGATCCCATCTGCCCCCTTTAAACTTCCACAGCAATGTAATGAGAAGAAGCCAGCTCCCTCCTGGGAATGGGAACACTTTGTTTGGAACCTGCTCTTTCTGGGTTGCAATGTACTGGATCCTGCTATGTAATCCCAGACCCACTCCTCTGCCCAATAATATAGCCTATGTATATACACCCTAATATATATATATATATATATATATATATATATATATATATATATATATATATATGGGTTGTGGGAGCACTCCAACACTCCAAGTAAAATTATATAAGTACAATGGAAGTTCTTCTGTTTTTATGTGTGTTTTACTATAGTAGCAGTTTATTTCAATTAATTTATGTGTGGATACCTGCTGCTAGTGGTCTGTAAGGACCCATGTCTGTAATATAAGCAAAGCTTGTAGGAACGCAGATACCCAGGCCAGTAATATAGCCTAGGAGCTTAGCTAAGTGTGCAACCGATAGCTCCATAATCTAATTTTCTCCGCAGCTGATGTAATATCTGAAGCATGTACAATCTTTATAAAATATTGAAGGCATCAATTCGCTGCACCTAGTCAGAATCATGTATTATGTACCAGCTGCACAATACAGAAGGTCTTCCTATCAGTTGCTTCCGCTTGCATTAATCAAGGAGGCCTTGCACACCTATTTCATTTTTTTTTTTTTTTGGGAGGGAGTCACTAAATATTTTGTAATTTGGAAATGTAAAATAAAATCAAGGCAAACCCTGGACAGTAAAAACAATGCACACGAATGTATTTCTTTTCATCTCTGCTTACTAATCGTTTCCCATAACCAGCTCAATTTATCAGTTTCTTATCTACTTCTCTTATCCTCTAAACTATCCATCTATTGCATGTCTGCGTATTCTATTTCTCAGTCCATCTCTTAATTTATCAATATTAATATATAAATATACCATACATGAAGCGGTCAATGGAAGAGTCCTTTATTAGTGTCGGTGCTGTCTGTCAATTGTCATTGTCTGTTAATCATAAATTACAAATCTATCTGAATCTATCCACCTTCTAATCTATTTACCTATTATCAAGTTATGTGTTGCTTGCGCCCATTTCCATCGGTTTAGATATCGGTTACAGTATTTGTATATGTAAAGTAAACGAGTCAACAATCGCTATATTTATATACTATTTATGTATTTGCTAAATAATTATCTGCGCATAATAGATAGGTTGATCAATGCATCATCTATCATCTGGCTATCGAGTGCCAGCACTTTGAATTGAAGTATCATCTATTTACTCTCATCTATCTTTCTGTGTATCTGGAAACACTCAGTACATTGGATTTGTTTATGTCTATTAATTGTAACTATTCTAGCAGCAGGGCCATTATAGGGGGTTCCTTACCCAATGGAGGCTGCTGTTTCCTTACAGGAGGGTTGCATAGGCTCATAGCTTGGGAGTGGGTAGTGCCCAGTGAGGAAGGCCTCTGTTTCCCAGCTAATTGGTGCCAAGGAGGCAAAGGAAGTTAAGTGAAAAAAGCAGAGAGTGAGGAGGTGCTGCTGGGCTTGTGCTAGTCCCCTCTCTCTCTCCCTTTCATCTCTGCCCATCTTTTCTCATCATCACTGGGCTATTTTTAGTCTGGAGTCTCAGGCCTTGGCGCCAGGCCGTTTAGGAGCTGTCAGAGTTGCTCATATTCCCCATGTGACACAGAGCGCTCCTTCTCGGCCTCGCGCGCACAGGCAGAGCCTCCTGAGTCGGCAGTTGGGCAGCAAATGCAATTTGCTCTTCTCCATTGCTGGGTTGTCAATGTGACCTCAGCCAGCAGGGCTGCTGGTATCCTGTCCTGTCCACTTAGACAAATTGCAATTGATTGACGAGAAATAACAATTCTCACAAGGAGCAAAGCCTCACCGACCCCTGGCTTCTCCTCCCTCTGCTAAACCTCTACTAAACATGGGATCTGGCTCAGTGCTCACTAGAGGAAATAAAAGCAAATCTCCCAAATCGCTCGGGCCATAGCCTAGTGGCAGGAACACCGACCCCCTGCGGTCTATTTACATAATCCTATTGTATCTCCAGCGTTAAATAGGCCCCAATAGAAAACACAAGTATTTAAATAAAAATATTGTACACTATACTGTTGTGCAGTACAAAATCGTGTCTTTCTGGAACCTGTTATAATAGTCGATAGTCGGCATCTCAGTTCAATCTGCTGGTGCTAGGCGCATGAAGTGCCCATGTCTGCCCAATACCTGCTTCTGCTGAACATGGAATGCCTTATGTTTAGTTTCAGTAATTGTGCAGTTGGTTAAAGGGGTGGTTCACCTTCAAGTTAACTTTTAGTATATTGTAGAAGGGCCAATTCTAAGAAACTTTTCAATTGGTCTTCATTATTTCTTTTTCATAGTTTCTTAATGATTTGCAATTTTTTTCAGTTTCTTTGCAGCTTTCAAATGGGGGGTCACTGACACCATCTAAAAACAAATGCTGTGTA
>CM044433.1:89959008-89978726 GCA_024363595.1 Xenopus borealis
AAAAAAAAAAAAAAAAACAATTAGGAAACAGGAAGATACATAGGTGACACAATGAAGCTAAAGCTACAAAAAATAATGACTTTATTAATTATTGCATAATTTGCATGCACTTTCTGTTGTTATTGTACATTTATGTCATTGGTGTAACTATTCATAAAAAAAAATCTACAAAAAGAATATAGTACAGAATATATAGAAGACAAAGAAACAGTTGATAAATATGACGTAGAGAGATGGTTCGAGATAATGCATGGTTAAATAGTTCATTTGTGTTGAGCATAATATCTATATTTGTGTTGCTGTGTTTTGTATTAGTCTGGCTGTCTGTTTCGCTCAAAAGACCCAGTAGATAATGGATATAAAGGTCAGTATATATATATATATATATATATATATATATATATATATATATATATCTGTGTGTCTGGCAGCGACTTGGATTTTGGATTGTATGTGTACTTGAACTGGAACCTGTATGGACGAAGGAATGACTTGTGCAGCTCTCCAGGGCCCCTCTCTGTGATCATGTTTTAAAAGTGAAAGGTGTCTTTTTTCTCACCTTTTATTCCCCACTGATTTTTATGTCGCTGATATTATGCATGTGTGTACTACGGAATATTAGGCCAATATCATTTCAAAAGGCTGGGGTGAAGATTTTCATAGATTGCGGATAAATCTCATTGCAACACTGGGTCTCTGCCCCCACAGGGTCTCAAATAAGTCATAATCTACCCCCATCCCTTCCTGTTCTCAGTGTGCCTTGCCACTGACGTTTAAGCTGCTGAGCTGAAAGTGAAGTTTGAGAGATGAAAAGAAATAAAATAATAAAGCATGTCATCACAACAGAACATTATACAAATTGGGGGCCCTAGTGTGTATAAATATGTGTGTGTGTGCGAGTACTGCAGATGCATCTGTAATAATGGTCGCACCGTGAGTTGCAGAGACAGCTCTATGTTTAGGCTGACGGCAGGTCCAGTTCAAGACATAGTGGCAAAACCCAGCAGAGGTAAAAGAGTTTATTTGCAAAACCTGGGCAGCAGCAGTACTGCATTGTCCATAATGACAGAGATGATATCTTGTAAATGACCAGGATTGCCTGAGAATAGAAAACGTATTATTTTTTCTGGCAGTACATCTAGCAGGCTGCATAAAATCGTTATTTTCCACACTCCTCTGGATACACATTACCCCCACTCTTTCCCAATTCTCCCTCTCTTCTTTGATCATTGAGCTCTGACCTTGTTCTCAACAGTCCAGCAGGTTGATTGATTTTCAATTACAAAGTCTTCACTGATTTGGGACTAAATTAACCCCTTTTTGTGTGTATGTTTTTTTTTCTATTTGTACTTGCCCAGTCCGTTGATACATATCCATTAACCTCCCCCGGGTAACCCAACAAAGACACAATTTCTTATACGAGTAGAACCTATAACAATGATTAAGTTTGCTCCATCAGCTTTCTTATGGTTATGTTTATTATACCTCATTATATTCAAAATTATTAAAATGCCATTATACAACGTTTTTTTTTTTTTAATTCCTTATTTAATTGTTTGCTATCTAAATCCCACCAAATGCAAACCCTGAACCGGCAGAGAGAGAGAGAGAGAGAGAGAGAGAGAGAGAGAGAGAGAGAGAGAGAGTTTAAACTAGATTTATTTTGGTCTAAAATAAGTGTTTGAAAAGATTGTTTACACCATTTGTTACTAAGCAACTCCCCATTGTGACCCAGCAATAAGTCATGATGTTTAATTGTTCCAGATATTATTTGCAAGGAATCCTCCCATTAATGGAAATAGTTAACCAAGCCATAGCTGCCATACATCTTGCTGAGTTTATATGTCAACTATTGCACTATAGGCTTTGTGTTGGCTGCTTATCTAAACTGTAAACATGTAAGCTGTGTATTTTCTCTCAAAATTAATGTGGGTCGCTGAACCTATAAAGTAGAAATATTTATCAAACACCAGGGGCCACACACAAACACCAGTTGCATCCACATAGCTTTGTAAGAGTTTAAAATATATATATATATATATACAAATAGAAAATGTATTTAAAATCCAGGGGGATTACTACAGGTTGATCCTTTAATTAAAAATAGGATTACTTAAAGCTAATTCTTAATATATGTTATCACTGGGATTTGAGAGAGTTAAAAACAAATCTTAAAGCAGTAGTTAAAAAGTTTGCAGACGAGTTCAAGTCGACCTATTAAAAGCGGGTGAATATATTTCTTTCTGGACAAGCATTAAAAAAACATTGCTCATTAAATACAAAGCGAAGAGGAAAAAAAAAGACAACGAAATGAGAATAATTCCCTTTCGTTTCCTGACATAAGTAGAAGAATGGGAGCTTGTCGGTATGTAGGGGCTGCTGCAGTATTTTGCAGTAATGGCAGGATCTAGAATTGATTTTTTTTCCTCTCCAGAAGCTCCTCAGAGTGTCCCCTAATTATTTTCATAGATAACTTGTAGTCAAAGGAAGCCTTTATAGCACGATGGCTAAATAGGTTGACTTTCCTGCTCTAGTTCTTTATACATGAAAAAATAGCTACTACTCTTTGATCACTTTGCTTTGCCCCAAGACTTTCCTCGTTTTGCCCCATCGCTTTTCCTTTGCGCCATGATAATGTCATCGTTTTGCTTTGCCTTTATAATCGATGGGGGGAGGGGTTATTGGAATTTAACCCTTAATGTTCGGAGCAACGCCCCAGGATAAAAAACACTTCCAGATGGGGGAGGCTGCCAATCTGATTTAACATGAATAAATAATCGGCTAAAATAGATACAGGTGCAAGATTTCCCCTCCGAGAGTGTCAGTTTTTAGGTCAATTTTTTAATCACACTTGTCTTTCCTTCCTTTTTTTCCATTATCTGACTTCCAGGTCCCTCCCTAATGTAATTAAGGTTTTGGGGAAATTCTTAAACTTCTGCCAATGCTGCATGAGAGACGTGGTTAGACAGACGTATGATTAGACAGACAGATAAGAGACCCACAAACAGACTATTCTTTTTTATAAGGAAGCGTAGAAATCACTATTGTGGGAGATTATGGAATTTAACTCCTTCAGTGCGCTGTTGTTCATCTCCTCGCTTTCATTGCTGCTGATCAATAAATAAATAGACCCTGCTGCACTCAAGTCTGAAGCAGCTCCAGACTGGCCGTGCCTTCCCCTCCCTGCCCCCCTTGCCTTGCACTGATCTAATGCTGCTCACAAGCAGTCATCGTTATTAATTGGCTTCCTCTGCAAGCTAAGGTGCTAGGGGCGAATTAGGAGCAGCGAGCTCCCTGGGGTGCCATTAGCTGTGTCGGTGATGTAATGAGGGATTTTACTAAAGGTGGCCCGCTATGAAATGGTTAATGACATGCCTGGGTTTAATTGGGGGAATATCAGTGTGGGCAGTAATGAGGATGGATATTCCTTTCCACTTTTAAAAACTCTTCCTTAGATAAGTGAATCATTTCTTTAACTCCTTGAGGACAGAGCTCCCTGTGTCAGAGAGGCGAGATAAGAAGGGGGAGATCACGTTTGGCCAACGCTGCGCAACGCAAACTCTTTAGCGCCGTTGCACTCCAGCACGTCCAGCTTTACTGCGCTTATACCCCACGGGCATCCCAACAGCTTCCTGCACATCATGTGAGGAGGGCAGGTGTACTTGCCTGAATAGCATCTGCTCCGTTTAGGGCCACTGGCCACAAACAACTTATCAGTATGGGAACTACTTTCCAAAGCCAGCAATCTATACACACAATCTCATAAATGCGCCTCCCAACTGTCCCGTTTTGAGCGGGACAATCTCACCTTTGACAGCTCAATCCGCGGTCCCACATTTGTACTGAAATGTCCCGACTTTCTATTCGATCTCCGGCACTGACCAGCTAGAAAAAAAAAAACCATGCAAACTTTCTAACTTACTGTAACTGGCTTTTGTTAGAAAGCCCAGAATAGATACTTTTGTAACAGTTTTAGGTAAGAAGACTTTAGGAGAAGTAATTAAAAGGGTCATTCACCTTCATTAGCAAAGCTGTAATAACACATATGAACCACAGACGTGTGTTCCAACTTTCATAACCTGGCACATTTTGTAAAAGGGACCTGGTGATTAGGAGGTGTAGCCACAAAAACAGGCATGGTCAAACAAACATTAGCAGGTATTATTGCAACAGTAGCATCCAAACCAATTTGTAGATCATTTTTAAGTTCCATTACCAATCTAATAAATACAAATAGACACAGACATGCCATCTCTACTGGGAACAGATATTTAGAACCCCCCATGGACTTGTAAGGAAAAGATTCTGGAATGATTGCGGTTGATCTGGGTGCTAAACATCAGCAGGGTTCCTCCAGCCCCCCTCTTGTACCAAATGTAAAAATGTAAAACAAATAAATGAACGTTTCCTTCTTTCTGTAGTTCATTACCCAAAGCCAATATTGTGTTCTAAGGATTTCTGTGGATGACTTGATAATGACAGGAGTTTTCCTTGCTATATTATTTATTAGTTCCACATTACCCTGCATATTATGCTTTATTAATTTGTTCCACATTACCCTGCATATTATTCTATAATAATGTGTTCCACATTACCCTTCATATTATTTTCTTTTAACTGGTTCCACATCACTCTTGTGTCATATTCAAACTGTTGAGAAACCCAACAACAACAACAGCAGCAGCAGATTACAAAAATCACAGCACAAATAACAATAGTATGGAGATTTGAGTTACAATGGAGATCTGTACCAATGTAGTATACCTAAAACATCCTACCTGGTTATATTAACCCTTCGCTCCTTTCTAAAGAAACATGGTGATATTTTCTTCTGTATTATACACACTCACTGAAGGATATAAACATAAATGGACCAAGGTCTAATCAGTGATTAAATATGGTGTATTCAAGCACGTCTGTTTTTAAATATATTGATTATGATGGATCCTGCATATCTACGGCATATTTTATACATTAAAATCCAGATTTAATTTGAGATTCAGCTGAACCCCAGCACATTTCAAATTGGACCTAATCATTAGTGTTGAACCAGTCCAAACCACAAACATCAATGCTCTGTAAATCCTGCAAAGTGTTTTGCTGATTCAAATCATTTTAATTTGTCGAAATTTGAATATGCAAATTAGGGTTGGGATCCAGTTGAGTATTCAGACAAATCTTTTGTTTAGGCTTTGCCCAAATCCAATTATGATGGATTTAGAGCATTGCTAATTCAATGCCACAATGAACTACTTTGGGGCAATTAAAGAATTTTGAAAAAGAATGATATTGTAATCATATTCCAGGACCAGTGAAATTACTGCATAAAAAATGGGAACATGGTGAGCCTTTAGTGAATCATGTATATCACATACGAGATGTCTGTTTATGGGATCTGTCATATTGTCTATATATTTCTAACAGTCTTCTAATCCCTATCCCTTTACTGTCTTGAGAAAATAATTCTTCTGGATCTCAGTAAAATCTTGTTTTATAAAGGCCCTTTGTACTCTGTTATAACTGGGACTTCAGTTGCATAACTACAAGCTACTGGGCCCCAAAGCAAACAATTTTAGAACCCCCTTATTTTTAGAATAAGATATCATTCATAAACATGTTGGAACTTATTAGTCAGTGCCCCACTTCCCCCCTCTATTTCCTGGCCCTCTCAGCAGTTTCTGCCCTTGATTCCTCTATAGATATGCCCCTGTCACAGGCCATAGGTAATGTAAACAGGTCCAGAATTTATATTATTATTACAGAATTATTTAGGATTCTAAATAATTTAGCAGTGTCCTGAATCCCCATTCTTAAACCTATCCAACATTATGAATTTTTTTAGTCTTCCTGTTAACTTTATTTATTTTTGCCTAAACAAGAGGTTATGTAGCACCATTCAGCCAGATTCTCTATAAAATCTAGTTTTCCGTTTCAGACACCATAATGCATTCAGGTAGAAGAGGGCACTAAGTTTTTAATAATGAAAACATTACTTGCTGTTTATTTCCCTGAAGCAACTAAACAGTTGTGTATAAAATATTATTCATAACCTTCTCAGTTCCATCCAAAAAATACATTAACTTTAATAAGGAACATGCAGCTAAAATGAGTTAAGCACATTTAAAAGAAAAATTGCAGTCTGCTCCGCTGCCTTTCTTTTGTAAAACTGTCAAGATGAAGTTGCTGGAAGGATCCATTTCCTTCTCAACTAGAGGAAAAGTTTACCTAATGCTGCTTTGTTTATCTCATTAAATAGATTGGATTGCCTTTATTTGCCAAAGACTGTATCATAGAGGAACTGATAAGACCTTTATTCAAGTTTCGCCAACATGAAAAAGGCTAAAATTAAATAATTTTGATTTCATGATATAATATACAGGGATACATAATTGTATGAATGGCCAACATGTGCACAGACAGGATTCTGATTGGCAGATCCTCTGGCTTTTATTAGGGCCCTTACACACGGGCGTTTTTACCTGCGCTCCCCTGCGTTCCGTTTTGCTGCGTTCAGCCGCAGGGGAGCGCAGGTATAGACACACTCAATTATTTTCAATGGGGCTGTACTCACACAAATGCATGTAGGCGCCAAACGCAGGAAAAATGCAGCATGTTGCGTCTGAACCTGCGTTCGGCGCTTACACGCGTCTCGTGGGTACAACCTCATTGAAAAGAATGAGGTGCGTCTAGACCTGCGCCCTCCTGCGGCTGAACGCAGCCAAACGCAACGCAGCGGAGCGCAGGTCCAAAACGCCAGTGTGTACGGGCCCTTAGGCCAATCAGGGCCACCATTAGAAATCACTGGGCCCCATACAACAACATTTTTGGGGCTCCGCCCACCCCAGCCCCACCCCAGATCCCACCCACCCTGCACCACAGTTAAAATACCACACAGACATCAGCACTAAAAACAGTAACTCCCCCCACACAAGTTATAAAATGCAATTGATGGTCAGAGCCCCCTTATAAATTAGAAAAATAAATTGGCACCAGGGCCCATTCTTACAAGTAAAAAAGAAACATTAGGGCCCCAGAGAATATTTTTTTTATAAACATTGGTGGCAGGGGCCTAAAGAGTATTAAAATAATACATTGCTGGCCAGGGGTTTAATAAAATAAAAAAACACACACTGGCTTCAGGACTTCAAGTTCGGCTACTTTCGTGACTTGAGGTCTTTTTGCAGCTTTGGGACTTCAACTTCGGCTGTTCGGCTGTTCATGGCTTCGGTGGTTCGGGACTACAGCAAATGTGTCTCAGCCAAGGGGGACCCAGCCAGGCCCCCTTTAAACCCAAATCCAGTACATTAGTACCCCCCTGTGCCCCCCTTATAATGGCCCTGAGGCCAATAGCCCTTGAAATCTTGGAAAAACATTTTATGGAGCATAACATTTAAGGGCAGATTTATCAAGGGTCGCATTTCGAGGGTTAAAAACCCTCAAATTCTACCCTAAAAAATTTTCCTAAAATCCCCAAAGTAAAATCCGAAAAATTTGTATATTGAATTTGTAGGAGTTTACCGCTATTCGATGTATCGAACAATCAAATAGCGATCATCCGATTTCACAAAAAAAATCATACTAAACGTTCGATTTCATGAAAAAATCGCACTAATTTTTTCCGTGAAATCGAATGTTTAGTATAATTTTTTCGTGAAATTGGATGATCGCTATTCGATTTTTTTGAGTAATCGGATGATCAAGAAAAACTTATAGAAATATAGAAACTCAGTAGGTTTAATTCCATTGCGAAGTAGGCAATCGAATAAAATGTTAAAGGGCAAGTAATTCGACCTTTGAATGGTCGAATCTTCAAACGATTTTCTTATTCGAATCATTCAATTCGATCGAATTTTGAAAATTCAATGGTCGAATTAGCCCAAAAAAAATTTGAAATTCAAATTTTTTGCATTAAATCTGCCCCTTAACCTTTTATGATATATTCAGGTATAATACACAAAAGCTGTGAATATCTTGTAAATTATATCCTTATAAACGGTGAGTTCTGATGTCATCAGTTATAAACGGTGAGTTCTGCTGTCATTTCTGTCACATGACTCACTAAAACTTGTGTATTATAATAAATAAAGTAACCCCAGTTGCAAAATATGAGGATATTAGAAGTTACCTCGGAGTTCCATGACCTGTATAAAAACACTCGGCCTTCGGCCTCGTGTTTTTATATGGTCATGAAACTCCTCGGTAACTTATAATATCCTTATATTTTACAAGAGGGGGTACTTTATTCACTATATATTGGGATTTGTAAAGCTGCAAACTTTGCTACAGGTCTCATTTTATGATAATCTATTAGAAACTGCTAACTAAATGGTTGCTGTGTGGAGTAATTACTGGATTATTACATTGACCTGCTGGTGTTTTAATCGCTGCAGTCACAGAAAAACTAAATTCTAAGTTAAATATACCTCCATGTTGCTTAGCAACATCACAGGTTATAGCTGTATTTTTAATATGCCATAAAAATACTACACCTTTACTTGTTCAGTATTAGGGGGGATGTTTTCTACATCCTCTGCTTCTTTATAGTCTCCCGGGGTTTGTGTGTCTGTAGCTCTGAATCATACTTCCCTCCTTTCTACTCAAAGCTGGAATGCAAATGTTCCCGAACCAATCACCCTGCACATTCCTGTGTCTTTGGGTTACAGGTGTCCATAGTAAAAACCAAGTCTCTTCTTCCGTCTATAGGTTCCCATGGGTGGGTACCAGAAAGCCCCAGATACAACTTTGGCTCGCTGAGTGCGCTCACTCTTAGCATTTTGTTAAAGAATATTCCCTACATCTTGCTTTTGTTTTAGACATATTCTGCAAGGGTGAAAAGCTTTCAAACAGACAATGATCCTCCTGAACCAGCCGCCCCCCTTCAGTTTTATCTTTAAAGGAAGCTCCTGTCTGATTCTCAAGACAGTGTCTGGATGCAAGTTAAATTGGATCTCCCTGAGCTTAATGCTTTCCAGATTTTACACCTAAAGTCACAATTCACCATTGAAGTGATGCAGGAAGAGGTGAAATAAAGTCTTCTCTGCCGGCACTTTGTGAGGAAATAAACAGGTTTCGCATGAAACCTTCAGTAAATATTTACTGCAACACCCAGCTATATTTTTGACAGGATATAATAAAATACAAATTACAATGATATAAATTTGTATGTGTGTTATTAATGAAGCACCGCTGTTGTTAGAAACCACAAAGAAATGCTGTAGTCATATTAAGCACTGATCTTTACTCAGAGATTCATGGGGCAGTTGTGGCCCTCCAAGAGATTTATGTGGCCCACAGACTGTTCAAGAACTCAACTGACCTCTTTGGATGACATCATAATTTTATTATAAATCAGCCCACTAGATTTACCATGTTAGATGTTTAGGCTGTTTTCAGTTATTGCTTCAGTGTAATCCAAGCTGACACCCAAGGTTACACATGACTGTCCATAGATATGTTAGTCATCATGATGAGTAAGCACAGAACTCCCGCTTCCCAGACAATGGTCAATGTAAGCGAAACATACAGAACTAATTGAGGGGAGCTTGTTGCAAATGAAAAGGAAACTGTTTTTAAATACATGCTGTTTCCATGAAAAAGTATTATGCAACACTATCATCTATCTATCTATCTATCTATCTATCTATCCATCTGTATATATATATATATATATATATATATATATATATATATATATATATATATACACAAATGTGCAAAAAGTTTGAAATTCTATTTGCTTTTTCAGAGGAGGATAAACATTCTTAAAGATTTCTGCAAAAAAACTTTAAAATGTTTATTAAAGGGAGACTGTCATGGGAGAAAATATTTTTTTTTTTCAAAATACATCAGTTAATAGTGCTGCTCCATATTCTCAAATTTATATTTAATTTTGAAATCTGACATGGGGCTAGCCATATTGTCAGTTTCCCAGCTGCCCCAAGTCATGTGACTTGTGCTCTCATAACCTTCATTCAAAGTAAAATCCACTGCATCACATTCAGTTACGTTGAGTGGGGGAAACCACATCCTGCCAGAAAGCAGTTCTATCCTAAAGTGCTGGCTCTTTCTGACCAGGCAACATGACATGAGATGACTGCCTACATATTACAAATTAAAATAGAAAAAATACACTTGCTGGTTCAGGAATTACATTTTATATTTTATTGTAGAGTGAATTATTTGCAGTGTAAACAGTGTAATTTAGAAATAAAATATACATCATAAAAATCATTACAGACTCCCTTGAACGTTTTCAAATTCACTGTGAACGGACACTGTATATTCAGAATCTAATAATACCAGTACTGTATCTCTTGTTTCTGTGCAGTGCTACTTGCTTTCTTACCTATTGTATACACAGCACTGTACAGTAAGGGGGTGATTTACTAAACTGCAACTTTTTTTGGTCTGACTTTTTTGTGGCCGAAAACCCAACTTTTGCAGAATTTATTATACAAAACAGTGAGAATTCCTAATCCTAAAATACTCCAACTAAAACCTGTCAAAATCATGTAGAAGTCAATGGCAGATAAACCTTCTGCAACTGGAAGATCTTCCTTTGTTCATGATTTTTGAAGTTTTCAGGTGTTTTTGATGATGGCTTTTGTGCAGCAATATGAAAAAATCAAAGCTATCACGTGACCAGTCAAAAAAGTTGCAGTTTTCACAACTTTTTCGCAACTTTTTACAGTTCGTGCTTTTACAGTTCAGATCTTTTGCTAACTGAGTGACATGCATGAAAATGAGTTTTTAGTGGTTTCAAAAAAGCTCTAAAAACCACAAAAAGCTGACATTTAATAAATAGGTTCTTAATAGTATGCACAGGGGGTACAAGCATGGCAATAAATAAATATACAAAGTAACAAAGATGAAATTCACATAAATCCAGTTATTTATAATATTGGGTCCAGGTAAGGGATCCGTTATCCGGAAACCCATTATCCAGAAAGCTCTGAATTAAGGAAAGGCCATCTCCCATAGACTTCATTTTATCCAAATAATTCAAATTTTTTAAACAATTTCCTTTTTTCTCTGTAATAATAAAACAGTAGCTTGTACTTGATCCCAACTAAGATATAATTAATCCTTATTGGAAGCAGAACCAGCCTATTAGGTTTATTTAATGTTTACATGATTTTCCAGTAGACTTAAGGCATGAAGATCCAAATTACAGAAAAAAATCCCTTATCCGGAAAGCCCCAGGTCCTGAGCATTCTGGATAATAGGTCCCATACTGCATATCTATATATGAATTCAATGGAAATTAATGGATATTTCAAGGTAATATTAATTTCGTTCAATGAACATGGCTTGTTCTGAACATATGTTTTGCAATATTATGTTATAACTGTATTAAACATGATAAAATCTAAAAATGAAAGTAGTTACATTCTATTTTCTGTCTCTATGAGCAGGTCAAAACAAAACAGTAGACCACTGAAAAGGTTTAAGACCTATTTAAGACCTCTTTTTTTCTAAATTAAGAGAGGGAACAAAATGCATGGCAAACACCCAAGAAAGCAGTTGTGGGTATGTGGAAGTAAAGGGAAGACAAACCCTGCAAAAACAACATTATATTTCTTTCCCTTTAATAGTACAAGGAGATAACCTTCCCATTGGCTGCAATGGCAGGCAATGTCATTGGAATAGTGAATTATATCTCCCAATACCTTTGGAAGGATATTGGAAAGTTATTGTTCTAAAACAGATGAAGGAGTTTTTAACATATTTAAACAAATACACGTGTGGAGAGGGAGTATTTTCAGACATTTGTGAACAATCTAAACATGTAACATGTCATAGAGACAACTGATCAATAGCAACTGGGCTATAGGGGATTTTGCAACCATGCTGGAAGCAATCAGTTTGAATATACTTCAGACATGGATTTTGTGTGTTTTGATATCTGGCATATTGGATCAGTTTTCAATATTTAATCAGTTTTATAACAACAAAAAAAATGCTTCTTTATGTAGCACTAGTAAGGCTGTTACTTATTGTAGAAATATGTGTATTTGTAATGAAGATTCTGACTCATACTTTAGAGAGCTATTGGGTGCAAGTGGATGAGTTTTAGGGAAGGATTATAGAGTTAGGCTAGGGACTTCAGAGATGTTAGGGAATTTGGCTTTCACTGAATTGTTCAGTGTAAAAATAAAAGCTGGGTAAATAGATAGGCTGTGCAAAATAAAAAATGTTTCTAATATAGTTAGTTAGGCAAAAATGTAATGTATAAAGGCTGGAGTGACTGGATTAACATAATAGCCAGAACACAACTTCCTGCTTTGCAACTCTCTAACTCTGAGTTAGTCAGCAACTTGAAGAGGGGCCACATGGGACATAACTGTTCAGTGAGTATGTAACTGATCTTTAGCATTCAGCTCAGATTCAAAAGCAACAGTTATGGCCCATGTGCCCCCCCTCAAGTCATTTATTGGTTACTGCCTGGTAACCAATCAGTGGAAACCAAGAGAGCTGAAAAGCAGGAAGTAGTGTTCTGGCTATTATGTTAGACGTCCAGTCACTCCAGCCTTTATACATTACATTTCTGGCTAACTAACTATATTGAAAATATTTTTTATTTTGCACAGCCTATCTATTTACCCAGTTTTTATTTTTATACTGAACAATTCCTTTAATTTTAAATGTACTAGAGAATTCTTAGACTGCAAATAGCTTACAAGTACCAGTGCTGGCAGTTTTTCGGTAATTGCTATTTGAAGGGGTGGTTCACATTTAGTTTAACTTAATTTGTTATAGAATAGCTAATTCTAAACAACGTTTCAGTAATTTTTTTTTTTGTTTTTATTTTTCACTATTTGCCTTCTTCTTCTGACTCTTTCCAGCTTTCAAATGTGGGTCACTGGCCCCATCTAAAAACAAATGCTCTGTAAGGCTAAAAATGTATAGTTATTGATACTTTTTATTATTTATCTTTCTATCTAGGCCTTCTCTTGTTCATATTCCAGACTCTTGTTCAACTCAGTACACGGTGTCAGTGTTATGGTAATTTGGAGCCTAGCAACCAAACTGCTGAAATTGCAAACTGGAGAGCTGCTGAATAAAAAGCTAAATAACTCAGAAACCACAAACAATAAAAAAATAAAAACTAATCGCAAATTGTCTCAGAATATCACTTGCTACATCATACTAAAGTTATCTCGAAGACAAGCAACCTGTTTAACTCTATGGGATGTGCAGGGGATCTGAAATCCTCTATGTGTGCTGATTTGCCTTAGTGTGTTTACTAACTGAAGTATGTCAGTGCAACTTTTGCATTATAGATGTGTTACTTGGGGTTCACAAATACTATTTCTTAAAGGGATTGCTCACCGTTAAATTAACTTTTAGTGGCAGATTTATCAAGGGTTGAAGCGAAAATTTGAAATTTGAAATGTGAATTTTGTTTTTTAAGTGAAATTCGACAAAATTTTTGAAATTTATCATGTATTGGCCCTTTAAGAATTTGAATCCGACTAGGCGTAACCTTAAACCTTGCCGAATTGCTGTTTTAGCCTATGGGGGATGTCCAGGGATCAATTTGGTGTTGTTTTCAGCCTTCCTGAAAATCAAGTTATTTTCCTGGAAAAAAACGAATCAAATTTGATTCAAATTCTATATGAGTTTTTTTTTTCACCCGAGTTTGAAAGTTTTACATTTTTTTTTAATAAATTGCAGTTGGTCGATTTTGGTTGAAGTTCGAGTTCATGGGAGTTTTTTTAAACTCTAAATTCGACATTTGATAAATCTACCCTTTAGTATGTAGTGATATTCTGAAACAAATTGGATTTTGAGTATTTTAGCTTTATAGCTGTAGCTCTCCAGTTTGCAATTTCAGCAATCCCATTCAGGAAACCTTAGCAAACATGCTAATAACATGAATAAGAGACTGGTTTATGAATGGGAGAGTGTCTGATTAGAAAGATGAGTAATAAAAAGTAACAATAAAGGTGTAAACTTTCAGAGTATTTGTGTTTTAGATGAGTCAGTGACCCCATTTGGAAAATAATTCAAACGCTACTAAAAAAGAAAAAAATTAAGGCTAATTGATAATTTGCTTAGAATTTGCCTTTCCATAAGATACTGAAGGTTAACTTAAATTAGAACCATACCTTTAATTTTAATTATACCAAAACTAAAAATGACAACTGTTAGATGCAAAATTGCTCAATAATTGCCAGCGGAAGATTACAGTTATAGGCTACTCCATGTATTATCCCCTCTCCCTCATGTAACCAAGCAATAATGCACATAGGGAGATCAAATAGCTAGAGCAATGTCTAACTTTCTTCCCTTTTGTAGACACTGGCTATGGAGGCTGCAGGCAAGTGGTACCTAAACGTGTGTCTTGTTCTGAGTATTTCACCCATGGCATCCCTTGCTGTTATACCATTAATATCAGCAATATAAAACCACTGAGTATCTGGCTGTCCTACTTGGTATCATCTTTAAGGCAACTTCTGAAACACAACATCTAAGCCCGCACTGGCAAAATATGCCACCACACTTTTAGCCACAATTGATGACTGTGTAGCAGTAATTGTTTTTGTATGATGAAAATAGTAACTTCACTTGAAAATAATTTAGCAAATTTCATCAAGGCACACAAAGGGTCTTGTTGTTTTTATTAACTTTATGAAATATACTTTTGAGACATTGCATATCATCTGTTTAGCATTGCTTCCAATAATATACTGCAGCAGCAGACATTTGTCACTACAGCACAATTCCTAATGGTTTACATGTAGCCAGTGGACTCCGTGATTGCTGTGCAGCACTGAAGAAAAGAAGCATGTTTACATCAGTTCCAACTATTTTTCTTGTGGAACTCTTTGGCTTGTATACTTACTTAGCAGGACTGGACTGGGATTCAAAATAGGCCCTGCCATTCCTACTACACAGAGGACCAACAACAAGCCCCCACCAGCCCACCTAATAGTCACTTTCTATGGCAACTTTCTGCAGCCTCTCTGGCATTTGCCAGAACCCACAGATTGCCAGTCCAGGCCTGATACTTAGGTGCCTCTTTGGAAGCAAGCAGCAGATCTGACAGTCTGATCCAATGGCCGAAAAAGGCAAATCACTGGCCAGTTTGGCTACACGCACCAATACTAGCCAATATTTATTATTTGCCTTATAAAAATGAAAATATCCAAAAACATACCTGTAGAAAGGTAAGGAAAACTAACTGGGAAAGAGAAGTGTACCACTGAAAAACACAAAATATAACATAAGTGTAATGTTATATCAAACATAGAAAGCCTAATGTAAGTAATGCAGTACACTTTTTTTCACAACTAAAACTACAAAATTATAATGATTTATTATTATTATTATTATTAATAATAATACTTTTTTTGTAATCAAGTGTAATTGTGGTTTTAAAAAGCTCTAATACCAATAAAATTTGACCTTTAAAGGGCAAGGAAAGTGTAAAATAGAATAAGGCTAGAAATGCTGTATTTTGTATACTAAACATAAACATGAACTTACTGCACCACAAGCCTAATCAAACAAATGATTTATGCTTTCAAAGTTAGCCACAGGGGGCTGTCATCTTGTAACTTTGTTATACATCTTTGCAAGACTAGACTACATACACATGCTCAGTGTGGCCTGTGCTTCTTAGGGATCGTCAAAAAGATAAAAAAAACAAAGCTGCTTGAGTTCTACATGGCTGGTAAGTAAGGCAGGGGCTCCCCCTGCTGTTCATAAGTATGATTGTTTCCCTGCCAGAAGTTAGGGACCGGCTGACAATTCCTATCCACAGCACTAAATGAAGTGAGAATTTCACTGCATACAGTCAGGTTTCTTAAAAAACGGTACACTTTTTTAAATTAAAGTATTTTGGAGATATATTTCTTGGACCTCCCCATGTTTCTTTTCATAGGCTGGAGTTAGTTTCCATTTGTAATTAGCCCATGGTGTGATCGCTCTGCCTAGGGTTGCCACCTGGCCGGTATTTAACTGGCCTGGCCGGTATTTTTAATGGTTGATCCCAATGTTATCAATAGGAAAAAAAGATAAATATATAGGAAGGCCGGTATTTTTTTCAAGAAAAGGTGGCAACCATAGCTCTGCCCCCAGCCCAGCGTAACTGAAACAACGCAGCAAGATGATTTAATGTTGTCAGAGGGTCACCATGAATAAGATTCACTGGTCTGGGATGGCTTTGGGAGACTTTCAGCTGCTGATATTTAGCATGCAGCCTCTCTTCACTGATACCAACTAGTGATGGGTGAATCTCCCGAGTTTCGCTTCGCCGAAAAATTTGCGAATTGGCGAAAAATTAGCGAAACAAGTCGTGTCAACTTCGTCGCGCCGCGCCGTTTTCAACGCGTGTCGCGTCGTTTTCGTCACGTCGTTTTTGGTGCGCGTTGCGTTGTTTTTGTCGCGTCGCGCGTGACTCGTTTTTTCGCCGGGAATTCGCCGCAAATTCGCCCCTGGCGAATAAATTAGTCCATCACTAATACCAACATGTTCCTATTTTTATAGGAACGTGTCATTATTACTTTAAGGTTATACGTATATGCTTTTTTGTGGAGTTAGCCACCAAGAAGTGAAACTACCAAAAACGTCGCGTCACGTCAAAAACGACGGGCGACTCGTTTTTTTTTGGCGAGTTTTTTTTGGTGAGTTTTCTCTGACGTTTCGCGAATTTATTCGCCAGCGGCGAATCGCGGGAATTCGCCTCTGGCGAATAAATTCGCCCATTGCTACTTGTCAGCACTGAACAGAACAGACAGACTAGATTAGCAGGAAGACTACATAAGTATGTCTGACAGCAAGGTGCAACAGATTTAATAAGTGATAAAACTAGAATTTAAAAAATGCTCATTTACTTTGGTTTCGGCTTTCACTACCTATGGATGCAGTTGCTAGGGCAAAATAGTCAAAATATCTCTGCCAACAACTGGGGACAGTGGCACCAGCCAAAACAAAATGAACATTTCTTAGAAGGACCTGTTATCCAGAATGTTCCTGATAAGGGGTCTTTAAGAAAATAATTTAAACATTAATTATCATGTATCTTAGTTTGTATCAAGGAAAAGGTAATGTTTGATTATTACAGAGAAAAAGGAAATCATTTTTAAAAATGATAATTATTTTATGAATATGGAGTTTATGGGGGATGCTTTCCTGTCTTTTGAAGCTTTCAGGATAAAGGGTTTCAGGATAACGGATCTCATACCTGTATATGTAAAGCCATTCATTTATATAAACACACGAAAATATTTTCTGTGCTTAATGGTTAGCGGAAAAACATTTTAAAAATATAAAAAATGTCATTTAATCTTTCACAAATAGATAGCCCTCATTTACTCCAGATATTCCAGTATGGAAAACCCAATAGCAATGATCTAATAGCAGTCTGCCGCAAATTAAATACTGAAAGCAATTATTTGATTGGCTAAGTGATTCACTGCATCTAAGCAAAATTGCAAAAAGTGTTAAAAAATACCCACAGTCTCTCCAACACACAGTGGGGTTATATATAAAAAGTGCATTTTCAGCACACACTCATTTGCACTGATGTACACTCTAAGGGGGCAATTTATGAAAAAGTCGAGTTTTAGTTTTTTTCAAGGGTCAAGAAAGAACATGGTGAAAAAAGTGAACAAGAATATACTCTACACTATTCTTTGGAACCTTGAATAGTCAAGATTGATTAAATAATAAAACCACAAAAAGTCGCCAAAAATGACATAAGTATGATTGTTTCCCTGCCAGAAGTTAGAGACCGTCTGACAATTCCTATCCACAGCACTAAATGAAGGGAGAATTTCACTGCATACAGTTAGGTTTCTTATAAAAACGGTACACATTTTTTCATTAAAGTATATTGGGGATAGATTTCTTTTTCATTACAGAAAGTAAAAATGGGATTTTATTTCTTTGCCTTTCCTTGCCCTTTAAATGAGTTAAAGTGTCCTGTGCGATATTAAACAGTAAATAAAGATAGATTGTTTCCATTACTAGTAAGAAACGTATCAAACCATCAAAAAGTAGCGACATTTATAGTTAATTTGAGAGTAACTAAATTTTAAAAGAAACATAATATCAGTAGAAATAAAGAATGCTATACCATAGTATTTTGCATTTACAATCACAAATCAATAAACCTCTAGCTTACCCAATATGTACAGAGAAGAAAACTGTAGGCACAAGGCACAAAAATGGGGATGCAGAACACTTACAGACTGTCAACTATCTTATATTTATAGCGCTTGAAATGTTATGAAAAATTGATTTATGATCCCCAGTGTCTAGTGCTGGTCTGTTGGAACTAAAAGATGAGCACTCTCACACATCTGTGACTATTTCAAGAGAAAGTGTCTCAGCTGAGCCTAGTCAGTGTGTCTGCAACTAGGTGGGTACTACAGATTGCCCTGCATAATGTTTGGGAGACTTTCTGGTGGCATTTAACATCTGGCTCCAGCCTACAGCTTTACCAAATGTTTAATGCAAATCATACAACGTTGGAAGTGAAGAAAGTAATTCAGAGTTTAATTAGTCAACGGGAAGTAACACAGAGTCTGTTTTGGGTTAAGAATAATAATTATGTTGTAATAAAGTAATTAGTGTAATAAAAGGAAATGGCATATTTTGAGATAAAATAACAGACACAAGCCCTTCTCTGCAACACAAAACACCTTGAAGTGCAGGAGATCACTAGTGAGGTGACAAAGCTCATTTCTGCACAGAAAAAGTGTAACAAAACTGGTATTAGGATTTCAACATATTTATTCACAGCGTATTTGCAACATTTTGTTGCAGCCACCTCATTCACAGCAGGAAAAACTGTAAGAAAGTTGCTGCTTGATCAGGCGCCCCTAGGCCGGATTCATTTTTATTCTGCTCCGCCCCCTCGCACATGTCACATGGACAGATGGTGCAGCTGGGTTGCCATGCCGCCCCTGAAACCATGCTGCCTGGGCCTTTGTGGCTTTTCCACAAATCCTGGCCTGGGTTTGATGCCCTGAGACATTTCATTATGGATGTGGGTTGGCAACATGTATAATTAGAAGTTTTGGGCCCAAACAGCAAATTTTTCATGGGATTCCTCCATAGCAATTTTGCTGGTAGCGCCATGTTGAAGCCTTATATAAATCAGAATAATATCATTTGCTATTCAATATCGAACAAACATGGCCTGTCCTAGGCGCCCCAGTAACTAAAGGATTGTCTGTCTCTGCTGTTATCCTTGGCTCTAGCAGTTACTAATTAATAACTTTCAGGGAAAGTCTCAGAGGCTGCTGTATACAAGTTACACCACTGGCCTTGAGACAGACAAATAATTGTAAAATGGATTAAGAGATCCATATTTAAAAATTTGTATAAGGTCAAATTATATATTGGTTATGGGTCCATATTTCCATATTATCATGATAAGAAAGCTAAAATGTGAAAGCGAGATGCCAAATTGTTTCATGATGTTAACATGCACTTTTTTGATAATTTTTTTTTTTTTTAAAGCTTTTCTTTATTGATTTTACAGAACATATCAACAATAACAAAAAAAAAAGGAAAGAGGGAGAGAGAAAAGAAAAAAGAGAAAGGAAGTATAAGAGAGAGAAAAATATTTAGAGGGGTGGGCATTCCCTTTATATTATATAATATTATATAGCATATACATCAGATTTAGGAGTCTCCATCATCACTGGTTCTTACACCATCTGTACTTATTTGTGTTTCTGTGAGCCACTTGTCCCAGATCT
>CM044433.1:89983071-90064559 GCA_024363595.1 Xenopus borealis
AATGCAGAATTCTTCTGGAACAGCACTATTAACGGATGCATTTTGAAAAAAAAAAAATTTCCCATGACAGGATCCCTTTAATATAATGTTTTTATGTTCAGGAACTGACATAAGTCTAACTAAGCCCAATGAACATTTAGCACTTACTTGTAGCATTTTTGGTTCTACAAGTGTATGCTATTTTTGGGCTTTATTATTTTTGTGCCTGTCACCACTCTATGTGCATTTATTACTTTGCATTTTATTATTTTTTTATCAGAAGCAGCAACAGGCAAACAGAGGCATTTTGATAAACAATGTTCTGTTCACATACTACTCTGCAACGGCACTTTGTATATTGCACGCTGTAGGGCACACTGATGCCTTATATCTAAGCCACTGTGATCTTTTTAAATTCAATTTCATTACATATAGGGAGGTTACTATGCAGTTTACACTATCCATAGAAGTTTGTGATATATGAGAAACTGCAAAGTGTAAAAGCTAGAATACAGTAACATTAAGTACACCAAATGAAGACATTTTTATGACAAATGGCCATGTTAGTATTTCATTTCCATACAAAATTAAAATATAGTGCAGAAAGAACTGATGATGAATATGGTCCATGGAAAAAAAAAACAGCCTTTTGCCACCCAGAAAATCCAGAATAAGTAAGTCAATTCTATTCTGCAATAGAAGATAAATATGCAGCTAACGTTTTAATCAGGACCTCAGTTCATTTTCATGGTCGCCACCTTACTTATCCATAATTGTTTGCAGTTGTGAATTTAACAAGTTTTTTCTTTTTTTTTTCCATTTTTACTTTAAAAGTCATTAATCAACGCTCCCTGCAATGAAAGCTCAAGACAAATGTTAAATAAATCTTTTAAAACGTTTTTAATTGACATTTTCCTATTGCTACATTTGCAATACGTCTATGGTCTATTTTGGTATACTTTCTCAAAATTATTTTAGAAATTCAAATGTTTTTCTAGCACATTTACATGATTCATTTCTTTACATGGAGAAATAAGATTTGCCCCTCCCCATATTTATAAATATATGCATCTTCCTGTTATTATGAGTTTTTCGAGTATAGTTTCACAAAAAACATTTTTAGGTAATTTTATAAAAAAAAAATTCAGCTTTATTATGACCTGAAGCTGGAAAATGACTAAATCCAAAAATACTCCAGCTAAAACCTGTCGGATTAATGTATGAAAATGTTTTTGCCTTCATGATTTTTGGGTGTTTTACAATGGTTTATGATAATGTCAAGGTGTTTGAGGTTTTTAAGCCAATAAACACAATTAATTTGAGGTATTCAGATTTTTCCTGGTTGCATTCAATCAAATTTTTTACAATCAAATTTTTTTATAATTAAGCAACCATTTGAGTTTCTTCAAATTTACTTTATTTGAGTTTGAAAAAACCTTACAAACCTCACAAATATGATTTTTGATATACAACCCCCTTAATAGCTGAAGTTATGAAGAACTTGTCTTGGTGCATAGATTGTATAATATAATTATCTTCTTTGTCAAAACCCATGCAGATATAATCTATAATCATCCCCAAAACATTATGGTACAGCACTACAGTGTTGGGCTCATTTATTATTGTAGGTGCTACATTGCCTGTATCAAACCATTTAACAATTAGCTGTGAATATTCAACTGCAAGCTGAAAAATTAAAACAAATATTTAATAGGTTGCTATGGGTAACTGCAGTAGTGGAATGTAGCGCTCATATTCATAAAGTAACCTCATTGGCTTGAGGAATATCTACTAAGAGGGTGAAATGATAGGAATATGGGTAAGTCTCATTCCTCCTGTGGCAGATACACTAGAGGAAGATGATATGTCCATTCATGAGTCCAGCCCCCCTTAGCACTTACATCAGCCTATAACTGTGTATACATGTATTTCATTTAAATTCATAAGTCGCATTATACAACGCTGCAAAATACGTTGGCATCTTAATGCATAAATGTGTGTTAATACTTGTAATAATGTACTCTAATACCAAAAGGCATCTTGTAAAAAATTTATAGCACATTTAGACAGCATATTGGGCACTTCACACACCTGGTATCATTCTCAGCAGTCCGGGGAAATTATTTATTTGATGCTTTAACAAAATTTAATAAAATAGTTTATGACCACATTTTTGCCAAGGGATAGCTTTTGCATCATTTCAGATAGATGACATCATAGACGGCTCTTGAATGTGCAATGGTTTACAGGGAACCAAACAGCTGTTGTTATGAATTCTATATGTTACACACGTTGCAATGATGCCTGAATGTTTCGATGATAGTTTTACATTAAGGAATCAGTATATGTCAATTATATTCCAAAACCATGGTCAGTACATAGCAATAAATTCAACATGATGCATATTGTATTCATTAAAGACTGGTTAATAAGATTTTATCCAAATGATGTAACAATCTAGTGATTCTGTGGCATGCCTTTGAAATACATAATTGAATGGTGAGTATATTTAAAGGAGAGCCAATATAAATACAGGATCTATTATCCAGAATGCTCAAGATCTGGGATATTCCAGATAAGCAGGACCTGGAGTTTTCCTAATAAGCAGGACTTGTGGTTTTCCGGATACGGACTCTTATGTAATTTTAATCTCCATAATTCAAGGGGGAATGTAATATGCTTCATTATCGCAAAAAATGTTTGCAAAAATGCTTGAGCACATTAGCAACCATTTTTGACTGATTAAGACCTCCATGACTTCCTCACAAAGTTTGCGACCAAATAGCTTTTTCGAACTCTCACAGTGTATGTTGTAAAATGTCTCAATCGCAGACCATTTTTTGCAACAAAACTCCAGAACCAGTGTTAAAGGTTTGTAATTCGAAAACAAGATTTGCAAATGAATAAAAGCCTTTCTGGATAATAAAGGGATCCCATACCTGTACTGTCATTTATTGTTTATTCATTTAGGGGCAGATTTACTAAGGGTCGAATTTCGAATGCAAAAAAAAAATGTGAAATTCGACCAGGGAATAGTGGGGAATTAAAAAAATTAGAATTCAAATTTTTTTTAGCGCAATTCGATCAATCGAATGATCGAATAGGGAAATCCAATCGAATTCGAATCGAATATTCAAACGATTTTCAAGCGATCGATCAAATTTTTTCTTATTCGATCTTAGGGAATGATCCCCATTTCAGTAGGTTTAATCTGACGAAGTAGGTGATCAAATTTAAATTTAAAGGGGAAGTAATCGACCATCGAATTTTCGAATATTTGAATAAAATTAAATTTGAATATTCGAATCATTTGAATTCGAATATTCGATGGTCGAATTTGCCTAATTTGCATATTCGAATTTGAATCTTTTTGAAAATTCGATCGAATATTTGAATCCCTAGTGTGTATTTATGGGAATTTAATAAATTTTACCAGTGCAGGGCAACATTACATTATACTTTAATTACTTTAAAACCCTTTCATTTTTTTTGGCGTCACTGTTTCTTTAAAGCAACCCTGCTCAATAAATAGTAAAATTGATACATGGTAAGTTATCCTTCTTGCAAAAGATGTCCAACTTTTAGAAAGTCTTACCAGATTGGTAGGATCTATTTAGTGTTGCATCTTCTATTAGACTTTGGAGAAGTATATTACACTACAGGGGCGGTCTTAGGAAGATTCATGTCTTTAAATTAGGAATGCTGAATGCACAAGTGAACTTATAAAAGTTTTCTGTAGGAAGTAAGCATTATTATTTTTTTTATCTGCATTTTTCCCCTCTCCCTGCATCAACAACTTTATTTTGGCAAAGCAATGATACATTTATTTTCTCCCATAGCATCTAATTTCATAGTGGATGTTTACATAAGTTCTGTGTGTTTTTAAATCTGTTCTGTCCCTTTAAAGAGCTGTTCTCTAATGGTTTTCTCCCTCAAGTATATAATGATGTTATGCACTGAGTTTATCCATCAGTCGATTTATCTAAGGTATCTGTGTGTATGTGGGGGCAGAACCCACATTAATTTTCTTTATTAGGATTTATTGCATTTTTGGAATGAAACATTTCACCTCTATGATAATGATAGGCCAACATCTGTTTTCCTTTTACAGATCTTGATAAGAGCTCTGAATATTGTTTTCTTTTTCTTTTTTTTTCTTCTCGCTCTCTTTCTTTTTCCTTAGGAGGAATATGACCGGAACAGCTGCTCTGATGTGGTGTCTTCGCAGAAGTTTCATTTCAGTGCTGCAATATGATGACCATTCAAAAATGAATTATTAAAAAAGTAAACAAAGGAGGCCAGCTACAGGTTTAAACCTTTCTTGGTGCTATTAAAAAGCTAATGATGGAAAATACTTTCTAACATCATTCAACTTAATACATAACAGGCAGTGTTTGTACACTCGGGCCATGGCTTGATAAATTTTACATGTGATTTATTTCCTCTGTTGACTTTGAACCATGCACAAGAATGAACACACTGTACTATTAAACCTTTTAAGTGTTGCTTTACATTCTGTATTAAGTAGCACTTTACACGTTTTGACTTATGTTACCCTCTATGCTGCTGCTGGATATAGAAATACAAGTATACTTAATTCACAGAGCAAAGGTACTGATAAATTGGCCAATCCTAAAGGTATTTGACTGACGGGCCTAAAATATCTATTTTACCATTTGTTTAGGGGTGTTGGCCCAAATAATTGGGTCTGCGAGGAGGTGAAAAAGAGTTGTGACTCCTCTCACTTCCTTATCTGCTGATGTACCATGCAACGCCAACAAGGGGCATCTTCTGATGACATTTTCAGTTTGAACAGATCTCCTGTATGATCCAATATGATCATGGTAAAGGTGGCCATAGACACACAGATAATATTGTACAAAACAAATTTTCATACAATATTCAGTGCATGTATAGTGGGAAAGCAGCAACCGATATCGGCAGAAGAAGCTGGGCTGGATGGAAAATGCTATTGTTTCTACCTGTTTATTGGACGATTCAGCTCTTCACATGTGTATTGAAACGAACAATCTTTCTTGGAAAGATCTTTTCCAAGAAAGATTGTAATTGTACCATCTATGACCACTTTAAGGTTGGCAGTACTTCCCAAGAAAAATAGCAAATGCAAATCACATGGTGTGTCTTTGAAAGAGTAAAGTTTGGTTGTAGTGGGGTGTTCCAGCATTTATTTACTTTATTTTACCATTGTATCTATTTATTGTCTCTATTAAGAGACAGGTTAGAGGAGGTAATCTAGATTGTAATCTAGTAGAAGTAGTTCTTTTTTTCTTTATCAGTTCAGTGTTGTCCACCTACACCAGTGATCCCCAACCAGTAGCTCGTGAGCAACATGTTGCTCTCCAACCCCTTGGATGTTGCTCCCAGTTGCCTCAAAGCAGGTGATTATTTTTGAATTCCAGTCTAGAAAGCAAGTTTTAATTGCATAAATGTGAAGTATAGTATCAAGCAGAGACTCCTGTAGGCTGCCAGTCCATATAGAGGGTAACAAATAGCCAATCACAGCCTTTATATGGCACCCCAGGGGACCTTTTCATGCTTGTGTTGCTCCCCAACTCTTTTTACATTTGAATGTGGCTCAGCGGTAGAAAACATTGGCGATCCCTGACCTACACTGTGTCAATATGTAACTATGTCTTATGTGCTGAAGCATTAATAGTTGTGATAACACCTTCCAGAAAATATGTTCTTGGAAACAAATATATTAATGAAATGGTTGGGCTGACAATTATCTCTTTATTCAAATAAGAGATATGACATGAATTATTTTTTTTGTAGGTCAACATAAATCTCTAAAGGTAAGCCATGAAGAGTGTTGTATATTGGGGTACAAGCTATGGTAGAATTGATGCCCCTATGACTGCAGGAAGTATCTCTCATAACTCATTCTAAGTTGTGGTATATGCAAGTGTTTGGACAAATCCTTTGTTTTCTCTTGTGTCTAGGAATTTCTCAGAATCCCTTATACACAGAGAACCTAGGCTACAGTATATGCATGGTGACATGAACTGATTTCCGAAACTCTTTTGTGAAAAAAGAATTTTATTACAAAAGAGTTGTGATCTATAATAAGCCCTGATATATTTACTTGTGTTGATTCCTGACTTTTGGCCATTGTGGGGTTCCTGACAGATGCAGCCTTCTCAGCATATCTTATAACATTTTGCAAACGCAAAGTCTTTTTCACAATAGAATATTTAATGATACTCCAGAGCATGTGTTAGCGCAAAACTTTGCTTAGCAAAAATGCATAATATAATATTCACCAGCAACTGATTTTACATTGCGAGCAGTGCTAAACATTTGCAAAGATGCCATTTTAAATAACCCTTGTGACTTTTAATTATATTCCCCCTTTACAGATACACTTTTAATGAAATTTCATTTTTTGTTACAGATCCTTTGGTAATGAAGCATTTGCTGTTCTTGCCACCCTGTGTCCATCACAAAAGCATATAACTATTGCATAAACTGCCTTCATCTCCCACCCTCAGTTTTCCCAGCATTATATCATTATGTCATGTTGCACTTTACACATGATATTGCAGTTATAAGTCTCATGGTCATGATATCAACCATCATTCTTAATGATCTACAAATCAATATTCAGTGTCTGACATTTCCCATGAGACTCTGAATGACTGCAGGTGCCTAACCCTGACCCTAATGGGAAGTGGCCTATTAAAGAGAATGGAAAGAAAAAAGAATAATATGGATTTTTACATCAATGCAAAAAATGTAAAATACTGTAGATTTATTCTTCACTTCTACAATAGAATCTGGCTATGATAAATGCTGATAATAAACACAAATGCCTCTTATGCAGTGCTTTTTGTGTATAATGTGTTTTACTGGTGCATATGTCAAGACATTCTGGTAGAAAACAACAGAGGAAATAAAAAGTAAGATTTTGCACAATTCCTTTATCAACCGCATGATAAATAAATGATAAATAATTACAGCTGCTGGTCCTTATGCTCCCCCCCCCCCACCTCCATCTGCCACCCTTTAATCTTTCCCAAGCATCGGTACAGAGACTATAACCCCGGCTTTTCTCGGTTAGATGGACCTCAAACATTTTTTAAATGACAGATGTAGCAATAATGTCTTGACAGAGGCTGTGTAACTGTTGCCTTGCTGGGGAGGCCCGATTAGTACTGTAATTATCAATATGGTTCTGTATAATGAAGCCTATATGAAAGGATTCATTATGTTCTGAATTGGGGGCTGATTTATGAAAATGTGATATGCTAGACCAGCCATTCTTTGCGCTCAGTCATGCGTATTGCTCTCTGAAGGACCTTCTATTTTGAGGCAGCTTGTCAGTGAAAATAAGGGAGGACGAGGCTTTTACAAAATAGATACAGAAGGTGCATAGCTGGGGAGTGGCATTCCATAGTGTTAATCAAAGGCAAACAAATGTTCAAAGGAGTAATTAGTTCAAAAAATAACTTTTTATAACCATTTTATAATACCTGTTTGACTAAATCTTTATGTGAAACAAACAAACGTTGGTGCAAGGCTCTCTGGTAAACCACATGTAGATCAGACCAAAAGTTGATGGATAAAAATGAATAACCTTTATTCATCCAAACATCTCATACCTCTAACTAATTCTGGCTAAATCTTTAGCCACAACTCTGCTTAATAATATTCAAAATGAACATAGAACTTGAACTTGGCTGAGTTTTACTCTAGCCCACTATCTGGGCAGCTTAAAAATAGTTAAAGACAATATGACAGGGACGATATACATCAACATACTGTCAATTATTCAAATTGCTTTTCCCTTTTACTCTAGCTCTAGCATTTGCATTTGGCCCCTAGCCTTAGATTTACTCCAGCCTGACACAGCTAAGCCAGAATGCCACTCTAGCCCATCAGCCCCAACATTAAAGGGCAACAGATAACAAAACTTTAAATTCCCTACATACATTAATATATAATGAACACTTAGGGGGATATTTATAACTGTCCAAAATGGATTGTGACTATTTGCTTTCCGGACCATGCTACATCGTGTCATTGTACAAATATGCCTAAAGTGTTCTACTGGACCGTCACTGACCCAGGGCTCAGCTGAGCAGTGTTTGGTGCTACCATTAGAACCTGCATGTGCTCTTTGTTCATTGGTCAGGACTTCACAGCACACTGGGGGATTCCAAGAGTTTTGTTGCCTGAGCATTTTCCATCTTGTTGGGTAGTCAACAGAATCACTGAGACTTAGACCAGGTGAAAATAACTCAAAAATCCGTTAGCCAGAGTTTTTGAGAAATAATTGCCTGACTTTTTAGTACACCCATAGGTAAAGGAGATTCCTATAGCAATTACATTACATTAAGGAATATTGACCTGGAACATAATATTTCTACTTGTATAGAGAACTGGCTAATGCTCACACAGCATTGTAAGTATTGTCTCTATTTTTGCTGATGAAACAAAATTGTTGATGCAGGATGCCGCCCTGGTGCGGGACAAGGAAGATTTGAACTGTCAAGGCAGGAGTTGTTTTTCGCTGGAAAAAAAAAGGCTTGCAAGGGGACCTGATTACGCTTTACAAGTACACTAGAGAACATTATAAATAACAGGGGATCTTTTTACCACACACCACCCCTTTAGACTAGAGGAACAGAACCTTCATTTGAAGCAGCGTAGGTGGTTCTTCACAGTGAGGACAGTGAGGTTGTGGAATGCACTGCCGGGCGATGTTGTGATGGTAAATTCTATTAATGCCCTTAAGAGGGGCTTGGATAATTTCTTGAACAATCATAATATGCAAGACGATAGTGAGATTAAGATCTAAACTTAGCACGTATTGATATTATATAATCATCCTCTGTGCCACTACAGAGGGGTAAAGGGTTAGTCTGCGACTCTGCTGAGAATTTACTCAGCTATTTTAAGCCGTTTCAATGCTATTTTATATGTCTGAAGAAAACAGCTAATAAACAAATATTAATGAACCCAAAACACATTTTAAGACTACACAAAAACAGCAATAGAGGAAATGTATTTTGTAGTGCACTACAAGCCAAATACTTGTAATTAAAAGTGTGAAAATGTACTCAAAAATATTTCCTTATTTTTTTTTAATTCCCATAGAATGCACAATCCATTTATTTAATAAGCCTGTAATGGCCAGAGCACAGTATACTAATTCTAGAGATGCATGAGGAAAGTTTATTAAACGACAGACTCTTAATATTGGAACATAAACTTTAATGCTGCTACGATTAAAAACAGGACTGCTCCAGAGACGTAGAACTCCATCAATTTCAAGCACAGCAACATGTCATACTGATATATACCGAAAATAACCAGAGGAGAATTTCAGACAAGCTAATATTCTCCTAATTTTGAATAAATGTAACTTTGTTCAGCGCTGCTATTTTGTGCACTTGCTTGCTTCTGGTTTTGGTTATTTCATTTCCATACAACAGCTACAAGATGCATAAAACCACCAATCTTCTGTAATGGATGTGTTTTTCCATCTGGGGAATTAAAACATATTGACCCTCGAGGTCTTAACCACCATTATGGTGCTAAGAACTGTAGACTGGATAAGTCTTGAATAATTTAATGTACGCAAATACAAAGAGTTTTGTTTTTTTTGCGTATGTATCAGAAGTCTTTTTTTTTTAATTCAAGTTTTATTTGGAATTTTCAACAGTACAGAAAAAAGAGAATATGTAAAGTTTCTATCCAGGGAGACAGCAGTGCTTCGATGTATGAAGGATATTGCATACGTCAAATCTTATTCATATAAAACTAATGAGACATACCCAAAAGTGGTGAAGTTGTTCGCTCCCGGATGTTTAACGGGATCCTGTCATGGGAAAACATTTTTTTTCAATGTATCAGTTAATAGTGCTGTTCCAGAAGAATTCTGCATTGAAATCCATTTCCCAAAACAGCAAACAGATTTTTTTTTTTATATTTCATTTTGAAATCTGACATGGGGCTAGACATATTGTCAATTTCCCAGCTGCCCCAAGTCATTTGACTTGTGCTCTGATAAACTGCAATCACTCTTTACTGCTGTACTGCAAGTTGGAGTGAAATCAACCCCTCCCTTTCCCCCACCCAGCAGCCTAACAAAAGAACAATGGGAAGGTAAACAGATAACAGTTCCCTAACACAAGATAACAGCTGCCTGGTAGATCTAAGAACAGCACTCAATAGTAAACCCATGTCCCACTGCATACTATTCAATTACACTGGAAGGAAAAACAACAGTCTGCCAGAAAGCAGTTCCCTCCTGAAGTGCTGGCACAAGTCACATGACTCGGGCAGCTGGGAAATTGACAAAATGGCTAGCCCCATGTCAGATTTCAAAACTGAATATAAAAAAATCTGTTTGCTCTTTTGAGAAATGGATTTCAGTGCAGAAGTCTATTGGAGCAGCACTATTAACTGATGCATTTAAAAAAAAACATGTTTTCCCATGACAGTTTCCCTTTAATTAACTCAACACCATGGAAAGGATAGGAAAAGGAAGGAAGAGAAGAGAGAAAAAAGAGAAAAAGGAAAATCTAGGAGGACAGCCTCCCATTGCAATAGATATTTATACATCAAGGCGTAGAATGATTAAGCATTTTACCTTATCACCTGTACCATTATCGTTCTAGCCGGCAAGGCCATCATAGGGCCTCTGTGGGTATAAAAAGTGGTCAATGTAGCTATGATGTTAATCCAAGGTAAATAACAGCCATATTGAGTTCCAGAGGAGGACCAGCTCCCAGCACCAT
Organism: Xenopus borealis; assembly: GCA_024363595.1. Taxonomy (NCBI): domain Eukaryota; kingdom Metazoa; phylum Chordata; class Amphibia; order Anura; family Pipidae; genus Xenopus; species Xenopus borealis. The sequence goes on from CM044433.1 coordinate 89,993,817, forward strand.
CTCTTTGTATGCAACGTGTATAGGATATTCACCAAAAGTACCACCCTCATCCAGAATATACCATTATGGTGAATCATTAGAAATCCAAATGTAATGTAGAAAAGTCCAAAAGTAATTCATTGTGCAAATGTCCTTAATCATAATTCAAGTCCATTGTGTGTATAGTCCAATATTGTATAAAAATTGTAACTCCGTCCAATCAAGTAGCAAGTTCATCGGGTAACCCATGTACAATGTGGCCAGCTGAAACATGTACTAGTAACTAAATAACAATTACTATCAACATTCTTGTATATATTTGTGACAATTCTTATTATTGTGTCATACCTGAAACGTTTAGTAGTTACGATCTGCACATAGCACTCAGCATATCCTCTGAGATACTCACTTATATGCAGAAGTCGCCACCACACTCAGGATGTCCATTAGTCATTTCATTTAATAATCTTAAAAAGAGAAAACATTAGTACATTAGAAAAATTGTATGTACATATATGTAAAGAAAACTGGAGTATAGTCTGTATTTAAACCACGGGGCCAGAGTGTATCTAATTTATGTATCTAAAACATTTCTCTGCGTTTCAATTCAAGAAGTCTTTCCCCTCCTCTCCTGGGGACCCGCACACTGTCTATAATTTGAAATTTAAGTTGACTAATAATGTTTGGCTTGATGGAAATGTGCCGGTACTGGCAAAGTAGTAAGATTTCTACATATAGTGTATTTATGTTTGGAAAAATGGTCTCTAATATGTTGTGTGGTCTCCCCTATATAAAGTTACCAGCAGGGGCACTTTAATAAATACATTTTCTGCCTGTATGTGGATGATGGAAAAAATTCCCTTTGATGACAGAGTTGGATTGGGTGCAATGTAAACAGGGAAAAGTACCATATCTTGGGTTTTGTAAAAATCGTTGTGTACCGCTTTTGGAACTGCCAATGTCTGCCTTAACAAGCTGATCATGTAGATTCTTTCCCCTTTTGAAAGCCATCATGGGGGGTTGTTTGGAATGTGGGTATGTGGGGAGAACAGGATTGAAAGATATGCCAGTGTTTACGTATGATATTTGAAACATAGTGACTGGCCTTAGTGCATTTACTCACAAATACTAGTCTATTGTCATTCTGTGTCATTTTGTTTCTCCCAACTAGTAATTCATTTCTGTTTCTGGTCTATAGTTTTGTCTGTTGTATCACTTCTTTGGGGTATTCTCTTTCTTCAAAACGTTCCACCATCTCCGTTAACCTGGTGGTGTAAGTGTCCCCTTCACTGACCATTCTCTTAACTCTAGTGAATTGTGTGAGTGGTAACGAATCTTTCAAGGACATTGGATGGAAACTATTGTAGTGCAATAGAATGTTTTTTGTGTGTGTATGTATCAGAAGTCTTTTTAACATTACAAAATATGCAGCTCCAAATGTTATAGTGTAAGATGTGGTATAACATTTTTATGAGAGACCAACCCTATAGTGGCACAGAGGTTGGTTTCTACCAGAGTCCAGAATCTGTGAATCTATGTGATTAAATGGAGTTTGCTATTGTCAGATACTGAGGGACAGCATTAGAGTTCAGTGTGATCCTTGCAGGATCAGGTGACAACTTAGTACTTATAATGAAGGGGGTTCTAAATTCAATCTCCAATATCCCTAGTAGTGAGGTCAGTAGATGTGTTTCTAGAGCCTGGGGTTGGTGTAGGTCCTAGAGAATATTTCCAGTCTGGAAAGGAGAACCTGTGTGAGCATGTTCATCGCCAGGGCAGAGTGAGGGCTAAAGCTGGGAATACCAGCACCAGCAAGCAACTAAATCTCCCCTGAGCTTATTGTGGTCAGCAGCACCGTGATTCTCACTAATGCAGGGACCCAAGTTTTTAGTGCTGAGACAGTGCTTAATTTTCTTGAACAGTTCCAGGAGCACCCAAGTAAGCCACAGCACTGCCTAATATTTATGAGCACTGTTTGTATTAATATCGAATATTAAATGCTGTTAACAGATTAATTTACCTGACTGACAGATAAAAAGGCTTTGTGCAGTTGCTGGCTCCCAAAATTTAAGTGTAGGCTTAAGTAACACACCTTTCAATTCATATTGCAACTTGCAAGGGCCCAAACTAATTGTAATAGATCCAGTGTAACTTCAACCCTGGGAGGCTTTATGTAGGCACACATGTTACCAATAGCACTGCTTTAATCAATGTACGCCCAGCCTGTTGTCTGCTGATTGTTGCTGCAGAACGACTCCAGGATCAAGTAATTGTGTTGAGCAACAGATAAGAATCAAACAGGAGATTATTACATTTTTATGTTGTCATATATATAGGAAACTATGAGAAAAGTGGTTTTGCATCTGTATTGCATTCTTAGTGAAAATGCTCACTTCCTAAATTTTTTTCCCCATGAGTTTGCAGTGCACACCAGAGCTTCTAAAGTAGTCTGGGACCCACTCTCTCAGCCATTTTAATGTAAAGCATGGTAAATAGTATTTGTGTTAGACTGGTAAAAATAAGAAAAAAATTGGTTGGATATGTCCTGCAATGAGATATTTCCACGTACCCTTGCAGGCCAGTCTGATTTGTGCATAATGTATACTTATGCTGATTATATTCTGGCAAAGTGTGATGGTTGTGGGCATGAATGGATCGTTGGACCCCCTCACTAAATAATCCATAGCTGCCTAATGCAGATTTGGAGAGCAAGGGTCACAGGTATGTTGGAAACTGAATCTTCTGATAATGAATATGAACATCTGACAAGCATCTCCATCTGCACTAAAAAGTTTTATTTGAGGAGATCTTAAAGTAGAGCTCATTTGTAAAGAGTAAATCATTCACTTTATTGAGCACATTATCAGTATTAAAACTAAATTAAAGAAAACCCAGAACTGTAGTTCTTTGCTTACTCTTACTCTGACATGATACCTATTTTCATTTAGTAGAAGAAAGAAGTACTTATACAAATACATGTCTTAAGCAGCCATTCGATAAACACATCACCCTACTTCAAAGACGGCTGATCTTGGTTACGGTTGAATTTTCATGAAAGTTACCTCTCGCCATCCAATACTGAGAGCACTGAGTAGAAATGAACTTAAGTCTCCTAGCCTTAGGCAGGCCATATAATAACCAGGGCTACTAGATTTGCAGAACTGATAGTGTTGTCTGGTTTCCTGAGTCTTACTGGCGATTATACAGCACTGAAAGAAGATGTGAAAACAAGTGAAAGAAAGGAATATATGAGTAACACAAAAGTATGCATATATTTAGAGAGCATTGATTATTTATAATGCTACACACATTCCAAATTATGAAATTAATATTTTTTACCATAAGTTCAAAAAATGTGAATCCTCCTCCTAGTATTATGTTATTGTCATACTTTCATGTATGACACCATTTATTCTAATCCAATTCCAGACCATGTAGTATAGTGTATGATCAGCCCACTGTTAAAAGAGCAGGACAGCACTAGAGCAGGGTTATATACAACAATGGTGAGCTCAGCCTGCTTTGTATTCACCTAAGGAAGTGTCAGGTGCTTGTACTGGAAGATCCTGCCCTAACACAGGGGTCAATAAACTCCAAGCCAAAAAAGACATGTAATCATTAGATAGAATTTTATGAAAAGAGATTTACTAACCAAACACATTCAGGTAACATTTGGGGACCCACTGTGGTTTAATCATATGGGGGCCTGAAATGTTGCCTGAATTTGTTTGTACATTGTCTAATAAATCACTTTTTATACAAAAAACAAATAAACCAATGTGCTGCTGGATTGTTTTGTTTAGCACTGCAACGGGAGGCTCATTCTACCAAATCTTTATGTGGTCTTGTCTGGCCTTGTTGGTCTGTCCGTATATGATGGGATTACATATAAAACAATATAGCTGCCATGGCAGCACCCTGCTAAGTGCTGTGCACTATATGCCTAGATTTCCCCATGGCTTATACAGTACTTACACAAGCATCTCTCTTCCTAATACAATGGTTGGATTGATAGAGAATGTATAAAGTGTACAGAGGCTAAAGTCCAAATAATTATAGTAAGGGTAAAAGCTACAGTGTAGTGTACAGTTTAAGTATCCAATAAAAGCCTCAAAGAATAAATTAAAATAAAGATGTTTTACTATAGATTAAGATGCTGTCGTGTTTCTAAATCACAATTTCAGAGGTCTTCCACCACATCACACATCATCATTATTTTATTCTACAGTTCAGTCACCAACACATTTACACAGTGAACCAATGAAGTGATCACTTGAATTTTTGCTTCATATTTGTGTTATCATTATAGGTTCCTGGGTGATCAATTGCACTTTAATATAACATTTTCAGTTCATCAAAGGTTACTGGAAGCATTTAAGTGAGCTCAATAATTCTCTTATTCATATGAGTATGTCATTTTGTAGTCATGGATTTTGGATTAAACTGTGTATCTTGACTTTTATAACACCAAAATGACATGAAATGACATCATCATTGTGATGATGCAACCACATACATATTTGTCTTTGTAATATATATTGGGCTAGAAGGCTGTTAAAGAATTTTGCTCCCCATTATCAGCACACCTTTCATAGATACCCTTTTGTCTGGGAGTGGGAATGTATACCTTATTATGAAAGAAACAAAGGCTGATTTACATATACATGTGCCAAAATGCACAAGTGCAATTGCCAATAGTAACCAGTCAGTAATTCACTTTGAAAGGGCTACTACAATTTAGAAAATAAAAGCAATCAATGACATACCTACTAAGGCTGCTAACATGTAAATGTAATTCAAATCAAAACCTTTGCCAAAATAAATTTTACAAACCTAATTATTAATCCACAGGAAGGCAAAGGAAGCAAAGCAAAAAACTCAGCTTCATAAAGTGCACTTCTACTCATTTTATTGTACAGCCAGCCGGGGGTTGGTAAGTTTAACTTTGTAAACAAACATTCTAATGTTGTGATTGGCAAACTCCACTGATTTCAAAACTGGTTAACCTGGGTGAAACTGCCTGAACACTAAAGAAGTATTTTAATTGTAGGAAGGGAATCCTCTCTAAGTCGGTCCTGGATCATCTGTGAGACTAGAGAAAAAATAGATGGAAGTTTGCTCCATTTAAAGTGACCCTTAGCAACCATAAGCACTGAGGTAGTCAGGATGTTGCCATGGGTTACTAGACCTAGACTTTTGCTCTCATTATTATTCCCCCCCTCATTTATTGATCCATAAAGTAGAAAGCATTTGCCCCTGTATCACTATGGTTTTGCTAAATACAGGCACATATTTCTAGATGGCGAAGCTAACATTAATAGGTCAGTCTCCTTTTAATATACATTTGCATTGTAATGTAAATCTCTGTTTTATCTGAATGCTACTCTGCTGAAAAACCAATGACTTGGAACAAGTTCAGTGCTGCCTGTGCCTGCTCTGTGTGCATGTAGGTATAAAGTTACACGGAAACCACTCTAACATGTTGTTACAAAGTGATTACAAGCAAAGCTCCCTCTGCTACAGTATTACATCACAAAAAGTGGCAGGAAACAAAAAGTACTCGCTGTGACTGGCCAAAGCATTTTTCATTTACAGGAGTCGATAAAAAAACTGTGCAGTAGAGCATTACGGAGAAACAAGAGCTGAAAGTGCATTGTCACACCAGTACAATGCCACTTTTGAAATACTTGTATGGGTTCCATTATGTGGAAACCTGTTATCTGGAAAGCTCTGAATTATGGAAAGTCTGTATCCTATAGACTACTTTTTATCTAAATAATCCTGATTTTTAAAAATGATTTCCTTTTTCTCTGTAACAATAAAACAGTATCTTGTACTTGAGCCAAACTAAGATGTAATTAATCCTTATTGGAACCAAAACCAGCCTATTGGGTTTATTTAATGTTTAAATGATTATCTAGAAGACTTAAGGTATGAAGATTCAAATCATGGAAAGATCTGTTATCTGAAAAACTCCAGGTCCCGAGCACTTTGGATAACAGGTCCCATAAAATTCCGTTGTCAAGCCTCCTATTTAGACTGTTTATAAATACCAGCGAGTAGAATAAATTATATATATATAGATATATATATATATATATATATATATATGTATATACACACAGTATATATATAGCTAAAGGGTCATTCCAGCTTTTTAAGTCTGGACCTTCAGTTGAAGGTAGTGTTACATACATTAAAATAATGTAAATTTTTGTGCTCTGCTCCCATTTTTTTTTCAGTGAAAGTTATAGAGAGTTAAACATACTCCAGTACCACTGGAACTATTTCCAACAACATTTTGAACTTGCATTTATTGGCTAGAAGTGAATAAAAATATGAAATATATTTTCCACTGAATTTTAAATTGCTTTTCTCCCTTTTATATGTCAATGAAACTGAGATTGAAAAACATCTGTTTAACTATTCGGAAAGTTGTTACTAGCCAGGCATTAGGTACACTCGGAACACAGATTGAGACTACAAAATGTTTTAGTGTTCAACCCTAACAAGTCAAGACCAGTACTGGTGCATTTTGTACTTTTGTCTTTTTCACCTGTTAATGTCTTCAAATTGCAGGGAGTCCTTCATAAATATTCCATCAAATTATTCAGGTTAAAAGATAAAGGAAATATGAAAACAAACAGGCGGCACTCCAGATAAAATGAATAGGATATTTAATCCAAACCATAAAGGATCCACATTGCCTAACGCGTTTCGGGAGAGACCTCCCTTAATCAGAGCCTATGATTAAGTGAAGTCTCTCCCGAAACGCGTAAGGCAATGTGGATCCTTTCCTGTTTGGATTAAATATCCTATTCATTTTATCTGGAGTGCCGCCTGCTTGTTTTCATATTTCCATTAAGGTACAGCTGGGTCGTTGTTGGTTGAGCGCCTGGACTTGGAGTGGATACAAGTGGGGAAAATATACGTCGAGGGGTGCATTTGGAGGGGCTTTTTCTATTTAAAAGATAAAGCACTAGGAATCCACTATTTTGGATTCGGACGAACCCCCGAATCCATTGCAAAAGATTCGTCCGAATACCAAACCAAACCCTAATTTGCATATGCAAATTAGTGATAGGAAGGGTAAAAGCCAGCCGAGCACGAAGTATGCATCAAAATTTTTTTTTACTTCCTTGTTTTATGTCGAAAAGTCACATGATTTTAAGGATTCGGTTTGGCCAGGCACAAGGATTCGGCAAATCCAAATCCTGCTGAAAATGGCCGAATCCTGGCTGAATATTTAACCGAATCCTGGATTCGATGCATCCCTATAAAGCACTGCTGTCTAAACATCAAACCCAAGAGTCTGTAGGTGCACCTGCAAGGCTACGTCATGAATGAAAGTGCTCTGTTTCCTTTGTGAATGCAGAACCGTGATCTTGGAGACATATGTGCCAGTACCATCTGACTTTGTTCATGAGACATTGTCCTATAAATTTTGCATATCATAGATTATTTTTGCTCTCAAGGAATATTGCTGTATTGTGTAGCTTAACAGTCTTTCAGTTTTCCTTAAGGATAAATGCCCCATGAACATTACATTTTATACTGAATGACAAAACACAAAACTCTCCCCAGTGTAAGTAATTTCACTTGTGTATACACAACATAGTATTTCCCTGTGTAAGACAGACTAGAGCAGTTTGAATGAGCAGAGTACCATCACTAGACTATGCAGGAAATAATGATGATAAAGAACCTTTCAGATAAAGGCTAATTGATCCTGCATTGTCTTATTCAACACTACCTGAGAGGATATTATGAAGTTGTGCCATAAAGCTAGACACATTTGCTGTGGTTTGCTTTGCAATAACTGTATATACTGTAAATACTGTAAGTAGCTTATCATTAATGTAACTGTGACTCAGTCTTAGATACCAACACATCTACATACTGTTTCTTCCCATTATATCCAATAACCCATTATTATTGTCAAGTATTTCAATAGCGACAACATATTCCACAGTACTGTTCAATAAATGGGTGTAAACATTACATACAAATTTACATCCAAAGCAACCAATAGCTAATACAAGTAGGAAAGCCTACAATCTAACAGAAGGCTGAGAACAAGGTGTGAGACCAGGGTCAGACTGGGAAGAGATCCATTGGGCCTCGGCTCTTCTGGGCCCCTCTGGCTGTTGGAACCATTACCAGTAACTAAACGGGTTCATGGGCACAAAAACACAGCCAAAAATAAAATTAGCATTGCAGTTACATATGCAATAATTGAGGCACATGGATGGATAAAAGGTGTATGTGGGTAAGTGGCTCTGGCCCAAATTATTCACTGGAGTCCTTTGCCTGTAGTTCAGAAATAGACAGCCTTCTTAAATGTCGTTTAACTAGAACTCACACTATGAATGTTCTGCAATACTTTGGTATGTATTTTTATTTTTTATAGTTAACCTAGCTTTATGTCCAATGCATAGAATGGTGAGTTCTGGAAAGGTGCAAATGATCCCTTGCACTAGTCATGAAGAATCCGAATAACAATTTCATTTAGCTATGTACATCATAATGTGCCTCATTAGTAATTTCATTACGAAAATTAATATGACATTCATTATAAAAATGTCAGAACATAATTTTTTTTATAACCCATTGGACTTAAATACTTGAACGGCATGCGTGGGTAAGTATAGTTTATAATGACATACCCTGGATACTTTAAATTAATATGGTTGGAATCCCTATAGTCATTCCTCACACCTACCCTACTTATTAGCATTTGCCAAGAGATAAATAAAATTTGGTGCTTCATTCAACAAACAACAGGGAAAAAAAAATCGGTCTGATCACTGGCTCATATGGGAACCCATTTTGGAGGCTTACAGGTGGAATGTGGGCTGAGTGCTTATAAGCTGCTCTGTATAGTGGGATAGCTTATAGTAATATATATGAATTAGTGTTGTTTTATAGAGAAGATAACAACATACCCATGTGGAGAGTAAAGAGAGTATTTACATAGAATCTGTTGAAATAACAATCCTGTTTTGTTTATGTTTTGCATGTTTCCCAGGACTCTCTCGCTATAAAGGACACTCCTTGTGAAAGTATCATAAAACAAAAATTCCTCAATCTAACAAAACTACTTGTGCTGCCTGTAGGAAAGCCCTGCCATAAAGCAAGGAGGAGGAAGTAGCTCATAATCATATACCAATCAGAACCTAGCTTCTTAGGGCAGACAGAAGATGTAACTATGACTCAAAACAAAGGCAACTGATTAGCATTTGGAAGCACGGCACAACTATAGCCAACAATGCACAAGGTTTCAGGCACTTTTTGTTGAGTATATCTATTGAAATATTCACAATAAGTATCCACCATTGATGGTTGCTTTTTATGCATTGTTGTTAGACCTGTGTCTCTTGCATATTGAGTCTTTGCTCAGGGACAATGAGAAAGCAAATAAAAGATTTCCAAAACCGTTTCATTTATGGCTGAAAGCATGCATATGAATGAAACCCTATGTAAACCCACATGATATATTAGAAGGACACATCTACTTACAACTGTGGGGACCTTGGGTAATACTAGCGATTACTCAGTCACTACTGTGTTTATGTAATTAGTAGACAACAAGGCACAGTGTTGAATAGAGACTTGAACAGTGTTTGAATCAGACATTTTTCATGATTTCTAAGTCACAGTGAAGGGTTTCGTTGCCACAGGATACAAAGGTGTCATTAGAAGAAAGAATCTTTATAGTGAACACAAAACAAAAATGGAAGTCAGACAGATATAAAATAGGAATGACACTTATACTCAAGCCTTTACTATTAGCAGCATCCAGACAATTAAATGTTTTGCATTATTATAGAAATTAAGGCTCTTGCATTATTTCTCAGACAGTGTTTAGTTTAAATTATTCTGGCTGCCGTCCTTCAGTTGCCATTATACTGGAGTGAGGTAGCTGCTCATGTTTGTTCAGGTTCAGTTGAAGGTAGAACAACAGAGTTAGGGTCTGTGCAGGCTTAATTGTTATTTACAGGTCATAAACAGGAATTCTGACATTGACATTACTTCTGTCTGAGATGGTAGAAATCAAGAAGCAAGAATGAACAGTAACACACTCCAACTTGCATTATAAGCTTTGGACCAAGCTGTTCAGGGTGGATGATGTGCTTTTCTATCCTAAATGTTAAACTGTACTTGCATGGACAGACAAGGGCGTCATATTAAATTGTCATGTCTCTTTATTACAGTACATTCCATTTCTTCATTCATCACACCAGAATGTTTTGTAGGAAAAGGGTTCATTTTTATACTAATTATGTTTTTCTGGGAATAACTCATTGGAATTCTCATAGGCGGAATCAATATTTATTGAGTCTATTCCAATAAGCAACATTGTGTAAATCAATCCCCAGCTAAGGCAAATCAAAAGAGGCAACTCTGCTGTTCACTTTTTCAAATGCAACGCTTTTCCCTTTTGCCCTAATTCTGCACAGGTATGGGATACTTTATCTGGAAACCCATTATCCAGAAAGCTCTGAATTACTGGATAGACTCCATTTTAAGAAAATCATTCTAATTTTTAAAAACGATTTCCTTTTTTTTCGGTAATACTAAAACAGCACCTTCTACTTGATCCAGCTGCATGGATCCATATTGGTGGCAAAACCATCCTATTGGGTCTGTTTAATATTTATATGTTATAGCAGACTTAAAATAGTGGTTTACCTTTAAATTAACTTGTAGGGGCAGATTTACTAAATTCACATGAATGATTTGAAATTCGATTGAATTTTCAAAAAGATTCGAAATTTTCGAATATTTTTTGTGGCCACTTCGACCATCGAATTTTGAATAGAATGATTCGAAAAATTCTATTTGAATATTCGACAGTCAAATTACTTGCCCTTTAAATTTAAATTCAACTGACTAGTACGCCAGATTAAACCTACCAAATAGCTATTGAACCCTATGGGAAGCTTCCCAAAGGGTTTAATAGCAATTCGATTGATCGACCACAATTCACCCTCAAATTCGACCAATAGTAAATCTGGCCCGTAGTATGTTATAGATTGTCCTGTTACAACTTTGAAATTGGCCTTCATAATTTATTTTTTAAAACTTTTGAATTATTGGCCTTACTCTTCTACATTATTTGCAGCTTTCAAATGAGGGTCACTGACCCTAGCAGCCACAAAACGAATGCTCTATAAGGCTACAATTTTTATTATTATTTGTTGCTGCCTAGCAACAAAAAAACGTAACTAATAAAACAACAAAAAACACAAATTAAAAACCAATTACAAATTGTCTCAGAATATCAATGCCTGCATCATACTGAAGGTTAATAAGATGAACAACCCCTTTCAGGTATGGAGATCCAAATTACATACTGCCTTCCCATCTGGAAAATCCCAGGTCCCAAGCATTCTTAATGAGAGATCCCAAGCCTGTATTCATATAGTAAACACTATCAAAGATCCAGTAACAGGACAATAACACACTTAATCATGGGAAATGTGGAAGCAGGCATTTTCCTGCGTTTAACCTGCATCCCCACAAGTAATGTAATTTACATGATTACAATGTTAGATAAGGACAAGGCATTTTCAGGGAGATATATCACCTGCAGTAGCACATTTTTTAACACAGTTGACAAATCTCCCTGTGTGTCATTGCCCTTAAAGCTTCTGTATACTTTTACATGCACACAGTGTCGGACTGGGACACCAGGGGCCCACCATAAAACCTTAGACCAGGGGCCCACTCTCAGTACTAATATTCTTCATCTCCTCAATCAAACTCTATTCTCCTAGTTTGTTTTCTTTACATACTATAATCAATTATTCCATCTATTTAGCCTCTTTGTTCTCATAGAAATAGGGAATGGCCATGAAATAGGCCAAAAGTTTAGCAGCATGAGGGCCCACTGACACCTTGGCTGCCGGGAGTTTTCCTGGTATTCTGGTGGGCCAGTCCAACACTGCATGCACAGCAAACTCTTGCCTCTCTGTGTCCTTGCATACTTGCACTCTATATACTGCAGGAAGCACACAAAACCTTCAAGGTAAAATTTAGTTTTATTGCACCATTAAAATCAGTTTCATAGCAAAACACACAAGCAATATTAAGCACAGGGTAAAGAAACAAAACACTGCATATTCTAATGTTCTGCCCTGCTGGTTACATGCATGATGCTTTCTGCCGACACTCTGCACAGGTGCAGAAACACCAGCAGGGGGGCTCAATGTGGCAGGACCCGCCAAAAAGTACTACAATTTGGGATGGGGAGGTTAGAGGCAAACTCTATGCTGCTAGAGCGGCATTTTATGGGAGCTTATACACATAAACAAACATAAATAAGTAAATATGTGCAGCTACCAAATTTACGTTTCGGCAAATGTATTTTTAAAATATACCCCAGTCTCCACACATTATTCAGAAATACAATCGGGCTGTTATATATTTTTTTAATGTTACTAGCCCTTTCAAAAAACATGAACTCTGCAGACAGATAAAAATGTCCCATCTAATTGGTTGCTAATAAATTACTTAGTTTAAATTAACTTATTACCATGCAGAAACTCCTTGTGGCTCTCGTGTTAGCCTTTAAAATAGTTATTTTCTTCATAAAGGATTATGGAGCCAGTTTTTCCCCCTAATATGACAAAACTAATCATATATCTATCTATCTATCTATCTATCTATCTATATATATCTATATATATATACTGTATCTATATATATATATCTATATATATATAAATATATATATATATATATATATATATATATATACACACACAGTACATAGACCTACAAATGGCAGAACAATAGTTGCTGGAAAGGGGAAAAAAAATTGACCTGACTGTGTAGGTAGCATTATGTTGCCTAGTAGTGGTGTTAGTAGTATCTTTGAAGAGAATGTGGCTATGGAATGAAGGTAAAGTGGTGATAGGAGGGCAAGATGGAAGCAGTAACTATTCATATAAATTTTGCCTAACCTGCAGCCGTTTGCCAGTAACAGCTGACAGCAAAAGGAAAAAACTGCTGCAGCGCTATGCATTTGATTTTTAAAGAATATTCTTTTTTTTTTTTACAAGGAAGTGACAATACTTGCTTCCACAGGAGAGAAGGTCTGTCTGGATCTTTTATTCCCAACAGCAATGAATGATTCCAAATATGGTTAGCGTTCAGTGCTGCTGCTGAACTCTAACACTTCATACAGCAGATTGGTGCTAGGCTGCTCAAACCTACAAAAGCGCTATGAAATAAGATGGCACTTTAGAAATACATGTTAATATTAATAATAATAATAATAATAATAATAATAATTATTCCAAACTGAAAGGTTGATCTGCTTTGAAAATTTGTGGGGAACTGCTATGGATATCCCTGAATTAATCAGTTTGGTATTTCATAAATCTGATTATATAGTGAATAAAGTACCCCCTCTTGTAAAATATAAGGATATTATAAGTTACCGAGGAGTTTCATGACCATATAAAAACACGAGGCCGAAGGCCGAGTGTTTTTATACAGGTCATGGAACTCCGAGGTAACTTCTAATATCCTCATATTTTGCAAATGGGGGTAGTTTATTTATTATAATACACAAGTTTCAGTGAGTCATGTGACAGAAATGACATCAGAACTCACCGTTTATAACTGATGACATCAGATCTCACCGTTTATAAGGATATAATTTACAAGATATTCACAGCTTTTGTGTATTATATATAAATAATAGGCCCTGCCATTTTCTGGTTTTGCCATTGGCGCTGTCAACGCTAAAGGCAACCTTATGTATAGTATATTTATGCTGCTCAGTATACAGTATTAAAAGGTTGTTATGCCTCATGGTCTGCATAAATCTAGTTCTGCAGCCCAAATCATGGCCAGAAAGCCAGACAGACTAGGTCAGGTAGTGAATACAAAAGTGTTAAAGGGGACTGCCTATACAGGAGTGTTATCTCACTTGGGTAATAAATCGTAGTTTGTGGTGTTATTTGCTCATATGGGCTTAAATAACCAAAGAGCTAGTTTATCTTGTTTTTTTCTTTGTTGTGTGTGGTTATGTAACTAGCCATAAATTCTTTCTATATGAGACTCACCTTAATTCATGCAATAATCTTGTTCTATTAATTTTAGATAAAAAAAAATGTAAATTGTACCAATGTGGTATTAGAGGATATGCATTAGTTTGAATTTGTTTTTTTGTTTGTTTGTTTATTTGTTTTTCCCTCGCTCTGCTTGGTTGGTAATTCTGCACCAGGCTGGAAAGGCCTATCAGTACCTGAGATGCTAATTTTCATGTGCCAAAATAAAGTAAAGAGAAACCATGCTTATAAGCTGAATCTGTCTTCCACCTATCTTTTTTTCTAGTCCTAGAAAAGAGAAAATTCACCTCACCAATAAGCTTTTAAAGTTATAGCAAATATTTGCCATGTTACGTTGGTGCTCTGAGTTCAGTTCCAACTAGGTGACTATTTGTATGGCGACTGTTCTACCTGTGACTGAGTGGGTTTCCTCTAGGTACTCTGGGTTCCTCCAAGACTGCAAACACATTCAGGCAGGTTCAGAAGAAATGAACCCTAGGGTACTCAGATCGCAAACTCCACAGGCACAGTAACTGATGTGAATGATCAACTATTTATGTACAGTTCTGCATAATATGTTGGGGATATATAAATAAAGAAGAACATTATATTTGCATTTATCTATATTGACAGAAGGTGCCATAGCGCTTATGTCGACCAAAACAACCCTCTTTTTAATAACTATATTGCAGTATTATTATTCTATATTTAGATACCCCCAACATTTATACAGAGCTTTACAGAAACTGGCCATAATTCTCATCAGTCATTGCACCTGTGGAGCATACAACGGTAGTTCCCTAGAGTACCTTTCACCAGAGTCAATTCCATGAAAGTTCAATTAACCTGCCTATGTATCTTTGGAATGTGGGAGGAAGCCAGAACCCCACGAGGAAACAAATGCAGCCACAGGGAGATACAAACTCTTTGCAGACAGTGCCCTGGCTGGATCTGAACTCAGGTTCCCAGTACTGCAAGGCAGCAGCACTAACCAGTGATCTATTATGGCAGCCAAAGTGAGATTCTATCCAATATAAGTAAAACCGAATGTTTGGTGTCCACAACTACTGTGGAGCTGGTTATCTCACTTTTTTTTATACTGGACTCGTAAGGGTTAATTTGATTAAATGGCTCCAAATATTCTAGATTCTTTAGGATAGCTATTCCAAAAAATATCTATGTGTATACTTTTCATCCTTTTGAAGCAAACGCACCCCTAGGAATCCATCTTAGAAAAGTTGAAATGTGTATCTATATCAGGGAAAATACATATAAGATAAATCCTACATTGTTTGCCTATTTGAAGTTACTGGGAACAGGGGATACAACTCCTGGAAAGAGGTTCCCTGCCCACATAGATATCTGACAAATACCTAACAGCAAACACAGTGTGAGGGGAAAATACCTGTGAGGTTGCAGAGATTCTCCCACACAGTAGGGTATATGCTGTACAGTAGCATCTGCATTATTAAAAGCATCACAGTTTTATGGAAACATACCATCTAAATTGCCAATTAAAATTGTGAATAACCCCAAACATGGTGTAAGATTTTGCTGTCTAGATAGGGAGAGAAAAATCAGAGACACCTCACAAATAAGAGGGTATAATGCCCTGTCTACAAGAGATAAGAGATATTAAAAGATATTTGAAACTACAGTGAACTGCAGCGAATCAGCT
Organism: Xenopus borealis; assembly: GCA_024363595.1. Taxonomy (NCBI): domain Eukaryota; kingdom Metazoa; phylum Chordata; class Amphibia; order Anura; family Pipidae; genus Xenopus; species Xenopus borealis. The sequence goes on from CM044433.1 coordinate 90,009,537, forward strand.
GCTCTGTAACAGGTCTCAGAGCCAACACTCAGCTGAAGGTATAAATGTATAGTGTTCACTATATGCATTTGGGTCATGGACATGAGTTAACTGTTGAGAGGAGACAGAGCTGGGCATTGACTGATAGCTATTCTGTTACAGAGTGACTGACTAACTGTAGCTGGGGATACACTAAAACAAAGGGCAACAAAAGAGCAAATAATTAGATGATACTGGGGACCTAGGACCCGTCGGGAGAAGACTTTTCACATTTTTCCCCATATGAAATAAATGGTTAACTCCATGTACAGTATTATTGTTAGAAGTGAACCCACAGGGATGCAAATGTAGCCACATGATATTAAGACTGAAGCATCACATTCATTTTTGTACAAACAAATTTATCCCTTTACAATTTACTTTTCATCAGTGATAGTTTGTATAATGGAATTTAAGGGAGTCCTGTGGGGAAAAGACTGAGTGGTTGGTTTTCGTTGGTGGGGAGAGTTGTCCTGTAGCCATCAAAGTTTCGTGGAATGCTCCCACTGGTGGATCCAGAGCTGTTACTTAACGTCTCGATGCTTCCGTCTCGCCGAAGTTCTGAAAAAAAAAAAGCATTTCAAATCTGGTTACTTTGGGGAATTTGTATTGTTGGGCAAGCTGTAAAATAATATAATATAACAGATTTTTTGCATATGAAGTACAAAAATACAATCATTTCATATAAACATTAATTATGACAGCATCAGCAAAAGAGCACAAATGTTATTCAGAATGCATACAATGGAAGATAAAGGGGAGTTCAGTGTCTGGGTTCCTTCAGAAGAATTCTTGGAGCCAGGGGGACCATCATTTGGTCATTATTCCTGTTGAACTAAACTGAAATAAGTCTTGGAAGGTGAACAGTCCATATGAATGGGGAACTGTGGATTATGCCATAGATGCATGTGTTTAGAGTAGGGGTTATTGACCTTGGAGAAATTTAACAGCTATTAAATACTGTTTTTAAGCATCAAGAAATCGCAACACATTTGCATTTTTCCTATGCTGCACTGATATTTAGACAGATATGAGTTCCTTTATCAGGAAACATGATCTACAGAAAGCTCTGAATTTCAACTTCATTTTGAGGAAATCGTTTTAAAAAAATTGGACCCTAACTAAGCTGCATGAATTGTTGCTTTGGCAACACATTGTACAAAGAATAGAGCAAGTAAACAGGCCTATGTAGTGTGCCTAGGTAATGGATAGAAACCCTGCATAAGCTGGCCCAGTAAATGGTTCCCTTATACCCCTGTGTACTGCACTATGTGCCTTGAGCTTCATCTGTTGATTGTAACAGGCAAAAAGGCACAGAACCCTATTGTGTTTGCAGGCCTCAATTGGCTGACATGCCCTAAGTGCTAAGCAATTGTGAAATCCTTACCGCACACCTCCCTTCCACAATACTGCAATATGGTGCTGGTCCACTGTTAACCCTGCCGGGTTCCTTAGCAACCGTACATCTGTAAAAACGGTCCGCACACACTTCTTTAGCAGTCGGGGAGTGAACCCCTTTTATTCATGCCACCTTAATCAACGTTTCGGGGGGTAATACCTCCCTTCTTCTTGTATCCTGAAGAAGGGAGGTATTTCCCCCCGAAACGTTGATTAAGGTGGCATGAATAAAAGGGGTTCACTCCCCGACTGCTAAAGAAGTGTGTGCGGACCGTTTTTACAGATGCCCTAAGTGCTGCAATTCTGCATGTTCTCCTTGTGTTTGTGTGTGGTTCCTCTGCTCACAGTGGGCTCTGGATAAAACAAACCCAAATGTGCATTACAAAAATGATTAACATGATCCTTGGGACGGGAACTGATATGAATGACTATTTACATGAAATGTGTTGGTATTTTATATACATAAAAAAACAATAGCAAGTGAATATCTTTTTAGACAACATTGCTCTGTGCAAATATTTGAATAGTAAATAATATAGTAAGAACAATCTGTCTATATAATGGATCAAACACTCAAGACATGCACATATATATATATATCCCCTGCAGCCGCAGGGTCTGCTTCCTCTGTAGTTACGCCCCTGTATATATATATATATATATATATATATATATATATATATATATATATATATATATATATATATATATATATATATATATATATATGCAAAGCAAAAAAACATACAGATAGGTGTATAAAGTCCTTGAGCAGGTTGGTGCGATAAGGGTCACAGGGGAGGGGGAATGTCAGGTTTATATAAATACAAAAAAACATATATAATATTGAAATGGCCCTTAATTGTCTGTATGTTCACTTTCTCATGTTTTCCTATTAAAGTCATAGTATTTGAAGTCTTAAGAAGGCTTTATACAGCAGAAAGGGTTGTTGATAACATTCTTTGTGGTGACAGAAAGCATTTCCTTAACAGAAAGCTCTAGCTAAATGAGCATGACTGCACTTCTAAAACAGCCTTTCTGCAGCTACTTTGGACACGTGTAATCTTACCTCAAATCAGATTCCAAAATATGCATAGCTTTTAGGAAACAAGTCATTACATTTCCACTGAATAGACCCTTATCAAGTAATCGTTTGGAGGCTCTCGGCTCCAGGCCACTTTATTGCCGCAATGGAGACACATTTGGGTGTGGGCCGTTGTGTAACACCTACAATTTGCTAGCTCTCTCCTTCCTCCTCATGCTTCATAAACTTCTGGGTGTGGACTACCAAATAGCACAAGCTATGAGGCAAAGTGTTAGTAAGTTTATCCTTGGGAGTATTATGGCTCGATGTTCATTGAGTGCCAGGTTACAAGCCATCGCAAATAGAAACGTCTCATTTTGTTACTTAGCTTTTCATTTCAGATGGACGATAAACAAAAAGAATGAGACTTGAGTGGGCAGGTCTAATCTCAAGGCCTTTACTTTGCATTTAACAGAAGCAGGCATGAACCTGGAACATAAATTTCACTCCTAAAGCAATGAAATAATAGGTCTCTATATCATTCTCATAGGCAGCAGGGTGTGGGGGGCTGGAATATTTTGTGTCTAAAAAGTTGTATAAATTGCTTTGCAGAGTTCATCTGGCGATGTGGTGTAGCTAAATGGGCAGACATAGTCCAAAACTGTCCTGTAATTATGCCCCTTTATAGATCCCTAGTAAGGCCTCATCTGGAATATGCAGTGCAGTTTTGGACTCCAGTCCTTAGGAGGGATATAAATGAGCTGGAGAGAGTGCAGAGACGTGCAACTAAACTGGTTAGAGGGATGGAAGACTTATATTATGAGGGGAGACTGTCCAGGTTGGGGTTTTTTTTCTCTCGAAAAAAAATGATTAGACTTTACATTAGAGGACATCATAGACAAATATCAGGGGACCTTTTTACCCATAAAGAGGATCACAGAGGCCACCCCTTCAGACTAGAAGAAAAGTACTTTCATTTGAAGCAGCGTAGGTGGTTCTTCACAGTGAGGACAGTGAGGTTGTGGAATGTTGTGATGGCTGATTCTGTTGATGCTTTCAAAAGGGGCTTGGATGATTTTTTGGACAGACATAAAATCAAAGGCTATTTTGATACTAAACTCTACAGTTAGTATATGGCCATATATAATTTATGTGAAAGTGTGGAGTGGTGTGTGTGTTGGGTTTTAATTTGGAGGGGTTGAACTTGATGGACTTTGTCTTTTTTCAACCCAATTTAACTATGTAACTATTTTTTCTTTTGCTTCCTTGTGTATTTGTGATAATAATGGGGCCACTTCAATCATTTTAACCAACATCTCTAATAAAAATGTCTATACGCCCTATATGTACCTGCCCTATTCAAATTGACCTAAGCATAAGAATACTAGCGAAGTTTCACTAGGCAGAAATAACCACTAGAGAAAGATCGCTAAGAAATGCTTGCTCTGACAAATTAACACTAGCAAAACTTCGCCAGCATTCGGGTGATGAGATTCAACTTTGCATTTCAGTGAATTAGTGTAGAGGTAACGAATTTACACCTGGCGAAGTGGCTCAAAGTGTGGCGGAGTGTTCACTGGTGAAAATTCACCCTTTAATGAACCAAGTCAACAAAAATATAAACTCTGTCTTTTGCTTTCCAAAATTACTAATACTATCAAAAATTATATTTTAACCACCTGTTTGATGCTGCTATGAAATGCCTGCTTTTGTATCCAGTCCTTTCCTGTAGACTAGAAACATTATCCAGAAGTGAAAATATATACTGTAGGTTATAATGGTTGAGGCTACCGCAGTAAAGGCAAGCTCTTTTAAATAAAAAAAAACTAGAAATAGGAACCACTTAGGGACATATTTATTAAACCTCACATTTATTGAGTTTTTAAAGGGAAAACTCAAATTTTTAGAGAAAAAAACATGAATTTTTTTAGATATATATTATAGCACAAAGCTGCTAAACATTTGAATACAAAAATATTCCATCTAAAACCTGTCGAGGTCATGTAGAAGTCAATGGCAGATGTCCCTGAAGATGTTTCTTGACATTGTGATCCAATCTGGTCAAGTCAAGTTTTTGGAGCACCAATCAAACGATTCAAATTGACGCACGATTTTGTCACAACTTTTTTTTTTTAGATTCATTTGAGTTTTAGTAAATACTCCCCTTCCACTAGTGAGGAAAACATTTTTACTCAAATTGGCAAAAAAAATTTCTTCTCCTAGAGATCCATTTCCTGAAAGACACTTTGAAAAATTCTTTACACTGGGCAGCTCTCCACCACTGCTGTATGGGCACTGAAAAAACATTAATATTTAAAATCAGTGCCAAAATCCATGTCAACTAACCCCCCCCCCCCCAATATCAGCACATCTATCTACCCTGATATAAATATTGCTTCTCGCTGGCCAGAACGGACTGTGCATTTCAAGCAATAACTACATAATAAAAACAAAGATTCTGATTCCGATTTAACAATTTGCAAATGGCCACAAAAGCAACTATTGCAAGTCTATGGCGCTTTGTTTACGGACTGCAGTTTTCTGCCAGTAATTCAGTATGAGTCCTCTTTTAGGATCTGCATACTAAAGCAAGCTCACATGTAAACAGACAAAGAGCAGACAAAGCTGATTTCAACGTAATAAAAACATGTACTATTATACTATTAAATTTTAGCTGGACAATTCTGGGTAAACTGGCTTTTCTGGTATTCACACCTACAGAAAAAGGTATCATCACCCCTTATATGTTGCTATTAGTAGGTAGCTTGTGGACACAGACTATGGATGAGTAAATAAACCAGATAGAGATTCCGGAGCCGTTGGTTTTAGCCATAGTCAATAAATGTGCTTCCAGCATTCTGCAAAATCGCCATGCATAAGCTTCTTTACTTTTTGCCTTACATCCCCAGTCTCCCATAAGTTCAGGAAGTGAAAACAGTAATTTAAATCAGCAATGAGTGGCGTATCCCACACTAATACTGTACTTATCCTGTCTGATTTGGTGCTTTCATCTCACGCTGTACACAGCTGGCTTTGGTTAAATGTAGAACGTCAGAGCTTTCTCTCTGTACAAGCCTCTCTAGCAGGACAGGGCAGGGTACAAGTCCAATCAAATGTCATTAGACCGCTAAACTCCTTAAACGTTTACTTGTTTCCATCGTAATTTTGTATCAAGTAAAGCCAGTGTCCTAATCAATGGAGAAGTCTTCACATATCTGGGTTGTGTTAACTGATCCTCTGCTGGGCAAGCTGGTTGCTTCATTGCACTCTCAGTCCTTAAGATTTAGGTGCAATTTGGCATGAGGTTCCTGGATTTAAATGTGAAAGGCAACAGCAGATTGTGCATGCTCTCCCTTGCTCCATCACTTAGCTTTCAAGAGAAATTGATCATAAATGTGCATGTATAAATATTTCCATGACATGAGGCTTAGATAATAAATAATGCACTCCTTTTTTTACTGTCTGCCGATGTTAAAGTTACACAGTGCTAATGCTATTATTTACCCCATGATTGTAGATATGACAAATTGTAAACAAAAGTGAGAGCATGATAGAAGACAGTGCTGTTAATGCCAAGCTGGCTTATTATATCATTTAGAAGACTTGGACCAATGTTTAATAAGCAGCATAAATATCTCCGCACTCTCTTAAAGGGGGAGTCCGACCAACAATTAGAAACATTACTGTAGCTGGTGATACATTAAGACTGAGAGCCACGGCCGGAACTAGGGGTACACAGAGTAGGCGGCCGCCTAGGGCGCAGTCATGGGGGGGCGCACTTTAGAAGGGAAATGCTCTACTTCAGTCCTCACCTCCCTCTTACTTGCCCTTTGCCTGGCACAGATCTGGAGCAATATGTTTGCTGCTGCTCTGGCACAGTCTGATGGCACAGGTACAGACTTGGCGGACAATGCTAGTGGCACAGGTACAGACTGGGAGCAATATTTTGGGTGCTGCTGGCACAGGTACAGATTGGGGACAATATTTTGGCTGCAGGCTGACACAGTTACAGATTGGGAGCAATATTTTGGGTGCTACTGGCTGGCACAGATACAGATTGGGAGCAAAATTTTGGGTGCTACTGGCTGGCACAGATACAGATTGGGAGCAATATTTTGGGTGCTACTGGCTGGCACAGATACAGATTGGGAGCAATATTTTGGGTGCTGCTGACACAGATACAGATAAGGGCAATTTTTGTGTGCTGCTGGCTGGCACACTTACAGTAGGTTTCTTAAGAAAAAGTGAATAGGTGGGAAATGGTCATACAGAACTGGGGCGTGGGGGGCACTGATTGAACCCCTTGCCTAGGGTGCCAAACTACTTTGGCCCAGCCCTGCTGAGAGCAGGATATCTGAGCTTTAGGATGTTATGTGAAACATGCTATCCCTTAACACTATAAAGTTCTTCCATAATTAGCATCTTACTAAGGATAGTAAATGATGCAATAGCTCAAGATTAAAAATTACATTTTCCGTTACTGACCTAAATTCAGTCACCCTGCATGATGTTTTTGGTATTCTTTTTTTCTCATCTTAGTAATAACAACAGTTCAATTTAGAAACAAAGTGCTAGTTCTTGTACACACTTGCATTTTACCAAAAGACACATACACTCTCCATTAGTTCTTTGACTGCAGCGCCAATTCTGGGGCTGCCGCCGATTGAGGCAGCAGCCCAGATGCCGCCCCCCCTTCCCGCTCCGTCCTTAAAAATCAGCGTTGGAGCGGGTGAAAGGAAAGCAATTGTGCTCTCTGCACTAGCGGAGCCGTATTCGGAAATTCGGCTCTTAAAGTTACCAGAGGCGTTTTTTTGCCGCCCCTTGTAACTGCCAGCTCTGTGCCGCCTGAGGCAAGGTTCTCACCTTGCCTCATGGCTGGAGCAGACCTGTTTGACTGGCCCAGGGATCAATTCCTACTGGAATTTAGTTTCTTTCCTTACTCAATAAAGGATTTTAGAATTCATTATGAGAACCCAATCTGCTGGGTGTCAGAGTTAAAGTGATAGTGGCAGATTTACTATTATTCCCCTAAAAACCCTCGAATTCTTTCGAAATTCGATAAGCATTCGACTATCGAATGCTTATCAAATAGTTTAAAATTATTTTAAAGTTAAAGTCCTTCAATCATCGAATGGTTGAATTATCGAATATCCGATCATTCGATCTATTCGTTAATTCGAATTTTGCATATTCGATGATCGAAGTGACCAAATTTGCATATTTGATCATCTGATTAAATTGTACGATTGGAATTTGATCGAATTCGATCGAACTTCGATCTATTCACGTGAATTTCGTAAATCTGCCCCTAAATGTTACCTATAGGTCATGTTGATCATTTTTTGCTGAGAGGTTTGTTTTTGTATATAATTGTTAGTTGATGTTCCTAAGCCTGACTCTCTGACTCTCTGACTTTGCCAACCTGACTGTCCCATCTCAGTCTGTTAGTTACAGTTTCTAATGCTAACGGACTCCTCCTGCACAAATATGGCAGCCCCCTCATACAGGAACATGTGGCAACAGACAGGTAATGTAAAAGTAGAGAGGTGTAGAAGTAGCTTTCAAAGCCAAACTTATAATAGATGTAAAAAAGAGTTTAATTTTAGGTGTCAGTATCTCTTTAAAGGGTATTCCTGCTTAGCCCAGCAGTGAGGAACTGTAATTGCTTTGCCCTATTTAACTATTTCACTACTCAATGAACAAACAACTAAAGCTGGCATAGAAGTGCAGCTTTACTGTATCCTTATGTCCGATTGTTCAATGCAATATCCCGACCAGGCCCGGACTGGCAATATGTGGGTTAGGGCAAATGCCAGATGGGCTGCTATAAGGTCCCATAGAAAGTCAGTATTTAGTGGGCTGGTGGGGACTGTTTGGGCCTCTATGTGGGCTGATTGGGCCTCTGTGTACCTGAAATGCCAGGGCCTATTTTGATTCTCAGTCCAGTCCTGATCCCGACCTATCACTAATCATTCAGATTCAATAAAGTAGTAAAAGAACAAATCACATGATGCTCGGGCCATTTATTCAAATACAGCAATCGTATGAAAGTTATGTCCTTAAATAGTAAAGACAATCTCCCATTGATATCATCAATACATGCAGAGATCTTATTGTTCATCTAACAGAAATCTTCTAACCTGTCTGATCGACTAAATGGCCAATTGTCATGGTACAAAAAAAGTCGGGACAATCCACACACGATCCGAATATCATATGAAACGAAAATTTTACTTCTATGGCCAGCTTAACATAAAACAGCATATAAGTGATCTACAAGAACATACTGAAATGCTGAAACGTCAGTTTGTTAGTAGAAGTGTATTCTCTGGAACTTAGAAATCAATGCGTTATTTTGACACTTTCTAGCTATAAGCAAATGTTACTACGACTGAATATATACTTGTTTTTTTCATTTTACAGGCATGGGACTGTTATCCAGAATCCTTGGTACCTTAGGTTTTCCATATAATGGATCTATCTCTCATTTGGATCTTCATACATTAAGGGGCAGATTTACTAAGGGTCGAATTCGAGGGTTAAAAAACTGGGAATAGTCTGGGAAGTAAAATCCGTTGAATTCGAATATCGAATTCGAAGGATGTTACCGCAATTCGATTGGTCGAACGATCGAATAGAAAAGGTTCAAACAAATTTTTTTATTCAATCAAAAATAACGAAAGCCAATTCGGTAGCTTTGATCTGGCGAACTAGGCAGTCGAATAAAAATTTAAAGGGGAAGTAATTCGACTGTCTAATAGTCGAATATTCAAATAGATTTTTATTTGAATCATTCGATTCGATTGAATTTTCAAAATTCACTGTTCGAAGCCGTCTTCAGAAATTCGAAATCGAATCTTTTTGAAAATTCGAACTTCCTTCTTGTGAATTTAGTAAATCTACCCCTAAGTCTACTAGAAAATCACGTAAACATTAAATAAACCCAAGGGGCTGGTTTTGCTTCCAATAAGGATTAATTATATATTAGCTTAGATCAAGTACAAGCTACTGTTTTATTATTACAGAGAAAAAGTAATTCATTTTTAAAAACTTCAATTATCTTAAAAAAAATTGAGTCTATGAGAGATGACCTTTCCGTAATTCATAGCTTTCTGGATAACATGTTTCTGGATAACAGATCCTATATCCGTAATTGTAGGAACAAGACACACCACAATCAGACAGCCCTACAATCATAGAAAGCCAACTACAGATATGGGATCAGTTATCCAGGAAGCTCAAAATTACAGGAAGGATATCTCCCACAGACTCCATTTTAATAAAATAATTCACATTTTTAAAAATTGATTCCTTTTTCTCTTTAATAATGTAACAGTACCTTGGTCCCAATAAGATAATGTACCTTTATTGGAAGTAGAACAATCCTTTTATATTTAATTGATGTTTAAATGATTTTTAGCAGACTTCAGGTATGCAGAACCAAATTATGGAAATATCCCTTCTCCAGAAATGCCCAGGTCCTAAACATTTAGGATAACAAGCCTCATACCTGTACTGTGGTCTTGTAAATCAGTGGACCTCTTAACTAAGGTAAAATATGGCTAGGACAGAAGCAATACATTGGGACAATGAGAATGAAAGGCAAAAAAAAGGAAAAGAGAAGAAAAATCAAAAGATAGGGTGAAGGGTAGAGAAAGGAAAGAAAGTTGGTGAGAAGGGTGGTGCTTTATAAATATCTAATGATTATAATATTGGTAAATGGTTGTTATGATTATTAAATGGGGCAAGGGGGAAGTGTATGTGGAATAGAAACGGAAAATGGAATAGAAGAAGAAAAATAAGGCGAGAGGATAAGAGAAGTTAATGTATTAGTGAAGAGAAGTTCAGCTCTGATCAATCCCACAAATAACCTATAATTTATGTCCATAGCATTTTTTCTTTTTCCTTATGCAAACACTGAAAAGTCTATTTCACTGTCAAAAAAAAAAGAAAAGAGGACAAAACACACAACTCAGTGTGCCATTTCGTATGACTTAACAAAACTTTCAAGGGACAAACCTAGTGAGAAAGAAAACTCTAAAGCACTGCCAAGGCATAAATGTTAAAGCATTTTTATGGCACATTAATTCAATGCCTTAAGAAAATCTATATGGTCATCTTTTGTCCGGAACGCTCATAAATTATGCTGGGTTTCTTATTTGTGCTTTTTGTAGAAGTGGCTCATTCAAAATCCCTGGTATTTTCTTTCTGTCTGCTCAAAAAAAAGAAATCATATCTCTAGTGCATTATTTCATTTAATGGTTTTTCCTTTCTCTCTGTTTGACTTCCCTTTCAGTGGACTGCTAAGCACCATTTCAAAAAAATACCCTTAAAAACCATTTGCTGGAAGAGATGACCCTTTGCTTTACCTACTGAGAATTGCACAAACTCCTGTACATCATGGCAGAAAAATGATACAATGACAGCCAGCCTGATGTGTCAGGGTTAGTGGGGAAGCAACAGCAGCTCTGTATATAGGATTTATTCTTCTTCTTCTCCAAATGTCACAACACATTACACTCAAGGCCTCAGCTTACTGGAGGAGTGACCCTTGACTGAATGGAAGTGCTGGGGGAAAGAACTAATTGTAGCTTCTTTTCACACGTCAGTCACTTTCCATGGCACTGAGCCTTTCAAGCTTGAATAACATCAAGTCCTCTTATTTTACTTCTCCCACCATTTACTAAATATATGTGATGGAGTTTATTTTTGTACACCAAAGCCCCTTGGTACTCAGGCAGCCTGTAAGGCAGTAGAGAAGACATTGAAGAGATTATAGATACAAGGGTCCTTACATGAAGAGGAAAAGTGACAATATGACCAGAATAAAATAGATCTAATTACTTGAATGTGGCTACCTCTGGCAAATTCAAGCACCCTAGAACTTTTTAAGATTACACGATAGCTCTGTTACCCACATCTTTCATTTTTGACCACAGCCTACATATGTTAAATCTTGGGCCCATCTGTTAAAGAAGGCAGATAGAAAAGAATCAATTGGAAATATAAAACAATGCTATATGACATCTGTTTTCTGGTGTTTCTAAGAACCCTATGCACCCCACCTCCATCTTGTGTTTGATCAAAAATACAGTGTCAAAAATACAGTCTAAATATATTTCAGGCTACCAAAATCCAGATAAACGTTGCCTACTGATACTTCCACAGGGGTTTAGTCAATTTGCTCTTTTATTAATATCATACACCAGGGATCCCTAACCAGTGGCTAATGAGTAACATGTTGCTCACCAACCCCTTAGATGTTGCTCTTAGTGGCCTCACATCAGGTGCTTTTCCTGGTTTGGAGGCAAGTGACACATCAGAAGCTTTTTTAATGCCGTTTTTGCTCCCCAACTCTTTTTACAATTGATTGTGGCTCACAGGTAAAAAGGGTTGGGGAGCCCTGCCCTACACCCTGCCAAAAAACTGCAGTCCACTCAAGCTCAGCTCAAGTTAAGAAAGATCAAAGAATGTACACATTTTGATGTTTGCACCAGGGGCACAATATTAAAGGGATTCTGTCATGATTTTTATGATGCATTTTTCTTTCTAAATTACACTGCTTACACTGCAAATCTAGTCTACAATATAAAAATTCATTTCTGAACCAGAAAGTGTATTTTTTTAGTTATTATATTGGTGTTTAGGCAGCCGTCTCAGGTCATTTTGTCTGGTCATGTGCTTTCAGAAAGAGCCAGCACTAGTATGCTTTCTGGCAGGCTGTTGTTTCTCCTTCTCAATGTAACTGAATAGTACACAGTGGGACATGGGTTTTACTATTGAGTGTTGTTCTTAGATCTACCAGGCAGCTGTTATCTTGTGTTAGGGAGCTGTTATCTGGTTACCTTCTTATTGTCCTGTTGTTAGGCTGCTGGGGGAGAAAAGGAGGGGGTGATATCACTCCAACTTGCAGTACAGCAGTAAAGAGTGACTGAAGTTTAGCAGTCACCCTTGTTTGTGGAAGTTTATCAGAGCACAAGTCACATGACTAGGGGCAGCTGGAAAACTGACAATATGTCTAGCCCCATGTCAGATTTCAAAATTAAATATAAAAACATCCATTTGCTTTTTTGAGAAATGGATTTCGGTGCACAATTCTGCTGGAGCAGCATTATTAAATTATGTGTTTTGAAAAAATATTTTTTTCCCATCACAGTATCCCTTTAAAGCAGTGCAGAATTCAGTGGTAGATTGTGAGATATAGGAAAGCAGTGAAAAGAATTCCATTATAGTAACACTTTATGGCAAACTGGTTCTCTGATGTAAGTGACAACGACACAGCAGTCATTGACAAATTTTTAATTGTTAAAGGCACTCTAATGTCAAAATGTTATGGCTTAATTGAACTTCATATAGGTTACAGTGAAAGGTGTTTTTTTTGCCCCTGGCATGATGTCATAGGTTTACTATATATGACTAATTGTGGACATGACCTTGGACTCTCTTTCAATGCATTCTATGATGAAATGTAACAAAACCTGCATAACTGTTTAGAGACCGTTTCGTTAAATGAAGTTAATGTAGTTCTTGCCTCAATTACATAAGTCTACCCAGTTAGGCATGGCCCTAAGCAAATATGTTGTACAAAATACACAATCGTTTCATCAACAGGAGTTCAATGGGAGACTATAAGGGCTTGATCACAAATACTCTGTGGTTTCTATAACCAGAAAGAATATGCAGACACAGTCAAAATTATGAAAATAAAACAAAAGTTTTGCAATAGGAAATAATCACTAGTGATGGCGCGAACCGCCGAAAAAAAGTTCGCGAACATGTTCGCGAACTTCCAGAAAATGGCGAACGGTTCGCGAACCCCATAGACTTCAATGGGAAGGCGAACTTTAACACCTAAAAAAGACATTTCTGGCCAGAAAAATGTTTTTAAAGTTGTTTAAAGGGTGCAACGACCTGGACAGTGGCATGCCAGAGGGGGATCAAGGGCAAAAATGTATCTGAAAAATCCATTGTTGACACAGCGCTGCGTTTTGTGCTGTAAAGGGAAAAAAGTCACTCAGGTGGTTGTGGAGACTGTAATATTATTGATATTTAGACAGAATGTGAACAAGCTCACACAGGTAGATGGCAGTTGTTTGAAGAACACACTGGGAAAAAAATGCCTACAGGGCAAATAATGCCTACAAGGTCAACGTATACACTACTACAGCGGTGGATACGGATTACGTAAAATATATTATGGCTGCTTGAAAAAAGTCACTCAGGTGCTTTTTCTGGAGAGGGTAATATTATGGATATTTAGACAGAATGTGAACAAGCTCACACAGCTAGATGGCAGTTGTTTGAAGTACAGTAGATTACTAGCCAGCAAACTTTCAACTGTCCCTGAAATCACTAACAGGCACCTCTCTCCCTACACTAGCTCTTCAGCACACACAGGCAGAGTGAAAAAACGCTGCAGGGCTTCGGTTTTTATAGGGAAGGGGAGTGGTCCAGGGGGTGTGGGGGTGGTCCAGGAGGGAGAGCTTACTGATTGGCTGCCATGTAATCTGCTGGTCTGGGGTGAGAGGGCAAAAAAATGCGCCAACTGAAGCGAACCCAAAATGGCGAACGTCGCGCGACGTTCGCGAACTTCCGGCGAGCGCGAACACCGGAAGTTCGCGCAAACTAGTTCACCGGCGAACAGTTCGCGCCATCCCTAATAATCACTCCTTACTATTCCATCTTAATTACATGAATAATAAATGATAAAAAGATTGTTTGCCTTAAAACAGGAACAAACCAAATGGCACATTTTGACATGACAGTGTTCCTACAACATATGTGGACCTATAATGAGTAACTATAATTAATAAGACAAACATCTGCCTCAATTTTAGTGCAACCACTCTTGCAGCAACATTTGTATATTACCCCTCATTTTTGCTATCCAGGCATTCTCCCCTCCTGCTACCTAAGTCTGAAGCATGACCATTGTTACACCGCTATAAAGGTTTTTGAATGAAGCAACCTAGTAATTCTGCCTAAAACCCCACTAAAATAAGTGAAAATGAGTTATAAATATGTTATCAAAATGAAGATCACCTTGGATATTACCACCCTCCAGTTTATACTCCCTTAAAAGCGATACCTTTTCACTGCACAGGACCTATTATCCAGGATGCTCACAGATCTTTCCTAATTCGGACCACCGTACTGTAAATCTTCTAAAAATCATAAAATAAATCCAATAGGGTTATTTTGCCATCAATATGGATTCATCCAGATTAGTTATTATCAAGTAAAGATTAGAATTATTTGCTTAACATGGGAAATGGCCTTTGGTTTCTGTATAAGGATTCCCATACCTGTACTCTGCATTTTATTTTGATCTTTAACATTTGATTAATTAATGGAAAAAGGATCAGCTATGAAATTCCCATTTGAAATAAGTAATACATTTGTAAGATTCATTTTAAGATTTATCATTTTGACGTATTCATCAGGAATCATCATAGTTTGGTTCTGCTTTTTAGATTTCTTAATTAGATACCAGAATAATAAAATGGCTGAGTCTGGCTAGTGAGTATACAATTATATAGATTATATAGAACTGTTTACTGTATGTACACGGCATTTATTTTCCATTTACATCACAGACATTATTCTATGCCAAACAAAATATTTTAATTTAAGAAAAGATTGTTCACTGACACCTAAACATTCCAACCCTTCCTTATTTAACCATGCGTGCAGCATCAAGGGGTCAGAGGGAGTCGACGCTGCCAGAATAAAATGGTCAGTGACCGTGAAAATGAAAGAGAAAAGTTTCATAGACTTTGAGCTGATATGTATCGGGCAGAAACAGTATGAGTTACAGCTACAATACTGTACTTTCTATTATCAAGTGGATGTTATATGTGTTGTTTTATAAAATCATACAAATTAACTCTTGCAAACTACTAAGCAAGAAGAGGAAGACAATGCGTAGCCTTATATGTACCAGCACCTTTTGATCTGCGACGCATGTTGCTGGTAAATGCATGGCATAGATCAAAAGGAAGCCAGGAAACATAGAATCTGTGCTGTCAACACAATGGTACTTTTATGTCAGCAATGTAGATTTGAGGGCACAAACAAGGTTTCAGTAGTTAGCGATACCCCTGTTATAAACTGATCCTCATTTCACTTTTTATAAATATTTAATTTCCAGTAAATACTTGATGCATTTATATTTCACCAATTTTTCTCATTTCATTGTAATTATAAAGAATTTAAAGACTATTATTATTTTTAGGAGCTTCAGCAAGAGGAGATTCAGTACTCATCTACTACACACTTTATATTACTGATCTGGATCACTACTCATCTTCTGAACTCTTTGGATTACTGATTTGGATCACAACTCATCTACTGAACTCTGGATTACTGATTTGGATCACTACTCATCTACTGAACTCTTTGGATTACTGATTTGGATCACTACTCATCTATTGATCTCTTTGGATTACTGATTTGGATCACTACTCATCTACTGATCTCTTTGGATTACTGATTTGGATCACAACTCATCTACTGAACTCTTTGGATTACTGATTTGGATCACTACTCATCTACTGAACTTTTTGGATTACTGATTTGGATCACTACTCATCTACTGAACTTTTTGGATTACTGATTTGGATCACTACTCATCTACTGAACTCTTTGGATTACTGATCTGGATCACTACTCATCTTCTGAATTCTTTGGATTACTGATTTGGATCACTACTCATCTTCTGAACTCTTTGGATTAATGATTTGGCTCACTACTCATCTACTGAACTCTTTGGATTACTGATTTGGCTCACTACTCATCTACTGAACTCTTTGGATTACTGATTTGGATCACTACTCATCTACTGAACTCTTTGGATTACTGATTTGGATCACTACTCATCTTGGATTAATCCATGAGGGAAAGCCACAAAATGAAAAAAGGAAAAGTGTATATCTTCCAAATTGAAAAGGTAGAGAACTATATGAGTAATGTAAAGGCATAATTATGAAAGGTTGAATTTACCATTTCATAAATATGAACCTAAAATCCTCTGCAAGTGACTAGTGAGCTGGGACATTTCCATCTGGTGAACTGAGGAAAGTTTTATAATATTCTAAGTGAAATGTTAGCACAGAGTCTAGAGAAGTATTGAGTCCATTGCTCATTGTTGTTGTTCATGGTTGTTTTCTCCAGATCTGAATAAAAGCAAACATAATAAAGAAATAAAATCCACAGTGGGACTGAAAAGTGCAATTTTGCAGTCCTACATGTTTCCTCCTTTATCTGCAGCACTTTTAACCTCTCATAAAAGCTCATGAAAGCATGGGCTGGCAGCTTGGCATGTATATTGGGTATCTGCAATGACATTCTTCTTTTGCAGTAACAACACGGCAAGCTCAATTTGTTTTTGCAAGTAAACAGTTTTCAATAATACATTTTTGGAAAGGCTGAAATTGTATGCCGGTTTAATGGGAGAAGAACATGACCTGACGGAACACCAAAGACTACATTTATTTGTCAAGTTTACAATATTTTTGTAACCCTTGTGACTGTTAACCAGTTGTGTTTATTGCTTCATTTAAAGAAATATAATCTCATATCACATCCTTATTTGCTTTTATGCTTTGTACAATTTATTTCAATTGCATTAATGCAACATTTTAAACATTAAGGGGTTATTTACTAAAATCCCAATTTTTCTCATATTTTATTTAAAAAACCAGAACCCTTATTTATTAATTAAATAACCCGAATTAATCAGAACGTGAAAAACTTGATAAAATCTAGTGAAACCCCAAATCACTTTTTCAAGCTTTTATCCCGAATCGGTTGATTTTTTTTAGGTTTTGCCCAAAACCAAAAAAGTAATTTTTTCAGGCTAAACCCAGCGCAGACCACTAAAACGTCAAAATGATAAAGATTCCTCTCCCACTGACTTATACAGGACCTCAACAGGTCTGAGATGGTGGATTTTCGGGTTCTGGCTTTTTGCAGCATTAGGGGTATAATAAATCTTGAAAATTCAGGGGTTTTTTTTACACGACAAAATTCGAGTTTTTGTCCCAAAAAGCTGGACCAGATAAATACGGGGTTTAATAATTAACCCCCTAAAACTCTTGTAATGTGGTTTCTCTTCCTTTGCTTAGCTTTTTCAGCTGTTAAAGAGCCACAGCGCTGTATACAATGCATAAAAATACAATATATATAAGTATACATAGGGAAGACAAATCACATAATAAAAATATACAGAATCATATAAGGACAAAGAGCTTAAGTGCTATGCCATAAGAGACATAGGGGCAAATTCACTAACATCCGAAGTTGCGCCATCGAGAGCTTCGCTGCACTTCGCCAGGCGTAGTTTCACCAGCACTACGCCAATTCACTAAGATGCAAAGTTGTGCTCAGGGAAGTGAATGGTAGTGAAGTTGCGCTACCGTTACTTCATCAGGCAAAGCAAAGTAATGTTAGCTAAGCCTAATTTGCATACGGCACCAACTTTAAAGTATAATGGCTGTATATGATGCACCAACTACATTACACTACACAAGCCCAGGAAACCTTTAATAATTAAAATAAAGATGTTCTAATGCCCTACACATGTGCGCACTGTATAGTTGAGTTGCCATATGTTAGGAAATGTAGGGGGGGAAAGGAGGGTACCCTAAAAAAAGTACAATCTTTTTCTGCCTATCACCCTTAAAAAAGTAAAAGACGCCAGCGTTTTTTGGGAAACGTCTGTCTACTCTATTGGACTTCATCTGGTCTGAGGTGGCAAAGTCAAGTCTTGTGCAAGAGGTAGCGTTCAGTAAAATCAGCATCTAAGTGAATTAGGGTAGTTATGTCCCTTCATCAGTGCGCAACTTCGCCTGTCTTCTTCGTAAATCGACGAAGTTACAAAATGACGTCACGCAAGAGAATTTGTGCTAGTGTTAGCCGCTCCCCCATAGAAGGAAGGAGATCCCTGCCCCGTAGAGCAGGAGATGAAAAGTGCACAAGGTAAGGCATACTCAGTAGGCACAGGACATAACAGTGAGATGCAGACTCTCTAGTAAACAGCCATAGCAGCCATTGTAAAGTCTTTGTTTTTGCCTTTTTTACTATGTATTTACTGTGAAAACCAAATAAAGATAATTTAAAACAAAAGAGACTATAACTTGCATATTTTGTACCTCAGAATAAAATGTCTGCATGCACTAAGGTAGCTTGAAATACCATTACCCATCTGTTTGCAGGTAGGCAATAAATACTACCCACTGATAGGTTGTAATTGGTTATTGAACCTGGACAAACATAGTGCCTAGTTTTACATATAAGGGAAACTAGTGTAATGGTTCTGCAGCAACACCATCCTCTGAGAACTACTTCTCCTTCCTCCTTGGTGGAGCTTAGGCCTGCTTAGTCTAGCCTTGAGTATAAGGCAACTACATAGGCATGACTTAACACAATGTTAAACATCATCAAGAGGATAATGTAATAAAAGTAGCAACATTTGCACCAGGACTAGTAAACCCTAACAAAGAATCAGCACGTAAAATAGGGTTTACTGGTTTAAAGTTTGAAGGCAAATATCTGATTAGCTTTACTACGTAAATTACTTTACCATTTAAATGATTTCTAAAGTTCTGACCAGAGCCATTTAGAAGGGGAAATATAATATATACATTCTAAGATATACAAACCATCCTAATTTATATAAGCATTGTGAAATATACTGTGTTATGGAAGCAGGAGTTGTGTCAAAAATGAAAAGGTTTAATGTTGTTGGCGGAACCGTGTTTTTAAATATGAGGACAATGCAACAGAAAGCGTAAAGGCAAAGCCAGTGAGCGACTCAGGATGTAGCAATGTCTATGACCGGATGCCTGCAAGATGTCACGGAGTTCTGCCTCTCAGAACGGCTCTTGTGACACAACTATGTGGAGCCTATAATCTCCCGACAAAGCGCTTAAAAAGCCATTATTTATAATAACTGTTAAATGATGAGACATTGTTTACCCAGATCACAAGATAAATTCTCACTTACAGAATGCCTGCTCGAGTCATCTGGTTTTTATTTTAAGAGCAAAATGCAATTTGTCTCTTAATAGCAAAGCAGAATTATTCAAAAGAGTTTTTCCCATCCTTGCATTGGCATCCATATACAGTAAAACAAACATATATGGGCTGCTGCTCCAAAATCCCCAAGGGGCAAATTACGTTATATGTGCAATGAAGCCACTATTGAACCTCCTATAGTTAAAATGGTCACGGATAATGCAAATTCACATGTACATTTCACTATACAATATACTGGGAAAGAGTGGTTGACATTTTTAGCAAATTTTAGGAAATAACCAAAGCAGGCAAGAAGGCAGGCATCATTTCCATTCTGTCACTTTTTCTTCTAAAGCTGAGCATTCAAAATTGTAGCCCTGTGACCACATCTCTGGGAATACTCTCTCTTTGAGGTCTGATGATATATCTTTCTGAGTTTTATTCTGAAATAGCTACCTGTTAATTGTCAGTGAATATAACATCAAGAAAAACTGGGTGTGTTGGCAGGCTACAGCTGCTTTTTGAGAAGCAAGCCTTGGTCGGCCATTCCATGAATACACTGTATGGTTTGTTATACTTTACAATAAATCAAAGTTCTCCATCAGGTGAAAACCAGTTAGTCTAGAATAGAAAATGAACAAATTTTATGAGTTTCCTTAGCACAAAAAACCTGCGCAAAGACATTTGTGAACGTTAGTGACCATATTTGCGTCTTTCATCCTTTTTGACTGATTACAGACCTTGACTTAATTATTGCAAAGTTTCTGACCAAATGGCTTTTGTGAACATTTGCAGTGTATCTAGTTACATTTTGCAAGGACAAAGTGTTTTTTGTGACAAAATATTTAACGAAACTCCAGAGCAGGGGTCAACACTAAACCTGTGCTCAGCGATAATGCACAATGTAATATTTGCCTGGAAACGATTTTACATTGCAAGTGCAGTGCTAAACATTTGCAAAAACTCAATTTTTTCCATACTCATGAATACAAAACTGCCTGCATTCACCAGTGCTGTATTCCTATACCCACTGGCACATAAGGGTGGGGGGGGGCAGAAGAGAAGAGGGTTGCCTACATACCACCAAGTACCCTACCCTACCCTAATCTGTAGCAGCATGTGCAGGCCAGAACAGAGCCCTGTACTTAAGGATCAACACCCATCAGGTATTATCCTGGTATCCCACCACCCCAGTACGATCTTGGCAGCATTATCATGGATATTATTTTCCTGTATTTTGTTTTTGCTTTTGCTAGTGTAACAGCTGAGCTAGTTCAGGCATTAAACAACCTGCATGGCACCATTTTCATTATTACATATGCAAACTGCTGTATTTGCTCTTATTAAAATGAATTTTGGTCTCTACACCTAACTGTACTGTATAAATGTTCAATTTTTACAGCTGCGTTGTGTTCTGGTATAATCAAGTCTATCATTTACAGGCTCTGACAAAATGTTCAGGCTTCAGATGACTAGATTACTGTTCAGATTAGGATCTTATTCTATGATTGAGAACCAACAAGGCTAAAAATGTCCAGGGTTAGATGTAATACCAGGTTCGAGGTTTCGATTATATTGAGGAATTTTGGTTTGGAAAGAAATTTTAAGTGTTGATTTTCTCATGGCTGCTCTCAATAAAAATCTACTTTAAATTAAAAAGTCATGTTTGAATATACTCTATAATTTTTCAAAAAATTATTTTAAGTAAAATCTCTGGCTTTCATTTACTTTAAGGGAAAATATACCCGGAGGCTTAGTTATAAATAGCATTATCACCCGGGTGCAGGCACACAGAGTTGATTTCAAGGCATTTCAGCCCCAAAATACATTCCTTGTGCCTGCTCAATGAATCCGGGTGTAGGCACAGGGGTAGGCTGATTAGAGTGTAAGCGCTTGACATGGCAGATTCATGGCGTTATGCTGACATCAGCCTTTCCCTGTGCTTTCATGCAGATCCATTGAGTTGACCTGGATGGAGAGAGGATTTTTGGTACTGAAATCCACTCCATGTGCCTGCACCCAAGCCAATGCAATGACACAGCAAAAGACTGAATAGGGCTTTCGTGCATATTGACAAAGCAAACAATAGGTGACATTTTCAGATAATATGGTGCCATCTTCCAAGTTACTAAAAATCATAGGCAACAAAGGTATCACCATTGCCCATGCTCCTATAGTAACATATACACTTGTGTCCATCCCAAGATAACCATACCTATGGATGCATCACTATAATACCACAGCTGTTCTACATTTAGGAGCCCATGTATTAAACCTGAATTTTACTGGTTGAGATTTTTAGGGGAGAAGAAACCCTGAAATTTTATAACATTAATATGCCATCTCAAACCTGAATAGGTCATGTAAAAGTCAATGGCAGATGTCCCTTTTAAAATTTGAGCTGGGTTTTGTCCGATAATGTGGAAAAATTGCAGTGTTTGGAGGACAACTTGAAAATTTTGATTGATTTGGGCATCAAATCTGAAAAAATGGAGTGAACAGGATTTTCACTCGATTTTGTCTAGGCTTTTCCTGACCTGACTGTTTTGATAAAATGAGTTAAAATCATGGAAGGGAGTTTATTCAGATTTGTTTTCATTAAAAATTAGATGAATTTAAGTTTTAGTATATGTGCCCCTTACTGTAGTGAAAGGTGAAAGGGGCAGTAAAAACTACACTGCCTTTGCACTGAATGCTTACTTTACTCAAAGCAATAGCTGATTTTAGACAGAAATAAAATAATTCTAATATCTAGGGAGCCAATTATTAAACCTCAAATTTTTGGTCAAGGTTTTTAGGGGGAAAACTGTTTTGTGGAAAAAAAACTTGCATTTTTAGAGATTCATAATACCCCAAAGCTGCTAAAAATCTGAATTCAAATTTACGCCATCTCAAACCTGTCGAGGTCATGTAGGATCTCTGCTGGATAATCGTGAATAATTTGGTGTTTTCCAGTTGAAAAAGTCGAGTTTTTACGGCAAAAAAAACCTATAAAATACTAAATTTTGTAATGACGTTTAATCACTCAGATTTTTTTGAGAAACATTATTGATAGATGAGTTTAAATCGTGGAAGGGAGTTTGGTCAGATTTGTTTTCATAAAAAAATTTGAGTAATTTGAGATTTAGTTAATAGGTCCCCTAATATAAAGGGGTGCCTTTAAGATCTTTTCCTTGTTATATTGAGCACCTCTTTAATATTTGCAGCAAGAAGCAGCATTACATAGCTTAATTGGGGTTGGGATACTTATGTCATCTAAGATCATTTATGCGTTACCCAGTAAAGCCCATTTCCTCACATATTTGTGTTTTACTGATGCCAGTTCAAGTATGCTGTTAATTTTATTATATTTAATTATATGTAAGCTATCTATATTATATATGGCCTTTTTTAACGCATGACTTGGCCCACAGTAAAACTGAATCGACTTTATCATCTAATTGCTACTAATTAGCCTGTTAACCTGACGTTCTTGCCAGACACTAGCCACTCAGAAATGAGTTACACCCTGTGGCCTTATTTGTATAGTGGGAGTGCATTTGTATCTACTTAGCATTATTAAAATATTGATTGCCTTGCTCTGCTAAATGTGTCTTTGTCTTAACGGCAGCCCACCAATGGCTGGTTTGGAAATGGTTAAGAAAATGTTTATCACAAGACTGGCTTCAGAGTTGAAAGTAATG
This sequence comes from Xenopus borealis, assembly GCA_024363595.1. Taxonomy (NCBI): domain Eukaryota; kingdom Metazoa; phylum Chordata; class Amphibia; order Anura; family Pipidae; genus Xenopus; species Xenopus borealis. The sequence continues at coordinate 90,032,676 of CM044433.1, forward strand.
TGATCAGTAATGAATTTTGTGTTACATTAGGTTGTATAAATGGGCAGACAAGCGCAGACAACAAGTGGCCAGGAGTCAGGGCTAATCTAATGAAGTAAAAATAGAGACAGCACCAATTATACTTGGGGCCAGCTCAGAGCTGCAGCAGGGACTGCAAATGAATAGGTACAAATCAAATTACTGACTAATAGACGCACTGCAAGAGGGGGCAGTCAATGCTAAATGCATTAAGGCCTTGTGACCTCCCTGCTCTAAACAGCACAATCCCAAATTTGACTTCCATCCCTTTCTTTATTCCTCTCTCTCCAGAAATCAAAGGGACTCTTGTTCACTTAAGAGCTGGGATGCAACAATGTCTCCTCTTAAATGATTGAAACATTTGGACTGTCAGCGTAGGGGAAACACTCAGGCAGTTCTCCATAAAGCCATGCTGAGAGACCTGCATTACAATCCCAGTGACTTGTCAGGCTGGCTTTTAGTAAGTGTTCATGTACATTTTAGAGATGTCAGGCAGCAGAGGACATCCAGCATGCAATGAGACATGAGGGTTACACAATGGCTTTGGGAATTTTTTTTTATTATGGAGGATGGTGGTGTCAAACATTTTCATTCATTGTCCCTTCCTGTCTCATGACTGGGACATAAATCTCTATTTTCTTCTATAAGAGATTTTGTTTCAGAATATTTATGATTTGCAGCACAAGGCAACTGTGGAAGAGGAGGTATATCCCAAAATAGGCAATATTTAGAAGAACATGTCACACAAAAGACCCACACAATTAATAGAGGTATTTTTAGCTATTTAGGATAGCATAAACTCTGCCATGCATAGCTAATGAACAGATCTAAATGTCACGTGTATCCACTCCTAACACCCTAGATGCCTCTTTATTAACAACCTAAGGGCAGTTCTGCATGAATTACACCCACTTGTTTTCCCCAGACCATGCTTCATCTCTGTTACATGCAAGGCAAAATCTAAAGGCCACACTAAGTAGTCAGCCAGTCTGTAATTTGTCATTTGAAACCAATGATTTTAGATTTCAGTTTTGGAACTGGATTTAATAATTAATAAAATAATAAAATAAAGTAATTATTTATCCTGATGCAGAGTTATGCACATAAATGGACATATAATATATGTACTTTCAATCATTGGTCAACTGGTTGAATAGCTGACTGGTCTAAGTTCTAATGTATAGACAACTTGACAAAGCACAATACAACACAAGAATAATAATTTAGTAAGTGCAAAAAAGCTAAAAACTTAAGCAATTCCCCATATTTACCCACAATGCAATGTCAACCGTGCAACACTTCCTGCAGTGCATCAGAAAAATATTGCAAGCAATGAAGTGCTGCTACTTGTTTCATGTAAATTTTGAAATTGTTGCAGACCTTAATGGCCTTCTTTATGGGTACTCTTTTTGGCCCGCTATACTATGGGGCATATTTACTATTCTGTCATCTAAAAAACAGTGCAAAAAGCCGTGTAAAAATATCTCATGGTGTGTGTAATTTTATGCCATGAGAACACTAGATTTGCCACCATTATTTTACAGCGTTTCCAGCAGAAGTTATTAATAAAAATATGTGTAAAAATGTTGCTCCATTTTTTACGTGGTCTTTTGCATGGCGCAGCCTGGTTATGTGTGGTTTATTATCCCACTGGTTTTTACACAGCACAATAAATATGCTTTATATGTTTAATCATCAGGTTTGACAGCCACTTTGTTGCCTGCCCTTGAGCTGCAAGTCTTACTGCATGTCCTGACTGCTCCATATTTTGATTTTCCTGTTGTCTTTCTGTAGTTCTGACCCATGACTATGTCTGACCTTAAGAACTCTCTTTTCGGATCGTGTGTGGAGTTTCCCGACATTTGTTTTGTCATGGTGATTGGACAGGTTAGACGATTTCTGTTGGCTGCCGATAATATCTCTGCATGTATTGCCCATCTGACGATTTTCAGTGGGAGACTGTTAACAGCTTTGTCGGACATAAACTTTCCTACGATTGCTCTAGGGGCAGAACATCAGCTGATCTGTTCTTTTACAACTTTATTTGATGTGCAAGGTTAGTGGCAGGTCAGGAGATAGGGACGTCCGATCATTCGGACTATACAGCAGGTATTTCTGCACCTCTATGGCCAGCTTTACACTGCATATGATTAGCAGAGGGTGCAAAATGGGGAAAATTTATAATGTGCTTTGATCTGGCAGGTACATATATGATATAAGTGGGCCCCTGCCACTAACAGAAAGTTTATGCGACTGTAATATGACCCTTAACAGGCAGGCTGAAGACTTTAAGCTTTGCCCAGTACTTCAACAGAGATGCACCTGCACATACAACAATAGGTAAATGTAAAGGTGACATTCGCTTATGTACTTTGTCCTATTGAGCATAGTTTACTCCATTGTACACATCTATTTAAGCATAAGCTGCCAGAACAGTAGTAAGATATGTGCAAAGGTGCAACACTCAGCAAAAGCTGCAACTACCTTGTGACAATAGAGAGTAGAGGGCCCAATACAGGCATTCTTACATGGTGAAATAATTGTTGTAAAGAAGGTGTTAGTTATATCGTCTGCATCGTTTTACGATCACAATATAAAAATATGTGCATTTTCTTTGTTTTATTATAATTGCTGCACAGCATAGTAAATACCAGATATTACATACATTTACAGAAGTTGATATGATCTACCCTCTGTCTCATCAGTGTCTGCCATTCATGCTTTTACTTTCAGATTTAGTAAGCATGTTATATTATTCTGCACCACTATAATTGTCAGTATGAAAATATTGCTGTAGGGCAGAGATATGCACTAGGACTAGGTGCATTTCACAAGGGACTTTTAGTTTAACTACATTGGTTGGTAGTAACTGGCATAGGGACAACAACATATTGACATAAGTCATGTGTATGATCACTGTTTGAGTAGTAAGTCTTAGTACAATATGAACACTGTGCCCTCAATTACAATGAATATATTGATGTATCAGTATGTTAATGGAAAATGCCTTTTCGTAATCACCAGTCTCCTCGTTTGCTGCAAAGACATTATATGCCTTAATTTTAGCTCATTATCGCATGCCTGCCAAGCCATGACTGCTTCTAGGCTCTCTAGCGTCCCTGAGGTTATACATGAAAACAGCGTGTCCATCCTGAAGAGTATAAATAATTTCATCCCAGACATGATCTCCTCTCTGCTGTATGGGATTCTACTTAGCTGCTAGAATCTGCTACTTTCCAAAGGAAAGCAGTGCTAAATCAAACAGCTCGAACAGGAAAACGTGCTTTCCCTAAAGTTCCTGGTAGAAAGCGGCCAGTAGCATAGATTCTGGCCATTGGTTGACATTTGGGATTATTTCATTTGACTAATGATTTCCCTCAGTTGTTAAGTAAAAAATAGGCACATTCAACCCAAGAAAGTCTATTATTCGCCGTTCTTATTTATCTGTATTATTTTTTCCCTGCCGAGTAATTTATGTATATTTCAGCTTGCATAAAACAGCAGTCTTATACTACTTTTGGCTTAATATTTCAGCCTGACTCATTTTTGGCGCAGGTACCCTCTTGTATAGTAAACTGTGCATTGACTTTGTTTTTTAGGTGTCTCTTGTGGTGGTATTCTAAACACACATATGATAGAAGACTTCTGAATAAATGGCTCGTGATACAAAATGTGCATTTTGTTGACCAATTGTTACTATTTTATACAACATCTTTACATTCCAGTCAGGTGTCGTGCAATAACACTTATAGAACTACTCTCACTCTCTGAATGTGGGACACAGTGTCGGACTGGCCTACCAGGATACCAGTAAAAGTCTTGGTGGGTCCAGGTGTCAGTGGGCCCTCATGCTGCTAATTTGGCCAAGTTCATGGCCATTCCCTATTTCTAGAGGTTAAATAGATGTAATAATAGATAATAGTATGTAAAGAAAATACACTAGGAGAATAGAGGTTGAATGAGTAGAGAAGAATAATAGTACTGGGAGTGGGCCCCTGGTCTAAAATTTTTTGGTGGGCCCCTAGTGTAAGGTTTTTGGGTGGGCCCCTGATGTCCCAGTCCGACACTGGTGGGAAATCAAACGATCATGTAGTTTCCCAGTTCCCAACCTGATACTTGGAGACTGCAAACCTCACTCTTTTTTGAGTCCCCCTGTTCTCCCTCAGATTACAAAAAAATGTATGTTGATATGAGCAGGACTTTGTATGGGGTTGCCAAACTTTGTTGGGTGGGGGGAGGTCAAGTTATGACCCTGAGATAGATGTTATACTGCAAAGAGAACTCAATGGATGCCTCCCTTCAGCTTTGTATTCATGTTACTTTCCAAGATTTTATAGGCATCTCCTTCCTACTGTATGTCTGGTTGACCCATAAACAACAACATATAGTGATGGGCGAATTTATTCGCCAGGGGCGAATTCGCGGCGAATTCCCGCGATTCGCCACTGGCGAATAAATTCGCGAAACTGACAAAAAAATTCGCCCAAAAAAATTCGCCGCACAAAAACGAGTCGCGCGTCGTTTTTAACGCGGCGCGCTGAAAACGACGCGACGCGCGTCGAAAACGACGCGACGCTTGTCAAAAACGACTCGTTCGCGAATCGGCGAAAAATTAGCGGATTTCTCTGGAAATTCGCGAATTTTTCGGCGAAGCGAAACGCGGCCGTTTCGCCCATCACTAAACAACAACAGAATTCTTACCAGGGCCCATGAACAATTGTATGTGGGTCATTCTTTTATAAGATGATACATTCTTTAAAAAAACGTCTGTGGATTTTAAATGAATAGTGATGGGCGAATTTATTCGCCTAGGTCGAATTCTCGGCGAATTCCCGCGATTCGCCGCTGACGAATAAATTCGCAAATCACCAGCGAAATTTCGCTTGGCGAAATTTCGCCGAAAAACGAGTCGCGCGTCAGTCGTCGCGTTTCGCGAATTTTTCGCCGAAGTGTTTCTTAGAAGACATATCCTATTTAAATAAGGTAAACCCCACTGTAACCCAGATAATCCAGGTGTAGACAGGTTCACTAGGACACAGTAGTCTCTGGGGGGGGAGGGGCAAAACAGTAGGGAAGGCACTAAAGGTTCAGATTCAGTAAAATTTATAATTGGTTAGAACTGAGCTTTAACGCCCCTTGGAATCATTAATCCCTTATGCGGGGTAATATGCAAATTAACAATTCGGGCACACTGTTTAGTGTATATGAACAGGATGGGAAGCATCTGCATATTTTTACCAAGTTGTAAGTATCACTACCATGAGGCTTTTTACACTGTCCCCCAAGTTTTGATTAAAAAATTTTCCCTTTTCATGAAAATTTTTTAAATAACTTTACTCCAGTATTCCTACTATTTTGTTGTGCTTAGTTGGCTGATTACATTAGGTTCATCTTGGACTACTGTAGTTTTTTTCTGATTTTATACCTGAAAACCGCTGTATCTTGGGCTCTGCTCCAAATAATAATACCAGTCAAAAGGAAGTTTGGCCCGGGTCTAGTTACCCAAAGCTACAAATCAGCAGTTAGAATTAACTGGTTGTCAACTGCCATAAACTCTACAGTAAAGGGACCAAATATACCTGAATATTTTGTGTAGAGTGTCTGGTATAATTAGTAACACTATATGCCAATAAATAGTGATCGGAGAATCTAACCCGTTTAGTTTTGCCAAAATTTCATGAAAAAAAAATTGGCAAAAGCATGTCAATGGTTATTTGATTCAAGCAACTTTTTCAAAACCATGTGACATTTTTTAAACCATGCAACATTCTTTTACTTATGTTAGCATCTATGGTCATTTTTCCCCAGTGAAACATGCAATAATATTTTGCTCATCCCTACCAATATATAATAAAAAACCTCTAATGTTCCCATTTTACAGCTATCTCCACCTACCGGCAGCAAGCTTGGTTCAAATTTACATGCAACACACTCTATTAACCATATACCCTTTACCGTGCTTCAACACTGCATTTATTTTGAATGATGAGCTGTTAGAAATTCCCTTCTAAACTCCCTGTAACTTGCCGTGCTAGATTTGTATGCTGGCTCGCTGCTTTGAGTCAATGATTCAGTGTTATCAAAACTGAAAAACAAACTGAAATTCCAAGATTATGAAAAATGTCAGTCATCAAATTAGTAACCACAGATGTGCACTGCCTAGACACAGGTGAAGGTGAGTTATGTAGATAAAATGAAGTGTGAGGGGTTGATCCCACATTAAAAAGGAGAAATTCATTTTTCCCAACCTGTCATGGAACCTTAGTTAATATATACAGTTAAAAACAGATACATTAGAATACATTTTTCATATAAATGTGTCTTGTGTGCTAGAATTCTGCACGAAATTTTAGGCCCGTTAATATATACAATCTACCATTGTATATTGAACAGCAGCAAGCATACGTCACACGGAATGTTCTTACTGTTTTCAGTTGGGGCAACATGCAGTAAGTTGCTTTCCTTAGATACCAGTATGAAGTGCAGTGGGTTGGCCTACAATTTGGAAGACATGTTTGAATGATAATTACAGGTCTGCGGCATCAGTGCAGTGATTTCCAGTGATGCCAATGGGGAGCATTTGATGAAAAGTAGTATCTCATCAGTGCTTGACCCATTAGATCTTACAGCTGTTGGTCCCTATAACCAGGGCCAGATTTACATAGAGGGCGCCCCTAGGCCCGCTTTAGTTTGTTGCCCCTGTTCCCTCCTTTTTATTTGCTTAAATTTTCAACATTGGGACAGAGCAATGGGAATTGGCACACAGGAAATTTAAATTTCTGAACCAATGTGGGTGTGGTTGGACAGCATGATGCCCTCTAAAATCCTGCCGCCCTAGGCCCGGGCCTCTCCACAAATCCGGGCCTGTCTATAAAATTTAAACAACACTAGTTTCAGCAGGAGTCAGCTAATATGAAAATGTTTTTGGATGATGATTAAGAAAACCTTGTTTGAAGAGTTCTGAGACACTCATGAAAGCATGCCTAGAACCATGAGTAGTCAGAATGCTCTCAAAACATATGTTGGTGGCATAGGTATGGTAGGAATAAGCAAAACAGAACTACATATGGATAGGTAAGATTATTGATATAGGGCTGGTGGAAATCCTGTACTATTCTGCAACCCAAATGCCAAGAACAAACCCTGAGTTAAGATTAAAATAAGGCTTAACTTCACCTTCAAGCAAGGAAAACACTACATCACTATTGCTGAAACATCTGCTAGAGCTAGATTATTGTGCCTTTATGTATATTTGCCTCATGCAGAAGTACAGTAATGCAAGTATTCATAAGTCCCCAACAGAATGTGATTGGGAGCTATATTGGGAATTTTCTATGTATAATTGTAATTTGTATTTCTTGGATCTCTACCAGTTTTATATAACATTCATAAAAAGAGTCTCAATGCTTTTACATGTAGAACACAAAAGTTTAATTGTAACACTGAAACTTGTTTTCCTCTAAGAAACCATAGAAAAAGGAACGGGACCCTTAGGAAGTTAGAGGAAAACCCATTACATGGCTGTGGTTTAAGCTCAGAGCAATGAATGTAATTGCTTAGTTTTGCACGTCTCAGAAGAATTTAATTCATCAGTTCCTTCGACGCAAGTTTAATACATTTAAAGGGAAAAAATGTTTTCATAAAGCAATATATTCGGAGTGATTAATATGACTGTAAATTTTTTTGATGTGGCTTTGGAAGAAGTGTAGCTCAGAGTGTGAAGTGTACCTAGCAGAAGATTGAGTCTGCCAAGTACACTAAAGGCACAGTTTTGTTTTTTTTTTAAACATACTGCCAAAAAGGAATCATGGGTGATGTCTGTTCAACGTTAAACTTGAAGGAAATTGCCCTTAACCCTTTAAGTATCCCACTGCTACAGATTGCAGAAGGAAGTAGGATTTCTGACTTGAGAATCTACCATGAGTTGGAAATTTCAATTGGGATAATATCTTACAGTGCTTCACCATGAATTGATAGGCACACTGAAAGGACTGATGCCATCTCCCTGTAATGATAGAACTGATGGTATCACCATGCCCCGTCTGCACACTAAAAACAATATGGGGCCGATTTACGAAATTCACGTGAATAGATCGAACAACGATCGTACAAATTTTTCCTGAAATCGTAAAGTGAATTTTGGCCTCTTCGATCATCAAATATCGAATGATCAGATATTCGATAATTCAATCATTGGATGATAGAAGGAAAAATTTTTTAAAGTTATTCGACTGCCTACTCCGGCAGATTGAACCTACCGAATTGCAATAGAAGCCTATGGGAAGCTTAGAGACTAAGTCCTGCTCAAATACCATTCGTACGATCGAAGCGTTCGATAGTTCAAATCAAACAAATTTTTCGGACGCTCGAATGAAATTTTATGATGTTTTTCGTGAAATCGAACTATCGTTTTCCGATCATATGAATTCATCGAGAAATCAAATATCGAGCGAAATGATAGCCTAAAACTATTCTATAAGCATTCGATGGTCGAATGCTTATCGAATTTCGAATTTAGTCGAGCAAATTTTCGGGAATAATAGTAAATTTGCTCCTATATGTTACATCTGTGACTCGAATACATCTATCAGGGTTGTAATCAATAATTCTAAAGACTCGTCACTTTAAGAGGTAGCATTGCAGGGACCCCAGCAGCCATGGCAATTGTATAAAAAGTAAATTATGCACATTCATAAATGCATTTATTAATTCCTTATAATACACAAGAGCCATGAATATCCTGTAAATTATATGCTTATAAACAGTGCGTAGTGATGTCATCGGTTATAATCGGAGCTTAGTGATGTCATTTTTTGTCACATGACTCATGTAAACTTATGTTTTATAATATAAATAAAGTACCCCCTGTTGCAAAATATGAGGATATTAGAAGTCACCTCGGAGTTTCATGACCTGTATAAAAGCTCTTGGCTGTATGGTCATGGAACTCCTTGGTAACTTATATTCACTATATAATTTATATAGTGAAGCATATAAATTATACAGAATTTATAATTTATATAATTTATAATTAATTTATATAGTGAAGCATGTTCTGTAATAAGGACTACAACTTTATGTACCTTTTTATTGTAAATTATTTTACACAGCTTATAAATATTCCTCTTAGTTAACATTATGAAGGTTATTTTTCAAAGGCTGAATTTTAGAGTTTATTTTATACCTTGAATGAACTTCAATAAATGCACAACTCAAATGGTTTCTTATAAAAACTTGAATGGAAAAAAAGCTCAATTCTCAGTTCTGTGTTAACAACCGGAAAACTTGCAATAATCAAGTTTTCGATGAAAGAAAACTGGAATCGTTTCAACTGATTGAGTTTTTGAGTAAAAGCCTCAGAAAAAAACTTGAACATCATGAAGGCTATTAACATATTCAAATAGTTCAAGGGATCTCTGCCATTGACTCCTACAGGACAATGACAGGTTTTAGGTGGTGTTTTTTGGATTTGAGCTATTTCCAGTGTCAGGGTATACTAAATCTAGAAAAAATTGTTTTTTTCTTTAACCCAAAAATTGTCCTGACAAATTACCTGAAAAACAAAAAGTTTTGAGGAAAACGCAACTCCATCCGCACCTAAGTATACATGCAGTCAGGACATTCTCACTTTCTTTTGTTTTTTTGTGTTACTTGGCCTTTAATATCAGTTGCATTGTGTTTGCTCACTTGCTAAACAATGATGCCAAACAAAGTAATAGAACGCCTGACATTTATGCAATATCCATTTGATTCTTTTTAAAAAATGGTGTATTTTATAGGAGTACTTTTCGGTTAAAATTTACTTTTAATGTCACGTAGCTATTCTTTTGCAATTGGTCTTTATGTTTTTGTTTCTGATTGTATCCTTATGTGTTACATGTCTAGCTGTTTAGGAAAAGGATCTATTATATAGGATGTCTGGGATGTAGTGTAGAATGTCTTTCCTTAAAGGGGATTTGTCACCCCTAAGAAATAAATCCAAATTCTTATTTATTGCGTTTGTTATAAAAATTATTTAAATCTTTGTTGCCACCTGCCTTGGAATTCACTACCACAGCAAGCAGACAACAGCCATTTTGTGGACACTGTTATTGAAATAAGCTTTGTAACACCTTTAAAAAAATTTTAAGTGCCAGAATAGGAGACTTGATGCCCATGCCTGGCGAATAAATTCGCCCATCACTAACAATGATGAATTTGGTTTTGTATACTTTATATCTGACTATATATTCATTTAAAATAACCCAATTGGATTACGACCTGCATTTGGTACTTCCTAATGGAAAGTGCACACATTTAACTTGTTAATAAAATAGATATATAAATCTAGGGCAGCTGGTTCTGTAGCATAAAATGCGTGTTTTTCTTTTCACTTCTTTCTTGCTCTGTTGATGCAAAGGAAATTTGTTCTAATCTCTGTGGGTGTTTTTTGAAAAAAAAAAAACTCTTTTTTATTTTTACAGGACATGAATTAAGAACAAGAGAAACTTGTTCCCAACTTCTTAAATTGAAACACATTTCTGAAAAAAAAAAAAACTAATGAACTTCATATTGATTTCCAAGGCATCTCTGTTTCAGAGACTAATGAAAGCACCGAGTGGAAATGTTTGCTGTTATTACATGTTTTTTAACATACAGCACCTGCATACCAGAAGCCCTGTAAAACAGTCTATATCATGGTGTTATAATTGCTAGGGCATGCACAGTCTCAAATGGCACATTTTTTTAAGGATAACATATAACAGTAAAAATGGGGGACACTTTGTTCCAGAATGTATGGTTATCTTCCACTGCTCACCAGTCAGATCTATACTGATTCATAAAAGCTGGCAAAACAGGATTTTTGGAAGAGAGAGCGTAGTCTAATTTATAGGATGATTTTACATACATAAGTCCTGATTGAGTGAGGTCTTCTGTAGAGTAGCCAAGAGCTAATCTGTTGGCCATAATGTAGTTCTGTAAACATTAAGTGGAAAGTTCACATTTACAATAAACTTATATTTAGCATAGTTATAGCTACACCTATTCTACGTAACTCTTTTTTTTGTAATTCTTACCATTATTATTTTGTCTATTTCTAGCCTGCAAATGAAATATTTGTCAGGGTCATTGACTCCAACAACCAAAAAAAACAAACTAAAAGTTTTGTTATTCTTATTTTTATATGCTTAACTCGCTTTTATATGTATTGCTTTTTTTTCTGCTCCTTTCTGATTGATCTTTCCTTCTGAATTCTAAACTGCTACTTGGTTGCTAGTGAATAAAGGCCATATCAACCAGATAGCAGTTAAAATTCTAGGTGCCTCAGAACAGAAAAATAAAAACATTTAAAAAAAAAATCAGTACAACATAATAAATAATTGTAAATTGTCTTAAAAAAAGGCTCCTCTGGCCCTTTTACCATAGAATTATGTGATATTTTTACCAATGCAAATCTTTTAGTTATTTCCCTTCAAATGTTTGTTTTGGTTGGCTCGATGGCTGTGAACTGTACTTAAACAAGTAATGGATATCTCCAAGGCTACAGTTAGCTTTGTGTAAGGAAATGTGTGTGTATTTATAAACATCTATAGAATATAGATATTCATTTAAGCTCTGACGGATCATATGGAAGTAAGGAACTTGATAGATATTTGTCTTTTTTTAACCCAAATTAACTGTGGACTATATATATCTGATGTAAATTTGTTTTTGATATTGTGTTATTGCTTTTTGATACTGTTTCTCATAACAACTCTTTTCTTCTTAGCTGTCTTGTAGCCCTACATGTTCCAGGGACTGTAGAATGTACAAGAGTGGGGCTCTAGTTTCTCATTGATCTGTGCTGTTGCCAGACAACATGTAGAATGGAGAGATCATTGAGGGCCGGTGCACAAAATTAACCAAAACATATGTTAGCTTTATTTCATATATTGCTTTATTTGCCCTTAACTATTTAAAGCATATGGTCATGGGATCCACTACACATGGTACTTCATTTACCTACATATTTCTATGTATTAATAAGTAGGACTTAACATATTTCATGCCAAATTAAAATGACACAGGTTCCAGTGAATCAAACCTTGCCTGGCTTAGGAAACAATAAGCACGGAATTGGACATGGAAGCACTTAGTTTTATTCATGAAGAAAACTATTCAAAACGTTTATTTAAATTTAGGTCCAAAATGATATCCCTAAAGGAAATCAAAGTATAAAAAATATATAGTTTTTCAATTTCGATCAAATTTCTGTTTTTAGTGGTTTCCTCAATATTTGCTTTTTTAGACTGCTGATACCAGGCTTTTGTCTGATTTAAAAGTCAACAAGCCTTGGGTAAACTGAATACAGCAAATGCACAGAAAGTACATAGACAGTTAGGGTCACCCACCCTCTTACCATTAAAGGCAGTGATCCCCAACCAGTAGCTCGTGAGCAACATGTTGCTCTTCAACCACTTGGGTGTTGCTCTTGGTGTCCTCAAAGTAGGTGCTTATTTTTGAATTTCAGGTTTGGAAGTGAGTTTTAATTGCATAAAAACTAAGTATAGTGAAAAGCAGAGCCTCCTGTAGACTGCTAGTCCACATAGGGGCTACCACAATACCACAATATTCAATCATAGTACCTATTTGGCACCCCAAGAGACTTTCATGCTTGTGTTGCTCTCCAACCCTTTTTATATTTGAATGTGGCTCACGTGTAAAAAAGGTTGGGGACCCCTGATTAAAGGGAACTGTTGACCTGAAAGCCTGCATCGTGCAGTCTAAAAATTTGTAATTCAAAAAATGAACCTACTCTTAATAAGTTAACATCAATTAGTTTGGGGTGGGAGATTTGGACACCCCCCCCCCTCCATTTAAACTAAATGGCATCTAATAATTTTATCTAAAACTAAAAATTCTTCTGGAATCCAAGTGTATTATCAGGTTATAATTGGTTTATCCATCCTGTTAAAGGTAGTTGTTCAGTGTAAAAATAAAAACTGGGTAAATGGATAGGCTGGGCAAAATAAAAAATGCTTCTAATATAGTTAGTTAGCTAAAAATGTAACCTATAAATACTGGAGTTACTACATGTCTAACATAATAGCCAGAACAGAACTTCCTGCCTTGCAGCTCTCTTGGTTTTCACTGATTGGTTACCAGGCAGTAACTAAACAGTGACTTGGGGGGCACATGGGCCATAACTGTTGCTTTTAAATCTGAGCTGAATGCTGAGGATCATTTACAAACTCACTGAACAGTTATGTTCCATGTGGCCCCCCTTCAAGTCACTGACTAACTCAGTTACTCAGTTAGAGATGGGCGAATCTGGGACGCTTCGCCAAATTTTTTGCGAATTTCCCAAGAAATTCACCAAACAGCAAAAAATAAAGATTGTGAAATCCAAAAGTTCACGAAAAATTTGTGAAATTCGAACAATTTCACAAAAAATTCGTGAATTTTGAACGATTTCACTAAAAATGTGTGAATTTTGAACTATTTCACAAAAAATTCTTGCATTTCTAATGATTTCATAAAAAATTTGTAGATTTCTAACAATTTCAGTAAAAATTCAAACATTTTCACAAAAAATCGTGAAAATCGGAAATAGACGATGGCAAAAAATTTGTGAAAATCTTGAAATCCGAAAGTTCACTAAAAATTTGAACATTTTCATGAAAAATTAATGAAAATCTAACACTTTAACAACAAATTGTGAATTTCAAACGATTTCACAAAAAATTTATGAATTTCTAACAATTTCACCGAAAATTTGTAAAACTCAAACATTTTCACAAAAAATCGTGAAAATCGGAAATTGACGCTAGCAAATTTTCATGGGCATTTCACAAATTTATTTTCCCGAACAAATTCGCCCATCACTAATTCTGGATAATATCCAGTCACTCCAGCTTTTATAGATTACATTTTTGCCTAACTATATTAGAAACATTTTTATTTTGTACAACATCCAGTTTTTATTTTTACACTGAACTGTTCCTTTAAACTATATGAAAAATGTAATAACCCATAAGAACCAATCAGCAGGTAGCATTTACATTGATTGATTGATTGCTATAGTTCTATTTGTCACCCATAATCTAGAATCTCTGTGCACTAAACAAAAGCACAGTCTGGCCAGAATCGTTTTCACATTACACATTCTTACAATACAGAAATGTCTTCTTGCTCCTCGCCCCTAGTGATTTTGAGCGTTAATGTTGAAAATAAGTTTACACTTTTCCTGCCTCCTTTTTCATTAAGGTTGTTAATATTTTTTCAGTTGTGCTCTGTATTTAATTATTTAAGGTGATTGTAATTGATGCTTTATTGTTCTGTTTAGAAATGATATTTGCCCAAAATAAAATGAACGTAAGGGAGCCACATGTGGGCCATTTATCATGCAAGTAGTACTAAACCAACTATATGGAATACTTAACCATTTCTGGAAAACTGCCAAATACGTGGTTACATTTTTTTGAATGCTTTTCCTTATGTAATTTACCAGTGTTTTGTGCATGGTCATCTGGAAACAAGCTACACTGGAACATGTGTGAAAAATGGCCTTTGAAATCCCCAAACAGGACAGGAGTTAAGGGGTTTCTTACTGACAAAGTAAGGACATGAATGGGATCATTGTAAATAAAAGGAAAATTCAAATTTGACATGAAATCATCTCAGTGCTGTGGCTCTACACAAACGGCTTGGCTGTCCAGACTAATGTGCTAGGCAGATTTACTATGTTTTTGCAACACGTCCAAAACTTGTGATATATTGATAGATGCATTTCATAAAGAGAGAAAAAGAGGTGAATGTCCTCCTTGCAGGTGTGTCTGTGTCCTAAACATCATTTTATTGAATGCAAAACTCCTATGGCTGAACAAACTTATGATGTTGTTTTAATGTGACCCTATGGAATTAATATATACTAAGAAACTAACGACCTATAAACATAGTTTTCTATCACTTGGTTTCTACGATTTCTTATCTGGAAAGCCAATGTCCACAAACCCTTGAATGATGGGAAGGCCATCTGCCATTTTAATTCAAACAACTCAGTAATAATACAGTGCCTTGTACTTGCTGGTAACTAAGCTGCACCAATCCCATGTTGGTGGCTAAATAATCCTATTGGGTTGATTTAATGTTTAAAATGCTTTTATAATAGTCTTAAGGTATGGTCATCTAAATTATGGGAAAAACCTGGAAACCACCAGGTTCAAGCATTCTGAATAATAGATCCCATGCCTGTAGATGCCTCACTGTTATCACAATTAATTAATTAATTAATTAATTTTAATAAAAGGTAATCTTTGATCCAGCCCCTCACATACCCCTTTCTGACATGTGCTTACTCAGTTGGGCCTATGTAAAAACCTTCAAAAGCACAATTTTTTTCACACAGATGTGCATATAATTCTAGAGACTGAATGAAAACCATGTTACTTGTAAGAGCCATTTACCAACCCCTTTAAAGGAGAAGGAAAGGTTAAAACTAAGTAAGCCTTATCAGAAAGGTCCACCAAAATATATCAGTAAACCCTCAAAGTAGTGTTGCTCTGAGTCCTCTCTCAAAAGAAACACTGCATTTATTCCTTCTATTACACGTTACATGGGCTTCTTATCAGACTTCCTGCTTTCAGTTTAAACCTCCTTGCCCTGGGCATGAGCATGCTCACTTTGCTCCTCTCCCCCGCCCCTTCCCTGCTGTAATCTGAGCCCAGAGCTATAACTGAGCAGGGAGAGACTCAGACAGGAAGTGATGTCATACCAAGTTACTGCAGCTGCTATCCTAAACAAAGCTTTTTACTCAGGTATGGTAAAACATTTTACAGAATATATATAACATTCTAACTTGCACTATTGCAGCTAATCTATTCGCAATAAAATGCCTCCGTAGCTTTCCTTCTCCTTTAAGTTCACATTTTAATATTCTCAACTTGTTCAGTTGTGAAGTGATGGATTCTGAGACTTGAAGTCCCTCTACTTTCCATAGTGAGTAGTGCACAGTTTCTCTGGAAAGCATAAGAATTTCACGTCCCAGAATCTATCACATCACAACAGAAAAATATATGGGTAGGTTTGTAAAAAACACATTTATTTTATCTAGAAGTTGAGATGATGCTTATGCACATATGTTTAACTGAAGGAGTTCATGTATGTTCCCTTTAAGGAACACTCGTGAGAGGAGAAGATGGGTGTGAGTAGAAATTGAACTGCCTAGTTGTTAGACTTCCGGAATGTGTAAAAAATGTTAGAAAAAAAAGTGGGGTTTAATGCATGTTTGCTAGGCAATCAAATAGGATTCTTTTCAGACAGGACATGGAATTCCGTTTAACTTTAGCTTACTGGAAACATTTTGCATTCAAAGAATGTTGTAGTTTGGGATTCTGGAAGAAACAAATGTATGGGGATATGCAGGCGATGCTTAATACAGAACATGTAAATGGCAGACGAACACTATTATGGGAAGTGACTGCAAAAGGTTGTGCAAGTGCAATTAATGTCAATATTTTTGTTGTAGTATATGTGCCAAATTTGCGCCAGATCTAACACCCTATAGCAATTGGGAGGTAGCATTTAATGGTCTGCTTTCTGCTATTATTATTATTATCATTATTATCCTTTTTATAGTACTGGCTCTACAGAGATATAATGCATATACATTAGTTTCTGTCTCAGTGGAGCTTATAGTCTAAGGTCCCTATCACAGTCACACACACACTATGGCCAAATTTCCCAGGAGCCAATAAAACTGTCTGTATGTTTTTAAAGTGTGGGGATAACATCCCCTATCCATAACAGACCCTGACAGTGTCGAGGAATCCAGTAGCAATGCTGACCATTGCACCACAGTCCTGTATGATATATGTTTGCTATGGGTCATTAGACCCGGTTCAAAGTTTGCATTACAATTACTTTACCCATTAACAGTTTGGATTTAAATCTGGATGACATGTGAGAATAGATGGCTCTGGCAATATGAAATCTTTTGCATGTGTGTCTGAGAATGGAAGAAGCATTCCCCTTCATAAAAAGAGCAGCTTGCAGTTTAACAATACCGCTTTAAACAAGAAGCATGGGTTTCCAGCGAAGCGCCTTGCTAATGCAACCGTGATGTCTTTCTGTTTTAGTGGAATGTTTCCAAGCATTTGCAGCTACAGACTTTACAGACATTAAACAGACAATCGCTGAAAGAGGCAGACACATTTATGGGTAAAAGGATACAAGTTCTTCAAGCAACGACGTGACAAAGCCACCGCAAGAACTACACTTCACCATTTAAAATATGGAAATACAAATACAAACAATAACAACAATGAAATAGTTTCTTATAAATAACAGTTTTAAAAAAAGACAGCAATAAAGACAATGGCTTCTGGCACATGATCAAACCCAGCTAACAAAAGTCTGAAAACATAAAACTTCCTTAAATCTTGGCAAGTCTTTTCACTGCCAGCTTACCCCATGCCAAACCTTTCCTCTCTGCCTTTCACACATGCTTACATGACAGGCTCATAAATCTGACAATTATACAGCTTTGGTGTCAGGCAAAGCTTAATAGAATATAAAGAAAATGTGAAATTTCTTTTCAAATTAGATTGTCTACTTCGTTTTGCTGCTAGGATAAAACTTTAGCTCTGACTCTTTGATGGGAGCAGCACAGCTATGATTTACGGTATATGCCGAATGCTGAAAGTGGTAACCAGTGTAGAATCATAATTCCATATACAAATACAGTACACATTGCCAAACATAAAGGGTTAACATTAAAGGGCAAGGGCAACTTTAACCAATATTCTACATTGTTGTAGATTGTTCAAGCACCTTTGCAACTGGTCTTTTACATATACTATATGTGGGTATTGTACCTGTATACAGAATGCTCTGGACCTGGGGTTTTCTGAATAATGGATCTTTCCATAATTTGGTTCTCCATACCTCTACTAGAAAATCATGTAAACATTAAATTAAACATTAAATAAACCCAATAGGCTTGTTCTGCTTCAAATTAGGATTAAATCTTAGTTTGGATCAAGTACATTGTACTGTTTTATTATGTCAGAGAAAAAGAATATTATATTTAAAAATGTGGATTATCTGGATAAAATGGAGTCTAAGGGAGACAACCTTTCCGTAATTAAGAGCTTTCTGGGTAATCCCATACCTTTATATATTTGACTTTCTGCTATGCCTCTCTCAAACCTTGTTCTTTATATTATATATATATATATATATATATATATATATAAAACAGGTATGGGACCTGTTATCCAGAATGCTGGGGACTTGGGGTTTCTGGATAAGGGGTCTTTCTGTAATTTGAATCACCATACTTTAGGTCTGCTAGAAATTATATAAACATTAAATAAACCCAACAGGCTGGTTTTGCTTCCAATAAGGATTAATTATAGCTTAGTTGGGATCAAGTACAAGGTACTGTTTTATTACTACAGAGAAAAAGGAACATTTTAAAAAGTTTGAAAATTTTGATTAAAATGGAGTCAGTGGGAGATGCCCTTCCTGTAATTTGGAGCTTTTAGGATAATACATTTCTGGAAAATGGATTCTATACATATAGTAGTATTTTTAATTATTTTTCCCTTCTGACCTACAAGCTGTTAGCAGGTTAAAACCTTAGCAACAAGACAGCTTTCAAATATCCATACTAACACCCTCCAGAACAAAAACATGAAGTTGTTTTACTCTTCCCTAATGGGCCCCAGCCTAATAAAGCTGACCATACAGGAACCAATAAAAAGCTTTTTTACAAATTTCAGAACATATGGTCCTAATTGCAGTGCTTATCTGTTTGGTTTGTGGGCCAGTTTAGTTGGAGACCTTATATGGTTGGCCCATATATAGCCACCTTAACTACTTCAACTAGTAATATTATAATCTGTGAGTAGTTTTAGAGACCCTGCATATTTGTGACTGTTGCAGCATGTTTTTACATAACAGTACGTCGTATTTCGGCATTATTGTTCCGTTAAACATTCTCATATGTTACCTATATGCACGCAACGCTCTCTTTTATCCAAAGATGACAGATGTTACCAACTGCAATTTAGGAAGATTAATGTTAAACCAAAATGTCAGGCACCCATGGCGCAATGCAATTCAAAGATTGCTACCCGCGGAGAGAATTGCTAAAAGCAAGCAAATCTATTGTACGTTCACATTTGTACGTGTCTGTAATATCTTTTAACCTCTTGTGAGAAGGGCAGCTTATTAGATCGATGGAAATAAATGAGATTATTTATCTGTATAATTGAACACTACAGAAATGGATTAAACTCGGATAAAAGACCCACAGGGGCAGAGTAGGCAGAAACATCAGCAGAGCATGCAGTATGGATCTGCCCCTGTATCAAACCCCCACCTGAGCCACATACTTTACAGATGCAGCCATAACATGGTCAATACACTGTGACATCTATTTTAAAAGCTGTCAATTGTATCTAAATCAGATTTTTGCAACCAGCAGCCCTGAACTACAAATCCCAGAATTCTCCATCTCCAGTTGCTGAAGGAGAGCAAATTTGACATCCCTGATCTAAATTCAAACTAGTACAAATACTTAAGTTTTCCCTGTCACAAATATCTCCCATGTATGCCGAAGGCAAGCTTTAAAGTCAAATATGGCTGTGACATTTTTATGGGTGTTGGGATAAGCAATTATATTTTTAGCAAGCATCTTCCTCATGGTAGTTTCAATAATTAAGCCTCATACAATGGATACCTCCCCAGGCCTGGATTTGTAGAAAGGCCACCTAGGCCCGGGCCTAGGTGGCAGGATTTTACGGGGCGGCATGCTGCCCAGCCACACCCACATTGGTTCAGAAACACTGGGGATACGCATAGTTTTTAAAATTTCCCATGAGCCAATCACCATTGCGCCAGACCTGATGATGAAAATTTGTGAATGAAAGGCAGAGTATAGGGGGCGATAAATGGCAGTGGGCCTAGGGGCACCTGTTATGTAAATCCGACCCTGCTCCTCCCTATACCCCTTTCCTGTACATTTTGAGCTATTTGCTTCAGTTCAATATATCATTAAAGGGGTTGTTCACCTTCAAGTTAACTTTTAGTATATTGTAGAAGGGCCAATTCTAAGAAACTTTTCAATTGGTCTTCATTATTTATTTTTCATAGTTTTTTAATGATTTGCAATTTTCTTCTGTTTCTTTGCAGCTTTCAAATGGGGGTCACTGACACCATCTAAAAACAAATACTCTGTAAGGCTACAAATGTATTGTTATTGCCACTTTTTATTACTTATCATTCTATTCAGTCCATCTCCTATTCATATTCCAGTCTCTTATTCAGATCAATGCAGGGTTGCTAGGGTAATTTGTACCTTAGAAACCAAATTGCTGACACTGCAAATTAGAGAGCTGCTGAATAAAAAGCTAAATAACTATAAAACCACAAATAATAAAAAATGAAAACCTATTGCAAATTGTCTCAGAATATCATTCTCTACATTATACTAAAAGTTAACTCAAAGGTGAACAACCCCTTTAATGGCTATTTTAGTAATTTAGAAAAATTTGTCAAACACACAGATAATTCCTTTGTGAACTGGGTTTGCACTACAATACTAAAGGGCCAGGATACCCTAAAATGACTTGCTGTACATGACCAATTAATGTGTTCCTCTGCAGAAGCTATGAGAAAATTTAGGGAGTTGTGCCTAAGGTTTTTAAGGCTTTGTTCAACTGGCCATTCCAACATCATAACTTGTTCTTGAGGTCACTAGACCATGTCCCAGATAGCTTTTTGTTAGGGTATTTAAAAATAATAAAATAAAAAATAGGAGAGCAGTTGGAGTGTATAAGAAAGGCTGTGACTAGTCAAAGGTAAACATATAAAACATATAAAAACCTAGAAGGAAAAAGATAAATTAATTATTTTTCTTTATATTAGACAAATGCAATGTTATGGGGGCCCTTTAAAACACATATTGTATATTTCATGTGAAATAGTAATTCTGGGACCTCATATCACACCTCTTCTTTGTACCTGTTCCAGATCCCACCACATCCCTGTTAGGGGACTCTGACATAGCATCAGCCAGTCGTTCACGGAGACCTTCATCTGTACTTTCAATAGAGGAGATGTGTCGGAGCCCTGAACTCTCTGGCCAACTGCCGCAAACCTCTAATAGCGTCACACTTCGATCATATGCACCTTAAAAAAAAATAGGATTAATTAATCAATCTCTGCTCTCTATTTTTTACAATAATAGGCATATTAAAGTTCAATGTTCTTAAATATATGGTAAACAATTTACACTGTCCAAGAGAAATATTAGAATTAGCATTCAGACGTTAATCTAGAACTTCCAGCCCTTAGACTTAAGGTTCCTGTACACTGGCCGATCCCATGGTATCCAGCAGATTCCATGGGCCAAATGGATGGATACCATACATGGTAGGGCCACATATATAATGTTCCGTTCATTCAGGCTGACAGCATGAAAGACTGAAACAGCAGGAAGTGAAGAGGAGCTGCAGCTCATTTGCAGCTCATTCACAGGAAAACACAAACTGGCTTTATCTGTCCATATGTGCCTGGCCTAAGAACTTCACCTGCAACACCTCCTAATGGTTTGATTAAAAAGATCCATTGTAAGATACACTTTTACAAAGACTTGTGTCCTGTTTTGCCGTTTGCTATTTTAATATAGACCAAAGCATTGCTGTTGGCAAATACAAGTAAAACATTAAATACTGCCACAAAATAAATGCGGCTCTCCCCATTAACAAAATGTACTTAGGCAATAACTGGGGTAAAATATTTTAGTTGTTTGAAACTGTACTAACATCAGCAGTTAAATATATAAGGAATGTTTATAAAATGATATAAATGATATGCTTTGTAGTCCTGTACAGTTAAACAGAGCAAAAGAAATCAACATAAATTTCACAGGAGACAGGTCTGCTTCCAGTCTCTAAGAAGTGCAGCACACTTTACTGGAACGAAAGAGCCTGCTGTGCATTTCTGTGGCGCATTCCAAATCTAAAATTTCAGAGGAAATAATCCCTGTTTACGAGTGGCATTTATCCTTTCTTTTCCATCAAAGAGAATATGTGCCTTTTTTATATGTAAGTATTCGTTCACTTGATTTTTTTTTTTATATATGTTCAGTAACATACCCTGGCATTTGATTATACCATATTTGTCTATATTTTTTAGAGTAAAAGGCAGCACTCACAATTGCTCTGGTGAGATCAATTCAAAATTCTAATAATTCAGTGACCTATGTTGGATAAAAATGGATGACTCCTTTCTTCATATAGAATAACTTTGGAACAAACAATCTCAGACATTGGGGTACAATTAGCTTGCTCAGCAAAAAAATATCTGCCAACATAGAAAATATTTTTTTATCTGCAAGTGGTCTTTATAAAAACACAAGGGCATGTCTTCTTCCTTTTATAAAACATGGATCTGCTGTATATTCATAACTATGGACACTAAAATATTGCTTGCCTGGGAAAACTGACCACAGACAACTATAGTCTGTTGAACTTATGGAAAATACTGCTGCCAAAAAAAGTAATATTGCAGGCAATGTGAATACAGGTATGAGACCTGTTACCCAGAATGCTCGGGACCTGGGGTTTTCTGAATAACGGATCAAGCTTTCTGCAATTTGGATCTTCATACCTTAATTCTACTAGAAAATCATTTATACATTAAATTGAATAGGCTAGTTTTGCCTCCGATAAGTATTAATTATATGTTAGTTTGGATCAAGTACAAGGTACCGTTTTATTATTACAGAGAAAAAGGAAATCATTTTTTAAAAATGTGTATTATTTAGCTAAAATGGAGTTGATGGCCTTCCTGTAATTCTGAACTTTCTGGATAACGGTTTTCCAGATAACGGATCCTATAGCTGTATATGTTATTAAATTTTGAATAGATACTTTGTGCAGAAAAGAAGTGTACTTCAGCTCCAATGCCAAGTTTATGGTAAAGAAACATAAGCTAAGCAGAAATAAGGCGCAATATAGCTGGTTTATATATATACATACAGAATTCTTAATGAATCAGATAAAAATTGAGCGTAGGACTGGCCAGATATGGGATGACTTTGATGTAGTTGGCCAGCTTAAATATATTGCAATATATGGACAAACAATCCCTGTTGTTTAAAGGGTAAGGCATTTTTTAGTAGCTGTATGCACAGAATGTCTCAATGTCTTAAATATATTGATAATGGGTTGAGTGCAGAGGACCTCTTGTCTTTGTCTATTTTGTGAGTGTACTTTTTCTTGTTTGTTGAACACATATATATATATATATATATATATCATCCCGTTTATTGGAAGAATTATATATGCCATTTTTTTTAAATTTCCTTTCTTAACACACATCAATAATACATCTATACATAACAGACAATGAAACAGACTGTTCCATACAAGGTTCAAAAGGTGGGTATAAGACATAAGTTGACTCCAAGCACAATATGATAGAGGTTATTAAATGGTAGAGATGGACACCCCAAGAACACAGTTGCTCGATATGGCATAGGGCTTGAGTGGGGTCATTCAAGTGTGTCAAAGTGAGCTAATCCTCTATTGTCTAGACTTGGGAGGGTTTACCTGAGGCGCTCCCTATGGGGGTTTCGGGTCAATGTCTCCCCATGACCCACACGTTTTGTCGGTGCACCCTTAGCCTCAATATATGCTCATTTTTAATACTTGTTCAGTAACCCCCTGGTATAAGTTATCTTTTGTGTATTAATATAAGAGAGAGCTGCCATACTGCCTTACTGTTGCTGTTTATTCCCCAAAGAGACTGCAGAGGAATACTGAAACAACAAATGATAAAATACTAGCTTAGACAAAGGAAACTTTGAATGCAGCACCTTTGATTTAGTAAGAGAGAAAAGTCATCAAGATTGAAGTCTTCCTCCCACATAGACAGACTATTAGACAACAATATATTATTTAAAGCTAAAGTAGAAAGCAGCCTGCTGTTAACCATTTCTCCCCATTGGTATAAAAAAATCTCCCCTAGCCATCTATGATGTATCCGTTGGTATTTGTTTAGCACTTGTATATCAGTTATATTTCTCCAACCAGCATATGAATAAGCAGGCATATTTCTAAACTGAGCTGTTATTATCCAGTATTTTACATCTGTAAAATTCACCCATTCTAAGCTGACAGGTAAAATGAGGAAGTGGGGTGGGTGTGCAATGAATAAAAATATTCTTTTATTTTCTTTAAAAAAACAAAAACAAATAAATGTTTGGCCTTTTTTATGGTGTCTCCAACTAAAATAACACCACCCTGAATGGCTGATTCAATAAGGGAATGCTTTATAGAACTGTTGTGAGGAATCTAGGGGCAAGTTTTTGTGTATTGTGCATTGTAATTCATAAATAGTATCCAGACACCTCAAAGTCATGCAATAATATGTGAAGAAACCCCCAGTATAAGACATGTACTAATATACATCAGTCTTTCCTAAAGCACCAGTAACATCAATTACATTTTTTTTTAATTTGTTAGTATACTACGAAAAAAACCCACCAACACATTAAACTTAAGAAACAACTTACCAAAAACTCAGCTTGCCCTCCTCTTCAGGAAAGGTCAATCCATTGTGCTGCGCTCGATTTCTCCTCCCTGCCTTACTTATAGGAGATAGCACAGCACAATGGACCATTGACCTGTCGCCTTTTCTGAAGGGGAGTGAAAGCGGAGTTTCAGTAAATTATTTCTTAATAAAGACTTTTCGATTTTAAAGTTTAATATGTGATGGTGGTTTTTTCCCGTAATATCCAAACAAATTTTGTAACCATTTTTTTATGTTACTGGTCCTTTAAACTTTTTTTCTCAACAGACAAAAAGTCTGAGAAATAGCTTTCTGACCCAAAAATAAGATTATGGGGCATGTTTATTATTACTGGAGATATATACCACCAGTGATGTTGCCCATAGCTTCCTACCCTTAAGAACTATATTCTATTGTGGTGGGTCATTTCTTAGGTGAGCTATGATGACATTGCCCAATGACACCCTTAGGAACCTTTTTTTGGGGTCCTCGTCCATAGGTAAGTACAAACAATTTCCAATCATCTGAAAAAAGCAAAATGGTTATTTCCATATTTGCATTTTTTTTTCCTAATACGGATATGGGATCTGTTATCCAGAATTATTGAGACCTGGGGTTTTCCAGACAAGGGCTCTTTCTTCATACCTGTGTACTAGAAAATCATGTAAACATTAAATAAACCCAGGAGACTGGTTTTGCTTCAAATAAGGAACAATTATATCTTAGTTTGGATCAAGTACAAGATACTGTTTTATTAGTACAGTGAAAAAGGAAATAATTTTTAAAAATGTGGATTATTTGAATAAAACGGAGCTTATGGGAGACAGCCTTTGGTAATTTAAAGCTTTCTGGGTAATGGGTTTCAGGTTAATGGAGCTCATACCTATAACTTCAATTTAAAGATCTTCTCTTAGAGCCTGAACAAACTATTTTCTTTTTTTAATATCTATTCATGTAAATAATCTATATAATTAACTAATGCTATCTTATACCATATGCATTCTATAAAAAAAAACCCTGACCTGCTTCTTTAAATTTTCTCAGGATTATTTTTGAATACATCAAGTTTAAGAAATCACTGGTAGAATATATGACACAGTATTCTGCACCACGTACAGAATCCATGCAAAAGAACATATTAAACATACTTTTGCTGAAATAACCTGAAAAGAGAGTTGAATATCTCACACTCAGCTTTGTATGCCATTGTATGTGTTCAAATAAACAAAAAAATACTTTCTGCACCTGTACACACGGAATTGTTAAAACCCACACACATACACAAAAAGTATGTTTTTCTTTCTCTTGACACGTTGTTAAATATAATGAGTTAAATGACTTTGGGAGGAGGAGGAAGGCAACTGAATATCAGGTACTTTGTATGGAAAATTTTTACTAACAGTCGTGCTTTGTTGTTTAAAGCTCCCAGCATTTCCAGCATTAGCAGGTAACTGAATCTGAAACATTTACTAGGCCTGTTTTCTGCCAGCCTATGGCGGAACAAAAATGCAAATGCCTGTGCTTCTCAAAGTTAAAAGTACATGAAACACGTCCTTGTTATCAGCCCTTTGGTTTTCCCCTTTGATCAGCCGTCAGAAACTATCTACACTTGTACTCGGTGACTGTACAGCCTCATCGCACACTCTCTGTCAATGACAGGTGGTAATAGAAAGGGTGAGAGACCAAGGCCTGCGGCAGGCGTCCCTTCCTCTGATAACATCCAAAGTAGTGGATGATAACTGTTCATAAACACTCGGTCGGCCTGTTTCTCCATACATCAGCAAAGAGGGCCAGATAACTTGGAACTGGAATGGAATGAACAAAAGCACAAGGCCCTGCATTCATGGATTTATATGGACTGCTCTTGTAGTTTCTGCCTTCAGAATATCATCAGTTCGGTTCAGTCAGATTAATGTGTCTCTTACTCTGCAAAGGACTGCAGAGCAGACTCCCAGAACCTTCATCACTAAAATGAGCTCTCCACTGGAGGACTGTGGATCTGCACTTGAACTTCCACGAACCCCAGTTGAACTTGCTGTATAGTGTTCTCAAACTTTAAGCCTTTCTAAAGCTCTTTGGATTTACCTCACTTCCAAAGCCTTTTTAATTTGACAGACTAAATCTGTTGTTAGAAACAATTTCAGTCTCACAGTTTATTTGTCGAGCTGGTATACACTCGTACACAGAGGGGATGTGAACTCTTGTTTGGTTGCTATTTGTTATGTATAAATATTCAAAAGGCAAATAAGGATGACAAAACTTTGCATTCTTTAGATTGTCACAATATTTAACACCTTTGATAAACATCATTGTAAATAAATTCAAAAGAACCTGAATTTATTATGTGCTTTTCACATTCTTTGACAGTAAAGGTGAAGTTAGATTACTGATCTGTTCTCAGCATATGTTTTCTGTGGTGAGATAAAGTAACAAAACCATTTTTGTCTCTTGTTAAGTAGACCTTCCAATAACAAAGAACATATTATTTGATGTCTTGCCAAAAAAGGATTCTCTGCATGTGTGAAAAGACATTTTCTGAAGGGGTCAGTCTCTCTTACATGGGATAGTTGAGTAAGAGCAGCACAGACAGATACTGCGTTACCACTATATTTAGGAACTGAAAACTACCACTTTCCTTTTTCTTCTTTTTTTTTTTAATCAACGTGTGAGGCATGAATGTTAATGTAAGCGTGGGTTCCAAGGATTAGTTACTCTGAAAGATTTTCTTTTTTCAGATTTACAAATTCTGCACGGAACTTTCATGTTTTATCTGGTGCTCCCTTTCCACTCCCTTCCGTGGTAAGAGTATGCTTCCAGCTATAATTCTATATAGTCAGGCTACAGTTATCATCTGCCTACCACAGGCTAAGAGCCTCAGTCACATATTAATAGTAGCTCTTAAATGGGATTGAGCCACAAAAAACTTCTCCTAAAATTTCTGCATCTATACTCTGAAATATAACATATGTAGTTTGTATGTATACTGAAAAAGTAAATTTAATTGGTCATACAGGTAAATAAATTATATACATCTATTTTCTGCAGCATGGCTGCATATAGCACGTGCTACTGCTACCAATATACTGTTATAGGTGAGAGGTACATGCATGTCCTGTTATTAAAGCAGACGTTTCAATGGAAAATAGAAAGATTCAAGTGATGCTTGGCAATTGTCTAATTTCAGGGAATTCTGTGTGTTGCAGTTCAACAAAAGTGGGAGAGCAACAGGTTAGATTATAATGTAGTAATATTAATGTACATCATATCTGGATTTGCTCAAACACTAAAAGCTCTGGTCTAATTCTAAACTGTATATAAACCATAATTTACATATTTAAATTGGAAAAAAAATAAAAGATTACATCAATTTTAAACTGATAATTATCACATTTAAGGGAAAACTATACCCCTCACACAATGTACGTCTCTATAAAAATATATTGACTAAAACAGTTCATATATAAAACCCTGCTTCATATAAATAAACCATTTTCATAATAATATACTTTTTTTAGCAATATGCAGGGTCGGACTGGCTTGGCGGGACACTGAGAAAAAACCAGGTGGGCTCTGGCCCTTATGGACCCCTGCCAGGTTAGAACCCCCTCTCCTGATCTCCTAGTCCTACAAAAAAATGATGGTGCTGCACAGTACCATTCGCGCATGCACTCTGCGTAGCTCAGTTCGCGCATATGTGCAGTTCGGTTGAGGGAGAAGGTAGTATATGACCCTGGTAGTATGTGCCATTGGGTAATCATAAATACAAAACTGCCATTTTAAAAAATAAGGACAGTCCCCTGGGATTGTATGATTTACAGTGCACACAAACATACCAAACAAACTATACTTGTTAGGTCACACGAGCCAATTAACAGACAGAGTTGTGTTACAGTTAGAGTTGAAATATTTCTGGTCAGGTGATCTCTGAGGCAGCACACAGACCATCATGAAATGGTGGTTCAAGGCAAGAGATGTAAAAGGGCAATATTTACTTAAATATATATACCAGTTTGATAAGATTATTTAATATGCCATTTAATTTGATATAAACTGTAAATCTGTTGCCTAAGTATTCATTATGGGGGTATAGTTATCCTTTAATCTACCAGTCACATGAAAAGAGTTCAGTTGGTTTATCTAGAAATATATACTGCAAAAAGTGCTGGGATTCGGCCAAATCCCAAACCAAATCTTGGATTTGGCCCATCCCTATAAATAAAAAGTGTTTCACATGGTCACCACCACAATAGACGTGTGTGTTGTTAACAAAATTGCACTTTTCCTGTCATCACAGAAATTTTTTTAACCTGAGCTACTAAACTACTATGATTTATAATTAAAACAATGACAATAAAATTTTGGACTCAGCAAGAGTCATATATGAAAGGGTAGGTTTACTTATAAGGCTGGATCATGGTTTGAGTATTGAGTGACACTATTACAAATTATTACATTGCAACACACAATTACATTGCTTGCCAATTTAACACTATTACATGGGTCTGCAATCAGATACTCATTAGGACTCAGTATAAGAAACACATCTGCCACCCCTTATCTTTCTTGTAAACACAATACTAGTTGGACTTCTCTAGTATGTCTCCATAAAGCATCTCAAAATGAGTAGCTGTTTGTCTCCATCTTGAATATGTCAAGATGGTGTCCGTCATAATTTTATTAACATTTATGGTTTCAACATCCACACAGCTGTGCCACCCACACAACTAAATTATTAAATTCAACTATTTGCCCTGTCAAAGAGTGTCTTTTTAACATGTGAGTGAAATAAGTTAAGACCAGTTCATTTTAATTTAAAAAGTTAATGAAACCATTGTGAGTAAGATGCGGAACATCATACATGTCATACGTTTAGATAATTGGCCTATAGTTGGTCCAGGATCAGCGATTTGTCAATAGCTCTTCTATCAAAAGATCTTTTAAAAAGAAATTCTGCAGTAAAATTATTCAATTATTTTTGTACTTCTAAAGCAGAAAGAATGCCCAGAAGTAAATGGCAACAAGAATAATGTTAGGAAAAGCATTGCACAGATTAAAGGGTTTACCAGATCTTTGACAGAGTGCAGACTCACAAGGGTGTGTTCACTGACAAACTGCTAAAACCCTCCTGACAGCCATAAAAAGGCTGTGTGATACTGAACCTTTTCTTTTCCTTTAAACTTAATATTTCGATAAGAGAATGTCAAGATTGTTTACAAAGTTTTCTATGGAAGTAGTGGAAATTGGTAGTCAGTACAGGAATCGTGGGCAGACTTGAAGGAAAAATTTGAATTCATTTTGCTTTCTGGTCAAGTTTAGAAAACATGGTCAAAAATAAAAAGGGATGGATTTTTGGAACAGGCAAATAAGTGTACACAAACACAGATTTATCAAAGGTCAAAGTGAAAATTTATATTTTTTTGTTTTTTTATGGCCAAAACTGTGAAATTCAACTAGGGAATTGTTTAAAAATTCTAATTCATTTTTCGAGATTTATTATACACTGGCCTTTTAAGAACTTGAATTAAACTTATTCTCTACTGTAAACCTGCCGAATTGCTGTTTTAGCCTATGGAAGACATCCTGAGATCTGTTTGCAGCCTTCCTTTTCAGATAAAAAATTAGATTGGAGTTTGCGGGTCGATTCTATTCACCCAAATTTAATACATACATTTTTTTAAAATAAACTGCAGTTGGTCTAATTTCTAGTTCATGAGAGTTAATGAGTGTTTTAAATAACTCCAATGAACTCAAAATTGAACCCTTGACAAATCTGCCCCTAACTGTAACTAAATAATGCCCCTTTAACTTATTCTTCGCCCACATCAGCTTGAGACACATCCATCTCTGCCTTGCAGGAGACATTATCCAAACATAAGAATGATATTAAAACAAATACAGGCAATATGCACTTGTAAAGGGGCTGAAACACAAGACTGAAGCCAGCTTGAAAACAGAGAGCAGGTCTGAGTCTGACAGGGATTGCAGGAACATCACGGGCCATTTTGGGATAATTGCTTTGTGGCTCAGATAACAAACACATACGCACTGGATTGTCTCTCAACATTTCTACTAATTATTAACAATTTGAATTGTCTTTCATTATTTCTACTTATTATTAACTATATGTTTCTATTTCTAACATATATGGTGCACTCCTTTTTCCATGTTAATTCTATATATATATATATTTGTGATAAAATATCCCATACATGTGATCAAATATGTAATATTAGGAATATATAATTTCAGCTGAAGTCCTGTAGCTGACTTTCAAGAAGTTATTGAACCAGTGCGACTGCTTATCGACAGCCAGAATTTGTTCCAATTACAAATGCAAAGATATGTTGGTTGCAATTATATGTATATTAGAAAATTCAGTTCAAAAAGCAACTTCAGAGAAATCGCACAGAAGACTGCTGCCCTCTGTTTGTGAGGCCCAATTGACACAGTTAGGCTAGCTGTATTACAGGTGGCAAGCCCATTATGTACAATGCATTTACCACATGTTGCATAGTCCATCACTGAAACTTACAGCAAACAATGGATGTGTCACAGTTTGTGGTGTTTTTGAATGGAAAAGAAAAGTAAAAGGGAAAATATGCAGACGTTTAGTTGACACGATAAATAGAAACGTAAAGGTTTTGATTATAATTCATGAAGCTCTTTACTGTTTTGGTGTTCATCTTTGCACCATGTCACATGCTGTAACTTGATCTGTATGTGCAGAGGAAGGAGAAGAACATTTTACTGCATCCAAAGGGGATCATTTATGCGCATATATCTAACCACAACACTCTTTTTTTTGCCATAATCAGGGCCAGAATTACACAGCGGGCGTCCCTACTCTGCCCTTTATTCACAAATTTTCATCATCAGGACCAAAGCAATGGGGATTGGCGCCCAATGTGGGTGTGGCTGGACAGCATGCCGCCCCCTAAACTCCTGCCACCCCTAGATGGCCTTTCCACAAATCTGGGCCTGGCCAGGTCTGGACTGAGAGTTAAAATAGGCCCTGGCATTTCAGGTACACAGAGGCCCATTCAGCCCACACAGTGGCCCAAACAGCCCCCACCAGCCCCTTATAGCAGCCCCTCTGGCATTTGCCAGAATCCACAGATTGCCAGTCCGGGCCTGGCCATAATTGATAGCTACTAAAGACAGCTTTGCCCACACAAACAGTGATAATTAGCAGCTAATGACATGAGTGAATGAGTTGTTACAGAGCTGTGTCATTTACTCCTACGGAAAGCATTTTAGGACATTGTCGGGTAAAAACGATGTCCTACATGCGCCCTCCTAAAGCTATAGAATCCAGCGTCGGGT
>CM044433.1:90077837-90144655 GCA_024363595.1 Xenopus borealis
TTTTCCGGAAGTTCACGAACATGTTCGCGAACTTTTTTTCCGCGGTTCGCGCCATCCCTATTGACTAATAGTTAACGGTTTTTGATCAGGAAACGGTTTTGAGCAGAAACATTTAAGTGTGACAAACATGCAAAAGAATAAGAAATCAGGAAGGGGGCAAATAGTTTTTCACACCACTGTATATTACAGACCAACCTCATTTTCTGCTTGATAATTTGCAGTTCTTAGCTTCTTAACAGCTACTCAGAGCCCACTGAGCATGTGAGTGTCACAGACACTTTCCAAGATGGTGACCCCTTGTGAAAAGTTTGAGTCCTGGATCATTGATGGTGCTGACAAGCTGAAACTTTAGGCTGGTGCCAGTGGTGGAACAAGCGATTGCCACCCCCTTTAAAGCTACTCCATGTTTGGTCCTTGCAAGGTGGATAATTCATTTACAAGGGCCACAGATAAAGCAACTACTGCTTATATGTAAGCTAAAACAATCACAACAATGTCAGTAAAACTTTAAATATACTGTATAGCTTATGCATTCATATATTGGGAATTGCCGCACAACTTGCATTTTCTGAGGCGCATATAAAATTCCTTTGAGTAAAAAATAGCAAAAGCAAATTAATTTTACGACCACATCACCCATTCATGAGTAGAACCCACACATATAATAATAATACACATGGGTAACAATATTTTCTATTTATTTAGGGGTAGATACAGAAATAACATTTTGTAAATAGTGTATATTTACCCTTTAATGCTGAAAGTACAGGGCTATCTGTTGACCATACAGATGCATGTACTTAAGTGTAAGTAGGTAGTCCAGAATCAAATAAACACAAGTATACTGGCACAGAGTTGATTAAATTCTCAGGCTGTAGTATCTTGTTTCTAAACCAACATTTTACAACAGTCCAAAGAGCTATATGCCCTCTACAGCTTGCAATATACCTGCAGAAACTTTTTTTTGTTAGGTTTAAAATCACTAACTGATATTAATCATGAATATGACTAGGCATCATTTTTACACATCTGCATTTCAAAATATAGCAATGAAAAATGACTTATTCTGGATGTAAAATCTGGAAATCAAGTCTGCACTCCATATGAGTTTATAAAGTTCATTAACAAACACAAGTGTAGTGTGCAAAGTGATCAAATGGATGCAAACCACTATGTTTTTACCCAAAACACAGCATTTTTCCCTAGAATTCCAACATCCTTGTGGGTGCCTGCTATGCAGTGTCCATTTTTATATATAAATTTGTGTTACTGAGTTTGGTGTCACTTCTGGTGCTTGGCATCAAAAATGTTTTTCGCATGTAACTGACTAGTTGCATGTGTATGTAACAATAGGTTAAAGGAACCCTTTAAATAACAACTCATCAAAGCTCTGTATTCTACATTGTTCAGTGCAGGCTGAATTTGTGCCTATGACCTTTGCAGAGGTTGTAAGGAGCATGTCTAGGAGCAAAGTACCAACCAAATTATACTGGGTTGGCAGGCAAACTGGCCCAGGACTGCTTGGTCTGTGCCCCAATAGTTTTAGAGTGACTGTAAGTTTAGTGGAGGAGGTGCAAGGTACACTGTGGGAAGGAGTTTGCAAAAGAACATATGCGGGGCTAGTTCACAACAAGGTTGCACATTTAAGGAGCCTATTATTCAAGGCAAAGTCCAGAATGGAAATAACACATCGCACTGGATCACTTCTGGGTTCGATACTAAGTTGCCAAACACCATGGCAGATCATTACTCTGGAGGTGTGGACTCCTGAGCAAGTTTTTTAAACTCATGCATGGGCAGGGTTCCATGCAGGTATAGGATGAGACCTCAATATTATACAATCTGTGATATAATCAAGTGGAGACTACCTCTCATTACATCTGTGGGCTGATAGATCAGGTATTTCAATAAACTGGCAAACTAACATTTCCAGCTTATGCCTCCAGCACCAGTTTTACATTATAAGTATTATAAAATAAAAGCCTCATTGTCAAATAAATATTCTACTTACTGCACTGCATGTAAAGAGTAATACTTTATAAAAACCTTATATTTTACACCCATCAGCTTAGCTAAATATATTGTCTGCATACATTTGAAACAAAACATCTTAAAGGCAAAGACATTTCTTAAGACGTGAGCAAGTAATGAGCATGTACCATGCTCTGCCTTTCCCACGTATCTTTCCACAGACAAAAATCCTCCACTTGGGTCTGCCAACATGTTGTAGACTTCTGCTTTTAGCAAAACATGGATTCCAATAAGCACACATATGCTTTCCAGATTTCAACAACTGTGCTTTCTACACCAAATTATACTGTACTTTGATCCTCACAGTTTTATTTTTCATTTTATGTGTTATCACATTAGGATTCAGAGACGGAAAGCCTGCATATTGTGCCGCTCACTAAATACAATATATGATCTTGCAATGATTTTCCATCGGACCATTTCTCATCTTCCAGTCAAGTCTCAAGAAAGAATTTCTGGTTTCCATATACCATAACAATCAGAGACAGAAGTCAGCAAGACACCGGTTGTAAGATTTGTAATTGATTGTAAAAGTAGTGTAGGGTTGCAGTATGTATGCATTGAATTGAGCTGACCAACACAAAAAAAGAAAGGAAAGAAATGTATATCCCTAATGACAATAAGGGCGGCGGCATTATATTAAAAAAGGCATATCAAGCTGTCCTTTAGGAATAACCTTGGTGATCAAAAACCCCTTGCAACTCTAAAATATACAGTATTGGTAATATATTACTGATGGTACAGGTATGGGATCCCTTATCCGGACAACTGTTATCCAGAAAGATCCGAATTACGGAAAGGTCATATCCCATAGACTCCATTATAATCAAATAATCCAAATCTTTAAAAATGATTCCTTTTTCCCTGTAATAATAAAACATTGGCTTGTACCTGATCCAAACTAAGATATAATTAATCCTTATTGGAAGCAAAACCAGCCTATTTGGGTTTATTTAATGTTTACATGATTTTCTAGTAGACATAAGTTATGAAGATCCAAATTACAGAAAGACCCGTTATCTGCAAAACCCCAGGTCCCGAGCATTCTGGATAACAGGTCCCATACCTGTATATGGAGAACCCAGACCGCAGCATTCTCTGGCAATATATGCTCCCTGCATATAATTGCTCCCCATTTATTCTTCTACACTATATGGGGTTACACTAGTTTTAGGTACTTTGGTCAAAAATGTATAAGCAGATTGTGTTGTTATTGTTTGCACAATGGTGCACTCTTAGCATTCTATTATTGCCATACTTTACAAGTCAAGGTGCAGGAAAAAACACTGAGTCCTGCACCAATTATATTTAAAAATAAACTTATGCTTATTGCTACCTCAGCTCGTGCTCAAAAGTTCCTTCTATTTATAGTTGTATATACACACACTGTATATATATATATATATATATATATATATATATATATATTTTTTTTTTTTTTTTTTTTTTTTTTTTTATATTTATATAATTTACAGTATATAGTATAAATTGTATAAATGGTCATTTCTCTATGGGTCAAAATGTAAATTATAGCCTTATAAACAGGGCGCTCCAGCCATTTTACTGCAGCAAAGAGAGAAAGCTATGGACTAACCTACATATGTACATGTAACTGTAGATGATAATGATTAATGTACGCCCTGCTAAAAGTTATGATATATACATATTAAAAGTCACCTTGGATAAAAGAACTCAACCTATGGGCTCATGCTTTTATATGGTCATGGAACTTCTCAGTGACTTATAACATCCTTTTATTTTACAATAGGGGGTACTTTATTCACACTATATATTTCTTCAAAATCACAACAATTCTTGTACTTTATATCACCAACTTTTTAAAACAATCCTTAGAAGGCAAATCTTGATTTTATCAGGTTAATCATATGTCACCTGCTTTTTAATGCCACTGTTGGTCTGCTTCAGACTAGTGGTTTATCAAAAGAGCACTGCAGTCTCATACAAGGATCAAAGCACTAGTGTGTTAATTTTTCAGTGGTTGTTTCATGTGGAATACCATGTGCTAAAATGTATGACTGTGTCAAGCATTAAATACTATAAAACATTAGACTCCACTAAGTAACTGAAAAACAACATTAATCAAAACTATAAACCAATACTAGAGAAGGTAATTAAAAAGCCATTACCATTTCAAATATATGCGTCACCACAAATATTTGTTTCTTTTCTTATGTGCACAATTATAAAATGATTTAAGATATAAAATATTTTTATAGCAATATTGACTAGTGATGGGCGAATCTCCCCAGTTTCGCTTCGCCGAAAAATTAGCAAATTTCCAGAGAAATTCGCGAAACGAGTCGCGGCACGCTTTTGACGCGCGTCGCCTCAACTTCGATGCAACGCGTAATTTTCGGCACGCGACTAATTTTTTCGGTGAATTTTCGCCAGGCAAAATTTCGTGGGCTTTTTATTTTTTCGCCAGCGGCAAATCGCGGGAATTCGCCCCTGGCGAATAAATTCGCCCATCACTAATAATGACCATATATTTTATGAATAATAACCAGGCCCGGATTTGTGGCAAGGCCACAAAGGCCCGGGCCTAGGGCCGCAAACATTTGGGGGCAACATGGGGGACTCAAAGCGTGCGTGAACTCGTCATGCAGCTGGAGCTAGGACCACCCCGTTGCAGCAGGCAGGTGGGGGGTGTGCGTGCTGAAGAGGCCGGCACTGGGACCATGCTGACTTGGGGCACCGCTACTCGAAATCCGGACCTGATAATAACTGTATTTTTTTGTGTTTAAATAAAGGGGTCCATGGATATACTTGCATTATATTAAATGTAGAGAATGTGTTTCACTCTAATAGGATAATCAGCAAACACTAAACTATAATGAGTAGGTTCCCATGCCAATCAAATGACAAATACCCAAACAAAGGATTTAAGGCCACTTACAACCTTACAATGTTATTTTAAAATGCTTTACTTGAATATATGGTTTATTCAGCTCTCTGCCTCTCTGACAACAATCAGGTTTACACCTGTAAGTTGGACCAATGTGTAAAAAGATAAGGGTTTTGACAGATGGCTATTGCCTTCAAATCCTCAGACTAATATTGTCTCTGTACAGCTACTCCATCACATTTGTTCTTCTGCTAACCTGGCATGAAGGTGGAGCACAACAATGCCATAAAACACATTCTTTGCATAAAAGTCTTCTCAGCATTCAAAGGAATCACAACCTTGTTCAATATTTTTACAAGCACTCCCTGGCTCCAATGGGTTCTCCCCAAAATGGGTTCATTTACTACACAGCAGAAGTCCATATATACTCATCTGAAAGGACCTGTAGTTAGTCATAGTTACCTGAACAAAACACACAAAAAGTATGTGTTGAATAATCTCAAGTGAAAGCTTTTCCCTCTTAAAGAACACTGACGATGATAATAATTATGATGATGAGTGTAAATATCATCTAATGGCCACATTCACTTTTAAACTAAGCTCAAGCTTTCCAGAAAGAAAAGGCAGCCATATTTATCCATCTTCTTTTCTTTAAATGCAGTTGCAAACAGTACTATGGCACAACTCACAAACATACAAGAGTCAATATCAAAAACATAACTAGAAAAAAATCTAAGTAAAATAACAAGATATTTAAAGTGTATAATAGATATGTAAAGTTTATAATGATAAATCTGCATCAGCATTTTGCTGAGAATTCTAGCACAGATCGCTTTTGCGAATGGATCAGACTTGCTTCCTACAAAATTAGAGTGAAGGTAGAACCACAAGCAAATACAGAATCTAGTGCATTATTATCTCCATACCTTAAGCCTACTAAAAATTATTTAAACAGTAACTAAACACAACAGGACTGTCTTAAATACGTAATCATTATATCTTAATTGGGATTAAGTACAAGCTACTAGTGATGGGCGAATTTATTCGGCAGGTGCGAATAAATTTTGTGCGAAACAACAGCGAAAATTCGGCACCGAAAATGACGAGGTGTGCGTCGAAAATGACACGTGTCGAAATCGACATGATGCACGTCGAAATCGACGTGACATGCGTCAAAAACGTGCCGCGACTCGTTTCGATGGAAATTCGCTAATTTTTCGGCGAAGCAAAATGGGATAGATTCGCCCATCACTACAAGCTACTGTTCTTTACACAGAAAAATTTTATTATTCCTCAATATTTCTTAATATGACTTATTTGACTAAAATGCAGTCTATGAGAGATGGCCTTCCCCTAATTTGGAGCTTTCTGGATAATGTGTTTCTGGATAACAGATCCCATACCTGTAGATAAATATTTAGGCCATCATATGGGTTTATAATAAATCCGTTGGAGCAAACTTGCCAGATCAGTTGCAACTTCATTTCACTTGACTTTTATTTTTTGTACTTTGGAGAGTTGCCTATGAGTACATATGGGACCACACAAAACATGTTAGGAGGATTGTTTGTACAATAAAGTTACTTTTTAATTACCACCGCTGTTTGATGTAACGTGAAGTGCACACTAATTTGGAAGTCCATTGGTACCCTTAGAGAGATCTAAAAAACTGGAGATGGAAATTACAATTCTTCCAAAAAAATGATCTAAATGTGAAGAGTGTATCCTTACCTTAAGTAGATACATTATTATTCCCCATATTATGGATCTGTCCTCTAAGTATGTTTTCTAGTTATAGTAAAGTTTAAATTAACTCTCTTTCTTACCTATAGAGTTAAAGATTTAGGTCTGCTTTCACTCAGGGTCTCCTTAAACTCACAGATTTTTTCCCTGCACCACCACAAAACTGCAACAATAGCTTCCTAAAGCCTTCTGATGCCTACAATGCTTTTTATTCGTTTGTTTTTCCTAGCATCTTAATGTGAGAAGAGGCCCTAAAGAATCGGAGAGTGAGAGACAGACTTCAGATGAAACTCACGGACTCAACAATGCCAGATGGGCAGTGATATTCCTTCTCCAACACCTGGGCTTCAAATCTCAAATAATGTACAAGCTTCGATTTTTCTTTCATATTAAAAATATTTCTGTATTCTGAAATCACTGCAGATCTGAAAAGCCTTGGGATGCAAACGCAATGCAAAAGTTGCAGATGTTTTACAATGTGGCTTCAGGTATTGATTATGTGTGACATACATGTGCAAAGGCGCAATCTCTAATCCACATATGCTAAGCAAAAGAGTTTCACTTTGGAGCCATAAGAAAGGCTCATAAGCCTGGACATTAGAGGCAAAAATGGTTTGTTAACACTTGGAAATACAACAGAGAGCTGCTAAAACAGAAGACATTAATTTCCCTCTTTCTTTTTCGCACTTCTTCCGGTTTAAAGCCCTGTTTTCTTTCAAAGTACTTCTTTTCATTTAAGCATCTGTAAGCAAATATTAACATACCAAGGTTTAGTCATGTCACTTGCTATAAAAATCACAGTCCTTTCAACATTTTTATATAAAGAAGTTTTCCGTTTCTTCCTCCTTCATTAGCACGTAGAAAAACCCATCAAAAGGAGCTGACTGGTTTTAGAGTTTACTACCATTTATTGTTATTTACAGACCATTTGACAACTATACATTGCCTTTCATCAGAAGTTGGCTTTGTTTATAAAGTGCAATCCTTATTAAGGGCTGTTTCTTAAGTACTTAAGTAATTAAATGGCAGGTTGTGATGTAGCTATTAAATCTATTAAATTAGACAGATTTAGTTTAAATGGATACAATAGTCCAAATAAAACAGATTGTCTCTCTGCTTAAAAGCGATGGATAGGTAAAGGGGAACTATAATTGATATTTACATGTAGCCATACTGTGCTTACATTTGTAAATATACAGACAGCTGCAAGAGATAAGAAAGAAAAAGAGTTTAGTGTTGAGGCATACCCATTGATGATTTTGTAATATCACAGGGGAATGGAAATGTTAGTCGTAATATTATAATATCTTCTAGTAAAGACAATAAGCAAACCTTGGTGCCATTTATGGCTGTCCATACGTAAGTTATCATTGCATGAACTTAGGCACAAGAACTCTCTTCCAGAGATAATAAAATGTGGTAGCATGAGAACTTGATAATGGAACTTAAATGCAAGACAGAATCTGTAATCAGGATCAGTAGCAATTTTAAATAAGTTTGGGAACTCCCTTCATGGAAACATGTAAGCATTTCTATGGTCAGTCAATACAGTTTGGGCATACATTGATCAAATGACCGAATTCCTTATAAATCCATGTTTTAGCATGCAGGGGAGCTGTTGTTCATTCCATCAAATTGCTGCACATAGTACACTTTTCCATTGTGTGGCAATTATGGCTTCCCTGTGTTCAGGTCTTGCAGCACTCTACACCATTCACATTTTTAGGAGCCGATCTGTCTTAGAATGCTGTGACTGTGTGCAAATATCAAATACATGAACAAGATTTATATTTTAACTAGAATGAAACACAATGCATAGAGCTGTTTAGTGAGACCATTTAAAACATGGCAAGAAGCCACAAGAAAATTATCTTCACAACGACGGCTTCTCCTAGAGCCTATCATTGGAAAGATAAGGCAAGGAACAATTAGCAGTGATAGCAAGTGTTAAGTAAACATGTCCAAAACATCTTGCTTTTTATGAGTAATCAGTAAATAATAAATGAATCAGTCTGCTTGATCACCATGTCTAATATAGCAGTATCTGCCCAGCATCCTCAAATAACACCCAAGCTGACAAAGGAAAAGAAGACATCAGAGAGAGAGGATATCAACATGAAGATAATGATTTCTTCCATATGCCCATAAAGATTTTCCTTTACATCCAAGGAAGGGCTTAGGCCTCAAATCAGCAAAATACAAACATCAATCTGGCAGTGGATGAAAGTATGCCATTAAGCAGTTAGTAAGAATGCATTTGAAACCAGCTGGCTATGTTATTCCATGAGCTGACATTCAAGCTGTAGAGTTCAAGCACACACTAGTGAAAAGGCTCTGCAGATTTGGGCTGTTCCACTGGTGGCCTGTAGGTTGAATGGAGCCTTCAAAGACCACACAGGCCTTTGCAGACTGGATTCAAAAGCATCACCATTTAAATATAAAAAGGTTGTCGCTTGGAGAACTGGCCCAGCTGCAAAGTACAACAATCACAAGTACCGAACAAAATTCAAATATGTGGAACATTACATTAAGGCCAACATTAGTGTTACATAACGGCATTACATCAATTAAAGCTAACTGCAGCCAGCCCATGTTTTTTTTATAATCTTCTTAACTAGTTATGGGCACATAAATTCTCCAGACATGGATTCAGGAATCTCCATGTTTTGGCACCTGTGCATGTTTTCACGTAACTGCAACGAAAATTTGCAGAGACAAAAAAAATTGTCATACAACTTCAATGCGTTTTGCAAATCTTTTGCCGTTTCGTGAAATTTTCAGCGAAGAGAAACGGGACAGATTCACCCATCACTGTTCTTAACTATACCTGTATTTTAGGCTTGCTGCAAGCATCTACAAGCTGAGCACTGCAGGAGCTTCAGCCTGGCCTCAACAGAGGAGGTGGGCAAAACTGGGTGTTCCCTCCTTCTCAAGGTTGATTGGAAGGAGTCATAATGCAAGGTACAAAATGCTAATGCATATGGGAACATATGCATTAATATTTACCAATAGCAAAGTTTGAATGCTTTAATTATCTTAAACTATGGGGATCAGTTGGATTGGCTGGAATTAGGCCACCAAATTGAATTGTCTAATTGGACAACACCTCTGAACAGATAGATAATAAAGTCTGAATATTAGCCAGTGTATGTTCAGCTTTGTGCTTTGGTCATTCTTGATAAGCAATGCATTATAAAATAAAAGGGGGGCAAAGTTCAGCATTATAAGGTCACAATTAGTGATGGGCGAATCTATCTAGTTTCTCTTCGTCGAAAAATTTGCAAATTTTTGCTGGCGTTTTGCGAATTTATTCACCAGCGGCAAATTACAGGAATTTGCGCCTGCCGAATAAATTCGCCCATCACTAGTCACAATGTTGTATACTCATTAGAAGTTTTTAAACTTCTAGAACGAAATTAGTTTTTATTCCATTTCAAGTCCCAATTCCAGTGATTATAATGTGATTCCTGGAATGAATATGGTATACATATACCAAGGATTTATGCATTACAAAGGAGAATGGCTTTTTAGTGGCGGCAAACTGACCAGCTGGGAAAAACTCCTTAAGGCAAAAGCAGAGTAGACTATTTAAAACCCTTCTCAGCCAGTTAACGGATTCATAGTCTCATCTAGGTAAAGTGAGTTAGCTGTCGCTACAGTTCGCACCTCAAGCTGTGCCATCTCACACCACTGACCCCTCAATGGCGACATAATTCTCAAGATGAAGAGAGGATTATCTCTCTAAGAGCCTTACATGTGTCATGCAAGGTTGGGTGCCAACTGCAACGCAATTTAGTAGTTAAGAGTATTGGTAACTAGACAGATGCCTTGATGATAAAGAAACAAGCAGACTGCAAGCAATTAACCATGGGAAAAATAAAAGTAACACTGCAAGAAAAATCGCAGGAGAATCCATTGTAGGAGATCCTGCCATAACTTATAAAATGAAAGAAACTCTCATTAACATTTCTTTGTGTGTAGGTGTTTAAAAAAATACTATTAATGCTGTGTGATTATCAGATGATTGATAGTTTTCATTGATAAATAAAGTCTATACACATACATATACATATATGTCACATGTGGCTTTCCCTTGCACATAGTTCTTGTGGATTAGTTTCCGTGACATTTCATGGGGATTGTGATGAATTTAACATGTTTACTCGACAAAAACTGTCAACCAAAAACAAACCTATCTGTTGTGTTTGGTAGCCGAGGATGAGGAGAATAGAACAGTGCTTTATTAGCAGGTCATGCAGCCATTACATAACAGCAGTAAGTCTTACTTTCACTTTCAAGTTGTACAGAAAGTCCTATGTATGCACAGTGCCACCTGCAGGCCATTTGTATAAACACCACACTATCCATGTTTTAAGCTGATAATTGTCCCAGTTTTTACATACTTTCAATTAAGATCCATAGACCACAATACTCAGCATTCTGTCATCGCAGCATCTTTTTTGTCATGAATTACTATTTGTGACAAATGTATAATGGTACAAATACTGTCTGTCACTACAAAACACAACATAATAATACAAGAATTTCTGCAAATCCCTTCCTGTTAATGGGTAAGGACAGCAACAACAGATTTAATTTTGTATCACTCTGTGGGAATATCAGTGCAGTTTCTGCAACTATCATCACAATAGTCATTGCATCATAGGCAGACATACACATGAATCATCAGCTTGAATGGCTGGACACTGTCCAATAGCATCAAAATGCAACAAATCAAAGTTAAACGCAAATGTGACCCTGTCACTTCTAGATTTGCTGATGCTGGAAACTTTTAGTTCTGGTGCCTAAGTTTATCCCAAACTGTTACTTGGAAAATGTATCATCATAAGACTAAAATTGCAATTTTGCATCTCTGGAAGGTTCTATGAACAGAGGTTACATGACAATAAGTCTCTTTTAGTGTATAGAGGTTCGTGCCTTTTCATTGTCATAAGAAATATGTTGATTTTTTTCAGTTTGGCATCCATAACTTAATTGTTGCTGTCTAAGAAAAGAGACAATGTATGACCTGTTCATCAAGCATCACAAGCCTTACCATAAGACATTGCTCTAAACAATTTTCTGCTGAGTTTTACGTCACGGTGTGTAAACTATGTTAGCCTAGCTAGAAACTCGTGCTGAGCAACAGAAGAAGAGAAAAAACAGATATGAATGGCAACAGAATCCGCCTTATCAGTGGGGGTCACATAAAGGTTACTAGGAGGGTCACACTGTGAAGAGCTCTAGGGTCTGTGGTGAAGATGCCTTAACCATCTAAAATTAGACTTCCCAAAGAAAGGTTCGAAGATCAAATTGTCATTATTATCTTTGTTGGCCTTCTTGGTCTTTGTGCGATAAAGGCCTTGCCACCAGTCGACTATTCTATTAGCTGTCTTCTACACCTTACACTGACCAGAGCAGCAGATTTGGTATCTACATTATCAACAAAGTAGCTGTAAAATCTCACAATGTTATTATCCTACCAACTTGTATAGTATGCTGACTGGTCTAACACAAAAGATGTAAGTGTGGGGGGGTGGGTCTC
Source organism: Xenopus borealis (assembly GCA_024363595.1). Taxonomy (NCBI): domain Eukaryota; kingdom Metazoa; phylum Chordata; class Amphibia; order Anura; family Pipidae; genus Xenopus; species Xenopus borealis. The sequence goes on from CM044433.1 coordinate 90,090,023, forward strand.
AAATTAGCAGCAGCTGCTCAATGAACCACAAAATTACTGTAGGGATCAACTGAAGTTCATATTTCAAATATCTTAATAAAAATTTCCACATGTCACAATAAATTAAGGGGAAGTTCTCTAGTTAGACCAATTTACTCCACTTGAAATATGTGCACAAAGTTGTAATCAGCTTTTTATAAAAGTTACTTACAAATAGTACTTAAAATTAGGTGAATAATTGGTTCCAAAAAATCCTTCTCAATTGCCTGCCAAAGACACGTCAAACACCCCCACATTTTTGTGTATGTTAAACAATGCAATTCCATGTGACAATAATGGGAAATAAATGGCATTGGGATTATTGTGATCTTATCCAGTCGGACTTGGCTAGCAGGGCACTGGTAAAAAAAAACCCGGTGTCACCTGCAAACCCATGCCAACCCCCATGGCACTGCCGGTGGTGGTGGCACTTTAGTGTTGCCTAGTGGGCCCAAGACAACACAGCCCAATGCTGATCTCCCTAAATCTGTGGGGATCAAAACACCAGTGGGGAAGTATAACAAGAGCATACAATTTGTTTATATAAAAATAAGAATTAGTATTTTGAATCTAATATTTTTTGTGAATTTAATTTTAATGTATTGACAGGAAGGAAATTTTTTTTCATGGCAAATATTTTTTATTAAATTCCCCAACATGTGCCGTTAAAGAAAAACTATACGCCAAAAATGAAAACTCAAGCAACAGTTTTATATCAAGTTAACTGGCAGATTTAAGAATCTTACCAAACTGGTACATTTATTTAAGTATATTATTATGAAAATGGCTTATTTACAAAAAGCAGGGTTTACATATGAGCTGTTTTATGCAATATCTTTTTATAGAGACCTACATTGATGGGGGTATAGTTTTCCTTTAAGCCCCTATTATTAACTTCCAATTACCTCAAGCATCTGTTATTATATCTGTACAATGAAAAACATAATTTCTATTATTTGCAATCTATATACACATCCTTTTATTTTTCTATATCTATGTTAAATATGTGTATGTGCACCTTTCTTCTTTTCTCTAAATCCTGAATATTTTCCAGTGAATATGTGCGTCTATATCTAGCAATATGTTGACAAATTGAAACCTGCTACATACCAACTTGATTAATATACAGTCTAACAAATATGCTTTTTATATCACCCTTTGTCCTGTCAGAAGCTGTGTCCCATTGCTGAGTATGTTATCTCTTGCTGTAAATCCGCCTTGATCTGGAGATGATGTCTTAGGGGTGAAAAAGATTAATAAGGAATCGCTCGTATGGCTTTAGAATAGCTAAGGATCTTAACCCATTTTAACCTCTACTAAAACATACAATCAGCTCAAGAGAAGTTGGAGGAAACTCATTTCAAAGAATTCAGGCGACACTTTTTAGGTCACATTCACAAAGCTCATTAGAATGAAGTCTGTTACTTTGGATTGTAGTTGATGTACCAGAGCTAAAAGGAAAACCTTCTTTCTAAATTTAAAAAGAGGGAGAGTAAAATAAAAGTGTCAGTATGTTATATAATATGGTGATAAAACAATATAGTGATGAAACACCTGCTGTTGACCATAGGGGTTACATTAAAAAAAAATCACCTGTTCAGATTAATAAGCTTTCAATACATTGTTATTTTAGTTTCTGACCTTACAGAAATCTTTAAAGTGGATGATGGAATACATCTAAGTATGTGTCTATACCAACTGCAGCCTTTTACATTACGTAAAGGGGTTTAGAGCTCTGCATGTCGAATACAGAGCAATCTGATTCTTTTCACATTATAATTGATCTGGAAGAGAAGGTATCATTAAGACATATGTGCTATTGATTTTTTCAGCCCCGTCAGTTTCATAACATTCTTTCCTTTTACCCAAATGTAAAAGAGTATTCCGGGGGCAGACATAGTGCATAGGAAAACGCTGACAGACTTATTAGAAAAGACAGCAAAGCAAGGCAGGGAAGAAAAGAAACAAAAATCTTTATATATTTATCTGCTAGCTAACATGGATTTTCTTCAACTTTCATTTAAACTAGAATTTAAAAAAATAAGTAAATAAATATAAAAAAATAAAATAAAGCAAAAACTGGAAATTAAGAAATATATATATTTAAAATTTGGTATGTGTACATCCAGTATGTATAAAAAAAAAAATATATATATATATATATATATATAAAAAGTTATATATTGCATATATATATAAAAATGTTCCCATACATATGCCCTATAAGGGAAAATAGTATATGTTTTAGACACACAACACATACAAAAATTGTCAGTACCATTGATACTGATACTGACATTTATGAATCAACACCAATTCTTTACTCGTGTAATTCAGTTTCCTTATAATTATAACCCTTTCTAATTGTATTGAAAAGTTGAATATAGCATGATTATAGTGGAAAATGCATACAACATTAAACTGGCAGTATATTATTTAAGCATTAAAAGACTTGTCATTGAAATATGGTTACTGGGATCAATGACCCCATCAACTAGTGTTAGTTAGCATTTTCATTTGCAAGCTTGAAAAACCGCATTATAGAACATCTAATACTAAGGGGCAGATTTACTATTATTCCCCATAATTAGCTCGACCAAATTCGCAATTCGATAAGCATTCGACCATCAAATGCTTATTAAATTGTTTTAGGCTATCATTTTGCTCGCAGTACGATTTCTCTATGAATTCGTACGATCGGATACCGATCGTTCGATTTCATGAAAAAATCATGAAATTTAATTTGAGCGTCCGAAAAATTTGTACAATTCGAACAATTGAACACTCGGATCGTACGAATGGTATTCGAGCAGGACTTAGCCTCAGACGACTATGGGGAGCTTCCCATAGGCTTCTATTACAATTCTGTAGGTTCGATCTGGCAAAGTAGGCAGTCGAATAAATTAAAAATTTTGATTCCTACGATCATCAAATGATCGAATATCCGATCATTCGATCTATTCAATCTATTCGATATTCGATGATCGAAGAGGCCAAATTTGCATATACGATTTCACGAAAAATTTGTACGATCGGTATTCGATCGAATTCGATCGAACTTCGATCATTTCACGTGAATTTCGTAAATTTGCCCCTAAGTATATAAAATACACAATGAAAAGTAACAAAACATTGCTTAGGGTAGGTCTCCCTATAATTTGTTCAATTTAATTTAACTGCAAACTTACCCTTTTAAAAAATTCAGCATAGACTACTATGAGGGGCAGATTTACTAAATTCACATGAATGATTAGAAATTCAATCAAATTTTCAGATAGATTCGAATTTCGAATATGTAAATTAGGTAAATTCGACCAGTGAATTCACTAAATTCGATGGAATCAAATGATTCAAATAAAAATCTATTCCAATATTCGAATACTCGACTATTGAATGACTTCCCGTTTAAATTTTTATTCGACTGCCTAGTTCGCCAGTTTCAATCTGCCGAAGTTGTTTGGTCGAATTTTGATCGAATAGTAAAAATTCGATTGAAGGGTTAAAATCGATTCTAACGATTTAATCAATTGATCGAATTTTTACTATTCGCTTGTTCGAATAGTAAAAAGAATTCGAAGGATTTTACTTCCCTTCTATTCACATAGTCGAATTTCGAATTTTTTTAAATTCAAAATTTGACCAATGATAAATCTGCCCGAGTGTTGGCAAGAAATGCCCACTGAAAGAATTAGCCTGGAAGGGCTTATGCCTACAAAGTTTTCTACAAAATAATGCAGTATATACCACTCCACACAGACAGCCAACACAGAGTAATGCAGCACAGAAACATTTGCACTTTCTAGAAGGTTTTAACACAGTATAATGAATATCTCTCTTTTTGTGTAACACTACAGCGGCAGGTGGTCAGAACACAAAACCACTTACTCCCAACGTTATACACACAGATGGTGTCCCTTTAGGAAATGCAATTACTCCATTTTTCTGATACATCTAACTGTACCAATGGAGGCAATAGGAATGTTGAGAGAGACATATTCCAGTGACTCTTCAATTATATAATTTTCCAAAGCTTTAATGTCCAAGGTCAGTGTAGACCCTGAATAGAATTACAGAAGTCTTTTAAGAGATGTCCTATACCCCCTGATTAACAAGATGAAGATGTTTTGCCTCAGTGTCAGTACGACAAGGCATCTCTTCCTATTAGAACGGGCAATCTCTCAGTAGTACTGAGTTGTTGCATATTGCCAAATTCACATTTAAAACTTTGCTCTATAACCAAGACAAAATGCCTTCTAAATGTATCTCCTGGATCCATACTCACACAATCAATACATCTGACATGTTATTTAATTACGACTCTCAATGACACAGACACTATGAAACTAGTGTCAACATTCTGACAGTGGAATAAATACATAGATGTAATTATTCCTTCTAAGCATCCCAGATGAATTGTAATGTATCAAGCCAGACTGCAGATCCGAGTTCTAAGGTTTCCTTAATGTGATAGAGTTTGATGTAGGGGTGTCACATAACCAATATTTTTCTGTTTTATTAGAATAAAAAGCTCTCTGGGGGTTTCAAGTTCAAATGGTCGAAGTAAGTCTTGCTCCTTCTGGTCACTACAGTTCAAAATGCAAGGATAAATGCTGATACAATCATGGCTAAATTAATCTTGAAGATCCCATTACAAATCCAGGCCAGAACACTGACGGCCAATTCTTTGTACACAAAAACACAACAAAGCATCAGCAGGGTTCTAACAGTAAAAGAAATCACAGTAAGTCATCATAAAAAATTTTCTTGATGTCAAAAATTGTCAAAATGACCTTTACAGGGACATTCGAAAAATAATTTATGGTACAATGTGTACCTTATGGGATCCTGTGACAAAATAGGTTTCTTTCTATTTTCCAGTACTTACTGGTTGTAACTAATACATCACCATCCATTCAAGAATAAGACGAAAAGGTTGTTTCTTTAAATTATTATTATTATTTAGCAATTTGGCTATTTTACTAATATGACCAGTGGTGTAACTGTACAGCATTGGTATCCCCACAAAAAAATCTTTAAAGGAACCTAGCACATACAACAAACCTTCCATCACTGACCCCCCCCCCCATGCCTGCTTGTGTCCAGGCTCCTCTCCCACTCGTGCCCAGGTACTACTATAGAGAAAGCAAATCATGTGGTCTGCTTCATCTATACTTACACTATAGAATGAGTATGACCACTTGGTCTGCAGAAAGGGCAGCGCATTTTGTCAGACATTTTAATTGGTTATATTTAGAAAATTCCATATTCCAGTATGATGTATATATGTATATAAAATGTTCATTTTCCTGATAGTTCCCCTTTTTTTTTACACTGATCACATCAATAGTGTAGAAAGAATTGCAATAAGGTAAAAGAAAGATGTCAATGACAATCTAGAGGGTTGCCACCTTTTCTGGAAAACAATGACCTACCTTCTTATATTTTTATATTTCTTCAGGTGTAGGTGTCAACCCTACCTACAGGCAGCTTGAAAATGCTTTTGTAATTACCATTTATGTAAAAATAGCAGCAGTGTGAAAGAAAGAAAGGAAAATCTGCTCTCTTTGACATTTCTTTACAAAGAAAAATAAATATTCATACATTAGATCTACTATAAAGAACTATTCAAAACTGCAAAGTAATTCGGAAGTAGCACTAATGTATTATGTCTTCAGTATGGGTGTGCACCTCTGCACAAAAATAAAACCCTCAGAAATATAGTGTGACAGTTTTCCCATGGTTTTTAACTTTTCCTATGTTTACTTGGATATTTATCAAAATAATCTAGCTGTTAATTATTCATCAGGCATATAATTATATGATGTAGATAGAGCTTGGAAAGTTAAAACCTAGGGACAAATCATTCTAAACACAGCAGTGAACCAATGCAAAGGCAAATTAATGTTTTACCATGTTTAAGAAGTGTGTTTCTGGCAGTTTCACATTTTAACTGGCCAATAAACATGTATAGTACAGTAAAAGAACACAATAATAGCCCAAGAACAGCCTTGTGTTTTCACAAAAACCCTGAACTGAAGGCTGACAAATAGAGCATTCACTGTGCATCTTAAACCAGCTTCACGTTGTATTGAGAAAAACAGAAGACAACCATGACTGATCTTGTTGAGGATGTTTCTTTAACATCTGAAGCTAGATTAATTTATAAAGGTCAAGGTCTTAAGGTTAAATGACATACATATTTCAGGTATGTATTTTCTTTGGGGACTAAGAAGGATTGAGCATACTTGACCAGTTTGAACTATATTGTCCTACAGCATGCAAAAAAGCTACCTAACCCTTTTGGCACCTGCCCAAACACTTAAGGACCCTTTTGTAGTAATGACGGCAACAGCTGTCATAGTATTAGAAGACGCAGTATTCTTTGTGTACATATGTTCCCTGGGTCAAGAAAGAAAGAGAGAGAGAGGTGTGCATTATATGGAACAAAATTCTGGTTTATCCAAGCTGCAGCCAGCATGCAAGTTGGTGACAAAACAAAACTCATATCTCTTTGCACTTTATTATTTATACAAGATGAAAATGAAAAAATTACCTTCTCTAAAACTACATTATTAACATAATGGCACCCTACAAAATGGCTGATACTCTCCTGTATATGGTCAGTTTCCCAGTGGGTTAAATGGACACATGCCATACAATTGACCATATATGTGTATGGCCAATTCCTATTGTTCCATTCAGAACATCAAAAATTGATGAGGATATTTTAATTTCCTCACTAGCTAATGGTCCTTTCTTGAGCACAAGGATCCACAGTCAAAGGAGCTGATGGTGGGGCTGGGTGCAAAGTTCAAACATTGGACTACTTGCGCCTGTTATTTGGGCTTTGCATCTGCCCCAGTCAGTAAACAACCCCCCTTGTCTTCAACTAGGGAAAATATCTATATCAATATAGAACGTCACATGACAGTATCAATAAAATATTGTGCAACCTGGCAGCATTGGGGTCAAGGGTTCAGTTCCAACAAGAGAACAATCTTCATTGAGTTTGTATATGAGTGTTTCAGTGTGGTTATTCTGATTTCCGCCCAAAGCATAATTGCTGTCTCGCAATCAAAAATTGACCCTTGTTAATATGCATGTATGTATTCGGGTGACAGTGAAAGGGAGAATCATTTGTAAGGTCCACCAGGGCAGGGACTGATTTGAATGATGAACCTTCTTTGTACAGTTCTGCGTAACATGAGGATTATAATAACAGTAATAATTACCCATACTTATTTGCAATTATTTATAGCTATGTTACACAGTCTCTAGTTTGTGTTGCCCAACATAGTTCTGCGTTCAGCCAAAGTCTATGTACACATAATTATGCAATATAAGTTAACTCTGCAAAACATATTCTTCACATTTAATTAAAAAATTGGCATAAACATGAACCAGTAAGGACTAAATACTCATTCAAGTAACCATGTACTACATTTAGGTCTAAAACTTTAAAAATGAACATCACAAGAAAATATTCCCACAAAAGCAAGCAGCCTAAACAATTACAACGGTAGTTTAAAGCTATTGCAGGCACAAGATTTCTTTAGGCCAAATGGGAAAATATAATCAAAGTTTAAACTGATAATTGAATAAACCTCTTAACTGCAGTGAATTGCTGAGCTCTAAGACCGAATGTTTATCTGTTTAGGAGCATATACATTACATTTCATTAAGCGTAATTTGTTGGATATAGGTTACTTTTAAAAGCAGCTACTGCCCTGATATATTATTATGCATTTAACAGGGATTTAACCCATACTTGTTATATATTGTGAATATATATGTGGTCGTTTTAGTGCTTGGCTTTATAAGTAGGAAATGCATTGTATATATGTTACTATTAGTTGTTTGCACTAGTTTAAACTTAAAATAGGGCAAACATATAAACTGCATTTTTTGCATCTTTGCTGTGTTTTCAGAATTTTGCTGACTCCAGAGACAGAACAAAAATGTCATTCAGTATATAGATATATATTTTCCAATCAATCAATTTGACATCCAGGGTAAGACTGGGGTATTGGGGGGCCTACCTGGGCTGGGACACCAGGGCCGTCCTCCCAACATCCAAACTCACCCTGCAAGCGCACAAGGTGTCATGGAGCAACATGTCAGGTACCACTTGATTGCCTTCAATCTGCATAACAGGGGAAGGCTGATCAGGGGAGTAGCCTGGGCTGGTGGGGCCCATCAGGTTTTTTTCCAGGTGTCTAGTATGCCCAGTCTGACGCTGTTAGCATCATAAAACCATATATAGGCTGCCCCAAATAATATTTGACCAACTGGCACTTGGGGGTACAGAAGGTACAGAGTCCCCTTTAAGATAACATATGATATAGCATCAGACATGCTGGAGCATTCTGCTTAGTGCACTTACTATATATATTTGTAAAATATATATTTTTTTCTGATTTATTTTTTGTTTATAGCATTAATTGTATCAGTATCCCCATGATGAAGAATTGCTGAACAAACAAGTAGGCTTTCCTTTAATATGTCTTGCTCAAGGTTCTGGACTGTTCTTTTATTTGCCATCATAACAATTCTCACAACAGTGTCTGCCATTGTTCATTGTAGCATTTGCTTTACATTTCTATGGTGAATGGCTACAGATAAAATAAATGGAGAAGAAAGGCAGGATGAGTGCTTATTTCACTTAGGTTCACCAGTTACTGATATCATTGTTGTTCACATTATTATAGCATGGCCATTTTAACACAAAGCAAGGTGAAATCCCTGGACAAAGATAAACATTTATTTTCCAACATAAAAGAAAAATAATTTTCCAGCCTTTCACTTAGTGCATTTTAATATAGACCGTAAGTGTGTTTTACAGTTCTTTTTTATCTACAAGCTTAGAGCTGAAGGCCAGAAAATTTAAAGGCATTATCATAACAATGTATATGAGCAGCAAAACCTATTTAGAGAGCATTTAGTCCACTTGAGATAAAGAACAGAACATCAGTCACAAAGAATAGTGAACCAATGTCTTTCTGAAGCACATTCGCAATGATGAAATGCGATTCCATGCCAACTCACCCTATCTTTACCACCATGTAAGCAACATGGAGCACATTAGTCAGATGCAGAGAATAACCACTTTGTGCCATTAGCGCTTTTTCTTCAAAACCACTGGAGAACACTGATTCACAGTAATTATACAGAGTAGGATAATCTACATGTGTTTAACACATGAATTGAAAAAATCATGTGGCTGTCGCTGTGTTCTAGCAGGACAAGAGCTAATTTTCCTGTGATATTATTGTTCTGGGTCCCCTCTCTTGGGTTTTTCACTCTTTTTTTTTAACAGAAACAAGTTCAACAAAGACTTATTTTTATTCTGTCTTTTTTTCCAGCTCTGGAAGTAGGCTTTCTGCAAAGCTGAATAGTCACCAGAGACACAAGACACAATTCCACAGTGGAAAAAAGGACTTGTAGAAAGCAGGTAATTTAAGTCTAAACTGGACAGGGAATATCCTTTGACTTTTTCGAGTGATGTCTGGTATGGATATCCAATTTCCCTTTCCATAATTGTTTAAAGCTTTCTTCTAATTTCCTCCATACCCTATCCAATGACACACTTCCATACCTTTTATCACAAGGCATATGTATTTTCAACATTACCTTCATTTAGTTTGCAGAGGTAATTTACTTATTGCTACAAAAGAAAAGACATAATAGCATAATAAATGCCACAAAAGGCAAACCATAACAATTAAAAGAAAGAAAACCCTGACATTACCCCAGTGATTGTCATAGTGCTACAATATTCTCAATTTAAAAGAGGGATGAGAAGGACAAGGTATATAAATGTTATGGCGGCAGTACCCTGAAGAAAATACATCCAAGTTTAAGAAGAGTGGAGAAAGACAAGTTTTCAAGGCCCCCAAGTCTCAGTGGAGAAGGTGGTCACAAAAGGACAAAATCTGTGTTATATTTTTTTAGTGCAATAAAAAAAGTTTAACCAGTTTAATCGCTTGAAAATATATATTTGAAGAGAAGAATTCAATTTTTTACAATTATAACAAAGGGTACACAAAATCCTTTCCTCTGATGAGTCAGTTAAGCTTATGGCACATTTCTGAACCCTGAAAATCATCCCGTGCCACTTTCCAATTACTTTTTAAGACAAAAAATAAATAAATTTGTGGCTGAAAAGAATCAGCAGTTACTCCTGAGCAGTTCCATTCATAATAACATATTTTACATTGATTTTTAAAGAGTAAATGAGCTATATATCAGAAGGCCTTTTTTTGTAATATGTGTACTTTAAATATACAGTTAGAAGGTGAAAACTATACTTGTGTACAACTTTTGACACCAGTGCACTCATACAATTATCTGCACACAGACACCTGTACAAAAACTTTCTTTAAAACTGAGCATGTAACATATTTTTCAATGCAAATAAGATTTTACAAAGAACGCTATTTGTAAACAAGGCCCACTGCATCAGCTTGGCATGAAAGCAATATCATATAATGTGCCTGATTTAAATGAATGAGAACATTTTATTTTATGGTTTTATGGTTTATTTTATGGTTATCACATGAAAATTAATGGGAGAAAGAACTTTTTTCCTAATTCAGATACAGTTCTGCCCCTAGACTTCAATACAGTTTTCATGTGATAAGCAGTGAGATATTTTTTTCACATTGCATTGCATCTGACACTATGAGACAGTCTGGAATTGAATAAAGAGATAAGTCTTTCTTATCTAATTGAGTTATTGCTCATTTTGCCAATAAGATGAGAAAAATCTGTTTATTACATTTCAGATTTCCCTACAGACTTCAAAAGAGTAACCATAAATAAAGGTCTAAGTCTAAGGTCAGGTACATCAGGAAACCAAAGTAACCCGAGAAAACCTTTGCAGAGATGGGAAGAATATAGTAACTTCCTGCAGACAGTGTCCAGGTAGTTTTTCAAGGCAGCAGTGTTGATGTCACAAGATGTTTTAGACAGAATACACATTAATCAAGGAACGCAGATAAAGGTGAGATGATCAGGCCCAGATTTGTGGAAAGGCCACCAAGGCGCAGGCCTAGTGAATCAGAATTTGAGGGAGCAGCATGCTGCCCAACCACACCTACATTACTTCAGAAACACTGTGGATGCTCAGGAGATAAAATAGTTTTCTAAATTTCCTAAGCGCCAATCCCTATTGCTCCAGTCCAGACAATTCAAATTTGCTTGATTAAAACGGAGGGGCCTAGGGGTGCCCACTATGTTAATTCAGCCCTGGAGATGATCTCTAGTAGATAGTTGGCCTCTCCTATTCATATTCCTGTCTCTTATTCAAATCAATGCATGGTTGCATGGTTTGGACCTAGCAATCTGATTGCTGAAATTGCAGACTGGAGAGCTGCTGAATAAAAAGCTAAACAACTCAAAAACCACAATTAGTAAAAAATGAAAACCAACTGAAAATTGTTTCAGAATATCACTCTTTATCATACTAATAAATAATACATAAACTCAAGAATGAAGAACCCCTTTCTGCTTTGTTGCTTGTAGAGGTTTTGAGGGCCCTAAATTCCTATTAACATTTTTTTTTTTTAAACCGTGGTTATAATATTTTCACAACTATTCATGACCTAAGATTAAAAAAAAAAAAAAACAACCCAAACAAGTTATCATCCTAAAGAAATGCAAGAGATCTGCAGATATAAAGATTTCCACTGTTTGCTTTTGTTATCAGCGTCTTTTGTACTCCAATTGCTGGGGTCAACGCCAGGTTGATTTGAACTAATGAAGAAAAAAAAACATTTTGACTGGTGTCAACCCAAAGACTTTCCCAACAATTATCCTGCTTTTCTAACAGTCCCATTCAATAGTTTGTTTCCCGAGTGTTATGAAGGGAGTGAAACAAAGTGAGTTAGCCTAGCTCTCTAGTGCATTGTGTAGGGTACAGCCACCCAAATCTGCTTAGCTTTACCAAAACAAAGAGAAGACGTGAGGAATCTTAATCCCATGGTAAGTCTGTAACCTTTACTATGACAAAGTTGTGACTCTGCAACAAACTACATCATTAAAACACTTGAGCATTCTTCAGGGCGTCCCTAGAAAAAGTCTGCAGTAAATTAACTTTCAACAGGAGGATGAACAGTAAACCTGAAATGCGAATGTATTTACTGCTGGAAGGAACAATATTACATTTGCCATCTTAGCACATTATTTACTGGATGGATCTTAAACACAAATACAATAGGTGTGAAAACAGAGAAATCTTCCAAGAACTAGTTTAAAAAGAGACAGGAAATGAAAGTCCGGTTTTCCTGCACTTTTTTGGCGTCTTCATGCTACTTTATTCCTTTTTATGCTCCATGCCCAAAAAATAAAAACTAAGCTACACTTTAAAGACATTGTACAGAGCAGCAAAGGGAATTTCATGGAAAGAATATTAAGAAAAAAAATATATAACTTTATTGATGTCACTGAACTGGAATTCCAGTAAAGAAAAATCATTTTTCCTTGTAACATTGAAACACTGTTTTAAACGGCGGTTTTATATGCGCTTATAAGCTTCTCTGAGAGATAAACCATAAATAAAAAGAATTAGTTTGAATACAATGCTCCTTGCTGTTGTTTTAAGGCTCCCATAAGTTCTGGATTTATTGGGATAGTCCAGCTTTTCCCATTTCCTGACAAATGAATGAAATGTCCCAACACTGGTGGCACAGCAGTACAAGGAGCTGTATGATGATCTGCCGTGGCAATAGAAGGCAATATGAATTTCCCATTCTGCATTACACGCTCAGCTTATTCACATAATAAACATAGATTATTATTCTGCAAATTTAAAATTTGCCCTTTAGTGAGTTTGCCTAGGAGCAGTAAACCATCACAACCTATCATCAGGTAGCATTTACTGGTCACCTGCTTAAAAACATTCATCTTATTGGTTACTATGGGTTATTGCTCCTGGACAAACATTGCTTTTTATAGGATTGTGCCTTAATCTGCAAGGAACACTTTTTTCAAAAGAAACACTTTTTTCATAGCAGGGCCAGAACTAGGGGTAGGCAGAAGAGGCACCTGCCTAGGGCACAAAAATAAGGGTGCCTATTAAGTGTCATCTGCCTTCCCCTAGTCCATGTTCACTGCCATCTCTAGCCCGCCCCTCCCTGCCACCCCTCCTTCACCCACACCTCTGTTACTGCGCACATGGGCACATGCATGCAGTGGGTAGCAAGCTGTCCAGCCTGGTTACCTAGGGTGCCCGGTAAGCTTGGCTCAGCCCTGATTCATACCTTCCAAATTTGGTAAATTAAAATGAGGGACAAAATGATTTGCTGCTCACAGTGTGCCAAAAATGTTTTAGCCACACCCCTATGTGCCACACCCATTTTACAAACCTCAGATATGCCAGTATAATTACTATAGAAAATAGATAAGAAGTAAATAAATCTCAGATGTGCCAGTATAATCATTAATAGAATGGAAACATCAATATTAACCCCAGACTTGCCAGTAAGAACACTGTAGAAATGACCAACGAGCATTACATTAACCTCAGATAAGCCAGTAATATCATCACAAAAATGGCCAAAGAGCACTCCATTAACTCCAGACATGCTAGTAAGATCATTGCAGAATAGACTGAAAGCATTACTTCTCCTGCACTTGCACAAGCAGTAGACACACACCAAAATTCTACATTCCTGATGCTCTGCTTTGCATTCTCTCTGCCTGGCTTAAACTTCCAAGATGGCCATGTATTCCACAGGGAAACACATGTTCAACTTGTATTTTTTCCTTGAGATGCAGGAAGCAGAGAGAGAACCTAAGATGGGCCAGACTATGTGGGAAATTTGAATTACAATCTGGGATATCGGGAAGTGCGCTGAAAAGTGAGACTGTCCCATGAAAAGCAGGACAGTTGGGAGGTATGCTTTATAATCAAGTTTATCTATGGAAAATCTACATGCCACCTTATAAAAATTTCAGGACATGGCTCAGGCTATAGGATAAAGGGAAAAAGGCTTTAAAAGTGGTATAAGAATCTGATTATTATGACATCTGTCATTTGCGCCCTATTTGCATTTACTTATTAAATTTGAGTTAAAAAATAGCTACAAAATAGGCCAGTTCTTCCTATGTCTGGCTCTGGACACATATATAGATGGGGTGTGTGTCTAGCTGTCACTAAGTGTGTGCAGAAATCAATTCTGTCAGTGTCTCATGGGAGAGGTAAGCACACTAACTACATTATAGGAACCTTTTCTGCTCACTCTTCCTATTGAACATAACCAATTTTTCTTCCCAGTGTCATGGCACACTAAATATATTTAATTCAATCAGAAAGGAAGGCAGGCCTTTAATCTTCATACACCATGAATCATTCCAGAGCCTAAATTTAAATACAGCTTCTCGGTGGGGCTTTTTCTCAATCAGTGCGTGGACTAAAATCGTTCTTTTACTGCTGAATTTCAGATTTGTAGCATTGTTCTCCAAGCAAGTGAACTGCAGCGAGTCCTTAGAATTCACTGCCAACAATTCCATTCATGACCTCTTTATTTGTTATTCTAGCATTTCTTAATTGCATTTTTCTAATTCATCATCATCTAAAGAGCTTTTTGGGCTTTTAATGTAGTAAATGGGGACTTAGGAAAGAATAACCAGCAAAACATCTGATATTGCTCAGTCCTCTGAAATATTTCCAAACGTTGGTGTACTAGACATTTTCTATATTACACATCCATAAATGCATTGCCTCAAGCTACACTGCCTTATTAGCATCCACAAAATTAAAAAGTACTCAAAGAAATATCAATTGGGACAGTATATTTCTTTCTACAAGGTACCCCTGGGATGAAAATACAGCTGTCAGTTAACCCGGAAACCCATTATTCAAAAAGCTGTATCCCATAGACGCCATTTTATTAAAATAATCAAAATTTTAAAAAGTTATTTATTTTTTCTCTGTAATAATAAAATATTCTGGATAACAGGTCTCATACCTGTACATCAATTAGCTAAGGTTCAAATATACTAATTTAAGCCATTTTAAGTTGTAATGCACCATATCAAGAATTGCTCTGTATTTGGCCAAGTCTTATGGATGATTTTGGTATTCAGCAGAAGCCCAGAATCATGGGTTTTATTGATGAGAATTTTATGATTAGAAACAATCAACATTAAAATGTTAGGCAATAAATTGAGGAAATCACTAGCGCCTAACCTAAGTTCCTAATAGAGGTGCACTTTACAGATAAATAGATAACCCAAAATAATGCACCAACAAGAAAAGCAATATCCACTTTTCAATCATGTTGAATTGATAATTTTTTTTTTTTAAATGTAGAAACTATTTCAAAATATAAGTTTAGAAAAATACTCTTTTAACAGCAAGCTAACTTCTGATTAATTAAAAAATCCGTGATCAACAAATTAGAAAATGCTTTTCCATGAAAAAGAGAAGAATTTTTCTAAAGCCACAGAATAATATTAAATTATGTCAATTTGGGCTCATCGGTTGAGACCTCAGTGTACCCACATCACAGGACATTCATTAGTATATATTCATGCCCTGATGGGGACCTTGTGATTTAAGGTGGAATTTATAAATATGTCATGATTTAATAGGGCAATATTACAGCATTGTTGGCATGCTGCTACCCTTATTCTGTTTTTTATTAATGTGTTTGGTAAAGTCCAATTAAAGTGTTGACAAGCATATATAACCACACATCATTTGGACAGTGGAAGCTAATCTCAGTTTGCATTCTGAATTGGATGTCAAAATTAAAATGATATACTATAAAGAAAAATCTATGGATTTATGAGGTAAACCCCTCCCCCCCCCCAAAAAAAGGAAAAACAAAAACCTTAACCTATGGTAGTCAGGCTATTGCATCCTAAATCAGCATGCACTACATTATAGTTTAACCCCTGTACATGTATGGAAACATTTAAGTGTGTTACCATTGGTGCCCCTTTAACATCTGGATGAATGTGAACAGTTTTTGTCTCTTCTGCATCCTGAGAATTATCTAGCATTATCATTCATTTTCAAAGTGCCAAAAAATTCCATTTACCTGTAGATTTGACATATGCATTTCCGCTAAGCATTTTTCTTGAGTAATTGTTTTCCCCCTTAATTTTAAGTCACAAAACAAGTGAATACATTAGATTTACAGAGTTAGATTTTTGGTAATTTTAACATGCATGTGTTTTGTAAAATTGCAAAAAAAAACACAGCTGTAAATACTTTTATATGGTTGAAAAGAATTATATTTATCAGAGGCTTTATGGTCATGTAACTAGGCATACGCAGGTCAAATGCTTCTGAAACCAAGTTCCATTAGTCAGGACTAACCAGGTGCTGTCTCTTGTTGGTCTCTATGTAGTCGGCATTGTTTAGCCTTGCAGAATATTATTAAGTGATAGTGGTACAAAATATCCATCCTGAACAAACTATCTGCACTTAAGTCCTTCCATGTGTTGTAATGGGAATGGAAAAGTTTAAAGTAATTATTCCAAAACATTGAAAGCAATTTAGCAATAGATTATATTGGTGATGTAAAGTAGACAATCTGGTGTCAGGGCTGCAAGGTATATCTTTCCAAACTGCTAAAAAAAAATAGTGTTTAGTTTGAATTAAAAATATAGAACAAATATTACTACAATAAAAATAAGAAAACAAAAATCCAAGCAAACGTTGTTTGAAGAAGTCGTAAATAATATAATGTAATAAAGAGGTGAATGCTTTTGTGATTAGATTGTTTCTTTATATAAATCTGTAAAATATGCTGGTAAGGAATCCCTGATAGAAAACAGACTGGGTTACGCGCTGTTGACTTGTTTGAAATATTCTTTCCTGTGCAGAATACACATAAATACTTCACTGAAAAAAATTTACTTTTTGTTAAGGGTCATCAAAATATGATGATATTTGACAATAAAATATTTATTTCCATTTGATAGCACAGGTTAATGTGGGGATTGCCAAAGTTAGCAGGCTGGTTATTAGATAAACCACATATTTGTGTGACAGATATTTTTTATATAACTTAGACACCCTTAAAAATATTGAGGACTATGGGCCAAACCATTTTATTGCATGGGTGCAAGTGGAGATGCAGTCCCTGTGATTTTCTGTTGCCCATTTACCTGCCACATATGCCAATTAAAAGCCTCAGACAACCTGATTTTTTGTTCTGATAGTCCAACTGCAATCCAATGGTCGCTGGATATATGCTATAGGTTACATGGAGCAACAGATGACTAATTTATACAACACTCGCACAGCATAGATGTAGTTATACAGCACAGTCAGCTTTGGGCAGGGGCACATGGGCAGATTTGGGGAGATTTAGTCGCCTGGCAACTAATCGCCTCATCTTCGGGGCAACAACCTCCCCGAACTACCTTCTCCATGTCTTCCATCTGCTAAAATGAAATGGAATTGCAGCGCTTCAATTTCCGAAGTTGCCTGAAGTTTCCTCGTGAGGCAACTTTGTAAATTTAAATGCCACTGCACTGGCGTTTTCTCATTATAGCAGGCGGAAGGCAGGGGGAAGGTAGTTCAGTGAGATTCCACTCGATGTTGAAGTGCTCAACATCTGTATTTTACCTTTTGGATCAGTTGCAAAACAATATATTACCCGCCCTGCCTTGCAGGACCCTTTATCGAGACTTGGTAAAGGGTCCTGCGAGGCCCAAAAGGTTGCGTTTTTATATTTGGTTTGAGTCATTAAAACTGCACAACTAACTAATTGATGTATTTTGTTAGTGTGCAGCAGTAGTCCAAACACAATTGGAAAAATAAATATTGAGCACTGAACAAAAAAATTGATGCAAAAAAAAAACCAAAATTTGACAATAACAGATTTTAACACTGACATACCAGATCCCCTTCCTAAGTAATAATAAATCAGCCCCAAATTGTACCCTTATTCAGTAATTAGTAGATGGAGAATACATCTCTAAAAGTCATCAAAGATGTAAATGAGTCACAAGAGGTAAGATGGAAACAACAATAACAAGTATCACTTTATTGAGTGAGGACAAGCCACAAATAATGAGCTGGGCTGCTTTATAATAAGTGCAAAGACCACCCAGCAGCACTTCAAGCAATGGGATTATATCAGGTGCTTACTAGCATTCTAGCTGAAGTAGGTGACCTGTATATCTGACATCAAGCGCTTTACTGTGTACCCAAGAGCAGTCATGTTTGTTGGGCTATATTTACTAAGGAGCAGCAAGATTTAAAGGTCATTCTTGTTTGCATAAGTGAGAGTCATGTTGTTCTAACGTTAACCTGATTTCATTTTTTTCTGAATGGCACGGTTC
The DNA here is from genome assembly GCA_024363595.1 of Xenopus borealis. Classification (NCBI taxonomy): domain Eukaryota; kingdom Metazoa; phylum Chordata; class Amphibia; order Anura; family Pipidae; genus Xenopus; species Xenopus borealis. The sequence continues at coordinate 90,108,344 of CM044433.1, forward strand.
CTATAAAAAGAACATTTCCAGCACAGGGTAGATGGCAAAAGAACTCATTTAACTCTGACCTTATTTCCTACAGATGTTCTTGCTTGTTCTCCAGCAAGTGATATTTGGAATGTTTCCTGGATTGTCACTGAATTAGAACATCAACAAACACCTTTTCCCTCTTTGGAACCATCAAGTTCTTTTTTAAGGAAAAATGTTCAAGGAAGCAGGCAATTTAATCTCAGCAGGGAGCATGTTTCAGATTCCAGCATCCCCTATGGCTTAATTCTTGTAAATTGTCAACGTGCAAAACAATGATTCGTATCACTTTCATTGTAATGTGGTTCCATGATGTCATCAGTAAGAGCCTTGCTTTCCAAGCACAGTTTCCAAAATGGAGGAGAAAAAAAAAGCCATGCCAAATCATCAAATGTGTTCTGCCTCAACTCATGGTTATTAGGTCTGAAAAAGTTTTATTAATGCATTATCCCATTGCAACCCTTCTTCAAGTGTTCATGAGTTGATGAGATCTGTACAGTGCCAGAGAAAAGCAGACAGACTTCATTAACATAATATGTTGGGGAAGTTTCACTTCTCCCAGTCTTTCTAGTAATTAAAACCATACATTTTATTAGGTAAACATACAAAGCATGTGTAGAGGTCATGATCTGAAGTCTTTGTTTTCTCCCCCAAAAAAAGTGTGTATTTTTGGAATAAGTCTCTGTACATTATACTTTCTTGGAACATGTCCCTACAAGGGGGAAAATGTAACAACAGCCCTCCCTAATGAAAATCCAATGTTGAAAATAGCTTTTGAGGTCAGGTATAGGTTTTTGACACTTTTCTTATGTTGTGCATTGCTGCTACAAGTATACATCATTCTTACATTTAATTATTACATTCATATTAGCCAAGAGTCTTCACACAAAAACACAATCCTCAATAATAATTCAGCAGCTTGATACAATCAGAACAAAGGAAAAGAAACAAAGGCAAACGTTTGAATACATATGTACACTGTACATGACTATGAGGAGGCATGCGTGATTCCTGTATGAATGTACTAACTCGCTTGCCATTATTAAAGCCATGCCGATAAAGAAACACACTGAGACCAATAGCTTCTTTTGATGGGCGAGGGTCGGCCCAAAAAATCGCTGTGGCGTGTTTTACCATTGTGGGTGTTAGTCTGAAAAAGATCGTTTTTTTAGGGGGGGTTTACCCTCCTTCCCCCCTACATTTCCTAATATATGGCAACACAACTATTATAGGGGGCACATGTAGGGTAATAGGACAACTTTATTTTTTTTTATTAAAGGTTTCCTGGGTGCAATGTAGTGGCTGTAACATACACTTCCATTTGAAATTTGCGCCGTATACAAATTAGGTTTCGCTAGTGTAATTGCGCTTTGTCTAGCGAAGTAACACTAGCGCAAATACGCTACCGTTCGCCGACCTGAGCGTAAATTCGCTGGCGATTTTTTCGTATCTTAGTGAATTTGCCAATATGAATTTACAAATGCTAGCCACCGCTGCCGCAGTGGGCATGTAGGTTAAGCCAATACAGCATATAACAAACGGAAAGCAAACACTTTTCCCCCGCATGCAAGCTGTAACAAAACAGCTGTACCCAATGCTGAAACTTAACAATGGAGTAAAAATGACATGCATATTTAATATAAAACATCGATCGACCACCAGAACTGACAAGAGGGTGGGTGGGGCAGTTCTAACAGCACTCCAGGATATGGAGTGAAGAGGAAGAAGGTGAGGCGTTGTAATTCTTTAAATAACAGCCCTCCCCCATCTGCTGCCTCCAATCCCCTTGCGGACTACCAGAAAGCCCTTTCCCATCTGACCACCCCTCCTTCCAGTCCCTGGCACCTTTGCTAGTCCCAGTGGTGCCCTACCAATGATATGATTTTTTCTAGGTTGAAGTAGCACTGTAGTTCTATTCATCTATTACTGTATTCCAATAATACACTTATTAGGCTTTCTTAGTAAGCCCGTATTCCTGGGTAACATTATACAGGTATGGGACCTGTTATACAGAATGCTTGGGAGCTGGTGTTCTCCAATTAAAGGGGATTAAAGGAGTTGTTTACCTTTAAATAAATTTTTACTGTGATGTAGAAATTGATATTCTGAGTCACTTTGCTATTGTTTTCATTTTTTATTTTCAGGGTTACGGTTTGTTTTTGGTAAGTAGGGTCCAAATTACCATAGCATCCATGCACAGATTTGAATAAGAAACTAGAATGTGAATAGGAGAGGTCCTGACTAGAAAGATGAGCAATAAAAAGTAACAATAACAATAATTGTTTTTAGATGGGGTCAGTGACCCCCATTTCAAAGCTGGGAAGATTCAGAACAAGGAAAATAATTCAGAAATTATAAAAAAATAAATAATGAAGATCAATTGAAAAGTTACCTAAAGTTTTACTTAAAGGTGAACCTCCTCTTTAAGCAGTCTTTATGTTATTTGGAGTGAATTATTTGCAGAGCAAGCGGTGCAATTTAGAAATAAAAACTAAACCATAAAATAATAACAGAATCTCTTTAAGGAGCAGATTTTTAAAATGTGAGATTAGAGATCTCCACGGAAAAAACTTGGCCACTTTCTATTCATTCCTATAGAAATTTTAGAAGTGCATTTATCAAATGGTGAACTCTAACTTCCACTGATGGATAAATGCAGTATGCTTCTAAAAATCCCATAGGCATGAATAGAAAGTGGGCAAGTTTTTCTGTGAAGGAGAGCTCTAATCTCCAATTTTTAGAACTCTGCCCCTTTGTCTGCTAAAATAAAAACACATAAAACCAATAGGATTGTTTTGCCAGCATCATGGGTTCATGCCTGTTGGATTGAATTCATGTTTACATTATTTTTTTTTAGTAGCATTAAGGTATGGAGATCCAAATTTTTAAATTAGCCTGTCATTGAATGGAAAAGCCTTCACAGTATCAGTCTGACAGAGTTTTCAGGCCAGATACGCTGTGGTGTGTGTGTGTTTAATTAGGTTGGTCTTCTAAAAGTGTTCTTTCAAGTGGTCAAATCTTTAAGAAACATTCCATAAAAATGCAGACTCCACTGTACTCAACTTTGGGTATCGTTTACAAAGCTGTGACTAAAAGCAGCTCTCAGGGAGGCAGCAAATACAGGCCCAGTAGCTGTAGTCTCTTATTGTAGTGACAGGCACTATGGGCATAAGCAAACACTGGCAAGTGATGACGTGTCAGATATAGCAGTGCTTTCTTTATCGGGGCTTGTTTGCTGACCAGAGCTTTCTGGAGCAGACTTTCCCTCAATGCAAGTCACAGGGATATTGATCCTGACTGATAGTCCAAATTACATTTATCTTAAACCAACAAGTCACAAGTGAAGAGGGAGCCGCTTGTTTCAAGGTCTATGCCACCAACACTTGATCTTGGGCATATATTTGCGTGTGTATGTATATATATATATATATATATATATATATATATAAAATCCGAAAAATTTAGGTGCACACTGGGGTTTGTGATATTAGTAAAAATTCATAATTTACTCATCATACTTAAAAACAGGAATTGGTCGACGTTTCGGTCCCTTCCTCAGACCTTTTTCAAGACACATTAGGTAGCACCTGGGTATTTACTCAATGACTGGTGTGCGCTGGAACTTTTGAACATTGTATATATATATATATATATATATATATATATATATATATATATAGATAGATAGATAGATAGATATTTATATTATGAAAAGTACTGTTACGTTGTTAAAAAAAAAAAGCAGTGGAATGCAATCCAAAAACTCAATATATACATAAGTGCTACGTTTATAAATCAGTCATTTCTTAATTGGGCATCTTCTCCATGTGGCAATAACATTGCTTTAATTAGCCAAAAGTCATTTAAAATGTTAAATGTTTTACTTCTTAAAATCTATAGCTGATTCACCAGAAAAAAACTTGCCAAGTAAATGCTAGGAGGTTTCTATAGTAGTCAGTGGGAATATTCATAGACAATTATATTTATTTCTTAAAACATTTTCAGGTTGGAATATGAATGAAACAATGTGATTCTCTCTGGTGTAAGGCGACTTCTTGAAAGTCCATGAAAAAACACAAACAACTATTCGGTTCAAGTTTTTTATTTAACAAGCTAGTGGCTGAATGAAAAAAATGTGAAACGTTGTTTGTTTTTTGTCCCAGTTTAGGCCTGTAAAAGTATGACTAAAACCCTAGATCCCAGGCCAAGCTTTTTTATATTTATTTTCTATATCTAATCCTGACCCAGTGATACTTGCAATCCTAACTAAAAGAAAACAATTTATCCTATGCCTAGTATGCCAGTGAAAAAACATGGTGATGGCTATTCTCAAACTACCTGGTATGGATCCAAGTAGAATCCTGTGAGCCCTTGTATCCTCTCGTTTTCAGGACCAAGGCTTTCAGAAAGGTAAAGAAGAGAAAAAGGAAGACTACAAAAGACAAGAAGAGAGAATAAAAGGATGAAAGAAAAGAAAGCAATGAAGGGGAAAAGTGGAAAAAAAGAGAAAAGAGTGGGGTAGAATAAATAAGGGCTGTGACTAGCATGCAGTCTAAAGGAGTATTTGTGCTTGGTATTATGCAACAATTACTTGTCTCCAAGCCAGGAATTCAAAAATAAGCACCTGATTTGAGGCTACTGGAAGCAAGATCCAAGGGGCTGGTGAGCTTTCAGAAAGGTAATACACCATATAAATATATATATGGTGTATTTGAGTATAATGCTCTATACTCCATTGCAATTTGTACCAGAACAGCATTGTCTAGTTCATACTAAAAAATTAATTAAAAGATTAAATAAACCTTCAACCAACACCTGCATAGGGGTATTTGTGCAGTACAGGAGCTGGGTGTATTTTTGCTTGTGTTCAGTTAACTGAGTAGATAGAAAGGCATGTGACTGGAGCAAGGAGCTACTGTTTGTGTCCTTTATCAGGTTTGTAATTAGTGGCTCAATTCAAGTATTGATTTAAAGGAATGTCTTCATAAACAAATACTCCTCTAATCTCAGCAGTGCTGTCCAAAAACTGCAAACAATTTCAGGCATTATACGTGCAACAAAAGCACACTTTGGCTGAGTGGTGCCATGATGGCTAAGTAGTCAGGAAAAGATTAAGAACAGAATTTAGTACTTGTAAAACAAAAAAGAAATCCTGCAAATACAGGCCGAGTGCAATGTAAAATGAATGACTTCATTGTCAGGCTGTATTTACTTCCAAGCAATTAAAACAATGATATTGGAAATACACACGTATAGGGGCACATTTACTAAAGAGAGAATTGTCTTTTTCTGACGAATTTTCACAAAAAAAGACAATTAGCAGCGACAATGCCTATTTACTACAAGTCGATCAACAAATTTTACTAGCGAATCAACTTGTCCCTGGCAAACATTCACTGCTTTTCAACAGGTGAATTTTCGCCAATGCAAACAATCGTAAACCTGCTAATTTATCAAAGTGTGAACATTTCAGCTTGTTACCCTTTTCACCAAAATCTATTTCGCCAGGTTCTGACTAGCAAATTAGTACAATGAAGCTACAGCCTCAACATTATTATGTCAGTGACATCATATCCTGTATTCCATAGTCATAAGCAAAAGTCTAAACACTGGCATTTTGTCATATTTAAAGTGGGATTATGCTTACAAGTTGTAACTGTGAAAAATATCTTATTACACTTTTTTTACACAATTTGAAGCTCATGCCATGTTATTTTTAGGGTGGGCTCATGGCCTAGGACAACAAAGGATGTCTGTCTTCACTTTGCTTCCTTGGACATTTTTAATAAATAGTCCACTTCCAGCATCACTATATATGACCTTTATATTCATTACTGAATTTAAACTGGCGTAAATGCAAGTTAACAAAGTTTTGCTAGGAAGAATGTAACACCAGAGAAAGTTTGTTATCAAATTTTGTGCAAATCACCGCTGACATAAGAACTCCAACTTTTTTGCCGAAAACAATGTTTGACGTAGTTGTACGAAGACTGGCGGAGGCTTTCGAAGTGAGAATTCGGTTCACATTGATCCTTTTAATTTCTCAAAGATTTTGTTTTTAACATAACTATTACTTAATTATAAAAATGCATGTATTAATCACCTTAATCATTTCCGCTTATACTGCACTGGAACATTTGAGAACACGGTGACACAAGACAATTTTGAATCCCATGTGACCTTAAATCAAAAAATGAAATGCTATAAATAAAGCCAAATTTACCCAGTGCCCTAAACTATAATAAATCATATAAACTTTACTTTACACTAGGGCAAAGATTCCAGCAAATGATCCACTATACTGTCCTAACCCCTTCCTAACCCAAATCCTCAGAGTAGTCTAGCGTGGACCTCTCCCCTTTTTTGGGAGTAACCCTTACCATGTCCTTTCAATTACCTGTTAGATGTACCCAGTTACACCTCCACACAGCCCAAACGCCATTTAAATTAGATTAGAAGTAAGAATAGGCATAAACTGCAGTGTAACTGCAAATGGTGCTTTATTTGCCACACAACATGTTTCGAGCTTGTGAGGCTCTTTGTCAAGTGTGCCATTTAAATTAGCCAAAACTCCATATAAATTAGCCTAAACTCCATATAAATTAGCCCAGACTCCATATAAATCTGCCCAAGGCTCCTATAATTTATAGAATAGCAGTAAGTGTCAGCCAAGAAGAGAGGCTCAAATATCCAAAATACTCTCGGTCGGCAGAACTGGATGATGATAATGAGTGTTCGATGCCTGGGTGCTTCCAGCAGAGAGAGTAGATATAAGTTGAAATAGGCGAGTACTCTCAGGTCTTAAAGTTCAATCAAAAGGTGAAATTTATTGGAAACAAAAAACTGACGTTTCGGCTAAACCTATAGCCTTTCTCATATATATCTATATTATATAATATATATATATGTATATATCTTTGATAAAGGCCCCAATGAGGGCTGAAATGTTAGATACACGTTGGATATCACTTGGTTCACATAATTTTGGAGTGCTGGTCCATTTTGATACACACACCTCCACTCTTTCAAACAATCTGTATATGCCCATAGCTATACTAACTGTATAGTTTAGTATCAAAATAGCCTTTGAAATTATGTCTGTCCAAGCAAACATCCAAGCCCCTCTTACAAGCATCAACAGAATCAGCCATCACAACATCACCCGTCAGTGCATTCCACAACCTCACTGTCCTGACTGTGAAGAACCACCTACGCTGCTTCAAATGAAAGTCCTTTTCTTCTAGTCTGAAGGGGTGGCCTCTGGTGAGGTGATCCTCTTTATGGGTAAAAATGTCCCCTGATATTTGTCTATAATGTCCTCTAATGTATTTGTAAAGTGTAACCATGTCTCCTTGCAAGTGCCTTTTTTTCCCAGAGAAAACAATCCCAACCCGGACAGTCTACCCTCATAATTTAAGTCTTCCATCCATATAACCAGTTTAGTTGGATGTCTCTGCACTCTCTCCAGCTCATTTACATCCCTCCTAAGGACTGGAGTCCAAAACTGCACTGCATACTCCAGATGAGGCCTTACTAGGGATCTATAAAGAGGTATAATTATGTTTTCATCCCTTGAGTTTATGCCCTTTTTTATGCAAGAAAGAACTTTATTTGCTTTAGTAGCTACAGAATGACACTGCCCAGAATTAGAAAACTTGTTATCTATAAAAACACCAAGATCCTTCTCATTTAAGGAAACTCCCAACACACTGCCATTATGCCTGTATAACTTGCATTTATATTATTTTTGCCAAAGTGCATAACCTTGAATTCATCAACATTGAACCTCATCTTCCAGTTTGCTGCCCAGTTACCCAACTTAAGGTGGCCATACACGGGCCAATAAAAGCCTGCCGACAGACATAGTTGGAAGTTTATCAGCCTGTGAGTGGGGCCCTCCGATGGGTGTCCCCGATCGATATCTGGCTGAAAGTCGGCCAGATGTCGATCAGGCAGTATTAAAAATCCCGTCAGATCGTGGCCGCATCTGTTTGTTGATACGGTCCCGTGATGCATCCACCCATATCCGCGTCATTCTGATCCGATCGTTGGGCTCTAGGGCCCACGATCGGATTAGCCCTGTATTGCCAAATGAGCGGATCTCTCCGTGTATGGCCACCTTTAGGCAACTCACTCTGCAAAGTGGCAACATCCTGCATGGAACCTATAGTTCTGCACAATTTTGTATCATCTACAAAAATAGAAACAGTACTTTCAATGCCCACATCCAGGTCATTAATTAACAAGTTAATTAACAAGTTGAAAAGCAAGGGACCTAGTATAGAGTCCTGTGGTTCTAAGAACACTGGTCCAATTAGAAAATGTTCCATTTACCACCACTCTGTGTAGTCTATCTTTTAGCCAGTTCTCTATCCAGTTACAAATACTATGTTCCAGGCCAACATTCTTTAATTTAACCAGTAACTTTCTTTGTGGCACTTTAGCTTTATGCTTTAGCGAAGTCTAAATCACTTCCACGGACATCCCAGAATTGAGGTATCTGCTTACCTTCTAATAAAAAGAAATTATTTATACACACACACATATATATATGTGTGTGTGAATATGCACTGATGCATTAAAGGCAATTTAGTCTTTGCAGCTTGTGTGTTTTAATTTCATAGTGTTTTTTGTGCCTCCCAGTCATGGCATGGTTAAGTTGCAGGTTACACTTCAGAAATGAGGGCATTTTTCCCTGTGCCTGATCAAGGTCAAATCTCTATTAAAATGCCCTTAGGTTCTCATTCTAGAGAAATGAACTGGTAATACATTTGGCAAGTTAATCTGTGGATTGCCTTCTCACATAAGACCAGCTGTTACGCTTCTAAGTACAAGCAGTATTTACCTCTAATAATGAAATGACTAAATAAAATGCATTGGGTGGGGGGGGGGAATCCTACATAGTTTCCATCTCCTGAAGTATAATTACAGATTCAATAATCTGATTTGTCTGAACTGTCAGAAACAAGAAGATCATCTGGAGCCCATATGAAAAAAAATGTATACAGTTTACCTATTCCAGTTAGTCTTCACCCGTGTGAGTTAGGGTTAAATGTAAATGTAGCACGAGGGTTATTGATGTATATATGATTACTTTAATTCACCCCCTAAACCATTTAAATCAGCACAAGTAACAATATGAAAGGTCCAGTTACTAAGCCATCAGCGACAAATTTGTTTTCTGTCTTCTGCTTGCTTTTGTTATGGATGCCCCAAGTTCAGTGCATACGCTTGCTACTTTATATGTGCTTCAATCAAAGTCAACATTCTACAGTGTGCAGTCAGTTATACCACCCCAGCCTTCTTAAACAACGACCACTTCTTAATAAGAGTGGCTTTTATAGGGACAGTTGGGAGGTGCATTTAAAGTATTGGCTATTGCTGTCTCATGGTAGATATAAGCTTGGCAGCAATGACAACCTTTGCATAAGTGAGCTACAGAGTAAACAGACAAACTACTCCTCAATCCTATAATGTTTTTCCATCGCTGAATCCAAGTGAGTTTATTTGAGGCCATAGTTGCTAGTGTCATGTGTGAAGAAAGGTGATGCAGAGAAGTGAAAAACCTAAAGGAAAAAAAAGGGAAATGGAGTAAGCAGAAGCAAAGTAGTCATGGGGGCAAATTCACTAAGATCTGAAGTTGCGGCAGCGACAGCTTTGTCGCACTTTGCCAGACGAAGTTTCACCAGAGCTAGGCAAATTCACTAAAATGCAAAGTTACGCTCAGGGAGGCGAATGGTAGCGAAATTGCGCTACTATTACTTCGTCAGTTGTAACAAAAAGTTACACTAGTGATGCCTAATTTGCATACGGTGTCAAGTTAAAGTATAATGGACGCCAATATATTACACTACACAAGCCCAGGAAACCTTTACTAAATAAATTAAAGTTGTTCTATTGCCCTACACATGTGCCCACTGTATAGTTGAAATGTGGGGGGAAGGAGGGTACCCTAAACAAAATGTATGATCTTTTTCAGCCTATCACCCTTAAAAAAGTAAAAGATGCCAGCGTTTTTTGGGACTTAGAAAAAATTTCAGCCTTTATTTAAGAAACTCCTATCTATTCTATTGGACTTCGCCTGATCTGAATTGGCGAAGTCAAGTCTTGCACAAGAGGTAATGTTCAGTAAAATCCTCATCTTAGTGAATTAGCGTAGTTACGTCCCTTCGTCAGTGCGAACTTTGCCTGGCGTAAGGGTGCAAAGTTGCGCTAGATTCCGTCTACTTCGCTAGCGAAGTTACGCCTTAGTCCAAGCGCTGGTCCTGCTCACCACCCGCAGGCACGCCTTGCATCTCTATCCATCGCTCCTCCTAAATGCGTGGACATGCGGTAATTTGTGCATGCACACATTTGTGGTTTTGCCTTGGGCAGCTGGCAGCAGCTTTGCCACTGTAAAGAAGCCAGCACTCAAGATCAAAGCAGAGAAAGTGCTTCTATTCAGTGGAACCACCTAACAAATTTTTGAGATACTGCTAAACCAAAATTCCTTTACTACTTTCATCTGCTGGCTTCTCTCTATAGTGGAATCTGCCTAGTGACCAGTTAATTTAGTGAAGGCAAAGAGCCAGTGAGAAAATATAACTATAATTTTATGCTTAGCTTGTTGTAAGTCCCGGCAGCTCCAAATCATTAATGTATATACAGCTAGGTTTTTCCTTTAGAACTTTAGTGCAACTATTTTTAATTATGACACTACTATATTTGACAGAGCTCTTAAACAACAGTAACAATTACACCAAGAATAATCTATTTCTGTGAGAAATTATTACAAAAACATCAGGTCCATATTTAGCATATTTATATTCCCCCATGCAGTAAACATAGTCCATCTTAGGATATGTGGGAAGAGAATTCCATTCAGTGGGAGAGGAAGACATGCACATGTGCACATCCTTCACTGATAAGGAAAAGCAAATAATCTGTTAGATAATGGGGGTCATATCTCAGGGCAAAGTTCACAGCTCTCAGGCACAAGAGCCTAAGTGTATGAAGGCATCTGAGCGGTGACTCCTCTTATGACAGTATCAATGAGATATTCCTACCTCTTGTTTGTCCTCTTTATGAAAATATCCATGTTATTAAGCTATCAGTATTAGGCAGACTTGCAGTCCTTTCCAAAGTTGTTATTAACCCAACCACTGGCTGAGGTGTTGTAACACATTGCAAAGTTGTTATTCATACAAGGAATGGCACCACAACCACAATGCTATTATTGTCTGCTAAAGAGGCCAAGTGGCCTGGAGTGCACTTCAAAGACAGTTTTATATAACACTTATGATGAAGGGGTTAAAATAGAACAAAGCAAGCTGGTTATATAGTGTCTGTAGCTGTAGAACAGTCACTTGAAAGAGAACTTTCACTAGAGCTGATTTCATATAGTACTAAGCTGCTTGACCCATGTGCATGGTTGCTGCTGAGGGAGCCTAGTACAGTTATAAGATAATGTATCTCACTGCCAGGAACACTTGTTTCCAAAGATCCATGGACCTGTGAGGAAAACGTGAACAAAGTCTGCCTTATGTTTACTGGATTCACAAATGATCACAGTTAAAATTATATTAAATTACGTCAATATTTTATATATCATTAAAAATGAACAGATTGTGCCATCTTCCATCCAAGAACAAGAAACTTAGGTCAGATATATTGATAATCCACTTTCTACCCTTCCACTGCTTCCTTATGAGCTACAATAGATACATTGATAATCCAATTTCTAACCTTCCAGTGCTCCTTTATGAGATACAATAATATAATAAGCTAAAAATCCAGCTAAAAATAATCTGTCACAGGGAAACTTTTTTCCCCCAAAAAAAACAGTTAATAGTGCTGCTGCAGCAGAATTCTGCACATGGAGCTAGATATTTTGCTAGTTTCTCAGGTGCCCTCAGATATGTGACTTATGCTTTGATAAACTTCTGTTTTTCTTTACTGCATCACTGCAAGTTGGAGGGACGGCTGCCCACACACCAATATTACAGCTAAAAATAATTTGTTACATACCAAAGTTCATCAAGTTCAGCCCCTTCAGATGAAACCCAGCTTCCACCCACACTGACCCCTCCACACAATCACATAAATGATACATACCAATATCCATACTCAGTGCTGTGCCATGCCAGCTGGCTGCATCGCCCCTGTGCTCCCACCTCACAAGGACGTACAGGGGAGTGCATGCGCATTCACAAATGAGAGTGTGCCGCCCTGCACGCGTATGTGCAAACCAGCTGCATGTGTATGTGCAAATTAGCTCAGCCATGCACTAGCAATCGTGAGTGGATTGGTGTGCAATAGCAGCATTTGCTTGGCCCCAACAATCAAGTTACACTGCTGGACTAGGGGTAGGTGACATGGAAGGTACATACCTGGTGCCCACCAATCTTTGCATCCTAGGCACTTGCCTCTCCTGCCTACCTCCTGTTACCTCAATACATTTGTAGATCTTAGTATCACAATAGTCTTTGCTATTATGCTTTTTAAAGCATTAACAGAATCAGCCATCACAACATAATCCAGCAGTGCATTCTACAATCTCACTATCCTCACTTGAAGAACCACCTATGAAAGTTCTTTTCCTCTAGTCTAAATGGGTGGCCTCTGGTGTGGTGATCCTCTGCAATTTGTCTATAATGTCTTCCAATATCCTTGTAAACAGTTATCATGTCCCCTAACAAGCACATTGTTCTCCAGAAAAAACAACCCCAACCTTGACAGTCTACTCTCATAATTTATGTCTCTCCATTTCTCTAACCAGTTTAGTTGCCCATCACTTCACTCTCTCCAGCTCATTTATATCTCTCTTAAGGACTGGAGTCCAAAAATGCACTGCATACTCAAGGTGAGGCCTTATCGGGGACCTATAAAGAGGCAATATTGCATTTTCATCCCTTGAGTTAATGCCCTTTTTCATGCAAGATAGTACTTTATTTGTTTTTAATAGCCACAGAATGGCACTTCATGGAATTAGACAACTTGTTATCTACAAAAATCCCCAGATCCTTCTTAGTTAAGGAAATTCAAACACACTGCCATTTAGTTTATAACTTGCATTTATATTATTTTTACTAAAGCAAAAAAGCATGTAAGTACTCACTCAAAGTCAAATGAAATAATCCAAAAATAACCAAAATATAAATGAAAAAAATCAATCCGTTTATTAGGACATATAGACAGATGGCCTAACGCGTTTCGTGCTTATTGGGGCACTTACTCATAGGTTGTGACCCATGGACTGGGGTGAACTGTAAGTACAACCTCTGTTTTTTCATTTTTGGAGCCTTCCACATATGATATTATTATTATTATTGTTATTGGATATTTTGTCTCCCTTTTGTTTATATTATTTTTGCCAAAGTGCATAACCTTGTATTTAACAACACTGACCCTCATTTTCCAGTTTGCTGCCCAGTTTTCCAATTTAGTCAAATACTGTAACTCTGCAAATGGAACTCTTGAATGGAACTTATAGTTCTGCACAATTTAGTATCACCAGCAAAAATGTAAACAGCACTCTCAATGCCCATCTCCAAACAGGTTAAAAAGTAAAGGACCAAGTACAGAGCCCTGCAGAACTCCACTAACAACACTTCTTCAATTAGAAAATGTTCCATTTACCACCACTCTGAAAGGGTGCCAAAAATTAAAGCTGTCTGCCTGCTGTCCCTCAGTCATATAGATTACTAGAACAAACCCGCTCTTCAAAGTTACAAAGGAGGAGAATGCACCTTGGTGAAGCAATAAAGGTGTATAATACTATAGATATGGGATCTCTTATCCAGAAATCCAGTATCAAGGAAGATATGGATTATGGGAAGGACTACTCCATTTCTTTGTAATGATAAAATAGCCCTGTTCACTGAATCATAACTAAGTTGAATAACTTGATAGTAGTGGCAAAACAATCAGATTTGGTTTATTTAACATTTTAATGCTTCTAAAAAGACTGAAGGTATGTTTATCCAAACTATGAGAAAACCACAAGCCCTACTCATTCCAGCTACTATATCCCATGCCTGTATTTGATTTTTGGCAGGCAAACCAGGGTTATTTTAACTTTAGTCTTCTGCCTCATTAGTGTAAATGTTGCTGAACATTGCCATTCCAAAAAGAATTGGTTTTCAAAAATTTATACCAATAACTTTATTTATAATCCTTCCCATAGAAGCACGGGGCACAATAAATTTGACCCAGTGGGACAACTGATTAGCTTAAAAGGCACAGGCACCGATACTGTTTAATGCACAAGGCCAACAGTAAGTAGAAATAACACAAGGAATCTGCTCCTGGTTTCAACAAGATGGTTACCGTTGTTACAGGCACTCTATTCTCTGACCGACTTAAAATTAGTTAATTTTAAACATCCATTAATTGAGACAGCTAATTACATCTCTGTCACTAAATATCCTACAAGATAGAAAACGAAGGGAATCCTTTACCAACAGAATGCACTAACAGGCAAATTCCTTAAAGGCTGCTTTAGTTCTGTTTACTTTGCGGATATAAGAGAAAGTTTTATTTAGAGAGACACAGAACCATGTATTTGTCTTTTAAGGAGTGCTTGCTCACTGTCTTTGTGTATAGGGGGCCGTTTGTACAAACAAAGAACAATCAGGTACCTAAAAGGATTTTGTAGCCTGTGCAGCCAGTGCATATTAAATCAACCAGACGTGCCTCCATCTTGCATAAAGAGATACCGTCATGGGAAAGTTTTTTCAAAACGCAGCGCCTAGCTAGGAACGCCGTGACTGCAGGGAGAGAGGCAGCAGCCTTATCTATCCCCCCCCCCCGTGCGTCCGCCTAGTGGTGTTGTCATCGGCAGGCGCCATAAAGGAACACGAGACAAGGGGAGAGCAGTGTCATTTCCTGCCTACCTCCCCTATGCAACACGCACCAGGTAGGAAAGCTTGATGACAGTAGCATCCGACCTACCCCTTTTATTTTTGATTATGATGAAAAGCTTCTCATTATGTTACTCTGTTAATGTATTATTATGTTATTGTTCTGCAAAGTGATTGTCACGGCGGGAAAAAGTTTTGATCCTTGCCTTAGCATTATTGTGAAAAGAATTGTTCTCACATGCCTGTTGCTCTTGCAATGGCTGGAATTGGTGTTCTTTGTTTTGAGCTGAAAATGATTATATAATAAAGGGTTAAGTTGGTTATATAAATATGTGTTTATAAATGTGCAAGGATCATGTGAAGAAAACATGACAAAAAAGGTGTTGGATTGATTTTCTTCCCTGCAGTCTCAGTAAATAGTGCTGCTCCAGTAGACTTTTGAAATACATTTCTCAAAAGAGCAAGGAGATTTTTTTATATTTAATTTTAAAATCTGCCACAAGGCTAGACATATTGTCAATTTCCCAGCTGCCCCCAGTCATGTGATTTGTGCTCTGATAAACTTCAATTCAGCACCGATTCTAATGAAGATGCCGCCCCTACCCTCGCCTGCTTACCTATTGGGAGGGGAGGCATCTGAGGCAGGAACACTATTGCAGAGAGCGCAACTGCGCTCTCTCCCACTAGTAAAGTCAAATTTCTGGTTTTAACACCAGAAATTCGGCTCTTAGAAGTACCAGGAGCAGCTTTTTTCCGCCCCTGGAAACTTAACTGGTGCAGCTGCCTGAGGCGAGCGCCTGCTTCAATCACTCTTTACTGCTACACTGCAAGCTGGAGTGATATCACCTCCAGCAATAGAACAATGGGAAGGTAACCAGATAACAGCTGCCTGCTACATATAAGAATAGCACTCAATAGTAAAATCCAGGTCCCACCACGACACATTCAGTTACAATGAGTAGGAGAAACAACAGCCTGCCAGAAAGCAGTTGCATCCTAAAGTGCTGGCTCTTTCTGAAATCACATGACCAGGTAAAATGACCTGAGATGGCTGCCCCCACACCAATATTACAACTAAAAAACTACACTTGCTGGTCCAGGAATTAAATTTTATCCTGTAGAGTGAACAGTGTAATTTATAAATAAAAACTACATCATAAAAATCATGATAGAATCCCTTTAAGCAACCAGTAAATGTAGTTTGAGCATCCAATCTGAAATTGTCTCATTGGCTATGCCAATAGTAAGGACTTTTGAAGACTTTCTCCAATGAAACAATGCAAGGAAAACCCCAGAATACCCCCACTGCTCAAGGCATGTGCTAATTCTCAGGCACACTTGCACCAGTGAGCTTATGCCAGTCACTATACACATCAAAGCAGGCACAACTGGCTAATAATGCTGGATCACAAACACCTTTGTAAATAGTTTAGGTTCATTTTGCTCCCATTTTTGCACCCATTGATATTCCTAGTGATTATAAATTATCCCTGCAATATTCCAAATGTTATGCAAGTTTTCAACATTATAATAGCTCTACCATTGTTATTATTATACATATTACTTGTAAATAGTGATGAGTGAATTTATTCAC
The DNA here is from genome assembly GCA_024363595.1 of Xenopus borealis. Lineage (NCBI taxonomy): Eukaryota > Metazoa > Chordata > Amphibia > Anura > Pipidae > Xenopus > Xenopus borealis. Next base: position 90,124,796 of record CM044433.1, read on the forward strand.
CAGGTGCGAATTTGCGGTGAATTCCCGCGATTCGGCGCCTGTGAAAATTCGTGAATTTTTCGCCGAAATGGGATAGATCCCCCCATCACTACTTGTAAACATGCAAAGCATTTTTAAAGCAAATACTGCAAGAAATTTCCATTCATGTATGTTTTTAGTTTATTTTAGCCCATGCCAGCAAGTTAGCTATTTACATCGCACATTCTCGCCTATATTTTATATATTTTGCAGCTTCATGTCAAACAAATTTAGAGTTGCACTATAAAAAAAAGTGTGCATTTGTTGTTCGACGGTGCACAGAAAAAGTAGTGAAACGTCTTACTGAGCAAGTCCAGCTGTTTTAGAATGACTTATATTAATTAATTAATTAATTAATTTTTTTTGGAACTTTTTTTTATTTAAAAAGCTGACTTTGTTACAACTACTAAAATAGCTAAACAAACAAATCATTCAGTTTAATGTTCCAATAAAATTTAAAGCTAGAAAAGAAGTAGCCCTGATCAACAGTGCAATACATTAGTTGTGATTTATGAGGAATTTTACAATATAATCTTTTACACAGGCATATTACCCTTATAAACAGCATTATGGGCCACAGAATTATGATGGAGGACTGTTTTGAAGTTTAAATCCTCCGGATATTCTTAAATAATTGCTTACGAACAAGCAGTAAATAAACCTTATCATGGTCGGCACAATCACAAAAGATCCTAATACATTACCTAAGGAAAGTCAGGCCTTTACATAAAGCCTTTACAAGGAACAAACTGTAATGTGTAAACTATGCAGCTCAGGCTATTAGTGAATCTGAAACATTACCTGTATAGTACTGTGAAACATTTGTGATATCATATACAAGGACAAAATGTAGTCAGGAATTTGTTTTTTAATGTGAAGTAAAGGCAAATTAGTCTTGTTGTGCTTATGCTGGTGTGCAAAAAAACATTTGGATTAGAAGGCAGTCCAGTAACTATATACCAGCGGATTTATTTCCAGTATTCATCATACAATAGAGGTACGGATGTCATTACTGCCAGGGTTAAAAATCATTGCTACAGGGTAGAAACAAACACAGTGATTATTAGATAATAATTAGTACGTAACCTCTTCCCTTGTGTTTATTTTTAGTAGTAACTTATCTTCCAGACTGCTTGGGACCTGGGACATAAGGGATCGCCATAATTTGGATCACCATACCTTATGTCTAATAAAAATCATTCAAACATTAAATAAACTTAATAGAATTATTTGCCACCAATAAGGATTAATGATATGATAGTTTGACTCAAGTACAAGGTGTTGTTTTATTATAACTGAGAAAAAGGAAATCATTTTTTAAAAATGTAATTATTTGCTTAAAATGGGAGATGGTCTTCCATAATTTGGAGCTTTCTGGAGATCAAGTATTTTGAATATGGATCCTATACCTGTGTTTATTGTGTATGATAGTATTGGTATGTGTATTGTCAACTTAGAGATCTCCCATGGGTTGGAAGTCCAGCAGAACTGTTTTGTGTTGATTTGAAGATGGCAACATAAAGGGCATTGGTCTTTCGGTCCTACAGCAGCTTCAAACCAATGTCACTTGTAAAGCTTGGAACAAAGATGTATATAAGGTCATTTATTACCAGGTGCAAGTTTCATCTTAATTTTAGCAACCCATAACAACCAATCAAAAAGTAGCTTTTAGTTGTCTGTTCTTCAAGAGTCATCCAGTTGCTATAGGTCAATAGACCTGGGATACAGTTTGTTCCATTTTGTTAACAGTAATGCAGCTTACATTTCTAAGCTTTCTGGATAATAGATTCTGTATCAACTTAATATAAACTAAAATGACTGGCATGAAGGTTTACTCCAAGTGGATTTTTAAAAAAAGCACTAACACAAACTCATTTCTACCAATGAGAAGCAAAACCTTCTACACATTAGTGATGGGCGAATCTACCCAGTTTTGCTTCGCCTAAAAATTTGCGAATTTCCAGCGAAATTTGCGGAAAAATTTGTGAAACGAGTCGCGGCACGTTTTTGACGCGCGACTCGTTTTTTTAGCAAATTTTCGCCGACGTTTCGCGAATTGCGGGAATTCGCCACGAATTCGCCCCGGGTGAATAAATTTGCCCATCACTACTACACGTTAATAGGTGTACTGCATTTGTGTATTCATGCACACATCAGATGTCACCATTTCAGACTAGCAGATCTGAAAATGTGAAGATTTCCATGCTAAAAATATTTTGAATTTAATGTACATTATAAAAAAATACCACAGTATCTTGATGAAAGTCAGGAACTGCTATTGTGTGGCAAGAGGAACCTATTTGACTAGGTCTAGAAGATTACCGGTTCCTAACTAGTAACTATGTCTCCATCTCATTTGTCAGTTTCTTCCCCTTACTCTGCAAACAGTTCATACATCATAGGAAAATAATAACATAACACCTTTTGCCAATGTAGCTGTACTTATTAAAACATAACACTTTTATATACTAGCAATCTGTACTGTAATGTTACAGTCCCTTTAAATGACTTTGAAGCTTTATAGATCCACTTTATATGATTTTCGTGAACTCATAAAAGACAGCTAGGTTTCACTCAGTAAAATCTATAGGAGTACATGCCGGAGGCTGCCTTGAAAAGGAGCTAACACCTGTAAAATGCGGTTAATGCTTTAAAAAAAAGTGTTTTGTTTTGCAGGAGCTGCGAATTGGGCAGCATTGAGGGTTCCCTGTTTTGACAAACAGCTGGAAAGGATCACCTTTACAGCCTTCTGACACACAGAATTACAGATATCCATTTATATGTTTCTGCTTTCTGGCTTCTTTAGTGTGGTCAGAATACTGCTTGCTTTGAAATTCACGGTTCCTAAAATAGTTGGTGGTTGGAATTTAAACTTTCTGTAAAGTAAGCAAAAAGTGCCGCCTACATAATAATTTACACGTACAGTTATATGACAATTTTAACGGAATATGCAGCTTATCGCAAGTATACAACCACATCAGATTGTAAGCGTCAAGCCTATTGAGAGTGGTTCCAATAGTAGTCAGCATTTTATTATGCAAGAACAACACTATAAAAGGAGCAGGCCATGCAATCACAATGCAGTTGGGGAATACACGCAAATAAAGCTGTAGCACTGTTTCATCGCAGCTGGTAAAGCCATTTTGGGGAAAAAAAAACAGATTTGCCATACCATTGTGGCTTTGTGTGCGAAAGAAAAATTGACATGCTCCACAAATAATTCATGTTGGCTACCCTGTCACCACACACCAAGGAAAAAAAATTAAAGAATATACTGTCAAGCAAACCAGGTCCAAGGCAGGGATGTATTTACCATATAGTCACTGAAGGGCCTGTGTCTAGGGCAGCAGATGCCTATATGGTAAATAAAATTAACAACCCACCTCCTGCCACCAGACACTTTCCTTTGAAATGTGAGGGCCAAGGTGGGGGTAGGGAGCAGAAGTGACGTCGCAGTTTATGTCCCTGTGCAATGCAGTGACAGACGCAAAGAGATCTGGTGCTGCTCCTCTAAGCTGTCTCAAGGATGAGATCTATTATCCAGGAACATTGAATGTTCTGAAAACTGGCACTGCCTATGTTCCTTTTCCCTCTTGTGCCTGGATTGCCCAGTAGAACTACAGCACAACAATTCTATTGCATTAATAGTGATGGGCTAATTTATCTGCCTGGGGCCAATTTGCTGCGAATTCCAACGATTCGCGTAATGCCAGGAAAAATTTGCCAGCGTCTTGTTTTGGACGCGGGCGTCTGTTTTTTAGATGCTGGCAATGTGAGCAGGCATCCAAAAACGGACCCCCGTGTCCAAAACGAGGCACGGTGGCGTTTCGTCAATTTTTCGCTGTTTTGAGAGTATCTCTGTAAATTCGTGAAAAATTCAGTGAAGGAAATGCCCCAGATTCGCCCATCACTAATCATTAATCATAAAATCTATGATCTACATCTATTTACCCAGTCTTGATTTTTACTGTGAACTGTTCCTTTAAGTCTTTCATAAGCCATAATCACCCATGCTATGCAGATTCTAAAAAATACAGACGGAGGTCACCAGGGCAAGAAACAGCAGCTCCTCCATGCTGTATAGAAGAGATGAGGTTGTGAATAGTAACACATACAATTGCTTATTAGTCTTATCTGAACTTGTTAATTTATATTTTTTAAGGCCTTCAACTGTACATTAGTGTCAAAGTGGCAGAGAGAATGGAATTTGTTCAAAATGCCTAAAAATAGATAATTTAGCATCCTTTATTGTGATAACATATTCAAATATTTAAGTGAAGTTTTGCACTTCTGCAGACCAAAGCTGCTTATATACTGAATTTAAAGAGAAAAGCAAATTGAACTGTGACAAAGACTAGCTTTTAATATTTACAGGATTTTATTATTTCACCAGTTTTTATATTGGAAGATTTTGCTTTTACTTACAGATATAGTTAGCCATTATAAATATTAAAGGGAACATAATTCTATTTTTTGGTCTCAATCAGCTAAATATTTTCAACAGTTTTAACATAAATTTCAAAATAATATTTGCCTGTCCCTGTCTGCACTTCTGGTTGTTACTCTTGAAACAAATCAGTGGAAAGTTCAGATAGGGCTGCACTTGCTAGTACAGGTATAGGGCCCATTATATGGGTATTATTATCCAGAAAGCTCCAGATTACAGGACTCCCTTTTACTAATTGGGAATAAAGACATATGGGGTTGTACTTTTTTCTTTTTTACTAAAATTTTAATCAAGAAATTAAATTTTTTTTAAATTATTGTCTTCATCCCTTGTATTTGATCCAAACTAAGATATAATTAATCCTTACTGGAGGTAAAACAATCCTATAAGGTTTAATGAATGTTTAACTGTTTTCTTAGTAAACAAGGTATGGCCATCCAAATTACAGAAAGATCCCTTATCCAGAAAGCTCCAGGTGTCATACATGTTTAAAATATGTACAACAAAAGCACAGCAGAAGATTAGTGTCCCAAAAGTTGCTTCAACTCTTGTCTTCATTCAAATAAAGATTGAATTTATTTTCTACCTGTTCAAAGGATTGCGAGTGGCTTGTTCCTTTCTTTTTTGGCCATTAGGTAGTGATCCTAGACAGTGCTGCCCAACTGGAGATAAACATTGATGATAAGTAGTATCAAGCCCTGACCTGAGTTGCTGGTCTATGTATATTGTATACATTGATGTGGCTCAATGAAAAATATTGATGCATTACAAATAATCCATAGGAGAAGCTGACAATCTATCAATGGTTTATAAGAGAACATCCATAATAGACTAGACTGGCTGGAACTAAGTCAATTCATACAGTTTTATCAGCACTTAGGCTCCAGACAGAGCACCAACATATATAGTCAATGATGCTTTTGCCTTCTGATTTAATCAAAAACGTTGCCGACTTTCTCATTTTCTGGAGAGGCCACTTTCTCCCGTGACCTGTCATTTTGTGCTCCTCAGTCTTTTATCTTAAGCCACATATATCTCTGAACTCTCTGGGTGACCTCACTAGCTTCTTTGGTCTCATGTCTATGCTGTTGACACAAAACTATTCTTATCGGCACCCAATGTTAGACTGACAGTTCAGTAACATTGCTGCCTTCAATGATAACATTAACCTTAAATCCATACAAACACGTGCGCATCTACAGGCAAGGGCACACAAACAGTTTCAGAGATAGAGAGTAGTCAGTAAAAAAAATAGATAGATTGTGCCCAGTTTGTGACACAGACCTAGTTCATTTCAGCATCCAATAATTAGGAATATAACATTTGTTTGATCTTTTTCTAGCATTTTGTTATTGTGCCTTGCACCCTGCTCAGCAATATATAAATGAAATCTGACAAACATGAAATCTCTAAACGTAACTAAACTGACCTTTTTATAAATGCATTTACATAACAGGAGCAAGGAAATACACCAACCAACATGTAAACATTGAGTAACCCTGCCTTTTACAGTTTCTTACTCAGTGAACACTGGGGGTTTTATTAAGATAGAGATTTTTGGGGCCACACTTATTTGTAAGAAAAAGGCACAACATATAACTACCAAAATTCCATTGCATAACAAAAAAACAATATTAGCTAATATTGGCTTTTGCAGAAACACTTTTACAACTGGTCTGAAATTAAAGGGATACTGTCATGGGAAAACATGTTTTTTTGAAATCAGTTAACAGCAGACTTCTGCACTGAAATCCATTTCTCAAAAGAGCAAACAGATTTTTTTAATATTCAATTTTGAAATCTGACATGGGGCTAGTCATTTTGTCAATTTCCCATCTGCCACTGGTCACGTGACTTGTGCCAGCACTTTAGGAGGGATCTGCTTTTTGGCAGGCTGTTGTTTCTCCTTCTCAATGTAACTGAAGGAGTTACAATGGGACTAGGGTTGCCACCCGGTCTAGCCGGTAAAACATCTGCCAGGGCCAGGACCTGTATTACAAATTTACCGGGGCAATGTAGCTGCAGGTAATTTGTAATACCATTTACAAAAGCCCTTGCCCACCAGGGAAAACTTACATTTTCTTTAGCTTTGGGTGATGTGGCCTGCCCCTTTTTCATCACGATCCTGTAGCTCTGTCCCTTTTTGCGTCATGGCCCACGTCTTAAATCCCACCACCACCCCTCCCGGAACCCTTAGGGAGGTATTTAAATAGACCAGAGAATATGCACCCTCTTTCCTTTAATCATCAAAAAAGAAGGCCAATGGAAAAAGGAGGAACACATTTTAAAGACATTGTGACATTTTCTGGTGGCTGCCTGGCACCTAAGTCTTAGTACTCCAGCACTAACAAACACAACTATAATTTTTGGTCTCCACGATTCCTTTAGTAAGGCTGCACTTAAAGGGCAACTAAAGTCTAAAATAGAATAATGTTAGAAATGCTGTATTTTGTATACTAAATATAAACATGAATTTACTGCTCCAGAAGCCTGACTAAACAAATGATTTATGTTTTCAAAGTTGGCGCAGGGGGCTGTCATCTTATAACTGTTAGACATCTCTGCAATTTGAAGACTCTGCGCATGCTTAGTGTGGTCTGGACTTCATTTGGGAGGTTAGGGATTGTCATAAATGATCAAAACAGCACAAGTCCAATAATATCTTCCATAGAAGCCAATACAGCAAGACTGATTAATAATCAGAATATACAGACTGCACTGGGTCTGTTGATACAAATATCTACATGGTCACTGGCTGTTTTACAGGGAAACAGACAAAGCTGCTCAAGTTCTGGTAAGTAAGGTGGCCTAGGGTTGCCACCTTTTTTGGAAAAAAATACCGGCCTTCCTGTATATTTAGATTTTTTCCCTATTAATAACATTGGGGTCACGCATGATTTTTACCAGTCATTCCAATAAAATACTGGCCAGGTGGCAACCCTAAAGGTGCAGGGGGCTCCCTCCTGCTGTTTGAAAGTATGACTGTTTCCCAGCATAGAGGTTAGGGATTGTCTGACAATTCCTATGCACAGCAGTAAATGAAAGGGGAATTTCACTGCATACAGTCAAGTTTCTTATAAAAATGGTAGACATTTTTTAATTGAATTATAATGGAGATAGATTTCTTTTTCATTAAACAAAGTAAAAATCTGCTTTTATTTTTTGCCTTTACATTCCCTTTAATCACCGATAAGTCCAGCATAAAGCCCTTTCTTACAGCAATAGATACAGTTTTCCTAAGTGGCACAAACAGCAGACCCATGTGGCTGCCCCCTTTTAAGATGTTAATAAGCACCCCATAAAAGCCATACCAATCTAGTCCTGAAGGTATATCTCTCTTACAGACAAAGGGTAATTTCCAGATTAATATAGATGATACACAATGGTTTTTGCATGTTAGCAAAAAATCAATGTTAGCAAAAAAATCATGAAATGCAAAGATTTAAACACTTATATAGTATGCTAATTTTAGCATTTTTGTGAATTTTGGACAGCATGCAGCATTTATTTTGTAGAACTATAATTGGAACCCAGAATTCAGGATTGTGGCACATCAGATGCTGTGAATCTTTGCAAGTCACTTCCCATTAACTAAAACAGACAGCTGTGGGATAAAAAAGCCTTACTGCTATTGTCCCTAAAAAATTAATAGCCTGCCCAACCAATATCTGTCAACAGAACAGATATCTATAGTAAAGGTATGAAAATGTGCATTGGGCCATAGATATGGTTTTCCTTAACATATCTGTATAGGTCCCCACTATGAACTGATCACTAGGTCAGGATCAAAATATCATATCAGCCAGAATTGGATCCCTGTAGTGTCAGTTGAGCTGAATTGTGTTACTACATCATTGCTTATTTTTCACTGATTAACAGGATAATAGTCATATGCAGCCCTTGCCTTTCCCTATGATAGCAAGACATACAGATAGACAGGTTAGAGAAGTACATTGTATTATATATTGTACATAGAAAACAAAGCATGGTCTTACCTAGGGCTTGTGGACACATATATTTAGCCCAAAATAAGATGCTACATATTTTTTTACTATTATCTCCATTCTACCAGTAACCCATATTCCCAGAATCACCAGTTTCATACCCCCAAGCAAGTGTCCATGGCGAATACTCCCAATGTTGCTTAAGGGAATTACATGAAAGCAACACCAAGGTGATTTCTACTAATTTCTCACAGGAATCACATGAAAAATCCCCCTGACTCCTATTTTCATGTGATTCACTTGGCAGCAAATTGAGCATGGAATAAACATAGGGGGAAATATGTACAGAATCACAATGTCTATACTCACATAGTAATAGTATAGTTAGTGGAGAGCTAATTAATTATAGCATTCATGTCTTAATAACTCCAAGGGATATGCCAAGAGTGCATATCCCTTGTAAAATATTGCAATATGCTATTGTACACATTAGTAGTTATCGCTCTGATACATTACAGTACTTTTCAGATCTAGTAAGGCCACGTGTGCAAATAACTTGTGTCACCACTATATAAATAGAGACCTGCAAATCGTAGATTATATATGCCTCTACGTATTTATTTATGTCTGTGGATCAGCACAAAGCCGTCTTTTCCTTCTGTTTTGGGTAGAGTAAAATGTGGGATGAGCCATTTTGTTTTGATTGCCTATGACAATGTTATTATAGTTTATTTGAACTTGTTACCGAAATAATAAGAAAAAAGAAACCAGGAGGAACTTAAATCAACATTCTGTATTAATATTTAGTGCCAGAGAACATTTCTTTTTTCTTTTTGCCATTAACATCAAACAGCCGGGAAGCTGGATAATTTGACAGAGATAGAGTTGTTTAAAACATGATTGGGGCTGGGTAGAGAGATAAATCCTAAGCAGCTCCGGCCTGAAAGTCTTTATACCAGAAAACAGATGCCTCTAAAATGCAGGTAGAAACAATGATATTTCTATCAGGAATTACACTGAATTTACTACTTTCCAAATGCAGAGTATAGTTGGAAAGATCTCCCCTTCTTCAGGGCGACTAATCTCCCCACTGGCTAGAATGAAAATCGGTGGAATGGCACTCAGAGCGATCCATTTTCTGAAGTCGCCCAATGTTGCCTCACGAGGAAACTTCGGGCAACTTCAGAAAACAAGGTGCTCTGAGTGCCATCCCACCACCGATTTTCATTCTAGCCGGCGGAAAGGCAGGGGACGCAGTTTGGAGAAATTAGTCGCCCCAAAGAAGATTCGCTAGGCGACTAATATCCCTGAATCATATGTGTGTCTCTGCCCTTAAGAGTTACATATATCTTCCAAACATTTCTCTATATCCACAAGCTCATTCTCACTACACATTGTGGCCCAGAAGTCCAGGGGCAGGACAAGATGTCATAAGGGGTATGGCTTGCAGAAAGGAGCCCTGGGGATATATAGCCTCTTTCTGCAAGCCAGTGGGATAGCACAGATAACATCACACCTGTACATTAAATTAACAGTTCATACAATGGGAAGTCAATGGAGGAGGAGAAGGAAATTCACATGAATGATTCTAAATTCGATAAAATTTTCTTGAAGACCACTTCAACCATTGAATTTTGAAAATTCGATCGAATTGAATGATTCAAATAAAATTCTAAATAAATTTGAATATTTCACAGTCGAATAACTTGATATTTAAATTTTTATTTGATTGCCTAGTTCGCCAGATTCAACCTACCGAATTGGATTTAACTATTTTTGATCAAATAAAAAAATTCAATCGAATGGTTAAAATCGTTCGAATAGTTCAATTCAAACTATTTTATCGATCATTTCGATCATTCGTTCGCTCGTTCGTTCGATCGAATTGCAGTAAAATCCTTTGAATTCGATAATAGAATTCAAAGGATTTCAATTCGACCACAATTCGATGTAATTCGAGGGTAAATTCACCCTTGAATTCGAACAATAGTAAATCTGCCCCTTAGGGTTGCCAAAAGTTAGGCCCTTCCAAGTGGCTGTAATCATTTACTTGATAACCCAGGTTAGTGTCCTATCAGCATAAAACTGCCCCTGCCCAGGGTCCTTCTCTGCGAGCACTCATTCATGGAGTGATCCTCTTCTTCCCCTTCTTATTTCTTTAAAATAAATAATTCTTTAAAAAGAGCCCTGGGCCAGGGCAGTTAATTTCTGATAGGAGAACCAGCTTGCGCTAGCAGGTTCCTAACTTTGCAGTGGAAAATGGGGAGATAAACACTGTATTGTGTGTAAAAAAAAAAAAAATCACACAAATTTTAGCACAACAAACTTGCATTCATATGTGAACTAGCCCTTTGCTACTGCAAGACTACAGAAACAAGCATCAACTCTTCCCCAGATAAGACTTTAGCTCCCACAATGTCTTCCATGCTTCTGTTATTGTCCTTCTTTTCAAAAAATTTATTGATGTAAACACCTTCTCTGTGAACTATTCTAGTCTGCATAAACGTTCTATTTTTGTCAGTTTCTGTGATTTTTGCATTTATAGGCTGCAACACCAAGCTACAAGCCACACCTGCATTGTAAATTACAACAATTTAACAATATAACTTGCAAAAGTGTGTGGAGGACCACTCTGAATAATATTAATACATCAATATTTCTGGTGTAGACTATTTAATCACAGGACATGAAAGGCATTGTGTGAACTGGAGTCTTGGCTCGGCCGAATGCCTTCATGAAAAAATCATCTGAATACTGAACCAAATCCAAATCCTAATTTGAATAGGCCAATTAAAAAGGTGGGAAAAATGTTTTTTTTACTTCCTTGTACATATAGAAATACTACCAAGTACTTTTATCACAATATTTTTGAAAGAATTGATATCCTTTAAACACAGGGCCCTTGAGTTTTGCTGTGCATTATATATTTAAGCTGGCTGAGGAAGTTGGGAGATGAAGTGAGGATTTTGGAGGGGGTGACTTGGATTTTGCTGCCGTACAGCATGTAATATTGCTTTTATTCCTGCTAGCATATATTATCACATACACATTTAGGGAAACAGATACACATTTTGGGGAACAGTTATACATCCTGCCAGGGCTGTTTACAAAATGATAGGAAAAATATTCCCAGTTATTAGTCTCAGTAATGTAACATAACAGATAGTTTGCAAATCCTTTCAGGCTTTCTTCCCCCTTGCTGGAAAGCTCATCATTTTTTATTTCAAAGTGGATTTAATAAAGAAAAGGAGTGCTGTTATAGTAATACGTGAGGCTTTGACATTAAGCAGTGCAACCCTGCCGAGTCGGCAAGTACAGGGTCTATAATCTCCAGTGATTTATAGAGGGCTCTTCCTTCATCTCTGCATTTGGGGAGGGCTAAAAAGTTTGGAGACAGGCTGGCGTCCCCCTTGCAATACACCGCCAACTCCTGCTGGCCAGTCTGCACGCTAAAACCTTTAACCAGTTTGCTACTGACATGAAATGGGACTCAATAAAAGCTGTCTTATTTCTAAATTTGGGACATTTAAAATATTTTTAAAAAGTGATTTAGGTAATGGATACAGCGGGGGAGAGTTTAGGTCTGTCGTTAACAGAAGAAGATGTAAGGCAGAATTAAGATCTTGCCGGCTGGGAATTGGCTCTGGGAATGAAAACACAAACATAATGATAGATGAGGAGGTACAGAGCTTTATACGCAGCACAATCTGTAATCTACCCATATGATTCTGTCCATGTTATAGAAAAGTAAGTCTGACAGGAGAGCTAGTCGTTACTAGTGATGCGCTAAAATTTTTGACACTTACGTATTCATAGTGAATTTCACAAAACTGTGACAAAAAAAAAAAAAGAGAGATGTGCGTCAAACACATACATCAGAAACAAGCTGACATAAAAAAAGTGCCCATAAAGTATAATGTAGCTTGGTACAAAAAATGACATGCAACAAACAAAATTGTTGCATGACAAAGTTTTGCAAATGTTTTGCAACATTTTTGGAGAAGAGAAACAGGACAGATTCGCTCATCATTAGTTGCTACTAGGGGTGTACCTAATCCAGGATTCAGTTCGGTATTCGGCCATTTTCAGCAGGATTCGGATTCGCCCGATTCCTTGTGCCTGGCCAAATCCGAATCCTTAAAATCACAAAACAAGGAAGTAAAATTTTTTTACCCGTGCACGAAGTGCACGGTTCTTTAACCCTCCCCCTTGCTAATTTGCATTTGTAAGTTACGGCTTGAATTCAGTTCGGTATTCGGCTGAATCTTTTGCAATGGATTTGGAGGTTCCTAGTTGCTACAGATAATGAAGAGGGGACTTGGGGAGGGGGAGAACTTAATTTTAAACTAAACTGTACAATACAAAGCATATTATTATGCACAATTATTACACTTTGCTAACTCTCTAGTACTTGGTGACTCATCTGTCAGTGAAAACAAACTGCATATTTGTGCCAATGCACAGTGTTTATGAAGAAACATCCAAATAATGCTGCTTTCCAGCAGGTCTCCAGCTAGCGCTAAGCACTATTACAATTTAGAGAGTGTAATAACAAACATATTTTCATTCTTAATTTCCAGTTTGTATCCTCTTTGCAATTTTTATTACATGCCATAAAATGCTATAATTATTATTATTTATAATAATAATAACATATTCCATAGTGCTGTTCAATAAATGGGTGTATACATTAAAGGACCAGTAACATCAACATTTTTTACAAATAAAATCGTTAGAATAGAACAAAAAAAAAACACCAAGACAAATTAAAATTTTAAAATAGCAAAGCCTTTATTAAGAAATAACTCTGCTTCTGCACCTCTTCAGAAAAGGCTACATAGTGACCATCCATCCTGCAGCACTCGATTTCTCCTCCTGGCTATTCTCTGACATTGCGTCTAGTGATGGGCAAATTTATTCGCCTGTGGCGAATTCGTGGCAAGTTCCTGAGATTCACGAAACGCAGACGAAATTTCGTCCTGGCAAAAACAGATTCCAGTATCCAAAAAACGGACGTGCGTCCAAAACGAGATGCTGCGGAGTTTCGCAAATTTTTTGCTGATTTAGAGAAAAATTCAGCAAAACGCCGCCGATTCGCCATCACTAATTGTGTCCTCTCCCCCGATCTCCTTCTTGTATCTTCCGTGTGTCTATTCGCCCATGCACAAATGTACATGCGCACCATAAGTGCAGCCTAGGACACCTGGCCCGGCTCTGGAATAAAGACACTCTTCCATCAAGTTCAACCTATATATAACCTGCCTAACTGTTGTTCCAGAGGAATGCACATCTCGTAGTAAAATCTATGTCTTGCATAACGTACCTTTTTTTTTTTTTTGCAGTATCTGAGTTGCAGTTTCCTCTAAATACCACATATAGTCTAATAAAAAAATATTACAATAATATAAGTTTCGTGAAACCACCCTCCCACTTACATCATCTCAGACCAACTAGGAAAACCTCAATAACATAGCAGTCCATGCATCTTCCAGCTCAACTGTAACACAAAGTCCTGGGAATTTCTCTAACTGAAAGGTATAATAATACTGGACCCTGCCAGTGCAATTGAGTGACAGGCAGCTATTGCTTTGCAGAAACATGTCATGGTCATGTTGGACATGTTTCTGAGCACTGATTCATGAGTGCTTTTGCAAGGTCGAGGCAATTACTAGGTATATCATTACCTAACAACTGTCTCTAGTCCACTGTGTAACTGCACTTAATCAGAATCAGGTGCTGTCATTGTAACCGGAAGTGACATCATCGGAAGTAGGCGTGATCAAAAAAAAAATGAGTAAAAATCGCTATTAAGAAGACCCATGCCCAGCAAACCCCTTGAACCGCGTCTATACCCGCATCTGGGACTTCTACTCGCAACCCGCAGGGTACCGCAGGTTCTTGTGGGTAACCCGCAGGTACCCAACCCACTGCAGGACTCTAGCAGGGACCGATTTGAATGATGTATAATCTCTGGAAGCACTGTGGATTAAGTGCTATATAAATAGAGAATTATAATAGAGAATTATAATAATAATGAAATAATAATAAAAAATCTCATTAATAGGAACATTTCTGCCATGAGGCAAGATGAGAACTTTAACACAAATGGCATTCTGGTAGGGGTGGAAAACATCTGCACGTTGGAGAAATTACGTGCTTTCCCTTGGAGTGCAGGCAATTTACAGGGATAAGGTTTTTTGTTTTTAGAAAGGTTGACTCTTACTAGCAAATGCCCATCTCCAACCCCCAACCATGCTCCGTTGAAGAAGAAGAGTGAAGTGGTGTGTGGTGGATGGAGCAGCCCTGCACATTAATGAGGTTATTGTGCCTACAGCAAACATTTTTCCACGCAGAAATTCTAACAAAAGTATCAAGTTGTCATACCATTACACTACCCGTTGTACTCATGCAACCTTAAAGGAGAATTCAACCCTGTAGCACTAAAACCCCTCCCCCTCCCGTAGGCGTGTAAAGTGTAAATTACCCCAAAGTGCGGGTCTCCTTCTGGAAGGTTTACGGGCACCATCTTCTGCCACACTGTCTTCTTCGTTGTCTCGACGGCATTTGCAGTGCATGTGCAGTAGGACGCAGTTGCTGGTTGGTAATACTGCGCATGCACCTTAAGTTCATGAAGTTTTCCGATTAAACTTCGTGGAGGGGGGGTGAGGTAGGCCAGTGGGAAGAAGGAGGGGTTTTAGCGCCGCAGGTTTGAATTCTCCTTTAAAGTGGACCCGTCACCCAGACACAAAAATCTGTATAATAAAAGTCCTTTTCAAATTAAACAAGAAATCCAATTTCAAATTTTCATTAAAGCATTCATAGCTGTTTTAAGCTCATTTAAAAATCTGAGCTGTCAATCAAATATTGTGTGCCACTCCTCTATGCCTTAGGCCAGGCCCGGACTGGCAATCTGTAGGTTAGGGCAAATACCAGATGGGCTGCTATAAGTTGCAATAGAAAGTCACAATTTAGTGGGCTGGTGGAGGCTGTTTGGGCCTCTAAGTGGGATGATTGGGCCTGTGTACCTGAAATGCCAGGGCCTATTTTGATTCTCAGTCCAGCACTGCCTTAGGCATAGAGGCGGGGCAGATAATTACTTTCACTTTCCATTCAGCACTTCCAAAATGTGACTGCTCTCCACACATTCCCCCAGTTCTCTTAACCATTTAATTGTGTAGCCATTCTGGTGCACAAACAAGATTCTGAGATGATACAAGGCTTGTCTTAATAACAGTGTCCACAAAATGGCTCCTGCCTGCTTGCTAGAATTATGAATTCCCAGACTGAAAGAAACAAGATTAAAATAATTTATATAGTGTAATTTATGTTGATTTTGCTTGACTAATGTGATAAAATATGATTTTGAATATTTTTTTGGGGTGACGGGACCACTTTAAAGAGGCTCTCCAATTGAACAACCAACTCATTCGGCTGTTCAGAGAAAAGCAATATTTATCAGCAATACGCTTCAAGCTATCAAGGCATTGGAATTTAAATCACCCACCTTTTTAGAAGTGTGATCTTAATTTGCACTTCATCATAGTCAATTAGGTCTTGGCTCTAGGCTCCATATGTCTTAATTAGATTTAGCTGTCAGAAAAGCAGATTCCCTTATCTGTTGTATGTTTTTGGCATATTTTCCATGTGAACTAAATAAAAAGTTAATTGCATTACACAAATTCCACACTGAATGAAACTTTGTACAGAAGGTACAGAAGGTTATCTATCTATTATTTATCTATATCCTATCTGCTTATCTATCTACTATCTATCTATCTATCATCTATTATTTAGCTATTGATCTATCTACTGTATTTACTTTCTGCTTATCTATCTGTTGTCTATGTATATCCTATCTGCTTATCTATCTATCTATCTATCTATCTATCTATCTATCTATCTATCTATCTATCTATCTATCTATCACATTTCTATCTACAATCTAGCTACATTTCCAAACTCAGACCATTTTAAACCACCAATGGTTTATCTGTGAGTTACTACAGCCCTATAGGAAATAATGGATATCCTATGTTCTATATTGGAACCTATTACTTAAAATACTTTGGACTTGTGGTTGTCCAGAGTCTTTCTGTATTATAAAGTATTATGCTCAAGGTTATGGTTAACAGTAAACCTTAAATACATTGTCTTGTTTTGCCAGCAACATAAATGTATTGTAGTTTAGTTAACATTATGTACAGTATAAGGTTTTTCTCCTATTTTTACAGATCAAGACTTTCCCAGCTACCCGTGTGGCTTCTACACTGAAATAAGGTTAACCCATCTGACAGCAATGTAGAATCTACATTTCTGGGTTAATGGGAATGGGAAAAAATGCTGATCCCTGAGCTGTGTGATTGTGTGTCAGGGAAAAAGTGAAATCAACTTAGTTAGAAATGAAAAATGTTTTGTTTACATAGGACACATTGGGAAGCAGCATTTCTATAATTTGGAGCTTTGTGCAAAACAGGTTCCCATATAATAGATCCCATACCTGCAATATATAGTTCAGTGTGAAACAGTCACTTTTGCGCGTATACCAAATTCAACTGTGAAAATCAAACAGTTGCTTGTCACTGTCCTATATATCTTTCAATGAGAAATCGAATTCAGTAGATGGACACAGCTCAAAGGTAAAATATACAAGACTTAAAATATATGATATTTCACTTTAGTTTTCTATAAATGTTATGTAAAAGATAAGCAATGAGTTATTCTGCACAGAAGGCTGAAATGCTAATGTAAATGTCTTCCTATTACAGGAAAGGGATCCATTATCCAGAAACCTGTTATTCAGAAAGATCCTAATTACAGGAATGCCATCTTCCATATACTTCATTTTAATAATACATTTTAATAAAACAATTCACATTTTTAAAAATGATTCCCCTTTTTCTCTGTAATAATAAAATTATACCTTGTACTTGATCCCATATAATCCCAGAGATAATTAATCCTTATTGGAGACAAAACAATCCTATTGGGTTTAATTCATGTTAAAGACTTAAGGTAGGGAGACCCAGAAAACCTCAGGCCCCAATCATTCTGGTTAAGAGGTCCCACCCCTGTTCTATTTTTTACACTTGAACCAGTCTGGTTTATGTATCAAATGTAGCTTCTTAGGAAAAGACATGCATGTTAGGTTTATATAATATGCGTGAGATGGGTTGTACCATTTCTATTTGGTGTTTTTTTTTAACATATTACTTTTTGGTGTGTTTAGGGAAAGCAATACTGGATTGTAAATATAATTCTTAGAAAAGGCTGTTTTAAACTTTGTTTATGTATTATATTTTTTTTCTTTTTTGTATCATTTATCTTCGACAAAGATCATAACATATTTTGCGCACAAGTTATTCTTTTTCTGCCTGTTTCCCTAAGCAGAGGTTAGATTTATGTTACTCAATAACAGCTCCCCAAGTGGTTATAATGAGAAGGCATATGTAGACCAAGCAAAACTGCAGTTCACCCTCATTTGTATAAATGTAATTAAGTAGCTGATTAATGGTTCTAATGCCTTTTTACTTCTTTACTTACAAGAAAACAGATTAACATTGTTACAGCAGTATTTAAAACTACATGCAAGTACCCCATGGGGAAATTGTGAGTGCACCAATTGGTTTTAATGATTTTTAATTATTAAAACAGTATTATGCTATTTTTTGCTTTTTAACTTTATTTATATATCGGTATTGCGGATATACCTGAACTCCAAGGAGAGGAGTGTCGGGAGGAATTCTTTACATGGGATTGACCACCATAGTGGTTTGTAAGTAGGCATTTCAGCTAAACACTCTGGTGAAGGAGGAAATGAACCTGTGAATTTAATTTAAACTGCCTAAAGCTATCTGCCACAGACCGTCATATCAGTGGGAATATTCCTCAATATTCTTGAGGAAAGAGGAAAAAGAATATATATAGGTGCACATATATATGTGCATGTCTGTATATATGTTTACACACATTGTTTGAAACACGGGGTGTTCATCACATTCCTTCAGCTTACTACTAGTGATGGGCGAATTTATTCGCGAAACAGCATGAAAAATTCGCGCCAAAAATTCGCCGCCAAAAACGAGTTGCGCGTCGTTTTTGACGCGACGCGCGCCGAAAGCGACGCGTCAAAAACGACGCGCGACTCGTTTCGCGAATTGGCAAAAAATTCGCGAATTTCTCTGGAAATTCGCGAATTTTTCGGCGAACCGAAACGCGGCCGTTTCGCCCATCACTACTTACTACACTATATTATTTTTTCTAAAAATTTCCATTGCCCCAGGCGCTGTTCTCCATATAAGAAAATCTTATTTTCATTTGTTTGGATACATACACGCAGTGGGGAGACTGCGGGGAGAACGGCAGGAAATCTTCAGACCAACATTGTGAATTTGAGACACTTTTGATTAAGTTCTTTCCTTTTTCAATTATTGTTTATTATTGTTACCAAAGTGGAATATGCCATTTAAAAAGGGGTTACATAAAAATGCTTACTGGGGCAGTTCACCTTTTATATTAACCTTTATTTACTTATTAACTTTTTATTTAGATATTTACTGATATTCTGAGACAGTTTTTGTCCTTTTTTTTTTAATTATTTATTTTTTTCCAGCAGGTCTCCAGGCTGGGATTTCAACAGATATCTGGTCGTTAGGGTCCATTCTACCCTAGCAATGAGACAGAGTGGTTTAAATCAAGTTTTGCAAGATGAATAGGATAGAGCCTGAATTGAAAGATAATCAATAAAACATAATAAAACACCAAAGAGCAATAGATGCTGGAGAAAGGTAGAAGAAAAAAAACAAATAATTAAAAAAAACTACAGAAGATGAATACCAATTGAAAGTTGCTAAGAATAGAACATTTTATAACATACTAAAAGTTAACTTGAAGGTGAGCTAGCTCTGTAGCATCTTCTATTGGCCAGTGGATGTCAGAGGATGTCTGTTGGTATAGTTCAGTAACAGTGCAAAGTCACAAGTTTAATGAAGAGAGCCATTTGACCAGACAAAGTGGAGCCCCCCCAAATGCCAAAGGGTTAAGGTAGGGGAGCCCTGAACAGGTTAGGGGGTGGAGAGAGAAGGGGCGGTGGAGAGGAGCAATGAGTTGATATAAGGTTATGGGGAGTCATACCTCCTCTTTCGTGGGCAACAGAGCAATGATCAGTATCCCACCCTTATCTGGTTTGATGGTTGTTTGTTTCATTGGGATGCAATGTCTGCTAGGTGGAAAGGGACGTGTATTCCCCTGTTTTGTGGAGTGCATTTTACTACTTCCTTTGGGTAGTGGCCCCAAGAGGTAGAGGTGCGGAGTGAGGTTTACCTGCTCTAACTTGCCTGTCAGAGTGTGGCTGTCCCTGGTGGCTGGCATGGCAAGTTGTCCACCACTCCTGTGAGATGTTTACCATTAAATACATATATATATATATATATATATATATATATATATATATAT
>CM044433.1:90144682-90203848 GCA_024363595.1 Xenopus borealis
TATATATATATATATATATATATATATATATATATATGTATAGAAACATGTTACTGTTGTTCATTATTGTTGATTAAATAAAAGATGTGGCCTTTGACTTCCATCCTCGACTCTGTGTAAATTTATTCCAAGTTTATGAGGCATTAAAGAAGGGGTATAGAGGGTTATAATTTGTGAGGGGACGACCAGAGGCTGTGACACTGCCCTGGACATAAATGGCATGCTGAAATTAAACTAGGACTTTTTGCCGCAAAGCTAGCCAGTGATTTGCACTGATCTTCTGAATTTGTCCAAAGCATCTTGCAAACAGGAAATGCTACAAAAACACTAGATTCAATTACATGTAAGTGCACTATCCTTGATACATATTAAAGAAATTTGTATCCGGACACACAGGGAATGTTGGAAATATAACCTCGCTCATTACATATGAACTCATTACACACGAAAAGTTAATCCCAGCTGTATTACAATAAGTAGTACAAGCAATAATAATGTTAGGGGTCATTTTCTAGCTATAAACTGTTTTTACTTCTGCCATTTATATTATTGAATCTGCAGATGATTATTACTCTTATGCAAAGCAGGTACATTTCGGGGCATAAAAGGCTATGTAATTCCTCCAGTGTGGCTTGTATAAGTGTCTGGAAATGCACCCTGGCTGAGGGTGTGCCTTATTTTTTTTCAATAGTCATCAACAGGTTACAATATGAACAGAACAAGAGTCTGGACTACAGTGCATAATTTGTTAAACTGAAAGCCCTGTTGATCTGTGTCCCCTATAGTAGGACTGCCAAAATGATGGTGCAGAGGCTGGATGTGGTTCTTCAACAGACTTTTGTGAACCCTGCCAAGCCAAGGGCTATTTTATTATTATTTAGACATATTTATAAAGTGCCAACATATTCCACAGTGCTGTACAAGAGAAAGTTGTATACATCATTCATACAGGTTACATAAAGAATACAACTGATAGAAGAGGTAAAGAGTAACCTGCTCAATAGAGCTTACAATCTTTTTATGAACTTATAAAGCAAGCGCATACAGGTGCAATATCCTAAGAGAGCCTACTTGTTAATAAAGGTGCGTACAAACGTCCCTTGTGCTAGTGTATGCCATACCATCAAACAATGACTATATAGGGGCTGAATGAAGAGTCCCCCACCTGCCCGCTGCCCTACCTGTCTGTGCCTGTCTGCATCTAGTAGCAAAGTTTAAGAGGTAGGAGAGAATGGGCAGAAAACCTACAGGTATAGGATCCATTATCTGGAAACCCTTTATCCAGAAAGCTCTGAATTAAGAAAAGGCAGACTCTCATAATCTAATAATTAAATTTATTTTCCTTGTAGTAATGAAGCAATACCTTGTACTTGATCCAAAGTAAGATATAATAAACCCATTGGGCGTACTTAATGTTTAAATAAATTCTTAGTAGAATTAAGGTATGGTGATGCAAATCATGGAAAGACCCCCTTACCTTTAAATAAATTCTTAGTAGACTTAAGGTATGGCGATCCAAATCATGGAAAGACCCCCTTACCCGAAAAACCCAAGGTACCAAACATTCTGCATAAAAGGTCTCATACCCAGGGGCGTAACTACAGAGGAAGCATATCCTGTGGCTGCAGGGGGGCCCAGGGAGCTATAGGGACCCCATGAGGCCCTAATTCATATACAATTACAATAAATATTGGTAAAACAGGTCAACCACTGGACATTTTGGGGGCCTGAAAAATAATTTGCTGTGGGGCCCAGTAAGATCTAGTTATGCCACTGCTCATACCTGTATTATTCATAAGATATCATGTCCCAGTTCCACTGTCCCCCGGGTCTCCTATGATCACAATGGTCTGCTGTATGGTAGTTACCATACCTTGTCCATCATGAACTAAAGTAGACAGACGTTTGCAAACCAGCACAAGTAATAGATGAGTGCATTGTGTATGATATTTTTATGGGTGCAATTCTCTGCCTATTTTGGCACTTAGTAAAGTGCCATGCACTCATAAATGAGTCTGTAAAGTCTAATGTGCAATATTTTCATAACACAAAAGACAATATGACATTAATGTGCCTTGCTGTATATACCATATCATATATTTATATATTTTATTAACATTATAACATAAAAGTTAGAAGGCTGCTAAACATATGTGGCCAGAGCCGAGCACACACTGACATTGCACACTCCTGCAGCACTCTGGGTTGGAATGATAAAAACATTTACAAGCTGTTGGTAGTCTAGAATCAGAAGTGTAATCAAGTAGAACTGACATATAAATGGCTAGGGCTCTCCGTGCTGCACGAGAGACTAAGCAGAACACCTTTACTGTACATGGAGGGTCCACTATCATGCTTTGGCATGCCCCTGTTACTGCAGGCCCAGCCTAATTTTGGCAATGACAGTTAATATATCAAAACCCATAAAATGTAGTGGGTGAATTTGCCTGCTTAGCCCCTGTACTCAATTTATTTCTTGATTGTGCTCCAAGAATGACCTTGTATTCTAAACCCAACAAAGGGAGGTAGGCCACATAAAATCCCATTTTCTGGTAAATTGAAAACACAAAGAAGGAACTGCAGCAATCCATATGGAAATAGTGACACAGCAGAAAATGATTAAATAAATATTCCTGACTAGAGAGCAATAGAAAAAGTTCAACAGCAACCCCAGTATTGCTATCACAATAATTTAGTTTTTGAAATGGACCAAATATAGTTTTTTTTAGCTGAAAAAACATTTAAAGGGCTACAATGTAGGCACAAATGTGCAGGGCCGGATTTACATAGTGGGTGCCCACTGTTTGTCACCCTGTCCCCTCCCTTTTATTTTCTCAAATTTTCATAATCGGGACAGAGCAATGGGAATTGGCACACAGGAAATGTAAATTTATGAACCAATGTGGGTGTGGTTGGGCAACACACCGCCCCCTAAAATCCTGCCACCCTAGGCCCGGGCCTAGGTAGCCTCTCCACAAATCCAGGCCTGCAAATGTGTAGTACAGGGCAGAGAGCAGAGTCCTGCATGGGTCCACTCAGGCAGAACCCAGACCTGCTGACCTGCAACTCTCCCCTACCTGCAGTGGGTTAACTTACTTTCAGACCTAGGGACCGCAAAACATGAAGTTGTGTCACCATGGACCAGAAGTGATGTCACTCTGGAGGTGGATCAACCAGGCAAGAGGAAAAATAGCCATCTCGTTGGGAGAAATTACAGTCAGATTTTAGTTGGGTACCAAAGGAGTTTACTAGTGGACCACTTGCATGGTTAAGAAATTGAGGATATTTTTATCCTGAAACCTGTTTTGTGAGGTTTTCAGCAGGTACCCAACACAGGCACATTGATATCTATGACAGCATTGCTTTATTGTATTTTTCTGTATAGAAAAGTTCAAACCCTACAGAATTGTCAATGCTACAAAGAGAGTTGGCCCCAGATCAGACAAACACAATCCTTGGATTGCTAGGCCAACTTCCCATCCAATCTCTTGTAAGGGGGCTTTAAGCAATTGAATGGTTATGGAAGGTTAATAGGAAAGCCAGCCTGACTAACAATAGCAGTTTAGCCTAATACTGCAAAATGGTTCAGTAACATTTACATAGAAGCTGGAAGGGTGGGAAAAAAGCAAAATGAAAATAAATAAAATTTAACAATTTTTTTCCTCTTTGTATTTGTCGAACATAAATATTAAGGTGTAGGGGCCATTTAAGTGTATTTACACTGTAACAGTAGCCATGTCTTACTGATTAGAATGTATGGCAAGACATAGCAAAAATGGTCAGTCTTGCACTTGAAAGGCTTTCTTTATGAGAAAAATGTATCCCGTGAGCAATGTAGCTAATAATATACATCACTCTGCATGCTGATTGCTTGCCTGTGGCCATTGCACTTCCCTAATGATAGGATGTGATAGGATCTTACATAAAAGAGGTGCTTTGCTAGCGCTATGGAGGAAATATTTATCCAGGGAAATGGTAGTTCATAAAAAATGCAGAAAGATAATGAACACAATATTATAAAGATTTAAAGAGCAATTTTCAAATTAAAGTTATTATTATATACAGCAACAGCACCTTTTTTTAAATCGAGCAGTATCTGGTGTGTGCTAAATCAACAATACATTGCACCTATCATGAGCTGAATCTGGAAAAGAACTGTAAATATGAAGGGAGTGTTGCTAAATAGGGGTGCACCAAATCCACTATTTTGGAATTTGGTCGAATCCCTGAAACATTTGTGAAAGATTCATCCAAATGCTGAACTGAATCTGACTTGTAATTTGCATATGCAAATTAGGGATGAGAACGGTGAAAGAGAACCACAAGCACAGCCCACGGAAAGACCATTTTTAACTTCTTGTTTGTGCAACAAAACGTCATGTGATTTTAAGGATTCGCATTCAGTTTGGCCAGGCATGAGGATTTGGCCAAATCCTGGCTGAATACAAAGCTGAATTCTGTATTTGATGCCTCCCTATTGCAAATGAGTAAATAAATTGTATGTTCATGACAGCAAGAAGGACCACTATGTGCTCTATATACAGTGGAACTACCATTCGCCGTTCTGACCCATTAGCTGAGATGTAGAGAACATACTGAAGGTTGTAGTTTCACAAGAACTAGAAAAGTACAAGTAGCTTGTGACAAACTGGTTACAGATTCAAAGAGACACAAAATCACTGAAGCACAGAAGAACCAAGCACTGCTTTATTTAGATGCCTGTAGGACCCATGCAACCTGCCTGCCATCTTGTTTTGAGTTGCTTCTTACGCAATAAATTCCTCATGAAAAAAAAGACTCTGTGAGAAAAAGTTCCCTCAACTTTATTTCTGAAGTGTTCCAATCGAGCTATAAAAGTTCATCCAGCATCTAATTTTAACCGTGAGTTCCAGGAGAGTTGGTGGGAAGATTACAGAGTTCCTTTAAGCTCTGACCTACAACAGGAAGAGGGTTGTCAGTCTTCATGTCTCCCATTGGAAATCCCAAGGGAAACAACACAGGCAGAATGTATTATAACATTTTCTCATTACAGTTTTTTTAATCTGATAAATAACAAAGCCACATAGCTTATTTATGGGATGTGTGTGCATATGTAAATAAGGATCTCAAAGACAAATTTAATGGCACATATTTTACTTTAGTCTTTATCTTTAGTAAGATAAATGTGATACAACAGAAAATTTATTTTTTGCATGCAGTTTACAAAATACAAAATTATAATAATCACCAAAAAGCACCAATACTTACAGCAACCTATGATTCACCAACAAAATGCAAATATGTTGCATATTTTTCCAGTGGGCAGGTCATAGGGCTTGAGCAAATTACAGGACTTCTCATTATCTATAAGTGACAATTTCTATATGGTTAAAACTGCAGTGTAACATTTCTTGCCCAAAATTGTTACCTAGCGGAACTAATAAATAATAGCATTCTGCAAAGTTATTTCCTTTCTTGTTTTAGGTACTTGTCAGTTTCAACAAGACTTTGTCACCTACTCAAAGTCCAGATGTACTGCTCATATAGTTACTTTCTTTCCCTGTACACCATGCATATTATGCCTGAATATGTACACCATTGGAGGGAAAGAGTTTGCTCTTGGTGAGCATGAGATATTTATTTCAGTTTCAGCACCCAAGCTTTAGTAACAAGAGCACCATATTTTCTCACACACTAGATCTTTGCCAGAGTTGTATTTGTTACATACTTTCTTTCCAGGAACACTTCAATCAACCAAAATCAGCACAATAAGCACATGAAAATAAGCACATACAAGTATGATTTACATTTTAAATAGGCATCTTCCAAGCCTTCAAAGCTATGGGAATCAGGTTTACTTTGAACCAAGACAGTTTTAGGCCTTTATAGTACTCCTCACAAAGGAGGAACAGAACCCCCCCCTTCTCTGAATACCAGAAGTCCCAAAACAGAAGGACAAGAATTTGTGGGTACTTTCTCCAACCACTGATACAAGAAGTTAGATGAGAGGTTTCTTGTAAACTTGTACTTTTTATCTTTTTCTTTGGCCCACTGGCTATTTATGTGCAGAAAATTACTCCATTCTACTCACTATATAAGGTCTTCCTCATACTGGCCTAAACATTGAGTATGCATCCTAAAAAACCTTGCCTTCTTGTCTTCAGAATCCTAGCCTTAACTGAGAAGCCTTGCCTGTCCTGGGAAGCGTTACCTTTTCTGACATCAAAAGTTTTGCATTGCTTGCCATGAGAATATTTGTCTTGTCTGTTCTGAGAATAGGGTTGCCACCTGGCTAGTATTTTACCGGACTGGACGGTATTTTTGATGGCTGATCCCAATGTTATTAATAGGAAAAAAAGCTAAATATATAGGAAGGCCGGTACTTTTTTCAGGAAAAGGTGGCAACTCTATCTGAGAATAATCTTGTGTTGTCTGTTCTGAGAAGCGTTTGTATTGCCTGGCCTATAAACCTGAGACTGACCTGAGAATCCTTGCCTGATCTGAGTGTCTCAGCCTTTACATTTTATTCTCCTGCCTTGCCCTTGTATATTTTTCTTTTTGAGCTTTACCCAAAAAGTAATTCCAATCTGTCCCCATATTCCCCAGCTTCACCATGTTTCCATTTGTCCAGATCTTTTCCTATTCCTTATACATCCTATATCAACTAATCACATTTGATATTAAAGGGGAACTATCACGTTTTTTTCTAGGTTCCTAGAATTAGTAACTTTGATCATATTATCTAGTTAGGGTTTAATATTTATGCACTAGAACGCATACACATAAGGATATAAGCACTACAACCATATATTGCTCAACATGATAAAAATAATAATTATAATAACTACCATACAATAAACACAAGGATATAAATATCTTTCAGTATATGCCATATGGTTATTAATGGGGACCTCACATTTTGTGTTCATATAAAGGCAGTACTGCTAGCTATGAACATTGTTATCAGTATAAGTCAGGATTGAGTCATAAAAAGATGGCCAGTAAGGGATTTTAGAACTCTAATCTTTAAACCCGGACATGTTTTAAACTAGACAAAAATAGCAAAATAACATTCTTTAAAAGAAATGTAGTGACACCCCAAGGATGTGATTAGTTATACATTCAGTTCCTGAGTCACTAAGCAGTTGGGAAATGTACAGACACAAAAAAAATACATTATCGACTAATTTTAAAAAAAGAAACGCTCTATTTATTTATATATGCATCCATTCCACCTCTTTATCTATTGTGCTAATGCCGGCAAATAATTCGGAAGAGCCAGGCAAGTCTAAATTGTGATGTCTACAAAACAATCGATTGTGATCAGATAGTTATCAAGAAAGTGTGCTCTTGCTGTGTTAGCACTTTACTTTGTTTTATTAACAGCAGTTACTTTTCTTCAATCACATACTGTCAACTGCAGCAGAGACAAGGCCAGAAGCAAAGTAAACAGTTATGCGCCAAGCAAGAATAAGACATGCTGTATCCATAATGGGGACCAAAAGGATATGTAATGGAAGTTTTGCCAAGTATTAGAGGCCTGAAATATCCTTGATCATGATTACTCTCAGCATTTTGCTTTCATTCAGTAACACAATAAGTAAACATATTACAGCTCTGCGCAGATTTTAAACACCCCCTTCATAAATCAAACGTGCAGCTTGTGAATAGAAGTCTGTGTGAACAGAGGAAATTGCTGGGCTGAAAGAATAAAAGCATTTTGGAAAGATCCAGTACACAAGGCATCAGTGTAAACACCCACTCTGCTCTCAATTAAGGTCTTGATGTGCATTTTTAAAAGTAGTGAATAGAGGTAACACTTTAACAAGTAAAGGCAAACAAAATCAATTAACAGACACATGTAATGTCGAAACATCATTGACAGTAGGGTATTTTAGCAGATTTGGACACTGTTAAGCAGTTGTGACTAACAGAGGTTTTTGATGGTTGTTGAGTAGCAACTGAGTTGATGGTTGTTCTGCTTCATAAGAATTTACTACAGCACAAACATTGCTGACACTCCCTAAACTTTAAGCATTTAGCTCCTTGTTGCCCTTTATTATAAAAGCTTATTCACAGAATTTTAAATGATGAAAACAAATACACTGTCCCCAAATTGGAGACCAACATGTAGGGCATAACTGGGGAGCTCAGGGAACATCAAGGAATTGGCCTAAAAAATTCCCACCTTAAATTTGGGATGGTTTTTAGACATTATGAGGATCAGCTTTAGATCTGGTGGCTCTGGTGGCCTATGGGAAAGGAACCTGAATGCTTATTGCTGCTTTAAATTTGTTACCAGGATTATTTTTACTTTGAGACTGCTTTTTATGTTTCTTCATTTCCTTTGATGAAATCAAAAACTTTAGAGGCAAATACATGAATAGTGTAACTAGCTCACCCTGTTCTTTTAGTCTTGCCTTAGCTGCCACATTCTCAGACTAGATCTTTCACAACCACACATAATTTTATTCCATTTTCATATTCTGATTTATTTAATAGAAGTGCAATGAATGTTGAAGCTTTGAGGGCACAGCACTCCAATTAGATGATGACATATGGATGGCAACTTGGGGGAGATTTTGGGTATGGCTGGGTGTAACGGACAGAACTGATTTTCAATGTTGTAATGATGAGGTATATGATGTTATGAAGATGTCAGAAGTATAATCTAGAGGCTGTGATTCTTTAGGGTTTATTTAATAAAGGTAGGTGCCCATTACAATGTTTTTAGTTGATCAAAACCATAAAATGGCATGCATGGTACAAGGAAGCCCCACATAGAACACCCTCACGATAACT
The DNA here is from genome assembly GCA_024363595.1 of Xenopus borealis. Classification (NCBI taxonomy): domain Eukaryota; kingdom Metazoa; phylum Chordata; class Amphibia; order Anura; family Pipidae; genus Xenopus; species Xenopus borealis. The sequence continues at coordinate 90,153,464 of CM044433.1, forward strand.
GACACAACCCTCACTCCTTCACCCCCAAAAAAGGAGGAAATCTGTTATCAAAAACTAAAGCCTCAGAATGCACAAATAAGAAACAAAAAAGCAAGCCAACAGTAGCTTTTTGTATGTAATCTGTACTGTATGTCCAATGTATATACCTATTTATTGTAGAGTGCTGTGGAATATGTTTAAATCCACATGATTTTAAGGATTTGGATTTGGTTTGGCCAGTCACTTGGATTCAGCAGAATCCGAATCCTGCTGAATTCAGTGCTGCAGTAGAAAAAAGTTTTTGAAAACTTAACAGAAAAAAGTTTTGAAAGGTAAACTACCCCTTGAAAGGTATACTGTTATGCTGCATGAGCTTTGGAAACCAAAATGTATTTGTGTCTTAGTGCTGCCTGACATAAATGCAATACCAATTATAATTCTGACACCATACAAAGTAACTACAGACTATATACTTTAAGCCTGAGTTTGGAACACAGAGCAATTTGCTCTGGAGCAGCAGAGAATGGATTATTCTAATATATAATACAATCAGAGCAATGGGAACATGGGAGCAGAATTAAAATACCACAAACTATCATCTGTTAATGAAACTGTTATCTATGCTGTTCTACTTTAGAAATCAACATTTTCCCTTGGCACGGATGTGTCTCTCTGGCTTTTACTCTGGATTGCTGGGTTATGTGAAAATAGTTGTGCCAAACTGGCCCATAGGCGTGGCAGTTATCCCGTAGCTTGTTTGTGACATGATCCTGACGTACTGTGTGGTCAAGGCACTGGGACAGGGGGGGCCTGAACGAGGGCCAAGCCTTGCACTTCAGCTTCCTGACCTGGCAGATATTCAGAGAGACCCTGCTAAGTGCTATTTCCTAAATACACTAGCTTTTCATAACAATCTTACCACACTGCTTTCCTTTACAAGCTCTTTTAAAAGTGAACTGGTCTCCTTCTGGTTAATCTACACAGACTGCATTTGGAAGCCATCAGAAACTGAGCTCTAAACAAAACGTTATTAATGTGTAGTAATCTGCCTTCAATGTTCCAGATGAAAAGAAAATGTTTTATAGTTTTTAAGTATACGTTTTAATTGCCTTTTAAGAGTGCATATACTTTTAGTGCTCAGTGTTATAAAAGCGCAGAATCTGGTTCACGATAACTGCTGAATGATCTCAGCTATTTTTATGGGACTTTTTTCTCTTTCTCTTAAAGTACAATTATAGAAAGGCTCTTCCGGATCATTTCTGATACATGGCCGCTTAGGCCATGAGTAAAAAGCTAATATGTAAAAAAAAAGCAGGTTATTCAGTGTTAATTCAAGGAAAAAAATGAATGGGGGAGCAGATAGGGGGACTATTTGTTTTGGAAAATAATGAATATTATAGCTGTGCAAATGATGATGCATAGTAGTCCATATGTGTATATGGATACAAACATATCTGTGTTTAAAACAAATATCTGCAGCCTAAATCTTGTTTGTCCAAGAAATTCCCATAAACAACCCAGTCTATCTGGCAATATCCTCATGCTCAGTCCATGTCTTCTACAATGTTGTGAAGCAATATCATCTGACTGTAATAATCAGAATTCGGCAGATATTACAGAAGTTTAATTCTTTAGCATATGTATTGATAATGCCCTGTACTGCTAAATTATATTTCAGCTCCACCTGAGAAATCATAAAAAATGTTTGCTGAAGGCAGAACAGGTACAGGAAACTCATTTATGCATATAGCACAGTGGCTGGTACTGAGAATTTATGTTTTTGGGGGCAGGTCTGGACTGGGAGTCAGAATAGGCCCTGCCATTTCAAGTACAGAATAGGCGTAAACAGCCCTCAACTAGCCCACTAAGTAGTGACTTTATATGGCATCATGCAGCAGCGGCTCTGGCATATGCCAGAACTCACAGATCACCAGTCGGGGCCTGTTGAAGGGAATGGGAAATAATCAGTACTAAATAAAAAGGTAGTGAGGACAGAGTCGGACTGGGCCAGCAAAAAGAAATGATGACCTAGACCTGCTCCCACACCACTCCCAGTCTCCTCCGACTGGCCCTTATATCATGTCTAGAAGGAAAAAAAAGTATACACGGGGTGGGGAGCTGATAGAGGGGGGGGAGGTTTGGCTTGGACAGGGGAAGGGGCTGGGGGAGTGTAGTAGTCCCTTACACGGCAACCCTGGTGGACCCCCAGTCCAACACTGAACTACTATGAAAGAAAATTAACATAATATCACTTGTCAATAGTTATAAAAAACTATTTTTTGGGGGAAAACCCCTACATATAAACGGCTTAATAGTGTAAATGACTAAGATTGAGCCACCATGGGACTGCACATCAAACGTTATGTGTCTCTGAATGTTTCATCTCATTAACCCTTAGTGATTCAAGGACATACAGTATATTCCAGGATTTCTAGCCTATAAGTGAGATGCTCTGCAAGGTCCAGCTATGCATTTACCCCGACTTTCATAACTCTAAATAACAAAACAAATGGAAGTAGCTGAGTATATATCTTTTTCTTTCTGATCAAATCACAACAATAAGCTGTGTGGCTAATCAAAACTTGCTGGGCTGCTCTTTATCCAGAGAAGACAGCCCTAAAATTTATCACTGATAAACCTCCCCTGGATGACTCGGTCACAGGATATAAACACATGCATAATTCTTATGTATATATTTATAACATAACTGGGTGGATGACAAATGTGCATGATCAAATTAGTTTCTAATACATTACAACTTTATACATTCATCATGAGAGTGCAAAGGTCGGCCGAGCATTTATAGCAGCAGTGAGAAGATAAACATGCTACTTTTGCCAGGAAGCTTGCCTCTAATGTTCCCAATTTTTCTTTTCTGTTTGGTCCAATTAGCGACTTGATGGTAACTATAAATCCACCCAGCACTTTTAGCAACGCATAGGGAGCAAAGCTTAATTCTGGAATCAAGGTGTTGACTCTGTAATGCTAATATGTTTGCTTTTCTATGGAATGAAAGAAAATACACAGAAAGGAGACCAGCATCTGCAGCCTCGAGAGGATATAACCAAACATGATACTAACCAGTTTTATTTAAGGAATGAAAACAGAAGGAAGAAAGAGCACCCAGAATGTGAATTTGTTAACATTAACTCAAGCCTGTATTACAAAAATATATCCCTATACACAGGGCTTTGCGATACCCCAAGGTTGGCCAAAAACCCTTAAGGTGGCCATAGACGCACAGATAATATCGTACAAAACGAATTTTTGTACAATATTCAGTGCGTGTATGGTGGGAAATGAGCCGACCGATATCATCAGAAGATTAAGATATTGGTCGGCTGGTTGATCGGGCTGGACGGAAAATTTTGATTGGATGCCTTTGTAAGCACCCTTAACATTGGCCATTGTTAGTGCATCGTCAGATACAGGTAGAATTCTATTGTTTCTACCTGTATATGTGACGATTCAGCTCTAGATGTGTGTGTTGAAACAAACAATCTTTCTTGGAAAGATCTTTTCTGAGAAAGATCGTAATTGTTACGTCTATGGCTAGCTTTAGGTCAGCTGGGTTTAGGTCAACCAACTTCCTCTATAGCTTGTAACGGGGGGTGGTGGGCATTTTACCACCAGTCCCTTTAAACTTCCCTATTTATATTGCCATAACCAGAATCCACAGATTACCAGTCTGGGCCTGGCCTCAACCACCCTCTCCGGTGATGTCAGAAGTAGGTGGGTTTCAAGCAGGTATAAATCATCATGACGCAGCAGTTTGGGTTGTCTTCAGCTTGAGTGTGGGTACATTAGGGTTATGAAGGTTGAAATGTTTTAATTCCAGCCCATCAGATCTATAAATGTCATGTGTCACATGAGTTGTTTATGGTATTCAAAAATGATTTTTAGAGCTCCTTGTTATGGCTCCTTTTTAGGACTTCAAAAATTTTAATGCACAAAAAGCATTTAGTGTTACAACTAACTGTCTCTTTATAAAGGTTTAAGTTGCTACTGCCAAAGCTGCACTGATCTAGCAAATGTAGGTCAAAAGTACTTTATTATTAAAATGGCATTATAGAAATAATAGCACATACTTTTAGAAAATATATTATTCTTTATTTATATGAAACAGTGTTTTACACATGTGCTGCTTTATAGGAGACTTAAAAAAATTCTACCTTTAATGATACCTATTTCATTCTACAAATATATCCTTTCCAGTGTATTAATGTAATTTCATGTAGAAATATTTACAGTAATAAATCCCTCTTGTCTATCATGGTATACACCCCATTTCACAATTAACAGGTATCACTAGATTTTATAACTTTTCAGATTTAAGTGCTTAAAACCAGATACTAAATAGGGAAAAAAAGAAAGTTAAAATAGTGTGATGCAGCATTTGCTTTCACTGGTATAGATAAGAGCTAACAGTCAGGATGTCCATCAGAATGTCTATTCGTGACTGATGAAGTTACAGTATTCTGCAGGGACAATTTTATGGGAAGACAGAAAATGTATTTGCTTTTAGGCCCCCAGAATGAATGAAGGGGGGATGTATATTTGCACGATGTTTACCAAGGTTTTTTTCAGCCTGCAGGTCTCCAAATATTACTGATATACAATCCCCAACATGCTACATACAGCTGAAACGTTATGTTGTAAGAATAGTAAGATGGCTACGGGTGTACATCAGGTAATCATATTGCCAGTGCACCCCCTGCTCTCTTATTCTGGCATTGGTATCCTGTAACTCCTTCTGTTTTTGCTCAACTTTTTTGACTGCCTACATCCGAGTCAAGAAACAACAGCCATACAATACTGTATTACAGCAAAGGTTAAGCCATATTAAAGGGCAAGAAAAGCACAGGTCTTTAAAACAAAAATAAACAAGGCTGTCACTTTGAGCCTATGATTACAGGACCCTTTTCAGGCATGAAACAGATAAGTTTTTCCATGTCCTAGGTCTTTGTATGCCTTAATAAACGCTTTACTCTTTTTATCCTATCTCTGGCTGCCAACATACACTGTTTTTGTGAGCAGCCACCTTTTGGATCACTGAGGGCTTAGGTGATACATCTCCGCAAAACTTTACTTAAGGGCTAGTCCACGCAGTAACATTCAGGGAGCTTTGTCGCCTTGCGACTAATCACCACTTCTTTGGGGCGACTAATCTCCCTGAATTGCTTACCCGTGTCTCGCGCCCACTAAAATTTAAAGTCGCCTGCGCCTATGCACACGCAGTGCTGCGTTTTCTTAAGTAGCTGAAAATTGCCTCGTGAAGCAATTTCGAGCGACTTAGGAAAATTCATCCATGTGAACTAGCCTTGTGTGAGCTCTAATATATATGCTAGGAAAGGGAGCCCCCATAAGATATATTGGATTAGTCAACTTGGATAGATATATTAGAGCTCACTCAAATAACTGATTCTAGTGCAAACAACATTTACCAAAATAACTGCCTTTTGCACAAATTCTGCATGTAGAGAGACGTAATGTCTGGTGGTTTTAATAGAATGAGCTCTAACAGACCCCCTATAAGATATATTGGATCATTCTTCTGAACCCAGCTGCTGCATGAAGACAGAATGAAGAGAAACAGATACTGAGAGAGGGATAGTGAAGATAAAATTGATTATTTTAGAAACAAACCCGATATAGAATTGTTAATTGAGATATATATATATATATATATATAAAGTTTCTTATTTCAGTATGCTGAAGCTTATATAAAATTTTAATTTACTACCTTTAATATTTACTACTTACAACTGCCTGAAACAACATATATTATTTATTATATATCAGTCCTGTTGCGAGTTTTAAATTCTGAGTTTTTTAGTATTTCGTGCAAACATGTTGGCTAATTTAAAATAGTTTCAGATTATTGCATGACTGGTGATGTTCACTAATCCAATACAGAACAGTATGTACGATTATGCTGAAACAATTTATAATAATGCACTGGATCACTCCGAGCAGCCTTACACATGGAAAAATAATTCCTGTTAAATAGCACTACACGAATACCGAGCATCGGTGTAAGCTTAAAAACTGTTAATACACATACGACTACCAAAGTCACTGAAGAGTGACCTCCATGCTAAGTTAGTATGATTGAACAGTTCCTGTTGACTGAAATAATCCACAAGTGTTTCCTCCTATGGGAACAAGTTTAGAGGGCTGTATGAGCATGAAATTTAACAGATTCATACACAAGCTGTGACCTACAAAGATATCAACAAGCGGGTTCTATACAGCTAAGCAATATAGAACAAAATGTGACAGAAAGCTGCTTTATGTCACTTGATACATGACCCACCACTCAGCAAAGCCTTATTTATGGACAGATTTACTATTCTCTCCTCAGTGTGTGGTACTTTTTTTAGTGAAAGTGCAGAGCTGGATTTGATAACCATATTCTGTATGTTCTGCTCAGATTGACAGTGTCATTTTCCTCTTGCGGGTGGCATTTCATGTAGAAAAGGCTTTGTGTATTGGATATGTTGCTATTCAGTCTGGACAAGTGCATAAATGAAATTAGCAAAGCAATCTAAGATTGTAGAACAATTGTTTAACACAGATAAAGTATCTTCAACCATTTCCTTGTCATAGCGTAAATATAGATAGTTATTTATTTTTCAAATAAAAGCAGTGTTACATTCACAATAACATGGGGATGAGTAATTTAACTCTCCCAAAATGCGTTGTCATGGGTTTATTTTATTGTGTTTCAAGCAACCTCCTGCTCTTAAAGCTGTTCCCATTCTTTCAGTAGTTTCTAAAAGCCAAATACAGGCTGTACTAAATATGTTGTATATATAGATATATAAAAGGCTCCTGCAGCCTATTTTGCCAGTCCTCCATTGCTTTACTGCCTCCCTAGAACAGCTGCCAAATTACACTTGTCCATACACAGCATGGCAATAACAGTAGCATTGCAGGGGAAAAGCATGTGTTGGACAAAGTAAGGGGTACATATGAAGAGGTCAGAAAACCTCTATGTTGTAGGCTGCTGAAGCAATTATACCCTTAAAGGGGGTTTCTCTGTTACACTGTTTACACTGCAAATAATTCTATCTGCCATAGAAAATCTTCCTGAACCAAGAAGTGTGTTTTACTTGAGTTTTTTTTAGTCATTTTGCCTGATCCTGTGCTTTTAGAAAGAGCCAGTACTTCACAATGGCACTGCTTTCAGATAAGTTATTGTTTCTCCTACTAATGTAACTAATGTAACTGGAGGAGTCAAATTAGGACTTGGATTCTTACTATTGAGTACTATGCTCATATCTGCAGCCAGATGAACAAGTGTCAGCTTGCTAGAGATTCATGCTCAGGAAATGAGGCCTGCATGTGCAGTGATGGCCATAGCTACTAGTGTGAAACCATTCAGATAAGTACTTTGTGCAACCAAATTCGCAGGAGCCCAGCACCAGAGCAGTTCACAATTAGCGCTACACAATGTGAATTAATTACCTGCTTAGAATTATAATTCAGCTTCCTCTGAGAGGGCACAGGATTTAATATGTTCTTAAATATGGGGTAACATTAATTATTATATTCCTATTGTACAGCGCTGTGTGCATAAGTAGCACTTTACAAATAGAAACATACATACAAAAAATATACATTATAGGGCAGATTTATCAAGGCGTGAATTTCCAAGTGCAAAAACTTCAAATTTGAATTCAAAAAGACCAACCAAAATCGATTTGAATCGAATAGGTGAGTTTTCAATCGAATAGGTCCGTATTGTATCAAATCCGAATCGATCGATTCAAAGTTTTAGCACATTTGATTCAAAGTTTTTCCCAATAAAACTTGAATTGTCAAAGTCGACCAATTGACTCCATGGGGCAAATTCACTAAGCTGAGAAAATGCGCTAGCGTTGCCTTTCGCTAACGTTTGCCGCACTTCGACAGGCGAATTTTTGCCAGCGCTAGGAAATTTACTGAAGTCCGAAGTTACGCTCTGGTCGGCAAATGGTATCGTAGTTGCGCTAGTGTTACTTCGCCAGGCAAAGCGCATTTACACTAGCAATGCCTAACTTGCATACCTCGCATATTTCAAAGTATAATATAAATATATGTTACAGCCACTACATTCCACTACACAAGCCCAGGAAACCTTTAATAAAAACAATAAAGTTGTCCTATTGCCCTACATGTGCCCCCTGTATAGTTGTGTTGCCATATGTTAGGAAATGTAGGGGGGAAGGAGGGTAACCACCCAAAAAAAATTTCGCTCTTTTTCAGACTATCACCCTACAAAAGGTAAAACACGCCAGCGTTTCAAACTCCTATCTATTGTATTGAACTTCACCAGGTCTGACTTGGCGAAGTAATGTCTAGCGTAAGTGGTAAAGTTCAGTAAAATGGTAATCTTAGTGAATTTGTGTAATTACGATCCTTTGTCAGTGCACAACTTCGCCTGGCGTAAGGGTGCGAAGTTGCGCTAGTCTATCTACTTCGGTGTTAGTGAATTTGCGAAGTTACAAAATAACGTAATGCTGCCGAATTAGCGCTAGCGTTAGACGCTTTGCGCTTTAGTGAATTTGCCCCCATATAGATTCTAGGAGGTCCCCCATAGGCTAAAACAGCAATTTGGCAGGTTTTAGATGGCAAATGGTCGAATTTGAATTTGTAAAGAGACAGTAAATTATACATTTTGAAATTCGATTTTTTTGCAAATTCAAATCAAATTTGGACTATTCCCTAGTTGAGGAACACCAAAATAGCTCGAAATTCAAATCTTTTTAATTCGAAAATTTACCTCGACCTTTGATAAATCTGCCCCTTACTGTATATAAAGAAGCTGTACAACTGCTCTCTTTTACCAACACAAAATCAATTGATCATCAAAGTTCCTTTAAGGTAAGGTATTACTTAACCTGACTGCTGGATCAATATATATATAAATTTATATATATCAGTAAACAGTCATCAGAAACTACTTCAAAGTCATCCCTTATCAGACCCCACACAGATTTATGAATACTTTTATTTTTAGCTCAAGCATACTTTTCCAGTTCATCTTGCAGAACTGATGACCCAGGAGTTTTTGAAGGAGGCTTTTTTTTTTTTTTTTACAAAACAAAATAAGCAATTTTTACAGTTATAAATAATATCCTGTTAAAAAATGAAACTACAGGTCAGCCAAAAATGATGATGTTTATTATAACTGCATCTGGAAATATCAACAGTGAAAAAGCTACGGGGACTAAGCAACGCTACGGCAAAAACATCTGCAGAAGAATAGCTCACAACTTGTTATTTTAAATGAGTTTAGTGGGAAAACTTCCTGAATAACATACCACTCAGAGATAAAGTTTTATTATCTTGAATACTAATCTTTAGCAGCAAGGCTATATGACCAGGTCACCAACATAAACATAAAAAGTGATTCACATCCACATTAGTGGTTTAAAACTGCATTAGCTTTCTGTTCTCAGTAAGGGACAATTTCCTATAGCCATACTCTCTCTTTAGCATAAGATGAGAGTACTCCAGTTGTACCTAAAATACATAGAACTGAGAGCGTAAATATCTACAGGCATATTTGTAAAACTGCGGAAAATATTCTTCTTTTAAACAGTTTGAAATAAATGGTATCTTTAATTGTGCTGCAGTTCCTTGAATTAAACCCATACATGAAAAAAATCCATAATAGAGATCAAACCCCTATATGTATTAGGGTGTGCATTTTCTTTAGGTCCAAATATTTAAATGACACCACCACAGTCCTGTAATAACCCATTCAAGTCAACGAGACACACTCATCAGAGCCAGTAATACATGAATTCATTATAACAACCTTTTTTTACACCAGAATTTTACACTTGGCTAAACAAAAACCAAAACGGATAACTTTACAATCCTTGGGAGAAAGGGATAAACAGAGATGATCCATAGCTTCTATGGTATGTATCTCTGAAATCAAACATTTTAGGTAATAAAGATAAATTACAAAAACGTTTTTTATGACATGGGCTTTTAAACTAGCTTTATTGTGCCAAAGGTGAACAACCCCTTTAAAGTTAGTTGCTGCTACCAAACATGCTGTCACGTACCGTGTCCCTGGTGGTCTAGTGGCTCACCTCCATGCACGCGGGAGCGCTCGCCATGCCTCCAGCGGGGACGCTCACCGCGTGCATCCTTACCCTTCCCCTGCCGGTTCCCTAGTGCGCGCCGCGCGCGCACTTCCGCCTTTTATAGGCGCATGCGCGCCGGCGTGATGACGTCACGCGCAATGGCGCGAAATTCAAACTGTATTTAAAGGGATCTTGGTATTCAGAGCATTGCCCGTTGTTAGGTTCTATTTGTTAAGTTCCTGGGTGTATTTCCTTCTGTATCCTGACTGATCTACTGTGTTTGACCCTTGCTTGCCTGACTATTCCTGCTTTCTCCAATCCTGACCTTTGGCTTGTCTGATTACTCTGTCCTCTGGTATCCTGACCTTTTGCCTGTTACTTGACTACTCTACACTCTCTAATCCTGATTCCGGCCTGTCTGACTATTCTACGCAGCTTGTGCTGTTCCGGCCTGCCTACTCCATTTGGTGGTATTCTTCTATCTAATTCCCTGGTGAGACGATCGTGCCCCTGTGCTAGCCAGAACTTTTGCTCTACACCTCTCGATAAGTCCAGGTGGCATCTGAGTAAGCTGAGGGCTCCTCCCGAGGCCAAAGGCGGTCACTTAACTGGTGAAGCCGAGCTGAGACAAAGGTGTTTGGCACCTGTTCTGGTATTGGGTGCCGTTCGTGACACATGCTAAGTGGAATTCCTCATGGCAGGTGTTAAATTAAAGTCTCCCAGTGTCTGTACATGTAATGCATTGGTGTAGGCTCAGCTGGCTCATTGACACAATGTGCAGCTTGCAAGAAGCATGTATTGCATGCCAGCATCTTTGTTCAAATAATGCACAAACTAGCACCCAATTTTACACTTTTGCAAATGATTCCTTATGTGTAAACTTAGGTTAATGTAACAACAATTTAAATAAAATATGAAAAACTGGCTGTGCAAAAATTTCACTAATTTGAACGCATGTAACTGCTCAATACTCATTACTGGCAACACCAAATTGCTTGGATTGGCTTGTAAAGCCTAGAACTTCATAGGCAGGTTTATCCAATCATGAGGAAAAGTATTTAAAGTGGCTTATTGCATGTTGTGCTTCTGTTTGACTCTCCTCTGAAGAGTGACCGTATTGGATCCTCAAAGCAACTCTCAAAAGATCTGAAAACAAAGATTGTTCAGTATCATGGTTTAGGGGAATGCTATAAAAAGCTATCTCAGAGTTGTAAACTGTAAGTTTCAACTGTAAGGAATGTAATCAGCAAATGGAAGGCCAAAGGCACAGTTGCTGTAAAATCCAGGTCTGGCAGAAAAATACAGGAGAGCCATATGCAGAGGATTGTGAGAATGGTTACAGACAACCCAAAGATCACCTCCAAAGATCTGCGAGAACATCTTGCTGCAGATGGTGTATCTGAACATCGTTCTACAATTCAGCACAATTTGCACAAAGAACATCTGTATGGCAGGGTGATGAGAAAGAAGCCCTTTCTGCACCCATTCCACAAACAGAATCACTTGTTGTATGCAAAAGCTTGTTTAGACAAGCCACAGTTATTTTGGTACAAAGTGCTTTGGACTGATGAGACAAAAATATAGTTATTTGGTCATAACAAAAAGTGATTTGCATGATGAAAGAAGAACACTGCATTCCAAGAAAAACACCTGCTACCTACTATAAGATTTGGTGGAGGTTTCATCATGCTGTGAAAGCTCAGCCAATGATAAACAAATCTCCAAAGAACTAAAAAGGGTTCCCAAACTTTTTCATATGACTGTATTGTGATGTGTTTCTATTATATATTTCAGCTCTGCATTTGTACAGAAAACATATTTTATTCTAGTGCACTTATATTTTCCACTATATAATGACACTAGCTTTATTATTTTGACTGCATTATATGCTGAGGTTATTACTACTGTTTTTGCAAACATCCCTTTCATTTTCTCTAATAGGCTCCAGCTTCCAGGCACAATGGTTTACGATTTGCACATCAGCACGATTAAATTTGTTGGAAAATGGAAAAATACTAAAAGACGTGGTTACCTTCTAATCTATTATTATTTTTCTTTATTCATTGTTTTAAATATTCATTTATTGTATTGATCAGTACCTATTTATATTGGTGTAAATATTTAGAACCAAAATACATGCATAACAACATACACACAAAAGAAAAAAAAGAAAAGAATTTTAATTAACAGTTCCTTGAACATAATGTTTCCTAAAAATACATCCGAGCAAAATGCAGTATACAATTAATTGATTTGTTAGGCTCACAGGTCATGACAGACACTGAACATGGAGACAGGTGGAGGTGCTGAGACAAGCTGACGGTGCATGGGCTCAGTTGCATTTTACTGCAATCTGGATAGACAAATTGCATTGTACATTGATCTAATTGGTCAGTCTGTGGGTAAAACTGTCTATGACGTAGGGTAGGAAATATTTGGTGGAAATTCTGCCTGCAGGTGTAATCTTATGCACTAGTATCTTCTGCAGTATTCAACCAGCAGTGGAATGTTGTGCTTTCTACTGAGGGGTGTTCAACTATGTACAAGAATTGTCCCAATTGTCCCAACTGATCTTGAAATCAATTCACATTTAGCAGTATATCTGTAGACCTATTAATGCAAACCAGTTGCACTTCCATTGTACTTTATTTGATGTATCCTTGGAGTGTGCTCACCTTTTTGTGACCTATTAATAGTGTTTCTGGAAATTCTGGCATTTGGGAATATATTTCTGTTAAGTGTTCAGCTTCATCAGGCAGCCTTGAGACTGAAGTTATAATTCAATTTCACACCATACCCAGTTATTAAAGATGAGACTATATTTTTTAAATACTGTGTGACTGCATAATTTTCCTGAATATGTTGCTTTTGCTGCCATGTCAATATATGGTGTATTGTTTTTACTGTATTATTAATGAAATTGTAACCAGTTCAGTAGTGTTCCTAATTTGCAGCATGTGGTTTTATTTTAGTGCCGGGTAAGCCATATTAGAGAGGAATTTGACTATGCATATAAATGTGCATATGACTGGTTTATTTATATGAATTGCAGAAATGTGCATAAAGTCAAGTCTGTTGGTGATATACAATGCAAACGATAACTTTTATATACAAGCACCCTATGACTTATGAGCTAGGCGATGGCTAATAATTCACCTCCACTACTGCATTATTCACACATGTAAACACAGTTTCAAGTTTCTTTCATACAGAGTTTTACAGTAGGGTCACATGGCCCAACAACAGCCAATTCCATGCCAAGAAATGTTGCTTCTGAGTCTTATAGCATAATGTATACAATATATTTTAGTAAGTTGGACTGATTGGATGATTATATATTGTACATAAGTTCTGCATCACCCATTGCAGTTGCATTATGAGTCAACAGATGTTCCAACAGAACATATTATTAGAAAATATATTTTCTAACAACTTTATCTATATGAAAATGTATTTTAAATACATGTATAAAATACAGAGAAGTCAGTTTCATACCTATAAACTTAAAAATGGTTCACAAAGATACAACAGCTGCAAAAGGTGACATTTAGGAGGGTGGCTCAGTATAAACACGGGTGATGTATGTCACGGCTGTGATATGTGCATCATCATGTATATGTCAACTATATTATGATTTTTTTTTTTTTGATGATTATGATTGTGTAATGACAAAACTTTTTTTTTATTGTTTAACTTTGTTTCTTTATAACAAAAGGAAAAATTTTATAAATAAATTAAATATAAAAAAAACTATATTATGATGTTGGAGTCTGCAAAGCATTAGATGCATAATGGAGAAATAAATATGCATACTAAATGCCACATAGAATTATACACATTTTAACTGAATGATATAATATGAGGAAGAAACAGTAGTTTGATGTCTACTATGCTGTAACATCAAAGCCATCAACAAGACACTTTGGGGCATATTTGTTATGCTGTGTAAAAAATAATGGCAGGCCTGGACTGGCAATCTGTGGGTTCGGGCAAATGCCAGATGGGCCGCTTGCTTTAAAATGTTCACCTAAAATGCTAATTAGGCTTGTCTTTAATATGTAAATGAGCCAATCACTTTAGAACACTATGATATGTAGCATTAATTGCAGCCTAGTCTCTCAAGTATACCACACTTTGTCCCTGTGACACACATGGTAATTAAAGTTCTCTTATCTGCCAGGGTACATGGTCTAGCTGGGGGCACACAGGAAAATTTAGAATATACTGTAAGTATAGGGTCACTAATCCATCTGATAGAATAGTTGTGATAGAAACTAGGGTGAGATATTTGTTGCAATGACCAGTTCCAGCACATAGCGAATATAATATTGCTGGGGATTATATGGTTATGGACTCTTAAAGTTTCTATTAATAAACACTAGTTCTAGTTAACCTTGGGATTGGAAATATATATCATGCTTTACATGCGCGTGAATACATGGGCTGTTTTGATACTTTTGCTAGGGCTGCTTATTCCTCCCAGTCCAGCCCTGAATAGTGGGATAATACACATACATATCGACAGGTTTCGCTGTGTTAAAAATGTAAATGTAAATTTTTTACGCATTTTTTCCCCCGGAAGCAATGTAAAATAATGGTGGCAAATCTGGTGTTTGCATGTGTAAACACACCTTGAAAAATTTGCAATTTATTTCACACTAATGTGTAAATTTTACAAATGTACCCCTTTATCTTCCTGTACCTCATGTACCATAGTTAGTTTGCAGGCTGTATACAGCAATAAAAGGTTACGAATAAATAAAGACTGCACTAACCATTATTATTATTATTATTATTAACAGTATTAGTGAATGACCCTCAGTGGATGAAAATAAATAAATTCTGCAGACTCTAACACATTCAGTGACTTCCATGACGCACCAGAGGAAATTTCACTGCATCCTACTGTACTTATATTACTCTCCGGCATGTCTGCACATGATTAATTTTATTGTATTAGTAATGCCAAAATTTCCACCCCATTTTCACAAACCACCAGCAGCTCACAGGACAATAAATATGCTAAATATTTAACAGGTAATAATGTTTACTTGAAAAAAAAAAGCAGTCAACTTTAAAGTGCCTAGATATCGTGAAGTTATTTGATTAAAAATAGTAGTAAAAGTGTAAACATTAACTTGGTATTTCTCCTTAGGTCTTACCTCTAAAGAGAAAAGTTGCTGTCATGTCGAAAAAGTTATTTTATCTTGATTAAAAATCTTGAAAGCCTCTGCTATACTTAGAAGCAAGCTCATTTCCTCCAAATTCAAAACAAGCAGCTTTTCCTATGTTATAGGGCATGTTCCAAATGGCAAAATCATGAAAGTTACAAGTGAAAAAACAGTATTAATTATCTCAATCTCCTCGCCATTTAAAATAGAGAGTATTTCAGAACATATAAGTTTTTTTTTGAAGTCCAAAGAGATTATTCTAGTATATTACTGCATCATCCTTCCAAAGATTTGTTTTATTGGCTATGTCTGGAATTAGTGAAATCACTGCCATATAGCTGTGTCAAGCATGCAATTTATATTTACAAGATATCAGCATGAATGACCTTTATTTATCAGCGCTACAAAATAAATTGGCACTATAGAAATACATGTTAATAATAATAATAATAATATTTTGTTTAGTTTGAGATGACCATGTCACTGCTCCCAAATGTCAGAATAATACGTGAGCCCTAGAGCATAGTATTAGGGCTATAGCACTAGGGATGGCGCGAACCGCGGAAAAAAAGTTCGCGAACATGTTCGCGAACTTCCGGAAATTTGCGAACGGTTCGCGAACGGTTCACGAACCCCATAGACTTCAATGGGAAGGCGAACTTTAACAGCTAAAAAAGACATTTCTGGCCAGAAAAATTATTTTAAAGTTGTTTAAAGGGTGCAACGACCTGGACAGTGGCATGCCAGAGGGGGATCAAGGGCAAAAATGTATCTGAAAAATCCATTGTTGACACAGCGCTGCGTTTTGTGCTGTAAAGGGAAAAAAGGTGGTTGTGGAGACTGTAATATTATTGATATTTAGACAGAATGTGAACAAGATCACACAGCTAGATGGCAGTTGTTTGAAGAACACACTGGGCAAAAAATGCCTACAGGGCAAATAATGCCTACAAGGTCAACGTATACACTACTACAGCGGTGGATACGGATTACGTAAAATATATTATGGCTGCTTGAAAAAAGTCACTCAGGTGCTTTTTCTGGAGAGGGTAATATTATGGATATTTAGACAGAATGTGAACAAGCTCACACAGCTAGATGGCAGTTGTTTGAAGTACAGTAGATTACTAGCCAGCAAACTTACTATCCACTGTCCCTGAAATCACTAACAGCTCTCTCCCTACACTAGCTCTTCCAAGCACACACAGGCAGAATGACAAAACGCTGCAGGGCTTCGGTTTTTATAGGGAAGGGGAGTGGTCCAGGGGGTTTGGGGGTGGTCCAGGAGGGAGAGCTTACTGATTGGCTGCCATGTATCTGCTGGTCTGGGGGAGAAATGGCAAAATAAAAGCGCCAACTAAGGCGAACCCAAATTGGCGAACGTCGAGCGACGTTCGCGAACTTCCGGCGAGCGCGAACAAGTTCGCCGGCGAACAGTTCGCGCCATCCCTATATAGCACAGAAGGCATTTTTTTATTCTGAAAATAGAAGACATATATGTTAGCCAGTCTTAAGATGTAGGTAGTTTGGCTCACTGTTTAAAGGCATTAGTCCTAAATTATTTTAAGCCTAGTCAAGAGGGGCGTAATGTGAAATAATAACAATAGATTCTCATAGGGAGAGAACAAATTCATTTAGACAGTATCTCCTGTGCTAAACACAGTTCATGCAGAACATTCTGTGTGGAGTGAGCATTTAATACAGTCTAAGGTTAATCTACATTACAGACAGGGACCTGCTGCTAGCAGGTACAGCCCCATGAACTTTGCTATGAGAAGCTGTCCACTGGGAAAACTGAGTGAGCGATATGAGCAGGGGGCTAAAAGGGGCTTCACAACAATAAACTTCCCTATATATCATAAACCATGTTTATAAAATGATCCCCAAAACATTACTTCCTGAGAAATAACAGCAGCTTTTGCACAAGCAGAATCTGTAAAATATACAGCACACACATATCTTTGCTAATATGTGCCATATGCTACTGCATTCTGTTACACATATTTATCTTTAGAAATAAAGTTCTCTTTAGTTAAAAGCAGCAATGCTTTATTTTCTTAGCTACTAAAAGTTGTGAAAAAAATATTATATATTACTAAACTACCATATCTATTGTTATATATATATATATATATACACACACACAATATTTGTTGTAATATAGTTTTAAAACAGTAATTGTATGTTTTTAATGAGTTGGTAGCAATTGTGCTGAGCACAAATATGTGTGGCCACAATTATACTGATATTATGGGGGGGAATCATTGCATTATGAGTAGAAAACATGGCTCTTTACCTCTAAAAATGATGTACTATGCCCATTGTATTTGTGGTCATAAATGAGCCCTATTGTTTCCATAATTAAACCTCAATATATAACATAATACTGTAAAAAAAGCAGAAGCTGCTACTTCAGTATAGAAGGCCCTGACTGATAGAGCTGCAGCATATAAAGTGCATATTATAGATCAGATAACCTAAGATATGTATGAATAAGGGTCCACCAATCTCTAATTGCAGCACTGATAACTGATCGGTCATAAGCAGTATACGTATAGGATCCATTATCCAGAAACCTGTTATCCAGAAAGCAATTAAGCATAATTATGGGAAAGCCATTTTTCCATAGATTAAATTTCAATAAAATAATTCAGTTTTTTAAAAATTGTTTCCTTTAGCTGTAATAATAAAGCAGTACCATGTACTTGATCCCAACTAAGATATCATTAATCCTATAAAATCGGATGCAATCATATTGGGTTTAATTAATGTTTATATAACATTTTAGTTGACAAGTTATGGAGATCCAAATTATGGAAAGCCCCTTTATCCAGAAAACTCCAAGTCATGAGCAATCTGGATAACAGGACATATACCTGTATTATGATTAACACCGTAAATAGGTCCTAGGTCATTTTGATGAGCATTTCCGTGATGCGTGCTGTGTTAGACAATTTCCCAGTTTAAGGAGGTAATCGAAATAACAACGTCCATTGCAGCTAGTGATTTGCAATCAAAACAAAATATGTCTCAAATTGACAAAAGTAACAATTAAAATATTTTATATAATTAAATACATTAATATTTAACATTCTTATAACTAGCTTTGATAAGAATCTTTAATAAGTATTGAGAAGGACAACAAAAAGCCCATCAAATGCCAGTTGAACTTCTTTTTACAGACAATGGACCTGTACTGTTGCCTAGCTACACTCATTGGTTCCTCTGCCTTGGCCCAATTCCTCCTCTTAGGCTTTGAAGAAGTTGCAAGATGAAGTCAGGGGACTATAAATACAGAAATCCTATAACAATATAAATTAAATACTACTACATGGAATTCTGTTCCTCTTTCACATGATACTCGCAGTCTTTCAAAAACCACATTGATATACACATTAGGATTACGGACAGCTTTGTAGAGGTGGCCTGCATATACGTAGTTAATATTCTGATAAAACAGTTATTAGGTTACAACTGTTTTACAGATGGATTGGAAAAGATTAACACAACTGAAACTAGCTCCCTCAAAAAAGTGTGAAAATGCCTTAGGGAGCATTAACATTCTTTTATTCTCACAGCGTCTACATGTGGTACTTTATAGTGTTTCTTCATCATTCACATCAATTTTTGCCCAACTGAAGCTAACATGCTATGGTGTGGGAGCATGAAGAGGAAAAAACATTCTGTACATACAGTGTCCTGATTCAAACCAAAGCCAGAACCCAAGTACTGGAAAGCAGCCTGAGCATTATCAACTGTAGTAAAACTGCAATGCCAACTATTTGTCCATTTTAGAGTTTAATTTATGAATGAAATGATGATACAATAAAATAGCCTAAAGAGTGCTAGCTACAACATTTTTCGAAGACCATCCTTTTGCAAACTGAGGGCAGTAAATATCAATTGGAGGGCGACATCTGTCCTGTGGGCCACCACGTTGGCAGCAATGAGCTAAGAAATAACCTTCAATTTCATGTCTCCTGTTGCCTAGGGTCATAAGTTGTCAACTGTTTGGTTTTGACCTGGACAGCCTGGTTTTTCAGAAGGGCTGTCAGGGTAAAATTCCCGCCTGGTTATCCAGATAAGGAAATCTAGACAGGAATCTCCCTGGCTGATGCAATAATTGGCCTATCAGCGATCACCACATCACAGCCATGCCCCATGAGTCACAGCCCCGGCTCCCAATAGCACACATTCCAGCCCATGGTGTCATTGTCCCCACCCCCGTGACATCACAACCTATCCCCTGCCCTTGAAAGGTGGAAACCCTTGTTACACAATAATTTTTTCTAGTCCTTGACATATATTGCTTGTTGAGGAGCACACACCCTAACTTTTACTGTTAGTTACTCCAGATCCAAGTGTTTCTTTTACTACTGTATACATTTTAAATTAACAAACCTGATAAGAATAGCCCTCACTGAAATAAAGAAGCAGATAGTGGAATTGATAGGTTTAGGAGAACTGATATGTTACATGCAGATATGTAAACACACAGGTGTACGTGAAACAAATAAGAAAACAACTTTCAGCAAGGCTGAAATTTTTATATACGTAATTAACCCTTTTCCCAGAAAACAGTTGATAGTAGTCCAACCAAAGCTACAAATCTGCAAGTGCTATTATTTTGCAAAGCTGGCTAGGAAATGCACATTGAGGTCTAATTCTAATATTCCATGCTTTAGAGGCGCCAAGTTTTACTAACTATAATTTAACTGGCCCAATTGATTCAGTCCAAATTCTTGTTTCGATAATCAGCCTTTGTTTAAACATATACAAAAAAAAACCAGAGGCCGGCATTAACCTCTGGGCATGTCATGTGAGCATATTAGCCTGCAGTGTGCAGTAGCACAAAGTCATACACAAGAGGAGGATTATTTTCCAATATTACTGTTACCGTAACGTATAATCACTTCTTCCTTTTTCTTTTTGGCGATACACAAGTCTTCTTCTCAAGTTCAAGCAAAGTTGAAAAGGGGAAGAGGTCAAGAGAGTTTCATCAGGAGCACGTTGAAAGGGATACAAATATCTGAGGTCTCCCAAGTTTGGGCTCAACTAGCTCATATTTCACAGTTCGTCCCTAGTGTGTGGTATCTTCACTATGATATGTTTGCAAAGAAATTAAACTCTTATTAGCATGCAAAACAAAGCACAATGAAAAAATAATCTCTTCCAATAAAAGAGACAGATACAACAACAGTTTATGGAACTTGTAAACATTCGCGCAAAGAAGTCTGAGAGCATGGAATGGAAAGTGCTTAGCCAGCTATCATATACAAATATTAGAATTATTAATACCCCTTTCTAAGTTACAGTTGTTCAGTAAGCTTTGTGTATAGACTGAACAATTAATTCAGAATTAAATGAAAAAGTTAGGCTTGTAAGATCCACACAGAGTCAAGCTGGTCATGAATAATATCATACAAAACAATTATTTTGGTAGGTGTATGGCAACCTGTTGATCCTGACATATATGTATTATGGTATTGGTTAGTTTGTGAATAAGGCAGGCTTGAAAATATCATCTTCATGGCCATCTCAGTCAGCTGCACAACAGGAAAGCAGCCATACTGTGTGTGGCCCTACATCCATTCAGCCTGTGAACCACTCAGGTTGAAAGCATACCTAGTTGGCCCATGTATGGCCACCTTTAAATATCATTTTAAAAATGAAGCATCAATGTACAAAGGGTTTAAAATGTAGAAAAAGAAACATTTCTAATTAATTTACTCAACTGCAAGCTTGAAGGGATTATATATACAACGTGCAAATGTTCATAGGGACAGCTGGGTAATTTTAGAAATAAACCAATACCCGAATAAAGCAGGCTGAGTTAAACACAAACTCTACATATTAATGTTCCTGTGCATTTTTCCAGGAATTCTTTTTCAACTATATGATGGTAGATAGATGCATTTGTGCACAGCAGGTTTGAGAACGTCTTTGCAGTTTCTTAGAATTTTCACATGGAATTTTGGCTCATTAAGCACAGTTAGGCTGCCCAAGGTTTGCAACTGAAAATGTAATTCTAATTACTAGTATTTAGGTAGGCTGTTCCCCTGTCTGCACCTCAGCCTCCTCCTCCTTCACACCAAAGCTAGACTGATGAGATTTTCAGCCCTGAACACTAAAGCCCTTTACATTAATTTATATCATAGCAAAGGTCCTTTGGGGAGAATACATAATACCACAGTGAGGAAACCTATAAAAAGTGACTAATAGCTGCAACATTTCTTCAGTACTGTTTCATGATTTGAAAAAATTGTAGTTCTTCCTCTGTGTCTTTCTCAAGCTGAGATGAGATAGGCAATTTAACTGTGAACATACAGTATTGGCAGAAAAGAAATCTGCTTTCACAGAAATTTGAACATAGACTGCTGGAATGCTGCTTAAAGGGATATGCATATGAAAATGAAGTGGTGAATTTTAATGTAGAAAGAAAGTAAAATCTAAGGTTTAAAATGCATCCAAATCTCATACTTGTTACTGTTCACATGCTGGATTTCAATACAACAGAGAATCACAATGAAATTGTGTAGCTGGATAGGAATAGGTGTTGTTGTTTCTATGTGATAGTTTACAGCTTTCACGAATAACAAATATTGCACAACAACTACAGTATATGTAGCAGCTGCTACTCTTAGATCACATAGGGAGGTTGTAGCTGCTATTTGTAGCTGCTGATTTCCTGTAGGGAACATACTACAATGTAGAATACTGAAACCCTAGAAGATAAGTGAAGTTAAGTCTGACCAACTTTAACTGGAAGTTGCCAATTTCCATAAGTAATATTCAAACTGCAAAAGTCAATGGGGTTCTTTGACATATTCTAAAATAAACAGAGGGGAAAACTAAGAAAAATCATTAACAAAGCAGCTCTCTGAGTCATGCAATTAGTCCCATCCCCCTAAAAAATATTTTCATGTAAAGTAAATCTATATGATTGGATGTATGGATAGTCCATTGCTGAACCACTCTAATGTGGTCCTAGGACCCTGCTGTTGTTGAGATATTAGTCTTTAGATGACCAGCTGAGAAATCAATAAGGCTGCCAAATCTAATTAATCTAGCAAACCAAAGTGGTTATATCGTAACATCATGGAAAGTCATTTCCCATAAGCTCCTTGTGGTAACCTTATAGGTTTGCCCCTTAGGATTCAATTATAAACCAGGAGAAGGCTCCTAAATACCAAGAGGAACTTGAAAATAAATGAATACTGTATTCATTTATATGGGTGAATAGCATCCAGACAAAAGTAGGTTAACGACTGGTGGCTTTTCCTCCATTAAAACCTTCCTCTTTCTCTCACCTCTTCTATATAAACAAATTAAAAGTAAAAAAAAAAAATCACTTTTTTCTAAGGTGTTTCAAGGACTATGCCACCCGATATTCTAACTCCTTAACAAAACCACAAGGTCTCCAAAAAAGCTGTACAACAGAGATATAATATTGTGCATTTACAATATTTGGTACTATTTTTTATCATATCTCTTTTCATTTTTCTTTGCAAAAATGTAATATTAGCTCACAAAATTATTTAGAGATTCATCCGCCAGTAGAAAAGCAAATTTTATAGTTTGCTCCAGTTGAAGTAGGTCTTAAATTGTAGGCCTGGAGAACTGAAGAAACGTTTTATTAATCAATACAGGTTTAGGATTTAAAGTGAACCTGTCACCCAGACACAAAAATCTGTATAATAAAAGTCCTTTTCAAATTAAACATGAAATACAATATAAAATTTTTATTAAAAAATTCATAGCCCTTTTATGCTAATTTAAAAATCTCAGCTGTCAATCAAATATTGTCTGCCATTAGGCATAGAGGCAGGGCAGATAATTACTTTCACTTTCCATTCAGCACTTCCTAGATGCCACTGCTACCCACACATTCCCCCAGTTCTCTTAACCATTTAATTGTGTAGCCAGGACATGGGGATAGACATCGGGTCCCCCATTCTGGTGCACAAACAAGATTCTGAGATGATGCAAGGCTTGCCTTAATAACAGTGTCCACAAAATGGCTCCTGCCTGCTTGCTATAATTATAAATTCCCAGACTGAAGAAAACAAGATGAAAATAATTTATATAGTGTAATTAATGTTCATTTTGCTTGACTAATGTGATAAAATACTATTTTTAATATTTTTTTTTGGGGTGACGGGTCCACTTTAAAGTGTGGCTGAGCTACAGTGTTAAGGTAAGCTTCATAAAAAAAAGTTACATGAAAGGTCCATTGCAAAACAATGCAAGGACCAGTTTGTGATACCTCAATTTTTGGCAATATGAACCAATATAGAACATTAATGTTTTTAGGATTTTAATTACTCTGCTCTTAATTTCAATGCATTTCATCTCATGCATTTGGTGTCTTGTGTGTGTGTGTGTGGATTTATTTTTTATCAGTGTTACTAGAGATGGATATGAATCTGGGTACAGCCTGTTCCACCTTCATTCATAACGCATATGTCCCTGAAGCCCACTCAGTGGTCTAATGGGCTAGACTCAATTGAAGGAAAGAAATCTATCTTGTGCTTTATGTCCAGAATTCCCAACAGACAGAAAAGTAGTTTTCATAGGATAAAAATTCCATTAACTTCTACAATATACTTTCCTCTACATATATGTATATACAATACATTTTATAGCCAAAATAAAGAGATTTGGAATTCATTATTGTGATGGGTCTATATTGGAGTTCACACGTTGGGAAGAATGTTAATGCAAACCATGTGACATATATTAGAATAGGGTATAAAATATTTACAATGTACCATGAATGCATTTTACTTTTTGAAGTACTTTTAAAATTACCATAAATGTTACTGAATAAAAACACTTTGTTTGAAACACCTCTTGAAAGCATTTAACTAGCACCAAACTTCAGGTAACAGTTGTTTAGGTTTCCAAAAAAATATTAACTAAAACTCAAACTGCTAATGGACATAGGCGGTAGTAAAATCTTGCCTGCAAAATCCATTAGTTGTCAAGAGCACTGTAAGGTTTGGATTTTACAGTAAAACCTGTAAAAAGCAAGTGTCGGGTTTCACTACTGAGACATCTAGGTGTGAAGACCCAAATGGCATTAG
This sequence comes from Xenopus borealis, assembly GCA_024363595.1. Lineage (NCBI taxonomy): Eukaryota > Metazoa > Chordata > Amphibia > Anura > Pipidae > Xenopus > Xenopus borealis. The sequence continues at coordinate 90,177,785 of CM044433.1, forward strand.
ACATGAACTTGTTCTCATGAACCTACTGAACTCTGTTTGCTCTTCAGCAAATACTTTACCATTGGGTTTTACAGGGTTTTAACCTGCCACATAACCAAAAGACCTGCTCAAACATCTTCACAGAAATTCCACTTTAATGCATCTTGTCTGTTCATGGGGAAGGTTTACAACTTTGCTGTGAAAATACCTTCTGCCTGAAGAAATCCTCTGTGCCTCAGCTATGCTTCCTAGCTACAAGGTTAGGCCAAGATGTGCACATCAGTAGCACATTTCCATCTGGAAATCCTTTCAGATGGGATTGAATTCCACAGAATTCCCAGCTGATCCAGGGTACACATATTTGCATCTTGCCTCACCAAATTAAGCTCACTCCAATGGCTCAAGTGGAATGTGGGAAAGACCCTTGGCTTTAATTATGATTGACGAGGTTGCCAAAAAGGAGGCACTACAGAATGGACAAGGATTTTATTTCAGCTGATGACAGGTTTACATGTCTTTGTCTGGGGTTATAATAGGTGAACAGTTCAGGGGGAATCAGTGGGTTTAGAATTGCACTTTGCAAAGGAGCCAACTTTAGCTGGTATGTGTTTGTCTAGCAGCTGTTGCAGCCAATGGTAATCTATTTACTCAGAATGCTGCTGCCATAAGACAACAGTTGGTATCAAATGTTATATCAATTATATTATAATTATACTTTTTAATATAGTTATGTTATGATGGTTATTCTTTGTTTCTGATGCTCTCTTTAGATAAGTTGGTGTGCTCTGCACAATATATTAATACAGATATAAATGTCTTCCGTCTGGTTCAGGTATATTAGACTTTAGTATGTTGCCATGGATAGTAGAGAAAGAAGGATAAAACGTGGATGCATATATAAAAATGACAAATATTTAATAGTTAATATTAACTTTCAGTGCACTTGTAAATAAATAAATTCCAAGGATATTCAGAATGGAGCTAAATTTCCCTAATCTATATGAATAAGGGTGTGTTTCAGATTGGGGTAAAGATCGATTACAATCTATGTTTGCATCAACAGAAATTGTTTTATGGGCACAAATGTACTAAATGTATGTGTTGAGCAGGGTGATGGAGAGAAGCCTACTTAGAAGCAAAAAAGGGTTAAAACCGTGGTCTTATAAATATGTGCTTGTACATTCATTTCCACTCCTAACCTCTTATAAGATCCTATACTTAGCACTTTATGTTCCCGAGTTTCACCTTGCCCATCTGCGCTTGGTAGAACTTGTAATAATAATATAATTGTTTCTTTCTGCTTTGCAGACCGGAAGGCCAGGAATGAATCGTCCAGGGAATAATAAGCATAATTGTAAAGTGTTTTGGAAATGAGAAGTGCTCTATAAATACCTTATATTATTGCTGTATAAAAGAAAGAAAAATAGCAATAACACAAGAAATTCAAATGTTTTAGTGAGCAATTGTTAAAGCACCAGTTCATCATACTCGATTAAAAACATATGAAACATACTTTTTATTTCCTCTTTTTCTGTATATATGAAATATAATGTTTTTCTTGGCTGTTTTCATAGGTTTGGGAAAATGTATTTAAGAAATTGGGTGTTCAATGATTGCTGCCCTATAAAAAGTGAATCTAGAGTGCAGGCATCCTGATTCAGTAGAATAAGGCCATTTACGTGGAGGAATATTATAATTTGCAATCATTTCTACAACAAGAATAGATCTGTAATAAAAGTTGTTTAAAAAACATGCAATGCAAACAATGTTTAATTTAATTTATTTAATAACTGATTGAAAACACATTGTGCTTTTATCCCCATGGGGAAACATTTTGTGTGTGTCATATCTGTTATTTTTGCATCAAAGAATTATATGTGCAAAATATTTTTTTTATTTACAAACTTTTATTGCATTATGTAATAAATAATTTGCAACAGAAACTGTACAAGGAAATAAAAAATGCAAAAATAAAAAAAAATATTTCTTAATGTTATTTTGTTGCAATATTTAAGCATGCATATTGCATTTTTTAAAGATCTGCTTGAAGGTAGTGCTTTTTTTTGCAGCAAATATAAAAACTTTTTTTTAAGATTTTACAGTAGAAAGGCCATTTTACAGTTTTTCAGGGGACCAGAAGAAAAATTGTGTCAGTTTTGGGAAAATTTAAATCAGGTAAATGTATTATGTTTAATTGTAACTGTAAAAGGAAAAACTGTACACTACTAGGGGACAAAGCACTAAGAAGTTGCACATCCATGCAAAGGAAATATTGTTTGCACAAAGGGAAACTTTGACACATGTTCAATTTGTTAATGACTTTTCATTCATGTTATATATATCTCCACTTCCTACAACGTAGATGGAGCAGAACATTATTAAGTTTGTTCATTTCCATTGTCAACTGTCTGTAATATTCTGTTGGACCCGTTATTAGGAAAGCCACTGGTTTTGACTACATTATTTGTAAAGTTCCACACATCTGAATTTAAAGCTATAGTAATAATTGTGATACTGTCCATGTGTAAATTTAGCACATAATACTTCAGCACTGAAGTATGCCACTAGGCTCTATATTTCAACAGAATGTTCTCACAGCAGATGGCTATAACTTTTTTTATTATATTTCCCTTCCAGTTGCATGATGCATTAGGAGGATCAGACACCTACAGTAGCACTATTGCTTAAAAGTGTTTTAACAGATGAACTGTAAAAACTGTAAAAACTTGCTTTTCATTGCAAACCATTGCTCCTGAACTCACAATATATCTATATATTTTTTAAACTAAGTACAGGACTGGCTTCCCTTCAGCTAAACCCATCAGAAACTTCCACGCTGTTTGTTCCTGCCAAGTGACCCCATTCTGGCAACAGGACATGCCATCACCACAGACGCCAAGATGTGGTAGCAATCAGGATCACGCCAAAGTAAATGCCCAGGTAGGCTGCACAAGTGTTTAACCCCAGATCATGTAAATGTACAGTTCCAAATAATTAATGGAACATTCCCTTAGAGTTGTGGAGCAAACAAAAAAATGTGCCATTCACTGACAGAGGAAAATTGCTTAAGTATAACCAATGCCATATTATTATCTTTTATATATAGTAGACTGCGAAAGAGTCGGCACTCTCGTCACAAGGTTAAAAAAATGCCTGGGTGTATATATATATATATATATATATATATATATATATATAATATCCAAAAAACGGTCCGCACTCTCAGGACTTAACTGAAACAAAATGTATTTATTTGATGAGAGAAATAAATACATTTTGTTTCAGTTAAGTCCTGAGAGTGCGGACCGTTTTTTGGATTGTATCAAGTTTTGTGGATACTGCACCCAGGCATCTTTATACACATGTATCGTGAGTGCTGACTTTCTGTTGGAGGATATATATATATATATATATATATATATATATATATATATATATATATATATATATATATATATATATAATATCCAAAAAACGGTCCGCACTCTCAGGACTTAACTGAAACAAAATGTATTTATTTGATGAGAGAAATAAATACATTTTGTTTCAGTTAAGTCCTGAGAGTGCGGACCGTTTTTTGGATTGTATCAAGTTTTGTGGATACTGCACCCAGGCATCTTTATACACATGTATCGTGAGTGCTGACTTTCTGTTGGAGGATATATATATATATATATATATATATATATATATATATATATATACAGGTAATGTACAACAATGCTATACAATACCTGTAGAGTTTACAAAATAATAATATACACATACATTTTATCAGAAGCCATATTCAAAAACAAAGAAACTGCTAGCGGATATTGGCATGGCTGAATTGACCTGCTCATCACAGAACACCTTTAAGGGGCAGATTTATAAATGTGAGTAGAGAGCTTAATACATTAAAACTCACCCATGATCTATTCATTCCAATGACATTTTTATAACTGTATTTATCAATGGGTGAATGTTAGAACTCACAATTTGATATACATGTATAAGGTTCTAAAAATTCCATAGGATTGAAATGAATGTGGGTAAGTTTTTATTCATTAAGTTATAAACTCGTATTTTGAAAAATCTGCCCCTATCAAAAGTTTTTAGTTTTACAAAAACGTAATAAAAAAAAATCTAAATCTATAAAAAGCTAGTTTGAATTAAACCATGAAAAAAACTTGAATGCATCTAATTTGTATTCTGTTCATTATTTTCAGTGGGTCTACAAACAAATAAATGTCAAAATATAGAAAAAACCTGAAAATCTGAAACTGAATTAATAAAATATTACCTAGGAAAACGTCCACTAATTTATTTAAGAACCTTCAAGCTTTTTAGATTCAAGTTTTTAGCTTAATAAATTTAACATTTGAGTTTTTGAAACCATAATTCGAGTAGCACAAAATTGAATTAGTAAAAATTTAGAAATTCGAACAGTCAATAAATCAACCCCTTATTGTACTGCAATATATAAAGAAAGTTTTTTTTAGGTTTTTACACATACTGCTGAATTTTTTCTTGAATGACACCTAAAATAACTGACGCATTTAAAAGTAATATATTCATACACAGAAAAAAATATGAACCTTTCCTCCAATTTTATCTTCCTGTTTCTTCAGTGACAGATCTTGGTTACGCTGAACTTCTCCTGATCCTCCATGTGTTCATTCCAATGACCTTTGGACAACTTTGAAGAAATACTCCCTTGCTAAAATTAATGACCCTAATTATTCTTTTAATAATTACATTGTCTGCTTTAATATGTTTTGAAGCAGTTTATCTTGATTTTCCCCCACACATTATTTTTGAAATGACAATAAACATGTTATCATTCTATGAAGGATATTTGTATTTGTTCCTCAAAGGCAACAATATTGTTCAGTACAAAAACTTTACTGCCTTTATTTCCCTTGGCTGGGATACTTTATTTTAGGTGGCTTTTGCAGCTTATTGTTCTTAGTGATATGATCCCATCTAGAATATGTTGTGCCGTTTTGGTCTCCAGCTCTCAAATGAGACATTATTAAATTAGTGCAGGTCCAGAGAAGGGCAACTAAACTGGTAAAAGATATTGAAAATCTCAACTATGAGGAAAGCGGGAGAAGGGAGATATGATAACCCATTATATATAGGGATGATATAATTATATCTCTAATGCTTTACTCACCAGTAGGTCCTTCCAGCTGACAAGAGGGCACCCATTCCAATATGAAGAAGGTAGGTTACGTGTAAATATTCAGAAGGTATTTTTTACAGAAAATCTGTTGTATTGGCTAACCCATTACATAGCTTTAAGAAGGGGTTGGATGGCTTTTTAGCAAGTGAGGAAATACAGGGTTATGGAAGATAGCTTATAGTACAAGTTGATCCAGGGACTGGTCTGTTTGGAGTCCGGAAGGATTTTTTCCCCCTCTGGGTCAAATTAGAGATCCTTTAAATTGGGTTTTTGGCCTTCCTCTGGATCAACTAGGAATTAGGCAAGTGTTATATTGACTTAAAAGGTGATGATGGACATGTCTTTTTTGAGGAATTTTTGTCTTGTGTATTACAGTTTTTAAAAAAACATATATAACTTACATTATTTAGATACCACTAGTGATGGGCGAATCTCCCCCGTTTCGCTTCGCCGAAAAATTCGCGAATTTCCTGCGAAAATCGCGAATTGGCGAAAAAATTAGCGAAACGAAACAAGTCGCGTTTTTTGACGCGCATCGCGTCATTTTCGTCGCATCGTTTTCGACGCGCATCGCGTCGTTTTCATCACGTCGCGTCGCTTACGACGCGCGTCACGTCGTTTTCGTTTCGACACGTTTTTTGGGTTTTTTTTTTTTGCTGAATTTTTGCCGGTGTTTCCCAGCCGTGAATCACGGGAATTCGCCTCGAATTCGCCCATCACTAGATACCACCCCTGGTCTGTTACTAATCTCACCAGCCACAGTTATGTTAGCCACCTTCCCAGATGGGCATGGCAAACAGGGAACGTGCATGGTGTAGGAACTTCACCCAAGCAAAATGTCCATGACATTACTTTTATACATAATATAAATTTATGCTGTGGGATTAATATACCGGCTAATGTATATAAGCAATATCATTAAATATCCTTTGAATGGTAACTGACATCTAAACAGAATTAACTACATTATAATATGATTTTCGTTTAGCAGTGAGCAACCCTCCCATATTAAACATTTAAACCAAATGGAAGAAAACTCTTCTTGCCCAAATAGTTGGGTTGCAACACATGCTTTGGAAAGTACTTTCCTAAACTAGCCAAGTAACCACTAATCCATCTGTGGTGGGTGAATACAGCCATGCATTTTTATAAAATCTAATCCGGGAAACATTTAACTCCCATGCACACATAGAATTGCCCTGCATAAAATTATTATGGAAAAATATAGTATTCAAAATTGCACAATTTCTCTTAAGTGCAATACATTTCACAGAGGGAAGTTTTTATAAAGTACATATTTGCCTTATTTTATCTCAGGAATAGAACTGGAATGGCAAGACCAGCATTATTGTTTATTCTTTTTTTCACCTTAACTGGGTTACCTATAGGTATCCACCACCAACAGTGACTGGATCAATGGAACTGCAGAAATAGTCAGGGTTAATGGGCACTACTCAGGCCTTTACACAGAACAAGATGAGAATATAGGATTGATTTGCCCACACGGGACTGTAAAAATAGTACTGTACTGGCACTTATCCAGCATTAACTGGTAACTGGGAAATGTAAAAGCCAACAGGCAAACTGTTAAAGCAAATAACAAATAACTGGGAGCCTCTGCCAAAAATCTTTTATATTTGGAAAACAAAACCAATCTTAGTTGGGGAAGCTTTTTGTTGCAAGCTGTTACATTTAGGGAGCTATTTATCAAAGGTTGAGTTGAGGTTATGAGTTTTTTTATACCTCAAATGAACTCACAGCTTGAATGTTTTCTAATTTATGAAAAAACTCAAATCAGCAAATTTGAGCAAACTTGAAGTTTTCCGAGGGAACAAACTTTGAATTGCTCAAATTAATTGAGTTTTCGAACAAAGCCCACTAAAAAAAAACCTGGACATAAGTGTCTGAGATGCCATAAGTCTAGAGCTGACCTCGTACACTGTCTTTGGTTATGCCCCTGCATTCAAAAACTGTGGGAAGGAGTACAAGAATACTGGGAATCTCTAACAAAACAAAAGTTTATTTACGCTAACATGGGCCATCTTTGGCACCCCCTCCACAACTAAAACTTTCTCGCTCTGAAAGACTTTTAGCAGAGAGATTAATGGCAGCAACCAAGAAAACCATCATGCATCACTGGTCGTCATCAGCACCCCCACTATCATTAGTTCTTATCATATATTTCATATGGATTGGATATAATCAACTACGAATAGAGAACAATTCACTGAATAATTTTTCTCCACTTGGATGGATTGTATAAGTTCACTGCCGACACACAGAAGATATCTTACAATATATGCATTCAGACACACCACATGGTTTGATACGGAATACTACTAAATAACGCGATAGTCAGAGAAACAGAACAATATATACAAAATTTGCAATACCCACAAGAAAAAGATCCACGTTCGACCCCTAGGAGTCATCACATAAATCAGTTGCTAAGTAACAGAAGCTAATAATTAACTTCCTGGGAGACAAAGAGGAGCTGATAACTATTAAAATTAAGAAATGAAAGATGATACTAAACGTCTGCTATTATTATGAGTGTTTAACTATACTGTCATGAATCTTGACTAATCAAGATGCGTATTTCCAAATTCCCTGTTGTATTCCTTTATTTATTTATTTATTTCCTTATTATTTATCTATGTTAAATTTATTTGTTATGAAAACTAAATAAAAACATATTTAAAAAAAAAAAAAAATCTGAACATCATGAAGCCTATTAATATCTTCAAATGGTTCAAGGGACCTCTGCCATTGACTTGTACATGACTGGTTAGTATTTGACAGGTTAGTATTTTCGGATTTGAGCAATTTCTAGCTTCAGGGTATAATAAATCTCGAAATATTTGAGATTCTTTTTAAAATCCCGAAGTTTTGACTGAAAATTGCCCTTCAAAAACTCGGGAAAACACAACTGGACCTTTGATAAATCTGCCCCTTAGTATTTTTCAACTGAAGCCAGATCATGATTTCAGTAACAAAATATGTCTCTGCTATGTTGGCCCATACACTGCAGGTGACATTAATCAATAGAGGCAATGCTTGGAGTACATAGCACCAAAATTTCAACAGTCTTTAGGCAGCCAATTAACATACCCCCAGTTATAAAATATAATGATTAGATGTCACTGACCACAAAAATGATTTGTTACAAGCCACAGCATTGAAAGGTATCTTATTATATATTATAATCTTAAGTAGAAAGTACATTATTTCTTCTAACAGACAACTGTTAATGAGTTAAGCAACTAAGAACCAATATAATATAATATAACCAGTGTTACAAATCCCTCTTATTACACATATATTTTGTTGGTTGAGTGCATAGAATGGTATCTATCCATGGGAATGCTTGAATGAGGATTATTTGGAAGCATCAAGTGTGTATAAGATTATATTTAATTAAATGTTAAAATGGATTTGAATTGTTTAATGCTAATAGAATGAAAATATGACGGACTTAGATGTTTGCATCTCGGATTTGTGAACTTAAACAACTTGTTTGTTTGCAGTGTACCCTGCTCTATTGTTTATCATCTTTCTTCATCTCGAAAGTGTACTTGCTGAGTCACCTATCTGTCCCCGACATTTCTCAAACATGCCTTTTGTCTGGAACAGACAGCCGGAAGGTTCTAGACTCTAGAATCTAAAGGATATGGCACAGAGTATGGGCTAAGAGTAAACAAGGACTTTAACCTCTGATTGGTCGGTTGAGAAAACACCTTGGAAGGATATGAAAGGCCATCAGGGGAGAACAGGTGTTGAAATGCTTATATACAACTTCTGTAGTATGTGTTTCTTATTTGATTTCCTTCCCTATTTGTCTAGGTGGCATGCCTTCATTGCTAATAAAATTGGTTGCCTGATACTTGGGACATGATGTTTTCTGGATAAGTAGTCTTTCCATACATTAAAGCTACGAAACACATTTTCAACATTAATGACCTTATAACACCAGTGGTGGAATAATATTTTTCACAATCTGTACATTTTGTCACATTATCCATTCTGATGCATACAGACACCATACGATAATACAATACTACCCTTATTTGAATGTGTGTGTTATGTAGTAACATTATGTAGCATTAGAGCTTTACTTTAGCCTGTCTGAATCCCTTTCTTCCACTTAGGCTCATGACAAAGTAGACTGCAAATATGTAAGCTGATCTATATGACAGCACTATATTTGTATAGTGTAGCAGTGTCGGATTGGGGGGCCCAGGGCCCACTGGGCCTGCAGCCTCAGGGGTCCCCACACCATTCCCTGGGCAAAATCCTCTCTGCACTCCCCAGCCTCCCATCCCCCGTGCCTTTTTCAAGCGTGTAAACATGTTGGCACTACCGGGTTCAGGGAGGGAAGGAGAGGGAGTGTAGGGAGCCAGTTTGGGTCGGCGGGGCCAAAAAGAGCTGGAGTGCCGTTGGTCCAGTCTGACCATGTAGGGTAGACTTAAAATATAACTGCTTAAATATGCACTAGGTCCTATGGACTGTAATGAATAATTCTCAATAATTTTATTTTTTTTCTGGACAGGCGCTGCTTCTGCAGCACAATAGGAGCATGACTTCCCTAAAATGGCGCACAGTTAAAAGATCTATGTCTGGGAAAATATTTGCATTGAATGGATAAATGAGATATTGGCAACACTGTTTTTTGAAGTAGAACCATGGGTATATAATATGCTGTCTGAGAGGGATTATTAGCCCTATTACCTGCAGTGATTGTTGGAAGGGGAGCTAATAATGCATAGATATCCTGAAGGGTTAATAAAACATAAAGCCTAATCTTTAAAGGGTTAATAGTATACAGAGTGCTATCAACTCCCAGAATACATAATGCGGGACGTCTAAGCTACTGTATTGGACTGTTGAATGTTTACAACATTGTAGAAATCATAGCACCTCTATGCAATACTTGTGAAATATAGCACAGTTAATTATACTGCTATAAATACCATTTTATGTCATTTATTTAAACATGTTTACCCTGCACACAGTTCTTGCCAGTTAAGCTCGTGAAGCATTGCTATGACAATAGTTTATACCAAAACAAGGCCTGATAATGAAGCAACATATAGTATTGTCCCCTCCCTTTCCAAATTATTCTGAATCTCAATCAGCGTCTGCCCATTTGCTCCATATGCTACATGATAAAACAAATTAGAAACCTGTAGTTATCAAGCCTTTAAGAGTTCTTTTTAAGTTAAAGTAGTTTCTGATTAAAAATACAAATATTTCACAGGATCACAGCGAAAGAGCTATGGTATTAGAGAAAACAAGGATGTGAACGTAAACTGATTACATATGCATCAAGTATCCCAGTCACTAAGCATTTGTGGATTGTAAGGATGAGATACTTTCTTTGCTTATTACTGCTTCTTGATCCCAAGAGATTTACTCAACTGGTTTCAATTAGACTTTTTAAGCTAGTAAAACAACATCCATAAAGCCATATTTATAGAAAAACGCAGTGGAACAAAATGAATGTCAATGATGCTGATGAAATCCATGTCCTCTCTCCCCCAGCTCTATCTTAAATCCTCCCTTCCTTCTGTTCCTTACTGTCATTGTTATAATCATTTGATGACCATTAGCAAGCAAAAAAGTGTTTTCATTTGAATAATCCACAGCAGCAAAATCAAATCTGATAGACTGTAAGGATAATGGCAAGCCAGTGGCTCGGGAGATGTTAGCTTATGGGTGATACAAGTTCCCTTTGCCCTAATGACCAGGGCCGCCACCAGGGGGGACAAGTGTCCCAGACCCGGGCCTGAAGGGGGGCCCGGTAGTGCTGCACTTTTTGAAGAGCAGGTTCCCCCTTACAAGCACGATGACGTGCTGCCCTCCGATGTCCCCAAACAGCTGAATGCGAAGTGCCAAACAGTCAAATGTCCTGAAGCGGCGGAAAGACCCAAAGTCACAAACGAGCCGTCACTGAAGTCCTGAAGCGGCGAAAAGGAACAAAGTCACAAAAGGAGCCAACACTGACACTTTTTTTTAATCACCTGGCCACCAATGTTTTATTTTAATACTCTATAGGCCCCTGCCAATATTTTTTTTTTGTACTTGTAAGAGGGGCCCTGGCTCCAGTGTTTTTTTTTTAACTTATAAGGGAGCCCTGACCATCAATATGTGTGTGGGGGGTTACTTTTTTAGCGCTGATGTCTGTGTGGTTTTTTAACTTTGATGTGGAGTGGGCGGGATCAGGGGTGAGGCTTGGGTGCCAGGATGGGCAGGGTCCAGGGGGCCCCAAAAATCTTGTTGTACAGGCCCCGTGATTTATAATGGCGGCCCTGCTAATGTCAACTGAAATCAAATCCAGAACTAAAGCAGGCATGTATTAATGGATGATGAGTAACATACAACAAATAACATAGTCATGCTCCAATCCTGCCAAGTCATCCCCCATAGAGACACAAGATGACAAAGAAGATGAAAGCAAATCAGAAAGTAATGATATCAATTTCCCTTTTTTAGTGAGTTGGAAAGGTTGAATAGTGTGCTGAAGACACAGCTCAGCTAATGCATGTCAGGTATTCATAGGTTCACAGCACGCTTAATTAGTCTTGATAAGATCGTCCACTAGCTGTTTAAAAAAAAAAAAACTAGAAAATTGGAAACATATGATGGGGGATGCAGAAATGACAAAATTAGTTCTGATTTATATCTTACAAGCAATAAAGTACTTAAAACTTAAAATACCTCACCTTTTATATAGTCAAGAGTCTTAAAGGAGACCTAAAGCCTGAATATGGCTAGAGATTCTGTATTTTATATACTGTCCCAGTAGAAAGGTTCAGCAGCCTTGTAACAGTAATGATTAAGGTTTTCAAAGTTGTATACAGCAGATCACCATCTTAGATATTGTTAGGCAATCTTTTGAGTGTTAACTACAGAACTTCACTGCTAATGGGTCATGGATGCCTTGGTCTACTAAACAAGTCCAAAACCCAATGCACAGCATTTTAGTCTGCTTCTTTATAAAGCTTTAGTTCTCATTTAAAGGGTAGACATGGTTTCGAATCAAAATAAGCATAAACAAGCCATTTTGCTGTAAAGACTTTCAGGAATCTAGTTCTTATACCAAATGGTGTTTCTGAATCAATTCAGAAGAAACATCCTCAGCTGGGGTGGTAAGATACAGACAAAATCTGCCTTGGTGACAATGTCTCCAGACAATGTACATTATAAAAGTTTACAGAATTCACTAACAGCTAAAGGGTGAGTATATCCCAAAATGTTAATATTTTTGCAGAAGAATCCTTTATTATAAACCAGAAAAGAGGCAGGCTTAAGGAAAATGCGGTCTTATTTGGGACAAATTTGGCAACAAATAAGTAAGTCATGGCCTAAACAAGGAAGTTGGGGTATATGGCTGAGGAAGGGTGGTACAAAAACCCTGGAGGCTCACAAGTTGCACACATTCAGTTTAAATATTTACTAATGTTTTGAAACTGATTTTCTTTTTTTGCCCGGGAACCATTGTCTCTCATTCTGGCCTTTGTCACAACAGGAAAAAAAAATGTTATTTAATGATTTTCTTGGGGGCAAATTTATTCCCCAAAGTAAATTCGACCAAATTTTGTAAATTCGACCAAAATTGTTTTAGGCTATCATTTTGCTCGATATCCGATTTCTCGATGAACTCATATGATCGGATACCGATCGTTCGTTTTCACAAAAAAATCATGAAATTTCATTCGAGCGTTGGAAAAATTCGTACGATTCGAACGATCGAACGCTCCGACGCAGGACTTAGCCTCAGAAGCCTATGGGGAGCTTCCCATAGGCTTCTATTACAATTCGGTAGGTTCAATCTGGCAAAGTAGGCAGTTGAATAAATTTTGAATCCTTCGATCATCGAATTATCGAACATCCGATCATTCGATCTATTTGATATTCGATGATCAAAGAGGCCAAATTTGCATATACGATTTCACAAAAAATTCATACGATCGTTATTCGATCGAATTCGATCGAACTTTGATCATTTCACATGAATTTGTAAATTTGCCCCTTAATGTATGATGAGCCAAATTACGTAAATATCTATTATCCAATAAACCCCAGGTCCAGAGCATTGTGGATAACAGGTTCCATAACTGTACATAGTTATGAAGGAGAATTAAACTCTTAAAATGAATATGGCTAAAACTGCCATGTTTTATATACTGAACTTATTGAACTAGCCTAAAGTTCCAGCTTGTCAATAGCAGCAATGATCCAGGACTTCAAACTTGTCACCAGTGGCGTAGCTACCAGGGGTGCAGAGGGTGCAATTGCACCAGGGCCCCACCCCTTGGGGCCCATCGGAGCCACGAAAATAGTTATGGCAGACGGTTATCTAGGGAGATATTTTACAGCACACGTGCTATCAACACTCCAGCATGCGATTTATAGAGGTAAGGGCCCAACAGGGGGGCCCAGGAGCCTATCCTGTACCGGGGCCTGCAAGGGAGTAGTTACGCCACTGCTTGTCACAGGGGGTCACCATCTTGGAAAGTGTCTGTGACACTCGCATGTTCTGTGGGCTCTGAGCAGCTGTTTAGAAGCTAAGCTTAGGGGTTGTCACAAATTATACAGTAGAAAATGAGATTGGTCTGTAATATAAGCTGATGCTGCAGATTATTAAATTCTGATGCTAGTTGCACTGGTTTCTGTGCTGCCATGTAGTAATTATCCATATTTTTATCCATGACTAAAGTGGGTCCCTAAGCTCAGTAAGTGACATCAGCACAGAGAATGTGCAGTGAATCAGCAGAAAAGAAGATGGGGAGCTACTGGGGCATTTTTGGAGACATAGATCTTTACTGCTAAAGGGCTGTGGTTGCCTTGGGCTGGTACAGAAGCACAAAACATAATGTACAACATTTATAGCTATGTTTTTAGTTTAACTTTCCTTGTCCTTTAATGTTTAAACACACAAAGGAAGATATGTATACTAATTCAAACTTTTAGGCATATATGTAGTCCCAGTTCCCCTTATGTATCTATCAATGTATTATGATATTTCAGTAGCACAGTAAGGGGCACATTTACTAAGAGTTGAAGTTAATTTTACCAATAAAATTAGAATTTTTAAAATTAGAATTTCAAATTAATTTTAAGTAAATTTAAGTACTGGCCCTTTAAAAAAATTCGAATTTGACTATTCACCACCTTAAAGCTACCAGATTGCCATTGTAGCCTATGGGGGACCTCCTGATCCTGGAAAATCAAATTCCCCCCCCTCCAAAAAAATTTGATGGTGGAATTTTTTTTTATTCAAAATTCAGCCAATAGTAAATCTGCCCCTTAGTATGTATGCCTGCATGTCAATTCATCCACATCATATTTGTGGACTAACAAATATTTTTAAAGGAATCCTGTCATGGGAAAAAAATTTTTCAAAATGCATCAGTTAATAGTGCTGTTCCAGAAGAATTCTGCACTGAAATCCATTTCCCAAAAGAACAAACAGATTTTTTTTATATTTCATTTTGAAATCTGACATGGGGCTAGACATATTGTCAATTTCCCAGCTGTGACTTGTGCTCTGATAAACTTCAATCACTCTTTACTGCTGTACTGCAAGTTGAAGTGATATCACCCCCTCCCTTTCCCCCACCCAGCAGCCTAACAACAGAACAATGGAAAGGTAACCAGATAACAGCTCCCTAACAAGATAACAGCTGCCTGGTAGATCTAAGAACAGTACTCAATAGTAAAAACCCATGTCCCACTGCGTAATATTCAGTCACACTGAGAAGATAAAACAGCCTGCCAGAAAGCAGTTCCCTCCTAAAGTGCTGGCACAAGTCACATTACCAGGGGCAGCTGGGAAATTGACAAAATGGCTAGCCCCATGTCAGACTTCAAAACTGAATATTAAAAAATCTTGCTCTTTTGAGAAATGGATTTCAGTACAGAAGTCTATTGGAGCAGCACTATTAACTGATGCGTTTTGAAAAAAACATGTTTTCCCATGACAGTTTACCTTTAAGGTTAGAAAGATTAGACAGAGCATTCAATAACTGTCATTTTGCAGTTTTAGACAGAATTGCACTGTAGCTGCACTCATTCACAAGGCACAAAATTACACAAACTAAAGGAACAACCATAAAACTAATTTTAGTAAAGAGTGTGACCCTTGTTTGATTTCTGAAATGCCCTTACTTTCAGCACAGACATAAAATACATGTATTTCAGAAAGTAAAAAGTACACAGATGACCTCAAAGGAAAAGCCAGGACATCAGTTTTGAACAGAAAATAAACAAAAATCCTTTATATGGCTTCATTTAACCCATTCATTGTTGAAATAATTTCGGAGCAGAATGAATGGATTACACTGTCCACAACTAAGCTGGCTAATACCATCTGACAATATTCAAACAGCTGTTATATTCTAGGAGCCAAAAACAATTATCTTTAGCCATTCAGCTCCAACGTATCACGTCTAAATGATATTTTTCTGCGAAAAAACATCTATGAAAAGTGTTATTATATGGGTGACTTTTATCAACCTTTAACTACAATAATTAGTATGGAAATGTAACAATATTCAAGACAAGCATTCAAGACATAATTTCAAGAACTGTTAAGACATAGTTGTGTCACATTTTGTTAAGTCAGCTTTAGAGTACACAGCACAAGTCAGTCTATGTAAGATTGTGTGTATGCGTTCTTTTGTTGCCTATGTTTTTGTATAAAGTATTTGTGCCAGTGGGTGGAATGTATCTAGTAGTGTAATTGGATAAAACCAGTTGATTTAAAGGAGTGGTTCACCTTAAAGCTAATTTTCAGTATGTTATAGAATGGATAATTCTAAGAAACTTTTCAAATGGCCTTCATTTTTTCTTTTTTTTTATAGTTTTTTAAATTATTTTATCTGACTCTTTCCAACTTTTAGATGGGGTCACTGACCCCATCTGAAAACAAATGCTCTGGTAGGCTACAAATTAATTATTCGTGCAAATTTTTATTACTTTGTATTCAGGCCCTCTCTTATTCATATCCCAGTCATTGTTGCTAGGGTAATTCAAACCCTAGCAAGCAGACTGCAAACATTATAAATCATTAATTTACCAAGAAAAAAAATTGGCAAATTAAATCTGTCCAGCTTTCATACAGCTTTTTTTTTAACATACAAGCTATTTTATTTATTTTTACAGAATGTTTGAAAATGAAAAATGCCATTTTGTGTTTGTGACCAAACATCAATACAAAAATTTTTTTAAAAAGTTTATCACTATTTTCTAGCATTTGTCCTGAATGAAAATACGTAAAAAATTATGTTTTTACTGAATTTCAGGACTTTATATAGGTGTTTACCTGGCACAGCTGAAAGAAATTGGAGTAAATGTGTTATTTGTTAAAGGACAAAGTGGTTTTCGACTGGAGAACTCTTTCTGTAGAATTAGAATGGGGTAGAGGGGGATATACTATGTATGTATGTATGTATGTATGTATGTAAATTTTTATTTGTATAGCACTCCTTGAGGGCAAAGCACTGTACAGCAACAATAATTTAGTAGTAACAAACAAGGGATCACTGCATTGATAAGTAACAATAAGTGCATTATTATAAATACAGTTTGCATAAATATAAAATATAATTACACAATGTTGAGGAGACAAGATGATGGAGGACCCTACCCCTTGGGGCTTACAGTCTAAATGATACTACTGATAAAAATGCAGGACCATTTAGATGGGGTCGATTCTGGGTAAAATGATAAATTCAGAATGGCATAAAATAAATTATAATAAATAATAATATATAATATATATTATAATACAAATGTCAAAAAACAATCATTTGCCCCCGATACTTATTGCCTAATAAGTGACCCCAGGGTTGGACTGTGCCAGCGGGACACTAGTAAAAAAAACTTGTGGGCCCCCAGCCATCATGGGCCCCACCAGCCCAGACCCAATATTGCAGTTGCCCCAACCTCCCCCCTGCTTGCGGCCGTGAGGTCTGAGGTGTCTTTACCACTGGGGCTGGTGCCTGGGGGGAGTATGGAGACCCTGAAGCTGAAGCCCCAGTGGGTCCCCTAGTCTGACCCTAAGTGACCCCCAGTGGCGTAACTACCAGGGGAGCAGGGGGTGCAATTGGACCAGGGTGCGCTCCCTCTCAGGACCCGCCAGAGAGGCTAGGAGAACTCCAATGAGCAATTCATAGGGGGAGAGCCCGATAGGGGGGGCCCGAGTGCCAATCCTGCACCAAGGCCCACCAGTGAGTAGTTACGCCACTGGTGACCTCTACAGTTAATGAGAAGCTCACCAGTGGTTCATTTCCCTAAGGAGAATAAAAGACATATCCTTGAATAGGATAAGCAGTTTTTAATATTCATGAAATAAAGTGTCCTAGAGAATGCTGAAAACATCTAGAAAGAATCACTTGAAATACAAATGATCGTGGTAATGTGTGCTTCCCTTAGTCGAAGGACATTCATTCTGGGTAGAGTCTGATAAACAGAGGAGGCTACAAGCAAAAGTCAATATTTTTATGTTAACTGAGGTCACACAACCACCTTCTTCACCTTATGGCCAAGATTTCTAACTTACTACAAAATATCAGCCATATAATATTAGCCTTTTTGAGGGCCGTGCAATTTGAGTGTTTAGTGTAATGTTTAAACTAACTACTTTGAGAATGGGGTACAGGTGACTGTTTATTTAAACATTTTTTTTACTATTAGTGTGCATGTAACAAAGCCTAAAGAGATAAAGCATTCCTGTTATATTAACATAAGATAGTAATAGAAGAAATGTAACTTCCTCAAGGGCTTTCTCACAGATTACTAAAGCTTCAGCGTTGTGTCCCATTTGAGAAAGACCATTCATGGCACTTAAGTTATTTTGTGACTACTTCAAAGTAAGCTGTGTTTTCCCCTTCCTTATCGTAGTGATTCCTCAATCCATCGTATTTTGGGAAAGTACCAAACTTGGTGGTGACAAGCTGAAGCTGCGGCCATTCGTACCTTACAGATAAACATGGTTCTTTGCTGCTGATCCTTTTTTGCTCAGATTTCAGAATGCCATGAAAATGTAAAAAACAATTACACATTGGACAGTTTCAGACAAATATATTTATTTTGCTTGTTTCTTTGGAAATAAAATTGTTGTTGCTGCACAGTGTCACAGAGGACATCTTTACTGATTCAACAAGTAAACCATGATAGTCTATTTGCAGGGATGAAATTACCTCAAAGTGTAATGAAACCCTTCCCTCATATTGTTCCATTATGAAGGAATGAGGGAGGACTCTTGAATTCTCTCTGCTTTCCATATTGGGTGGTGGACAAATTCTCTAAAAAGCAGAGGGACTTTGTGCCTTGGTCCGATCAGATAACAATGGAACAAGGATGTCAGAGTAACATAGTTTCTATTCAATCTGTGTAATTAGGTTTTTTTGTGTACAAAAAAAAATCTTTTTTACATTACCAGAAGCATGGAATAACTGCCTATAATCTGGATTTATTCTATATTGGTTAAAGCACTGAATAGAACGTGGAAGAGTAGTACAAGTAAGAGTGACAGCAGGAGATTGAGAAGCATATGCTAAACTTGCAAAACATATTATTATGATAAAATGTCAAATCGCTTAAAATTTAAACTAATGTAAATTATGGGCTTATGACAAACAACAGCCCAAAATATGTAGGTTTGAATTGCTTTTTGATTTTGATTAGATTCAGTTGAATCCTGAGGATTTAGGCAAAGTTGAACCTAGCAAAAAGTGCTGCATTCCACCCAAATCCAGGGTTTAGCACGTCCCTAATTTTTGCAGTTGTTTTGCATACACACAATTATTAATGTGGTATTGTAATGGCAAAGACAACTTTTATGAAGAAATAAATCATTGCGGAGAGAAAATGGAATGTTATGGCTATTAAAAGTTAATGAAACCAATTATTCTGTAGAATGTAGTTGGGTTTTATATGGAGGTGCTCCATATATATGTGTGATATAGATCTTACAATTACAAAAGAGGAATTTGAGAGTAAAAAAAATATTGCAGCGGAGAGCTCTGCTCACAAAAGCACATGAATGACAACAAGCTGGCATGTTTCAATGCCAAAGATCAGCACACTTTGAAATATTCCAGTTAATAAAAGCCACTTTCTTAGCTATGTTACTATAACAGAACACTATTTGACATTCATCCTTGCAGAACTGTTATATCATCTAGATTTTAAACACCATAAATTGCACTTTCCTGAAGAGAAAAGCGAACCCACCCGAAGGCAGGGGAATGCAGTTTCACAGATTGTGGAACAAATGTAAAAAGGAAGCTCTGAATAAAGCAGTAGGAAATGTAAGTTAAAATAAAGCTTAAATACTTCAGAAAATATCCTGAAAAACCACTGAAATGTTGCCACCAGGTTTAATACAAACTGAAGTCTGAGTAAGCTCTAAATCAAGTATGAAAGAACTCCCAGAGTTCGAGGAATATTTTACAAAGATTTAGTCATGGAGGGCATGCTGAGAACATGATACAGAACAGCATGAGTTCCTTTCTGCTTAAAAATATGTGTGACAACATCCTGGAAGTCTAACTTACTGTAGAATCAATGAAATACATAACACATTTCTCTCAGTTATCCAAATCCCTAAGTATAAAGTCTACTCAATCACATATAAATATGTATGTACATGAAATAATAAAAAACATTATAGTCTTTGCACTCAGTGGGTCTTCCATGAATAAAAATGGGTTCTATTAAAGGACAAGGAAACCTTAAATTACATGGGACTGACATTTTTTAGCCACATCCTTCTGAGTAATCAAAAATGCTAAACTTCTACGGCGACTTGGGGTGGGTGCTAGTGCAGTACAGACTATACTGCACATATGCCTAGAATAAGCCTGCTAAATGAATACCTGGGAAATGAAGAAAGATGGCAGTCCAGTATAAGCCAAGACAAGAATTTAAAGGAACAGTAAGACCAAAAATTTAAGAAAGTAATGGTAATATAATGTGCTGCTACTCAGCACTGGTAAAACTGATGTATTTGCTTCAGAAAGACTTCTATAGTTTATAAACCAGCTGCTATGTAGCTATGGGGACAGCCTTTCAAGCACAGGATATACAGTAGATAAAAGATTATTTCTGAAGAATCCCATTGTAGACTACAGAGCATATCTGTTATCTGCTGTGTATCTTGAGTCTTTTCTCATTTTTGCCAGCTTGAATGGCTGCCCCCATGGCTACTCAGCAGCTTGTTTTATTTAAACTATAGTAGTCTTTCTGAAGCAAGCATACCAGTTTTACCACTCCAGCATGACAGTACATTATATTTTCATTATTTAAAATGTCTTTTATTTTTTGGTGTAACTGTTCCGTTAAAGAGCAGCTAAAACTCCTAGTGGGGATGGCATCCCTTTTGGTGTTCAGCAACAGCATTAGTGTTATTCATTGAGTCCAAGTCTACTGCACCATTGATGCGACCCTCTCAGAAAACTTTAAAATTACTAACTAACTAGCAGTGTTTTCTACAAACCACTAAAGAAAAAACACACCATTCCCTGAAATGTTTTATTACGCTCCACTGAAAACATTCTATGCTCAAACCCAGTCTCCTAAAAATATTTTTGGTACATATACTAAAAAAAAGCTGCTTACTCAGCCACTTTAGACCGAGTTGACAGTTTATTGTCCCATGTATGGGGCCCTTTAGAAGGCCTGTAGAAGGCCTGTCTGACCTAAATCTTGCTGAATATGGGACAGGCTTGAAGATCCCATGGGTGAGGACTGTATCTGCAGTCCTTACCCAATGAGTCTTCATGGAGCTTAAGTATGATCCACTTTTTGGACCACCAACCTGATTTGCTCTAACAGGTGGACACTGTTCACAGATCTGTCTGGTCTGTTTAATTTTACATTATTGTAAAGTAACTTGCCCTGTATCAGATTGTTCCTTCAAAAAGTTCCAAAGAGTGACTTTTATATGGCAAGGGAAGGTGCTGCTTTAGACAAAATTATATAAGGGAACAGAGTAAAACATAGGAATGAAGGGAGGGAGCAAGAGATAAGGGATACAGGTTGGAACGGTTGTATAAGTGATTACATCTTGACAGCAAGACCCTCATTTAAGGCTTTGTGACAAAAATTAGCATACAGGAATTAAGTTTAAGGGGTATTTGTTTTAAAGAACTACATATATATATATATATATATATATATATAATACAAAAATTTACAGATAATTTCTGCACAGATTTTAATTTTACAACTTGCCTGAATAAAATACAGTATGTTTTTCTATCCATTGGTTGGGTTGACTTTCAATTATTATCATTGCTCCCACCTAAAAATGTAAAAGAAGTGTGAAGACATCAGTATGTTGGGGATGGGGGTGAGTTATAAGGCCAAGGCCTTATTTTTACTTTGTTGAATATACAAAATATCTCAACATCTGCTAAAACAATTACCACTGATAAATAAATGGCAAAATAACAGTGGAGTTAGAGGGTTTTTTTTGCTTTTGACTGTTTTCTCAGGAGCCCTATTGCAACCAATAGCTTTTAAATAGGTAAATGCTACCTGCTGATTAGTTGCAGCACCTGGGCAATCCTATTGCCTTTTATTACATACTGTAACCCTGTAAGAATGTAAAATTAGTATTATGCTCCAGTGTGGCTGCATTTTCATCAATCTACTAGAAATTATTTGAGTAAATGAACCCCACTGTACAATTTTCTCATGCCTGTTGTCAAAGCCTCACGACAATATTTACTATTTCTGTCTTGTGTGTTTCATTGAGGCATTTGTTTTATCAGCTTCTCTTCTTCCGTTGTTAATAGCAACACAGAGCTATTATCCTAAGGCCATTTCTTAAATCATATAATTATTGCCACTGAAAGGAAAAAAAGCCTTGAAGCAGCTTACACAATGCGTCAAATGTTTATCTAGTATTTCAATATCATCTACGCATTCATGCAAGATGTCTTTGGAAATACTGCAAACTGACAAACATGCCTATAGGAAAATGTTCGCTGTTTTAAATTGGCCGTAGGGTGTGATTAGCCATAGAACTGAGAGTATATGGAAGGATGTCACAGTGAGGTAGCTCAGTTAGCTTGCATGGCCTAAATTAATTAAAGGGCAACTGGTAAATGGAGCTGCAAGTCACAGAGAATTCCAGGATATGCCATGACGGAAGATATTTCAGTTTAAATATCTCATGTGAAAGGCCACGGCGACACTGAAAACTGCCGGGCTATCTTGAATAAGACTCGTTTCCAGAAGGAACTTATTTTTTATCATCTGCTTTGTTTACACTGTTTTTAGTCTCCCAGGGAAAAAATACTGTCACTGAGCGAGAGGACCTTTATGAGCTATTCCTGTGGAAATCATATTACTGTGGGAATAAGCCTTCTTGCGGTATTTGTATTAGGAGGGAAGTGTGTGAAAACTAATTTTTTTGCTGTATTCCCAGTGAACCATAGTAGAACTATACAGCAGTTTCCCAAAAAAGTGTCCGGTTCAGATTTGTGCTAAAAAAATGGTGACTGGGACTTCTCTGTATGGCTGACAAATAAATATGTTAATCAAGTTAATATTATTTTCCCAGTATCAAATGATATTCTGTATAAAAAAAAAACTTTCTCGTTATAAGAAAATTACTTTTCAAATTGATATTTTAACAGAAAGGTCAATTGTCCATGTTAGGGCAAAAAGACTTCGAAAAAATACTTAAGGGGATTTCAAAACAAACTTCTATCCACCTGTATTCTATTAAGGCGATCTCTAGCAAGAAAGTATTTAGGGTATGTCATAATTTAATACTTACAAGTATTGCTTCTAAGGATGCCAGTTGTCAGGGACTCAATTGTACCCTGCATTTAAGTCCATATTCTGCACATATTTTATTGTAGGAAGCACACCATACTAGCTGTTATACTTTGAGAAATAATTACAAGATTATTATACATTCTCAAGGCAATTTCAGGCTACTATGCAATGCATATGATTTCCTACTAACATTAACAGGGTTTATTACTTTTAAATGAACTTTTAGTAGATATTCTTGCATTTTTGGGACAAATTGGTTTTAATTTTTTTATTACTTGAGCTTGTTGAGTTATTTTGTTTTTTTATTTAGCAGCTCTCCATTTTGCAATTTCAACGCTAGCTGAAAAGTTGCTTAGAATTGGCCATCTATAACTATACTAAAAGTTAACTTAAAGGTGAAGAACCCCCTTAATGTGAATCAATAGGAAAGTTGACATTTTTGCTGTCCATGCTGGAAGATATTGAGCATGGGCAACAAAGCGACCTGTGTTGGCAACACATAAATTGGGATATGAAAAGATTATGCCCCTTATTCCATCCCAGGGAGCTCACAGTGGATCAGAACAAAGGTATCCAGTTTTAGATCCACGCTCAGAGCATTTAGGTCAGCTTCTCCTTAACTAGATACATGATTTATAAATACGTTGTTTTCCACCAATCAAGACATCAGACAGCTTGCTGAGAAGAATGCCGGGTCAATGCCTTTTTCTGCAAAAAGGTGCCCCTGCCCAGGATATCGGATGTGGTGTGTCTGACATTTGGCACCCAGTGACTGAACCTTTCCTGCTCCTGAAAATGTATTTCTTATTACATTGAGTACATACTATTAATTATATCACTTCTGTGGTTCAATAAACATTACACATATTCTTCAGGTCCGGAGAACAAAATTATATTTTAATAACTTTACATTTAGCAGTCTTGGTAATTAAAAGAGATAAAATCATTAAAAAAAGTGGAAGTAATCCTTTCTCTAATATTGAATTATTGCCAACTTTTATTTTCATCGCCTGGCTAGATATTGGCCTTTTTTTTCAAGTATATCTGTGTTTTTCCACTTGGAATGGGCATTCCCTTAATATAAACATGTAATACCTCCATTCTGGAATGGTGTCTAAAGACCACTGCAGTCATTTAACAGAAATTAATGGAAATAACTGGTTACGAAGTCAGTGGATGTGGGTGAATAATGAATAATGTACTAAAAAAAGTTTGCGGCGGAATCCGTGTGTGTATTTGTTTTGTGCACCCCTATGATTCAGGTTGAATTGGCGCAGGTCACTTTGGAGGTGATTTGTTTGTCACAAGCATAGAAGTCATACAAACATGCAGCAGCTGCAAGCCAGAAAGGAGGGCACATCAGCTCAAAGCTGCAGAAGAGGCCTTTTCATGGCAGCTATTTGCAAGCCTCTAAGGAGTCGCAGAGTCATCCCATTAAAACCCTGTTAAAACACTTCTGATGTTGTCAGCAGTGGAGAGCTGAGATAGCACAGTGATCACGGAGATGCTATCTGCCTGAAGCAGTTCAGTGGTACTGTCAATACTATGAGCAAGGAGGTGCAAGACGAGCAACAACCTAATTTCTTCATCAAATTTTCATAGGCTCCCAGAGCAGGTTAGAAAAGAGCAGCGTGGGCAGACTCAATAGATGGGAGCTGTCATTCTGAACTGTGTGACCTTTGACCAAAATGTTCTCAAAGTGCATCGGCACACGGCCAAAGGTAGAAAGTGGAACTAGAAACATTAACAGAATGTGATACCACAAGCTTATTGCTATGTTCAGGATTAGTTCTATTAGGCTGTACGTTCAGCACAAAGCCATAACAAGGCCAGCTAAAAAGGTTCTGCATATAAACATACATTTCTTTCAACCTAACAACAGTAACCTGAATAGGTAGCAATGCTTACATTTTCCTCTATAAAATGCTGTACAGGTATGGGGTACAGTATGTTATCCGGAAACCAATTATCCAGAAAGCTCCAAATTAAGGGAAAGCCATATGCCATAGACGCCATTCTACCCAAATCATTAAAATAAAAAAAAAAAGATTTCCTTTTTCTCTGTAATAATAAAACAGTATCTTGTAATTGATCCTAACCAAGATAAAATTAATCCTTATTGTAAGCAAAACCAGCCTGCTGGGTTAATTTAATATTTATATGATTTTACTAGTAGACTTAAGGTATGACGAATCAAATTACAGGAAATATACTTTATTTGGAAACCCCTAGGTCCAGAGCATGCTCCAACTTCTACACAGTGCAAGATTACATTACACTATCTCCTACCAGTGATTGTTACCCCCTAGAACTATAAACTGAGCTCTTGTCCAGGTCTGTTATGGGGAGACAGTGTACATGTAAACTTCTTGATATAAATGTTGAGAGCCTAATTAAGAATTCACTCCCGCACAGAATTTAAAAATCCCTGGCCTTTACTATATACAGGTCTACAGTATATCTGAGTAAAGCCTCACATATTGGCATAAAGAAGGTAAGAAGGTGGGGTCCAAGCAATGGTGAGCATTCCAAATGTTACTGGACAAAAATTTCCAGAAACTCCCATTATTATATCCCGTATATGTCAGGCGGACGTTGAGAGATGTAGTACAATCACAACAGGAGGGTCACATGTGATTCATTTTGGGAATAAGGGGTAAAAAAAACCCTTTCTGCCAAACAGTAAAACTATCAGTAGGTGATGTAATACAATCATGCTAATGATTGCACAGTAACTTGGAGAAATAAATCCACAAGTATTCATTTGATTTTGCTCCGTCTTTTGTATTTCTAATTTCAGCCCTCTCAGTCATAATCAGATCAAGTCTCTTCCACCTATCTCTGTCTAACTTGACATTATGACCAAAAGTGCTTCAAGAATGCATTGTTCATGGGATCAGATGGCCTGAGTTATGTAGACAGTATATGCCCAAACATTATTAAATGGAGCAAAAATAGCACTGCTAATACAGAGATATGCTCTGTAGTCTGGGAGGAATAAATACAGCACTACGATAGCATAACACCTTGTTGGTGCCTAGCATTTAATTGCAGACGCCAAGCTCATTGTTTAAAACACAGATTGTTCTGAAGCTATATATATATATATATATATATAT
>CM044433.1:90203858-90217077 GCA_024363595.1 Xenopus borealis
TATATATATATATATATATATATATAGATAAGTATCACTATATATATAGATAGATAGATAGATATAGATAGATAGATATAGATAGATAGATATCTATAGATAGATTTATTTAGTGTCAAACAAAGTTTCCCTCACAGAAAAAGAATTTTTTTTTATTATTTTGGCGTCAAAAATAATTTCTTTATTTTTCTACTAAGTCCTGTGAGTGCGACTTCCTTTGACACTAAGGGGCAGATTTACTATTGGTCGACCATGGGAATAGTGGGGAATAGCGGGGAAGTAAAATCCTTCGAATTTGACGGATTTTACCACAATTCGATCAATGGATCGATCAAAAATTTTATATTCGATATTCGATCAAAGATCAAAAGATAATGATACCCATTTTGGTAGCATTGATCTAGCAAATTTTATTCGAATATTTGAATCATTCGAATTCGAATATTCGATGGTCGAATTTGCTTAATTTGCATATTCGAAGATTCGAATTCGAATTTAATACAAATTCGATCAAACTTCGATTCTTCATGTGAATTTCATGTGAATTTTGTAAATTTTCCCCTTATTCTGAGCATTTCAGAGCAGATCATATAATCTATAAACAAGTATGTGTTAGAAAACTGATGATGATTGATTTCATTTAGTAAAGTATATGCATTTCATACAGACAAAGTAGATTGAAAAATCTTTATATGGGCACAACAACAAAAAAATAAAAGAATGTAATTGTTAGGTATTCACCAGATCCAGGATTTGGTCTTTTTCAGCAGGATTACGATTTGGATTTGTCTGAATCCAAGTGCCGGACAAACAAATCTGAATACCGGTACAAAAAAAGTTACTTGACTTTTCGTCCCACAAACAAGGAATTAAAAAAATTTTTATATGCAAGCTGATGTGCAGTTTTCTTTCCCCTAATTTGCATATGCAAATGTAGGGTTGGATTCCATTTGGTATTCGGCCTAATCTTTCACAAAGGATATGGCTGAATCCTAAAATATTGGCTTTGGTGCATCCCTAGTAATTGTTCTACTGTAACTGATTCAGGACACACTGTATGTGCCATTTATAAATGGGTAGATTCTAAAGACTTGGGGGCTTTAGAGACACTAATCTCCCATTGACTGCTTAGAAGGAGAAGCATAGAATGCAACCTTTTAGAAGGCTATGGGTGGGTTGAAGGATGGGTGGGATTTAAAAGACAAACAACTAGTATAACAAACAAACCAAACCACAATTGAGATGAGAGTGGGAAGCTCATAGGTTAAACCCCCACATCCTCATCCCCAGCAACCCAGTTCAGACCATCAACTTGTAACTAAGTCCAACACTTGAATGTCCCCCCAGTTTAAGCTAAAATATAACTTTTAATCACACTACTTAAAAGGCGTCTCATGAATGCAAAACCAATTAAATCTCAATACACCACAAACCCACAGCATACTATGAGGCTGTGCTGGACCGTGTCCATAAAATACACAAATTTAAAAAGCGCATAGAGTTTCATTGCAGCTCTAGAAGTCAAATTATAGTTAGACGGGTCCGTGTGACTCCCATAATCAACCGTCACCCTCTACCCGATTTGCCCCAGCAACACCTGCCTATCTACGTCGGGAGTGATGTTGAGCTATTCTCACCCCCATCCACCTATGCTTAGCCCTACGCGTTTCACCGACTCAGCGGCCCCTGAAGAAGCCGCTTCCCACTCTCATTTCAATTGTGGTTTGGTTTGTTTGTTACATTGTTATCAACCTTGCAGACCAGACGACGTGGATACATTGTTGAAAGTGGATGCTTACTGTAATACTTTGTAAACAACTAGTATACCAAGAATTTGAATTTATAAGCAAGTTAAGGGTATATACAATATATCTGATTTGGTTCTTAAAAGAAATGGCACATGGGTGAAGTGAAAAAATAATTTCCTTTCCATTATCTTTAATTGGCTATGGGCTTATGGTACACATCAGGAAGTATATCCTAAAAATGATGACATTTATGGTTTTACCCCCATATGTATAAAAGACACTGTTTGCCAAGGAGCAGTAAACTTTAGCAAACAATAAGGTATTTTCAGGTGACCTGTAAATGCTGGCTACTGATTGGTTGCAATAGGTTATTGCACCTGGAAGCAATACAGATCATTCATAGTTTTTCCTGTCACGGATTTTCCCTAAGAAATTATTCCAAGTATGCCTTTGATATTAGGTTTTAAAGTAGCCGGTAATCATAGATTGATATCATCAATAAGAGAGAGAGAGAGTTAGATAGCAAGGAAAGGGTGGAAGAGGTGGGAGTTAACAGAGCAAAACAATAAAATGTATAGGGCTATTGGGCAGGGAAACAAATTATAGGAAATGGAATACCATTGATAACTGAAATGTAATTGTCTGTTCTCTTCTTCCCATGACATGAGCTGAATTGTCTGCTTAAATGTTATTAAAATTGCATCTTATTATTTACTTTCATTTTATTTACTTGACAGCCTTTTTGTGAAGAACTGAATGTTATTTCTCACATGGTGCTGTGTAATCCCACCTAACACTGCAGAGCAGGAAAGGGAGATGTAGAAGCTGCTGCCTGTGCTCTCTGTCAGCACCTGAAGATAAGGTAGGACAAAGTAGGACAGCCAGGCAGAAGAAGAAAGCAATGGATTCGGTTTGGAGCTTGAGCTACTAGCATGCCACATTTTATGAATAGGCCATATTGTAAAGAGAAAGGAGGAGTAGAGATGTTATCTAGTTCCATGCAATGTAAAATTAAGTTAACCCTTAGGCACTGGAATGGTCTTTCAATGGTCCCTACACTTCCTTGCTGTTTCCTAGCTAAATCGTAAGTAAGGTTACCTGTTCGTCTGATGTAAAACTGTGAACATAACAGTTTAATGACTAAATAGCATTTCTTTTCATCATTTAATTAATGGGAGACTTTTGAATGAACAACCGAATGTACTTTCTTCATAGAGTTATATAAGAATTGAATTTTTATCTCAGTATTTCAGTTTTTAAAAAGAAGTCAATTGCATTTATACTTTTCTTTTAAAGTTGACAAATCTACAGGAAAGTGATGATGATCCCTGATTTTCAAAGTTTCCACTTTCTCCTTGGTCACTTGTAACTTTTCCTTTGCTCATGTCTAGACCTTGTGGTGAGCACCCTGCAGTTGCTCTATAACTATTCATCCATTAATATACATACCATTAAGATGCACAAGTAGATTATGGACACAGGCTGCATAAGAGCCTTGTACCTAAGTAGACAGCCATCTTGCATTTACCAGTGCTGTACTCTGCACCTTGTTATGGATTTTTAATTTCCAGCCAAGTGCTTGTTAAAGCAATATTTTGTCCCTTAGTGCTCTTGCACTTGCATCCGGAACATTCATCAATTTGTCTACAGTATTAAAATCATATTCTAGACTGCATTCTGTGAGGGATGCTATAGCCAACATACTAACAGGCAAAACAGTATAGTCATCTTAACGTATTTCAAACCTACAGTGGCCAGGACTGTAGTGTATTTGTTTGTGACTTAAGCAAGTATAACTGCACCTCTCAGGCTCCTGCTTTCCAAAGATACTCTGTGGCAGTGGAACCCTGAACAGCAGGATGCTTTTCAAAAACTAAAAGATGCACTAGTGTGTGCTCCCGTGCTCTCCTTTTTTGATCCTAGAGAACCAGTAGAATTGCAGGCAGATGCCTCCAAAGATGGACTGGGAGCATGCCTTATGCAAAAAAACAAACCTGTCATCTATGCATCCAGAGCCTTGACAAAGACTGAACAAAACTATGCCCAAATTGAAAAGGAACTCCTCGCCATCGTGTTTGCGTTTAAAAAGTTCCATCAATATGTGTTTGGAATCTCAGTAACGGTACGGTCAGATCACAAGCCTCTAGAAGCCATTGTGACAAAAAACTTAAGTAAGGCCCCTGCAAGACTGCAGCGCATGCTACTACAGCTACAGAAATATGACTTTCAAATAGTCTACACTCCTGGAAAGGACATGCTGATACCAGATACATTATCAAGAGCTGTCACTGTTCAGCCTCATGAAAAGGACACTGAAATTGACTTTGACAGTGAGAAAGTGGTCTATTCCATTGATTTAGCTGTGGCTCTCCCGCAACACCTTCTCCAAAAACTGAAAGATGCAACTGAGTCAGATGCAGAGCTGTTGGCACTCAAAGAAATGCACAGCAATGGTTGGCCAAACCGTAAAAGGTCAGCTGACAAAGTTGTACAACCATATTGGCCTTTAAGAGACGAAATCCATATTGAAGATGGCTTAGTAATGATAGGAGACAAATTCATCATTCCTAAAAGCTGCAGGCCACATATGATTGAAAGACTTCATGTAGCACACCAAGGGATCCAGAGATCAAAAGCACAAGCTCGAATGCTCATGTACTGGCCAAATATGGGAAAAGATATTGAACTAAGAGTAAGCACTTGCAACGCATGCCAAGAAATGCTGCCCAACAATGTGAAGGAACCACTACTCACCCATGATATACCCAGCATGCCATGGACTAAGCTTGCTGCTGATATATTTGACCTCAAAGGACATTCATATCTACTCGTGACTGATTACTTTTCAAAATATCCTGAGGTGCTCAGACTGTCAGACAAATCAGCACACTCAGTTATTGCACGACTAAAAGCTATCTTTGCAAGACATGGTATACCGCAGGAACTAGTTTCTGACCATGTACCATTTGCAAGTCATGTAATTATTACTTTTGCTAAAACATGGGACTTTAAACTTACTTTTTCAAGCCCAGGCTATCCCCAGTCTAATGGCATGGCTGAAAGGGCAGTCCAGACTGTTAAAAAGACTTTTGTTAAAGCTGCTCAAACGGGGCTTGATCCACACTTAGCACTGTTGAGCTTAAGAAACACTCCAGTAACAGGCATGAAATATAGCCCAGCACAGCTGTTAATGGGTCGAGTGCTGCGGTCCAATTTGCCAGCCTCAGCTTCTGTGTTAAAACCAAAAGTTCCACTGAATGCCTACTCTCAGTTACAAGGGTACCAAGCTACCCAAAAGAGATACTATGACCGTAGAGCCAGGCCTCTCACTCCTTTTCAGAGGGGAGACAGAGTAAGGATGGAAACAACACAGGGCTGGCAGCCAGCTAGTGTACAAAATGTAAGAGATGAGCCAAGGTCTTATGATGTAGTAACACCTCATGGAAAATGCTACAGGAGAAATAGAAGACACCTCAGGCCAGACAAAATACCTGTGTTGCAAGATATTGGTCCAGAGATATACGGAAACATTGAGAGCAATGACACACAGGGAAATCAGGTCCAACAAGCTGCAACATGTCCACAGCAAGAGGATCATTCTGAACCCAGTACAGAAGATTCTGCTGAGCCCCATCATATCACAGTCACAAAAAGTGGTCGGATAGTAAGGGCACCCAGCCGTTATAAAGACTTTGTTTAATACTAATGCTTACAATTATGCTTTTGTTCTACTTTTCTTTCAAAGAAGGGAGATGTAGTGTATTTGTCTGTGACTTTACCACTGGAGTAATATAGAGGGCGCTGTGCTGCACCTGCAGCAGTTTCTCTCCAGTGCCTGTTCTCTCTTCTCTCTCTTCCTGTCTGTCTCTCTCTCATTCTCTTGTACAGCAGAGGTGCACCCTGATGTTTGGTGTGTTAAGCTATATGTTCATTGCTGAATAAACATGCAAAAGGTTGCTGCTGATGTGCCTCCTGTTTCCAGAGCCTGGGTATCACACACAGAATACTAAAAGGCTGCACAGCCAACACAACAAAGACTTTATGGCAAAGATGTGAATTTAAAAACATGCAGCCATGGTGCAGCATTCACCAATTTAAGTGCCACACAATAACTGTCTGTTGTAAGCTTCAGACCAATAAAGTATACATAAAGTTCCAGCATTCCTACAGGTAACAACTTAGGCCCATTTATCCTTGGAAAAGAATCTGGCTAAAATCTTTATTAGTCCACTAGAAACACTTTTATGTGCCATTGTGACAACAAACAGTATACTTGCTCTAATCTTTGGGCACAATGAGCCAACTTTTAAAATGAAATACCTTCCAAAATGCAGACATGGTGAATTTGCTCTTTCTTACTTAAAGGGATACTGTCGTGGGAAAAAAAAAGTTTTTTCAAAATGCATCTGCTACTCCAGCAGAATTCTGCATTGAAATCCATTTCTCAAAAGAGCAAACAGATTTTTTTTTTAGATTTCATTTTGAAATCTGATATGGGGCTAGACATTTTGTCAATTTCCCAACTACCCCAAGTCATCTGACTTGTGCTCTGATAAACTTCAATCACTCTTTATTGCTGTACTGCAAGTTGGAGTGCTATCACCCCCCCTCCCCCCAAGGAGCCTGACAACAGAACAATGGGAAGGTAACCAGATAACAGCTCCCTAACATAAGATAACAGCTGCCTGGTAGATCTAAAAACAACACTCAATAGTAAAAACCCATGTCTCACTGTGACTCCTTCAGTTACATTGAAGGGAAAAAAACAGCCTGCCAGAAAGCAGTTCCCTCCTAAAGTGCTGGCACAAGTCACATGACCAGGGCAGCTGGGAAATTGACAAAATGTCTAGCCCCATGTTAGATTTCAAAACTGAATATAAAAAAATCTGTTTTTATATATATATATATATATGTCCTGCCTGCCTAACTGCCAGTTTATCCACAAGAGGGCAAAAATCTAATTTGAAGCCTCTCCAATTTGCCTCCTGATGGCAATCACACCCTTGTTGTATGACCCTGTATTTCCTCACTTGCTAAAAAATCCATCCAACCCCTTCTTAAAGCTATCTAATGTATTAGCCAATATGAAGAAACCAAGTCTTCAAGCCATGCAAAAGCACTTAAAGCTGCAAAAATGTATTTGGTTAAAATGACTGATAAGTAGTTACTATGACATATATCAAGATCATGTTCTGAAGATCTGGCACTTTAGTGAAAGGATAGGCACAGGTTGGCAAACTGCGTGTTACGCCTCCAACTTAAACTAGCTAGCACGACTGGTACAGCTGAGAGAAAAATTGGCAGCAGCATAATATATTGCATTAAATATTTAAAGCTTCTCACTAATGAACTGTGTCTTCAAGTGTATAAAACCAAATCAGCAAATTAAATTGGCATCAATTTTAGAGTATTGTTCAAACATAATTGCTCTTCTAATCTAATGCAGTTAAATATGAAAGTTGTTTAAATGTTGAAGCCACCCAGTCGCTAAAACATATTGCATCTAAGGCTTTCCTTGTTAAAAAAACTATTTTCAGAATATACAGTAAATGCATAAACATATAAAGATATATTATAGTGAGGACACTTTTTTTTCTCTCCATTCACCGCTTAAAATCCATTCATATCTCTTTCTCTAAACTTCCAACCTGTACAGCCCAGAAATGCATGGAGGCTGAGTGTCTGCCTGCTGGGATGTAGTTTATTCACAGGAAATATGAAGGGAAAGTTCACGCTCTGCTGTTTAATCGGAACTGACATTACATCTCCAGAGAGAGAGAGGAACTTTGGATTTTGGGCAGGTCAGCATAGGGCATCCAGACAGTCAATAAAATATTAAATAAAGTGCTTTGATATCATATCTTCAATCTCTATAAGCACAGCACATAGGAAAAGTACATTGATAATACATGCAGAAGTAAAAATATCATTATTTGATAAGCAGAGCGCTATGAGTGCTATGGAATGTTAACCCATGCAAGGCTCATATGGCCAGAGGCAAGTTGTACAGTTCTGTCAGCCATCTCCATTTCATCAAGGCTATGTATCCACTGGCATTTTTCTGCCTTTCAAAATAGGGTGCATTGCTATATGTGACTGCTATGAATGTCTAGTAAATGCAGATCTTATTTCTACAATAGGAATACATTTTGGCAGGATTGTAATCACAGCACCAATGCTGAATGCGTATGGGGTACACCAGTGCTGTAACTAGATGTTACTACCCCCCCCCCCAGTAAATTCATTTTAGGCTACCCAACATATTTTACCAATATTTTGAAATTGCTCATTAATTAGGGCCTCCTGGGGCCCCCTATATCTCCTTAGGCCCACTCAGCTGTCTGTAGAAGCACTATACAGCATTGGCACTCTGGTTGGCCGCTTCTAGTTATATACACCAACCCCTTAACAAACAAAGTTTGCTTCTTTAGGAACAGGAGAATAAGGGAACAGACAGAATTTCCCTGGAAATTTAAGTTGGAATCACATTGGGTATCTAGGCTGCAGTAATGCTAACATCATCCTACTGTTCTATAAATACTTGTGGAGGGCAGGTTTATAAAAGATACTAGTATTTCTTGCCCCAAGAGTTAAATATAAAGATAACTTGTAATGCCTGTGTATATTTACGTAGAAATAAGGCTGGCTACTTATCTGAGGTATTTTACATTCTATTCTACTATCTTCAGTAACTTGCCAACATCTATGGTGGGAAAGAGGGTTTATTATATAAAAGTCTTCCTTAGTCATTTTTATGAAAACATTTCTCCTCCATGCCACAATAAGAAATGGAACTCTTGTCCAACAATAAAAAGGTTATACTTAATGCCTGACTTTTCAAAAATTTGTTGTATGCTTATGGACCCATGGGAAGTATCTGGCTACTTACTATATTATATATTAGGCTGTTTATGGTCTAGATTGAGCTTTCCATTTACTTTAAATAGAGTATTAAGTTCATATTCAATAGGTCAGGATTCTCTACTTTCACTAAACATAAACATTTCAAGAGCAAATATATCAATAGACATCAGTTAAGGTGTAGCACATGCTATTACACCAACAGGCTTGCATAAGTGGAAATGCTTTTAAAGCACTTAGGCTATAATTTGTACAGCTTTTAGTCTAATGAAACACCAAGTGACTTTGGCAACCCAGCGAGACAGGAGCATTGGTTGTAGTCTTACCAGTGGAAGAGAAATCCAGCAGAAAAGCATCCAGTACTTCCCTATTGAAACCATATTTATACTGAATTGGGTGAAACTTTCAGAGCAACAAATATTATTGTAGATACGTGTTTGTACACCTTTTTACTTTTCTGTGTTATCTTATATTGTTGGTTAAATGGTTTACGGCAGAGCGTTGAGTAACAATGCAAGCTTGAAACAAGTAACTGGGGCTAATGAAAGGATATGATTGCTTATTTGGTAGCCCAGTGTTGATTGGCAGCCTACAGGAGGCTCTGTTTGGCCATAAATCTTTTTTTATGCAACCAAAACTTACCTTCAAGTAAGGAATTAAGGCCACTGGAAGCAACATCCAAGGGTTGTTAAGCAACATGTTGCTTATGAGCCACTGGTTAGGGACTATTAGTTTACAGCATGTGCGGATCAATGATCCAGTGCAATCGATTTCTATGAACTGCATAACTACTAATTAGGCCTATCTACACTGATGGCCCCTATGAAAACTGAGCCCCACACTGCCCCCACATGTACCGAGTCATTGGTTGTTTCAGAAATTCTTATTCACAGTGATAAGCTGAATCACTGGTGTTTGGTAACCCATATGGGTGGCTTTATTGCACTAAAATACAGCCAGTTGGACACCAACTTCTGCCCATCTCTGGCCATTCTAAGGCTGTTTAGGATGCACACAGACATGAATGCACAGCACATCTAGGGTTGCCACCTGGCCGATATTTTACCGGCCTGGCCGGTATTTTTGAAGGCTGATCCCAATGTTATTAATAGGAAAAAAAGGTAAATATATAGGAAGGCCTGTATTTTTTTCAAGAAAAGGTGGCAACCCTAAGCACAGCATGTAGCAATGCTACACCCAATCTTTACACAAAGAGGTTCTGTTTACTAAATTGTAAATACACGGTTAGGAACTCCATAACCAGAATTAGTCTAAAGAACAAAACCTTTCCATTAGTGAAGGGGTTATGTAGGCACTGCTATATAAACTATAGTGTATGTGTTGGAGGAACAAAGGTTTAGAATACAAATCTGTCAAGTTTGGAATATTTCTTCAGTACCCTACAAACGAGTTGTAACAATGGTGTCTCAGTGTGAGAGGAGAATGCCTTGCGTATTCCATTTCCTTATTTTACAGAAATGATTATTTGTGTCTTTTCACTTCCATGCAAAATATTCCGATCTTTCAATGAAAACAATTTCCCACATTGTGTTCACACCCACACAGCTACATTTCGATGTGAATGAAAAGCTGGGATGAGAAGTTGCAGACTTTATTAACCTCTTGCTGAGCTCCCGGTTTTGTCTGAACACTTTCCCACAACGAGTAGCCATAAGAGAAAAAAAAAGTTATTCATAGATGTTGATTTCGAAAACGTAGCTAAAAATACATCACACGACTTTATGACAAGGCTGAAGAAAGAAGGAAAAGGAGGACAGAGGGTCCTGTATTTTGGGAAAAAGAAAATGGCTGACCTTTGGACTTGGGGAGTTTTGGACATCAATGCCAGTGCATAAATAAATTGTAATATGTATTTCTATTTGATTGAAGTACAGTGAGTTCTTTAGAAGGGGTTTCGAACTGAAAATACTTCAGACAATTCTTTGTTACTGATATTTTGGTAATTATTAATAACATGTAACTGTATAAATCAATAAATATAAATAATAGACAATCTGCTGCTGCACTTCCAAAACACACGAGTGGCTCCTGATTTTGGCTCCCATAGCGTGTGTCAATGTGACAGGGACTTAGAATGATTGATATTCTAAAATAGGGAAATGGAAAAAGCAAGCATTATCCACTCATCATATCATATATTGTACTACTAAATGTACAGTGCCTATTAATAGCATTCCCCGCCTTCACAGTATATTTGATTTATTTTTTTAAATTCTAATCAACAGAAACAGACACATTCACGTAAAAGTCAAAACAGATCACCTGCTGCGGGAACGCCGCATCTTCCCACTTCATGCGCTGGAGCAGAATGCATCAGCACTTCTGGGATTGACGTGCATGGCAGATGACGCCATCACTCTATAAATATTTAAAGAGTCAGTGAGGGTTATTTAAAAACACTGGGCAAATTTGCCCCGGGGCAGGGACCCATGGCAACCAATCAGACGATAGCTTCCAGTGTTTAACCAAAAGCTGGCTGAAAAAAGCTAATCATTGATTGGTTGCTATGGGTTACTGCCCAGGGGCAATGTTCCCAGTCTTTATAAATGACCTCCAGTGTCTACTGTGTCTTTGCCCAACATAGATATATTCCCATAGTCCCTGGGTGCGATTTTCTGTGTACTCTGACCAGTTCTTGACCCTGCCTGACCCTCACCAAGCCTTGTTTGCTACCCACGCTGAAATAAATTTCCTTTGATTGGATAAAAATAAAGTGCAGAAACTGTTAATTGCAGAGGTATGGGCAAGCTGGGAATGGGGCACACAGGGAGGAAGGTGGGAGTGGTTTTCCTTGCTAATTCAGAGTTCAGCCTATCAGTAAAAGCTATGAGCATTTCCTGTGAAGAATGAAGAGACACTCCCATTCATCATTTCAGTCTTGCCTCCGAAGTAGAAGAATTTCTCTGCTGTTCTGATACAATGATAGTTTCTAGAGGTAAAAAAACTCAGAATGCTTTTTTGCCTGAATCGTTTCAAACTGCAAGCAAGGAGAAATATTATAGTAGAAAATGAGTTTTATAAATAATGTCTCCTTTAATACAATAAGTTACTATGTTTTATTCCATTGTAAAAGTATACACCTTTGGTAGTAATACTAGGGAACCCTGAAACTACCTCCAGCCTGGATGTGATGGGAATTCTAGGTTTGCTTTAGCAAGTTGTGTCAACAGGCACAACTGACTTTTGCCCAGTAGTGGTGAGCCAATATTAATGAAACTGCAAAAATTCACAAATGTATACTTTTTTAAAACTTATATGCTAAAGACTATGGACCCCTCTAATGGCGACTTTTTTAAAACTTATACGCTGAAGACTATGGACCCCTCTAATGGCAACTTTTTCCTAGCAGAATACATTGGAGTCTATGGGCGCTTTTATTTTCGCAACAACCATTTTCAAGCAAAATACATTGTGATCTGTGGGGTCTATTGTCTTTGTCACTGGTGAAGTTCTTTGCCAATGGCGAAATGCAGAATCTTGCCACAAATCAATACCTTGAGGACAGTGAGGTTGTGGAATGTCGGGTGATGTTGTGATAGTTGATTCTGTTGATGTTTTTAAAAGAGGCTTGGATGATTTTTTTGAACAGACATAATATAAAAGGCTACTGTGATACTAAACTCTACAGTTAATATAGATATGGTTATATATGATTTGTGTGAAAGAGTGGAGGGGTGTGGGTGTATGCTGAGTTTTAATTTGGACGGGTTGAACCCGATAGACTTTGATGTCCGTTTACTAAAGTGCGGTAAAAATTTGCGCATAAAATATAGACAAATTTGACGTAGAATATGTTTTCTCAAATTTATTAACCTGCGGTAAATATAAATTTGTGAATTTTCTTGCGCAAGTATTTATGTTCGGCAGTTATGGCATTTGCTGAAAATAACACTATGTACACATTAACGCCGGGTTTACTAAACAGCAAAATGTGTGAAAGACAAAATTAATGCCAGAATATTCGCAACATTTTACCTCCATCTATATAGTGGCATTAACTTATTTTTTGGCCAGAAAATTCTCAAGGGAATCTCAAATGAGATAACGGATACGATTTCTTGTTCATATGATTCTATTGGCAAAAGGGTGTGTGTGTGCGTGGATGGATGAAGTTTCGGTATATATGATGCATACATGTTTGATTGGTGTTACTCTGGTAATGTTGTTAGATGGTATAATCATCAGTCAGTTATAGTTTATGAGTTTTGAAGATGCATTTCTAGCCATAAATGACACTAAAAATTGCCATAATTAACGCCATAAAACAAGATTATTTTATAGCATAAATATTTGCAAAAGTAATTCGTTGCCAAAAAATTTGCAACTCGCTAATATTACCGCTAACGTAAGCGGGTTCGCTAACATAGTTACCACAAGCGACTGAGCGCATCGCTGTTTAGTAAACTTAGTCACTGCAAATATTCTGGCAGAAAAATATTCTCAGCGATAACATGCAGAAAACTTATAGTCAAAATTAATGGGCTTTACTAAACGGCCGCTTGTGTCTTTTTTCAACCCAATTTAACGATGTAAATAGGGATGGCGCGAACCGCGGCAAAAATGTTCGCGAACATATTCGCGAACTTGCG
>CM044433.1:90226894-90238386 GCA_024363595.1 Xenopus borealis
AAATCAGTTTTATGTGTTCTTCCCACCTTATTATCACCTAATCTTGTT
Organism: Xenopus borealis; assembly: GCA_024363595.1. Taxonomy (NCBI): domain Eukaryota; kingdom Metazoa; phylum Chordata; class Amphibia; order Anura; family Pipidae; genus Xenopus; species Xenopus borealis. The sequence goes on from CM044433.1 coordinate 90,226,943, forward strand.
GCTCTTTGTTTTTTTTCTTTCTTCTTTGTCCTTCGTTGTCTAGACTTTACAACTTTAAATGTTTAACTATAGGTCATATATTACTTGATTTAATGAATTGTGCCATTCCTTTTGGGGAAAAACAAGAATTCTAGTAAAATAAATTAGTAAACTGAATTCAAAAGCCAACATTAAAAAAGCAACGAGCATAACAATAACTTTATTGCTAACCAAAGAGTCCTAAAGGAAGAATATGCCTATTAAAGGGGCACAACAATAAAATATTTGTAAATTATAATTGTTACTAATTATTACACAACAAGTCTTTTCAAGACTTGCTGGTGCTCAAGGTAAATTTTCCAGGACTGAAATGAGGACTGATGTCAGCTTCCCTTGCAAAGTGCAGTACAGAGTCAATGACCAAGCATTTGTTGTAATTGTTACTGCATGAAAGGGGATGAATATAAACTGAAAAAGATTCAGGTTCTGAATTTTCTAGTTGTTGACTTTTTAACAGGTTAGGTACAGCAGTGTCTGTCTGAATTCTTTGCTTTTGCTAGAATGGGTACTCCCGCAATGGAAACCATAAAGGGAAACCAAGTCACAATATCCAGTGCTGGACATGAAAAGCACCCAGTGCCCTAATGGAAGTTAGCTACAAGCCCCTCACCATTTCCCCCAATGCCTTATATGAATGAGGTTTAGATAAAATGTTTCATGAATCTATAGTCACATGTAAGGTTTTCAATGCATTTTCAACTATGCAATTCAGAATGGATGCCTGCATGAAAAAAACAGGGATCCGGGAAGAGCCTTAAAGCACTTATTAAAAACAATTACACATCTGACTCAGGTAAAGAGCAAATATACATTGTTGTGAATGTGCAACAGCTACAAATCTTTATGACTGATACAAAACCCCCATGTTTTGGTATTCTACCAAACATACTTACAAAGTAGAACCTACCGAGTGGCCATTCCATGAGTCAGAGGAAATTAAATCAGCAAATATAAACTAAAGTTAGGAAGCAGGACATATGAGTCATCCTGGAGCTGTAATCAGTAAAAATACTAAGGTCTTCTGCTCTTCAGTAAGAAAGCTATGAGAGATGTTGTATGTCCATGTCAAACTGTACCTGTACATAAATATAGTTGAATATGCTATGTAAACCATTCTAGTCACATGAGCATCAACAATTCTTGATTTTAAGAGTTCTAATGATCGTGGCATGCTGTGTTTCCACTCTTTAGAACTGTTAAGAGCAAAGTAGAGCAGGTTTCTTTAAAGCTGGGGCCCTCAGGCTACTATCTAATGATCCGCTAATAATGTGCACCTGCTTTAGTGAAACTGATGCATTCTGTATTCATTACTTAGATATTGTGCAATTTGGCTTCAGCTACATCCTTTCAGCTAGTGGCCAGTGTCCCAGACACATGCATTTGAGGGATCCTTGTTCAGATAGGATTTTCTTTTTTGGACTGTCCGCTCTATTTAAAAACAACCAGAGAGTGGTTAAACACACACAGCTTGGGACTATAGACATGGACCAAAAGCAATGATGCTCAGTGGCAAATGACTGAACTGTAAAACAAGATGGATGTGTTCATTTGGCCTTAATTTAAAATAGAGTAACACTCTTATAGAAGATGAAGAAGTTCAATAGAAATATGAAAAATATATATATTCCTCTTTTGATTGCAGTTATGCCTTTATGGTGCTCATATTCATAAATATATATTCAATATATTTATTTATATGATATAAGCAAGCATAGATTTGTGCAAAGGCCTCCATAGTATTGTATGTAGAAAGAACAACTGGAGAGTCTTTTTAATATTTTGATATAGTTGAAGCACTGTTGTTGTTATTTCTCCATAGTATTGGCCTGTACTATAAATAACAAAATATATGTATATTGTTATTTTAATTGCACTCATGCATATAGAACATATTGCCATACAATTGCCATTTAAAGCTGCTTACTTCACTGCTGAGTATGGAGCCCACCAATCGACCTACCCAACTGATATCTGGACAAACATCAGCCAGATATAAATTGTTTAAAAATCCAGCTGGATGTGGAATGAAACAACCCCTTGATGCAGACCTCGTCCAATGGGTCTCTCTCTGTAGGGCCCATTAGATAATCTGATCCAGTCTGCATGACAAACAATAAGCTTTGCCTGTGTATGGCCAATTCATTTTTTTATTTATTTAAGATACATCTCACTTTTATTTCTTTCCAGATAATGTTGACTTTTAAAAACCTAAAAGTATTGCTAAACACTGACAAAATATACAATAGGGATTGTCCTCCTGATATCCTTCCCTTTCTTTCCCTGTCCTTTGCTTTCCATTTTCCAAGTTGTATAAAATTCCAAAAAAACAAATTTGCCTAAAATAACATGTCCTTAACTGGAGACCAAAACCACTGTGAAGTTGATGCTGAGATGACATTTCTTGGGTAGGCATGCACTTTCCAGCACTTCCTTCTGAAATAACGAGCCAGTCTTCCAAACTATTTTAGTAATGTCATCCCAATGTATAACAAAATAACAGGAAACTGCACTAACAGCCAGCAGGATGAACAATTTGCATGGTTAATATGTGTCTCTAAAAATAAATGTGGCAAAGAAAACACGGTATTTATAGGATTGACAACTGTCACAATGAGAATGAAAAGGAAATTCCATACGGCAGTCATTCAGGGACTAGGCTGAAAGGGCAGCATGACTATAACTCTTTGCATTCTGCTTCATTGTATATATACATTGTTTCTACATTTGCATTGATTCTAATATTTACATACTATACTCTAACTTCATGCTCTAATCATTTGACAGTTTAGTAAACAATGGGAATCCTGGATTCTAATTTGATACAATACCACTGGGACAGAAAACCAGATATCACTTGAGAGGAATAACATTCTATTTTATTAGAAGAACAAATGCTCCACTTTACAAGTTTAAAGCTGGGGATACCTTTCTTGGCCTATACTATAAATAAACTAAAACAAAATAAATGTGTCTTTTTTTTTTAATTGCACATAGAACATATTGCCATACAATTGCTGATAAAAGCTGCTGACTTGACAAAAATCAACCAGTTTAAACCAATTGTTCAGAAATCCATTTATGGTAAAAAGGAGAGCACTCAATCCAGCAGAATACTACTAAAGTGGAATTAATTTTAGACTAACGACACGACATGTTTCAGGTCCAAACTGGAGCCCTTTCTCAATTGTTTACAAATCCAGCCGGAATGGGAATAAAATAACACGCTGATGTGAACATCATCCAACGGGTCTCTGTAGGTCTCACTGGATAATCTGATCATGGGCCTTAGGACTAATGATTTCAATCAGAAACAATACCATTGGGATAACATTTTAAAAAACATTTTGAACAACAAAATTTATATTTTTAAGCATATTTTAAGTTTTAATAATGCTATAGATCTGCTATGTTGCAGGCACTGTAATTTTAGGTATAGACAATATATGTTAGCCTTGTGACATACATTAAGGAATGTTATGCTGATCCCTTTTATCAGTTGCAAATTGTAGAATATATGGAGATGAACCAAAGTACCAGCATGTCATCGCCAGATAATACACTTCCAGGTTCCATTATTTTGCCTAGGATTTGCGACACGGAAAGGGTTAATTGTGCACAGATCATACATATAATTACAGGAAAAGGTGAAAGGTTGTTACTGCGCTAGTGTAGCAAGGTTGCCAAGAGAGGAAGGACTGTTGCTGACCCTGTTCTTAATTATACCAATGTAGAGAGGTACTGAAATGTTTCATGTGCTTCTACTTAATTCCATATTATACTGACCAATTATAGAGTCTGAAACAATACCTGGTTTGTATGGCTTTCCTGTCTGAGTAAAACAAGAGTACTCCCATGTCCATGAGATGCTTCTTCAAAAGTTATCACATGCTAAAGCAAAGGCTAATGATATGGATGTCCCTCATGCCTTTCACTTCAATGGCATCTGAATGTCAACAGCATGGGATACAGGGGCTATTGGAATTTATTTTCTTGGCAGAAATACCCTGGCCTAAGAATTCCACCACTTAGTTGTCTTCCTTTACTGCTGCAAGAACCTCTGAACATTGTTTATACAATACAGTGAAACCCTGATTTTAAGTCCCCTGATTTTAAGTTTTCCCGCATTTTACATTTTTTATTTGTGGTCCCACCAATTTATAATGCATTTCAATGGGTGCATTTCCCTGATTTTAAGTCATGTTTTCCCTGATTTTACATCCAAATTTTGTCCTGATGTTCCCGAAAACTGCTTTTTTTCCCTCTATGAATGTTATTTGTGAAATAGAGGTTTAAAATACTAACCAGATTCTCCCTGTTCTACCTGTAAATGGTCAATTCCAATAAGTCTGCCCCTTATACAGTCCAGCACCAATCACTTAATGCTTTAGGTTGTGTGCGTGTCTGGCACATGTCCCCCATAGTGTAACATTAACACTGTAATGTTTAACCCAGTGATTTTCAACCTTGTGCCTCCAGCTGTTAAGGAACTACAAGTCCCACAATGCAATGAAGGAGTCTGACAGCCACAGTCAGGCAAATGCATTGTGGGACTTGTCGTTTCTTAACAGCTGGAGGCACAAGGTTGAAAATCACTGGTTTAACCTTTGTTATTAACACAGTAAATATTGTATCTCAAAGTAAAACAGACTCCTGTGCTTATATCCTTTCAGCACTTGAAGAAAAAGTTACTTTAACACATTTCCCTGATTTTACATCTTCCCTGATTTTACATAATTTTTTCCTGGTCCCCTGAAAAATGTAAAATGGGGGTTCTACTGTATATATTTAATCAAAGTTACAATAAACAGTAAAGTAAATATAAATAAATATATATATATATATATATATATATATATCAGGGATGCACAGTATCCAGGATTCAGTTTGGGATTTGGCCTCTTCCATCAACTGAATCCTTGTGCCTGGGCAAACCAAATCCTAATTTGCATATGCAAATTAGGGGCGGGAAGGAGGGCTGTATTTACGTAGTTGTCGCCCCTAGGCCCGCTGTCTTTTTTCATCCCTGTCCCCTCCCTTTTATTTGCATCAACAGGACAGAGCAATGGGAATTGGCACACAAGAAATTTTAATTTCTGAACCAATGTGGGTGTGGCTGGGCAGCATGCCGCCCCCTAAAATCCTGCAACTCTAGGCCCGGGAGGCATCTCCACAAATCCGGGCCTGGCGGGAAGGCAAATCACATCACAGAACAAGGAAGTAAAAAAAAGTTTGTTCCACTTTTTACCATCCTGTCACTAATTTGCATATGCAAATTAGGATTCTGTTCGGTCCAATTCAGTTCGGTATTCGCCGATCGTTCATGAAGCATTCGGGGATTCAGTCGAATTCCAAATAGTGGATTTGGTGCATCCCTAATATATATGCATGAGATTCACTTATGCATAAGTTTGCTAGCGCTGTCAACAAAACAAAAAATAAATGCGGGTATGGGATCAGTTAACTGGAACCTGTTAAATATAAAGCTTTGAATTATGCAAAGGTTGTCTCCCATAGACTCAATTTTAATAAAATAAAACATTTGTTTTGTTATTTGTTTTTTCTCTGTAATAATAAAGCAGTACCATGTACTTGATCCAAACAAAAATATAATTAATCCTTATTGGAGGCATAACAATCTTATTGGGTTTATTTATTGTTAAAATAATTTTTTAGTAGACTTGAGGTATGGAGACCGGGATCCCTTATCCAGAAAATCCATGGTCCTAAGCATTCTGGATAACAGGTCCCTTACCTGTACATACAAAAAGGCACAGAATATAAGTCATTGCAGGCCTTGTGGAGTATCTATTTATAAGTATAGTAGCTATTTCAAATCAAAGGGAAACCTTATCTAGCAGGAGGATTCTTGCCCTTAAACAGAGGCCTGTTAGTGTTTCCAATTTCCTTATATAACAAGGCCCCAATGTTGTGGAGGAAGTGGGCAGAGACCAAAGAATCAGGCAGGATAAAAAACCACTAGACTCATGACCTTTGGGGTTGAGAGGTGATGACTTGAGGGCGTAACAGTAAGGTGGAAGTCTGGGAGGATGGTTTCAGGTAGTGTTAAATTACCACTTTTCTACTGGCTCCTTAAAAGAGCAAATAGATAGGATCTTTCAGTGAGACAGATAGTGCAGACATGAACACACGCAGGCAAAGGGATCACAGGAACCCACTCAAATTAACTTGTCACTTCTGAATAGGAAACCAATTCTAAAAAGGCCTACTCAGTAATTAGTGCTACGTGCAAAATTAAAAGAAAAAAGAAGTATCTGGCCTTGCTGTCACCATTTATGATATCACCAGCAAGCCAGCAGATGTGTTTGAAACTGAGCAGAGAGCCTAAACCCTTTCAGCACTAGACAATTTTTGCACTTCTGTGCACTTTAGGGTTATTTTCTAGGGGAACTCTCAGTATCTTTCGTAAAACTATATATTGCTTTTTATTCATGACAGCCTAAGCTTTCTAAATTTGCCTGAATGTTTGTAATTTCGCCTCTGTAGCAAGTTACATTACTCCAAATTACATATATCTGTTGATAATTATACAGATATACACGAAGCAAGGGTGGGTGAGGTTGCAAAGAGCAAAAACACCAAATAACACCCATGTTTTGTACTTCACAAACCACCTTACACTTTGTAAATGGCCTGTCATATATTTTTGAAATGTCCACATAAATATAAATAACAGGTTTTATGATCAGTTTGATATTCAATATGCATTGAATTACAAAAGTACAGGTATGGGACCAGTTATCCAAAATGCTCGGGGCCTGGGGTTTTCCAGATAGCGGGTCTTTTTTGTAATTTGGATCTTCATACCTTAAGTCCACAAGTATGGGACCTGTTATCCAGAATGCTTGGGACCTGGGGTTTTCCATAGTTTGGATCTTCATACCTAAAGGCTACTATAAAATCATAAAAAACATAAATAAACTCAACAGGCTGGTTTTACTTCGAATAAGGATTACTTACTTCCAATAAAGATTAATTTGGAACAAGTACAAGGTACTGTTTTATTATTAAAGGAAAAAAGTAATTAAAAAAAAATTGGGATTATTTGGATAAAATAGAGTCTAATGTGAGACAGCCTTTCTGTAATTCAGAGCTATTTGGCTAATGGGTTTCCAGATAATGGATCCCACAATTGTACTAGAAAATCATGTAAATATTAAATAAACCCAATAGGCTGGTTTTGCTTGCAATAAGGATTTATTATATCTTAGTTTGGATCAGGTACAATGTACTATTTTATTATAACAGAGAAAAAGGAAATCATTTTTGTAAATTTTGATTATTTGGATAAAATAGAGCCTATTGGAAACGGCCTTTCTGTAATTCTGAGCATTCTGGATAACGGATTTCCAGATAACGGATCCCACAACTGTACTAGAAAATCATGTAAACATTAAATTAACCCAATAGGCTATTTTTGCTTCAAATAAGATTATTTATATCTTAGTTTGGCTGAAGTATAAGGTACTGTTTTATTTTTTACAGAAATAAAGGAAATAATTTTGGAAAATTTGGATAAAATTTAGTCTATGGGAGATGGCTTTTCCTTAATTCTGAGATTTCTGTATAACAGGTTTCCAGATTACGAAATCTATACCTGTAAGTGGCATATAGAGACCCCAACATGAACATGTTTGGTACATATTTTTATAGCTGACTGGTTGGAGCAATGCTAGAAATGTACTTGAACTGTATGTGTCAGAAGGACGCAAATGAAAAATATGATCCCAGAAAACAATATTATAATGAATTTAAAATACGTAAATATGAACTTATCTCCCATTATTACAAACATAAAATATCATCAATATCAACGTGAGGGATCTTTTGCACAGTAGAATGCCAATGTACAATGTAGAATGCAATAATATCACAAAAACTACCAAAATCAAACAGATAAAAAAAATTATCGCGTTGTAACATCCATGGCAAAAGTCCCATTCATATTTTCTTAATGTATAATTATTTGTTGTGTGTTTTTATTGCATTCTTCCTATTTGATTGGATTTGTATGAATCTTATTGCATTCAGAGTTCCGCATTGTTGTTGAATGCTTGTTTGTGCCTGTAAAACGTGCACATGGAACTGGGATTTTTGCCATGGATGTTACAATGTGATAATTTTTTTTAAGTGGTTTGCTTTGGGGGTTTTGTGTGTGATTTTATTGCATTCTACATAGGTACCATATACAGTGCAGTCACATCTCCATTGTTTGCTCATTCGGCCAGACAGTTTAGTTGCTGATGCAGCATACATTGATTAGATATGGTGCATCTGCAGATGCTAGTTTTTCTTTTTTAACATACCCAACTCCAAATTAACTGTCACAGTACAGGTATGTGGGTTAGTATCTGCTAGCCTAAAGTAGATTTTATCTGTATGTGTATGGCAAGCTTTATTCACTATCTGGTCAGTTCTCATATGGTTGATGATACACAGAGCCCTTTCATGTCTGTGGGTAAGACATATCAATCACCATGTGCCATGGCCCTAATACCCATTCCTTAAATTGTGCCTGTCTGGAGTGCCTACGATTCTGCAGCTATCTGACATAAAGACGCTCGGATTAGATTTATTTTTATATTTTCTAAAATCTCTACATGCTCAATCATGCTTGAGACCATTTTTATCCTTTATATGTTGCCAACTATTTTCTATATATTATGGCAAAACTTTTGATGTTATAATCAGCCATATTTCCAGCCAATACATAAATGTCTTAGCACCCCCTCTAGTGGCAAGCTGAAATTCAGTTGTGCAGAAGCATTGTGTACCTGTATCATCTTGGAATGATTCTCCTTTATGTTTGTAAAAAGAATGATTAAAGTTTAGAACCATTATTACTAGTAGTTTGCATTTAGTCTTGGTTCTTGCTATAGACTAGATAGGTTTTCAGCTTATAATCACTTAAATTTGCCACCAGAATAGAAGAATAGGGAATAGGCTCCGCCTGAGATAAGGCAAAGAAAAGTACCAATTACATTTTTATGTAAGCTATATCCTTCTGCCCTAAAAAAAATCACTGATTTTCACTGCATGCAAGAAAGAAAGCTGTAAACTTGTTTTTTTCAGACAAGTCTGTATATAGCTCTACCAAAGGCAGAGCAAATGTAGAGTATGCTACAAGCTACATGTTACATGCTAGGACAGCACACGAGTTACATAAAAGTGAAAGTCTACATGGAAATAAAATAAATGCATTATTAATAGAATGTATCACACAATATACACACACTGTAAAGATTTCCCACAATCCTGTACAGATACAATAAAAGTGGCAAGACGGTAAACATAGACAACATCTATCAGCTTTTATAAAAGTGGCAATTTGTAAATACTTTTAAACAGGGAAAAAAGGTCACCTGTGACAATACTGAATAGAGTTAAATATCAGTAATGCTTTAAGCTGAAATGCACAGTATGAAGCACAGTTACTTCAGGTTCATTTTCCAACACTGGGAAATGTTGCTCTTGGGCAGTAACTATAAATTAGCAACCAATCAGTGATACTTTTTGTTCAGTCCACTGCAGGCAGAGCAGTGAAAGCAAAAATGTTTAGGTGAGCCAAGCTGACTTTCTTTGAACAACACATAAAAGATACGCACTGGTACTTTTACTTTGTAGGCCTCTTTGGGATAGGCAATGAACATGCGTCATCTATGTCATTACTGAAACCTTGGCTCTGAATAGGTGCAAGTTAATCTGAATTATTGGAATTATTTATGTACTTTGTGCCCATATGCAAGACTTGGCTCTTTTATAAAGGGGCGTACCTAAAGGTGAAGCAGCCCCTGCAGTTATAGGGGGGCCCAGAAATGTAGAGGTCTCACTAAAGCCATAATTAGTGCTTAATTTGAACATACAGATGCAGTCACTTTGGATTGTGTGTTAAATGCGTAGTGACTTAACTCATCTATCCCATTTATCCCACTTATCACAGAATATTGTGTCACAGCATCCCATCCAATTAAAGAGTTCACCATTGAAAACAATGGGGCTTTGGTATGCTAATGAAAAGGTTAAATGCATTAAATGAGTTAAGATAACTTTGGATAACACAGTTTCTTCAATTAGCCCTGAGTCACAACGCATTTAACTTACAAATCCAAGTGACTGCATCTGTATCTTGGTAGAATAGGCCAATTTACTAATGCTTTGGGCCAAAACTATAAAAAAAAATGGCTACTGCAACCAAAACTTAGCAAGTTTAATTTCATCTATAACAAATGAATGTTTATGTAAAGTTGTATTTGCCATTTAAGTTTATAGTATTCCATTAAAACAATGACGTGAGTGACAATCCCCATTTTCAGAAACCCGAGTTTCCCATTTAAGTAATCAGCTTGTCACCATCAAACAGCTGCAAGAAGAAGAAGGACATGCCTGGATAGTAAAGGCACCACGGAATGAGCAATTGCGCCGACTAGTTTATTTCCAGTCCTCAATCCCCTACTGCACTGTCTCCTCAAAGTTTACAGTACAACAAGCTTATTTACATTCTGATAAAGAGTGACCCTGATATTATAAACATGTAACACACGGCATTGCTTTGAGACGAATGACAACTCTTAGTTTTGACCACTGCGTATATTTACTAATCCGGACATTTTGAGTAAATCACAATATTGCCTGTCTGTTTACTTTCGCACACCCACGCAAGTAGAGTACTCAGGCATGACTTGGCCAAGGAAGATGAGGGTCTGGCGTTGGATGATGTTGGATGGCCTTTCAAAAGCTGCGCTCCTTATGCTTTTAAGAACCGTGGCAATAACAGTGGAAGATCCCATATGCAAGTGCTCTATGCTTCTGATGTTACAAGAACAAAAAGAGGAGCTATTCAATACAGAAATGCCATAGTCCTATTGTTCGTTATTTCATTAAGTTAAAATCTGTGTGGGTGAATGACTGGTGCAGCACCTTCCTAGTCATGTCAGCTTATTGCAAAAATAAGTGAGCTAAATAATGGAATCTACTCATTGTATATTTGTGTTATACCTACTGCATTCATATTTCTATGTAGATGTGACTGATCTAATTGTTTCCATGGTTCATATTATGGGACGCTACCTACCACGGTGAGGCTGTTTTTCAGCAACTCCCAGCAGCCCCATATCAGGCGGGTTGGCAGCTGAAGGGCTTCTGATATCCTCAACTTAAACACCTAAAACTGTAAATATTCATAAACAGTTAAATCACCAACTTTTCTGTCCAACGAAGAAACAGCTGTGGCTAAGAACTTAAATTTTTTAAGATCCACATCAATTGAAAACACGTTTGCAGCAATGTTCTGTGTTTGACTGAGTTCTTAGCCACAGCTATTTCTATCGAACCTTAGGGCTAGTCCAGACGAGGAGATTCGGGGCGATCCGTCGCCGGGCGACTTTTTG
>CM044433.1:90239874-90252593 GCA_024363595.1 Xenopus borealis
AAAAAGTCGCCCGGCGACGGATCGCCCCGAATCTCCTCGTCTGGACTAGCCCTTAAACTGTAAGGGGCTGCAGTCTGGTGCTATAATACCAGAGCATCAATAATACACAATGATTGAAAAAAGTCAAAGCCAGTCATGCTTACTCAAATGAAATCTACCCCCTTCAGGGTTTGGGAAGGAAGGAAAGAAATAGTCTGCTTTCCTTGTAACAGACACATTCAGTCCAAAACAGAAGGAATAACAACTCTTTAAATCTAAGGGCTGGGTAAGAAAACAGAAATTCAATGCGATGAGTGTAAATAGCGAATAGTGCTGCTTTAGTTACAAGGGTAGAAGATTAACTATTCACTGAATTTAATGAGGAGCTATAGGATAAAACATCTGGATAACAGTAACTGACTTGTTAAATGAAACAATCTTCAAACGCAGACAGCTTTGTAAACTTGCATGCTTCCAGTTTCCATGCCTGCATGATGCATTGTGAACAGGGGGACAACTAAAGCTGGATTCCACCCTGAGAACAACCCAAATAGGGCACGGACATGATTAGACCTCAGAAGAGCAAATATGCTAAAGAGAGAGTCCCATGATGGACAGCCCACCCGAAAAGCAGCAGAGAAATTTGAAAGGGGAGCATCATCTAGAGAATCAGTCGGCTGATCAGCAAGGCTTCAAAAAAAAGAAAAAGAAAAAACTATTTCTGGGAACAATGATCATATTGAAAGTAGACTGATGAATTAGGGTGATTAGTCACTGCCTTAGGAAGTCAAGACTTTTGCCACACACCCAAAATAACTAAATAAAGAAAAAGGAAGCCTTCCTAATGTAAAACAGAGACCCTGACTTTCTTTCTGTTACCTTGAAAGTCGCCATTCGTGTGTTAGTGTCTGACAATTAGCAAGCACAGACAACACACAATGCGGCAGCGGGGCAGAAAACATCTGTTCTCAAACTGTGGAACAAAAGATTTCTTGAAGCGGGAGATGAAGATGGCTTCTTCCGAGTGAAGATTTTGCCATGAGCACAATATATACATGTGCATATGTGTAGCAACGAGAGGGGGAGAACTTGCTTTTTCTTTTTGTAAAAGGCTCTGAGAGAAGAAAAGGCAAACCTTTTAATATGTCAGATTTCATAATTTCAGCGAAAAATGCCTCACTTCTGGCACAACAGCCTGGTGGATCTTACATCCTTCAGTGCAATGTCATAAATGGATTTTGTAATGGCTCCATCCTCAATGGTCACCGACAAAGCACTGGGAATTATATTAGGATGCGTCTATATAGCTAGTGTCCCTAGGCAAGGGCAAGGATAAACACATAAACAATGCCTTCAGAAGCACTGACACAAAGCGATCTATTCCTGGTGTTGTAATTGCAAATAGTGCTACTTTAATATAGAGTCTTGATTTCTAACTTTTTGTTGTTTTTTACTTAAAGGGATCCTGTCATGGGAAAAAAATTTTTTTTCAAAATGCATCCGTTAATAGTGCTGTTCCAGAAGAATTCTGCATTGACATCCATTTTTCAAAAGAACAAACAGATTTTTTAATATTTCATTTTGAAATCTGACATGGGGCTAGACATATTGTCAATTTCCCAGCTGCCCCTGGTCATGTGACTTGTGCTCTGATAAACTTTAATCACTCTTTACTGCTGTACTGCAAGTTGGAGTGATATCACCCCCTCCCTTTCCCCCACCCAGCAGCCTAACAACAGAACAATGGGAAGGTAACCAGACAACAGCTCCCTAACATAAGATAACAGCTGCCTGGTAGATCTAAGAACAACACAATGAATAGTAAAACCCATGTCCCACTGTAAACTATCCAGTTACATTGAAAAGGAAAAACAACAGCCTGCCAGAAAGCAGTTCCCTCTTGAAGTGCTGGCACAAGTCACATGACTGGGGCAGCTGGGAAATTGACAAAATGGCTATCCCCATATCAGATTTCAAAACTGAATATAAAAAAATCTGTTTGCTCTTTTGAGAAATGGATTTCAATGCAGAAGTTTACTGGAGCAGCACTATTAACCGATCCATTTAAAAAAAAACATGTTTTCCCATGACAGTTTCCCTTTAAGCTGCATATTCCCCTCCCATTCTTTGTTTCTTTTAAGCTTAGTTCTCCACAGCTCTCAACTAATGTGAGCTAATACTTCCCCTACAACCAAGTTGGATGACAGACACTTTTTACTTGAAAGCAGAGGTCATAAGGATACACTGGTCACAAGCCTTGAACTAAGTACAGAAACCACTCCTGCCTTATTGGCAAACCTGTGCTCTAAATTACAGGAAGACCATTTCCCATAGGCTCCATTCTAAGCAATCTCCTTTTAATCTGTAATAATAAAACAACCTTGTACTTAATGGTAACTAAGCTCCATATGGGTGGTATAACAATCCTACTGGGTTATATAATGTATAAATGTATCTGCAAAAACCCAAGAATTCTAGATAATAGATCCTAAACCTGTATATGAACTAGCCTGTATACATTTGCTAAATATGTTTCTATTCTATTATTTACACCCTGTGCACTGCAATTGTGACAAATCAACAAAATTTTAATTATTGAAAAAAAAAAAAACAATGACCATTGCCAGTCAGGTAAGCAGGTATATCTGTATAATGAAATTAGTATTTATGAGCTCCCAGCAATTCAAACTGTTTTTAAAAGAGCTAGGGGGTTATATATAATAAAATCACAAGAAAATTGACCCTTTTTGCATTCTGCATTGCTCAATATGGTGCCTGCCGTTCAGTGGTGTTCAGAGCAATGGAAGGGACATTTTGACAGCCGTCATTCTCTGCTGGAGGGCAGTGGCTGTCATAGGCCTCAAAGTGCATCAGCTGCACTGTCTGTACACTACAAGCACTCTGCCTGCAAGAAATATCAGATTTGTAACAGAAAGTTAGGTGGTTTTTGTCTGCATTCTAATTCTGAAATGTTAGAGAGTGAGTAAGGAAATGCCCAGCTGGACCAGGAAGAAAAGGACAGAACGCCACAGAGAATTAGATCTTATTACACAAACTCATGTTTGTCTGTGTCCGTGAAAGTACAATCAAACTCTAATTAGGGTTACCAAACCACTCCTTTTAAAACTGCACAAATAAAATACATCTGTTAAATGGCTGCTTAGCATTCAAGTTCAGCTGTACAAATCATGGTTACATAGAAATCAGTGATGCCTGCAGCATGTATTATTATTATGATTAATAATATCTTTCTGGCATTCAGCATGCCTATTTTATAGGTGTCCAATTTTAAAAGCATCATAGGCAATCATAATTACAAATATTATCTTGAACTTATAAACTGAATGAAATATTTATTAATGAATAAATAGAGTAGCTATCATTGTATCCCTTGTTACCGAAAAGCACATTTTTTTTTATTCCTTTGTATAGAAATGGACATTGTTGTGAAACCATTTAAGCATGCTTGGAAAAAGCAGTATAGAAGCTTTACTTGATTAATTATATGCAGCTTTTAAGTCTACTGTAGGGTAACTTCAGATTTCTCCTCCTCTGAAGTATAAGAAATGATTAATATGCACTGGAAAGCAAAGGAGTTAGTGCATACTACACAGCAGCAGGACCAAAGCATGCCATTGAGAGAAATATCAGGGGCGTAACTACAAAGGAAGCAGACCCTGTGGCAGCAGCGAGGCCCAGGAGGTATAGGGGCTCCATGAGGCCCTAATTCATATACAATTTCAATAAATATTGGTAAAACAAGTCTATCGCTAAACATTTTAGGGGCCTGAAGAATAATTTGCTGTGGGGCCCAGTAATATCTAGTTATACTACTGCTTGTAATGGTCACCTGCTGTTACCGCAGTATTTAGATGACTCTCTATAATGTCATGTGGGTGCAAAACTAAAAATGAATAATAATAATCAGAAAGTGTCTACAAAGTTCTCTATTCTTTCAGGCATGGTTCCTTTTATCTGGAACGCTGGAGGCCTGTAGTTTTCTGGAGGAGAGGTCCTTTAGTAACTTGGATCTTCATACCTTATGTCTTTAACATTAAATAAATCCAATAGGTTTGTTTTGCCACCAATGTAGATCCTTGAAGCTTAGTTACCATCAAGTACACAACGCTGTTTTGTTATTACAGAGAAAAACAGATCATTTTTAAATACTTGAATAGATAACTGGCCTGTATAAAATTTTGGTGAACTGTCTTTTGAGGCTTTTTAATTGTAAACAGACCCATGCAAGTGCAGATAACATTGGCAGAAAAGGGGGGTTAGCCCAATGTGTATACACAGTACCTGTGATTCCTACTAACATACCTAGTGGCCTGAACAAACAGAGACCATAACAAAGCTGTGGATAAGATAGGAGGAGGTAATCAGTCAGAGATAAACACTGGGAATAAAAAAAATATAGCGAGACTGTGAAGAGCAATAAATTCATGTCTTCCGCCCTAGAAGCTCCTCACTTATTTGATTAGTTTAGGTGAAAAACAGAGCAGTCACGCTTGCAACTTTTCTTCCTTTTCCTTTGCCTTCTCTTTCTTTCATTGTAATGTGAATCGGAAGTGTATGTGGAGCAGTCTGGCTAGCCCCAGTCTAACCTCCCCATCTGGAAGGAAACTAACCAGCCTTGGGGCTACTTCCAACCCTTCCCAGCTGTTTGGTTTGGGGTTTTTTGTTTTTGCGGGCTTGAGAAAGCATATTTATATAAATGATTGCCATATCCTCTGCCAGCTGTTGACCCGGCTCTTGTCCCCGGCTAGGGCATGTTTTTTATTTGCAGCGGCCGCAGACTGGAGCTGACCCTCAGTGGGCCGGCACGCTATGCAGGCTGCTCCGTGAGTCTCTGTGCTGACAGTCACTACACAAGATGCACATTGCAATCAAAGGGTCTGCTGCAATGGATTATCCTGGCACAAATAACACATATATATATTATTATTATTATTATACAGCACCAACATATATACACACACATGTATAGGCAGCACACCCCGAAATGCAAATCATTAACCTGGGTGTTCTTTCAGTACAGTAATAGCTGACCCTGCACTATCCTGCTCTCCTGGGCTAACTTTCAGCACTTTTTTTTAGGTGAATCTGGTTTGAACCTGAATATAATAACAAAAAAAAAAACTGCTCCACGGATTTAAGTGCTGCACAATTGGTTTTGGTTTATAGGTAACTGAAAATATGAGCTTCTAAATTCCATTGCAACATTAGTGAGTGTGATAAGAAATATAAACAAGAATGCACTTGCCGCCTTGTTATCGCTAATGACAGAAAGTTGTTTTCTTGGTGTAATACAGAAGAAAGGAGAGCCCCTGGACTTAAAATGATTATACATTTAATATTACACAGTGCTGACAAATATACACTTCCATCAGGTATTCAGGCTCAAGCTGTTTTTGTCCCACTAAGCTAACAGGCCAAGTTTGGTACCGAGGCATAGGGACAAGCAGGTCTGGACTGGGATTCAAAATATGCACTGGCATTTCAAGTACACAGAAGCCAAACCTGCTCCCCAACAGCCCACTAAATTGTAACTGCATTTTACAGCAGCCCCTCTGGCATTTGCAGAATCCACAGATTATCAATCCAGGCCTAGGTAACAAGACCTTGCAAACTGGCAGCTCTAATTGCTATTAGTTAATGAAACAGAATGTATATAGTGCATAATGTACCCCTGTTCTAAATTATACGGATATTAAAGGGGTGGTTCACCTTTAAGTTAACTTTTACTATGTTGTAGAATGTCTAATTCTAAGTAAGTTTTCTACTGGCCATCATTTTATTTTATTTTTTTATAGTTTTTAAATTATTTGCCTCCTTCTTCTGATCCTTTCCAGCTTTAAAAAGCTTTTTTTTTCAAAAGACCTCATCTAAAAAAAAAAACAAATGCTCTGTAAGGCTACAAATGTATTGTAACTGCTACTTTTCCTTATTCATCTTTGGGCCCTTGACTATTCACATTCAAGTGTCTTATTCAAACCAATGCATGGTCGAAACAAGACTGCTAAAATTGCAAACTGTTGAATAAAAAGCTAACTAATGAAAAAAAGACATAATATAAAATGAAAACCAGTAGCAAATTTTATCAGAATATAGCTCTTTACATCCTACTCAAAGCCACCAAGTAATCCCATACCCATATAAAGGCATGTGGAGGTTATTTCTAATTCGACATTTGCAATTTCAATCATACACAAGGTTTACTTTATTAGCAAGGGGGAAATTTGCACCTGGGCAGTAACACTTGGCAACAAATAACATGTTCCTTTTCACTGTTCTTCCTGTAGTTGGCTGAAAAAAGATAATCACTGTTTGGTTGGTTAGTTTCTGTCTAGGTGCTAATTTCCCCAGTGTTGATCAATGATTCCCAGGTGAGTCATGTAACACATGGCATCACTATGCACCAATTATAACTAATGAAATCACTAAGCCCCATATATGTATGAAGTATATATACAAGTATATCATTTACAGCTAAACATACAGTATTCATATTTGTATTAAACATACAGTATTCATATTAGAAGTAAAAATGTATTTGTACAGGTAAAGGTATGTGTTTCTCAGATCCCCACACAAGCAAAGAGAATATTTAATGGTGACAGTTGTGTGTGCAGCTAAAGTGGAACAGAGAGAATGATGTACAGCCTGCAGAAGCATTATTGCCTTCACTGATAGTAAGTCGAGATGGCACTTGTGTTCTGTTTGGGATTCCAAAGAGTCTTCTTTAAGTCTCAATGCACTGATTTAATTAAAAATAAATTTACTGTTAACGCTTAAAGTGGTGCCAAAGTTATCCAAACAGAAGGTTTCGGGGAATGAATTATTAATGGGGCAGTCACAAATTCACAAATTGCAGCTGGGTGTTTATTATTTAGTAGCTTTGTTTTCCAAGGTGAAAGTAACACAGAGATTGGCCAAGAAATAGATTCTGCCCCTGCTCTTTTGCCATCTCTCTGTTGATACTTTCATTGTGGCTGACATTTTAAAATAGTGGGGGGATTGCCTTACATAGTGCTCTGTCCTAGAGAAATGAAATAACACCATGGGCAAATTACATATTGTAGGTTTCTGAATTATTAGTACAAGCATGAGACCTGTTATGCAGAATGTTTCCAGATAATGAATCTTTCCGTAATTTGGATCTTTATACTTTAAGTCTACTAGAAAATCATGTAAACATGACATAAATCCAATAGGCTGGTTCTGCTTCCAATAAGGATTAATCATATCTTAGTTGGGATCAAGTACAAGGAACTGTTTTATTATTACAGAGAAAAAGGAAATCGTTCTTACAAGTTAGATTATTCAGTCCATGGCCTTTCAATAATTTGGGGCTTTCTGGATAATGGGTTTCAGGATAATGGATCCCATTCCTGTATCTCTATGTTGCCTCTTTCCAACTGCAACTGAACATGCTATTTACCCTGGCAGCGCACACTTAATTCATTCTTGTTTTTTATTGTTTATATTTTGATATTCTATTCCAACTTTCTAATCGATGACTAGTTTGCTGGGGTATTCAAGCCATTAAATTTCCAAGGCAGATATAAAAAATAATAATAATAAATAATAATAATAGGAACAACAAAAAATGAAGACTGATTGCAAATTGCCATAGCATGCCAACTATACCATTCTAAGAGATAATAACACCTTAAGGGTCCTTATAAACTGGCGTTTTTGACCTGCATTCCGTTTGGCTGTGTTCAGTTGCAGGGAAGCGCAGTTCTAGACGCACCGACCTCATTCTTTTCAATGAGGCTGTACCCACAAGATGCGTGTAAGCGTTTGGCACTCGTCTCGTGGGTACAACGTCATTTAAAAGAATGAGGTGCGTCTAGACGTGCACTCCCCTGCGGCTGAATGCAGCCAAACTGAACGCAGGGGAGCGCAGGTCAAAAACGCCAGTGTGTAAGAGCCCTAAGAGTAGCACCAACACAAACACAGCTCAGACAGATTTCCTTAAAGGTAAACTATACCCCCAAAATGAATACTTGACAGTTTATATAAAATTAAGCGACATATTAAAGAATCTTACCAAACTGGAATATATATATCTACGTAAGT
This sequence comes from Xenopus borealis, assembly GCA_024363595.1. NCBI lineage: Eukaryota > Metazoa > Chordata > Amphibia > Anura > Pipidae > Xenopus > Xenopus borealis. The sequence continues at coordinate 90,247,942 of CM044433.1, forward strand.
ATTGCCCTTTTACATCTCTTGCCTTGAACCATCATTTCGTAATGGTCTGTGTGCTGCCTCAGAGATCACCTGACCAGAAATATTTCAACTCTAACTGTGTAACAGGAAGAAGTGAGGAAGCAAAAGACACAACTCTGTCTGTTAATTAGCTCATGTGACCTAACAAGTATAGATTGTTTGGTATGTTTGTGCGCACTGTGAATCATACAATCATGGGGACTGCCCTTATTTTTTAAAATGTCAGTTTTCTATTTATGATTACCCAATGGCACATGCTTCTAAAAAAGTATATTATTATGAAAATGGTTTAGTTACATGAATAAGGGTTTTGCATATGAGTTGTTTTATGCAATATCTTTTTATAGACACTTACATTGTTTGAGGGGTATAGTTTTCCTTTTATATAAGAAGCATGCAAATGGATAGCGTCAATCCACATAGCAGTGGCATGCTCTGTAAGGCTGGATGTAGTAAAAGACAGACAGATGCTTGGATGGCTGACCATACTTTGCAGCTTGGCTTTGAGAGCAGGACCAACACAAACACGCCAGAACCGTACACAAGTGTTGAGCGAATTAACTGATGGGATCTCGGAAGCCTCTCTAACCCTGATTAACTAAAGACAAAAATCTGTGAAATCACAGGTCAATCTCCTTTATTTCAGACTGGACGTGTCTGCCAAGTGTGAGGATAACAAGACACTTTCAAGCCATCTGCCACTTGTGCAGTGTTTGGTGATGGAAAGGGCTAGCCACACCAGTAGTGTGGAGTTGTGGCACCATTTGGATTTGTGCATTTGCATGTCACAGTATAAGTGAATGTAAGCTGATCACTGATGAAGTTTGATTTCCTGCTAGTTTGTAAGCTCGAGTCACACGGATTATGTTAACTGTTGTCTATGTAATGCAAGTATGCTGTGTGTTTTATAGCAGCTGTGTTGTCTTTCCCAACATTTCTGAGAATAGCCTGCAACTAAAGCACTGCCAGGAAAAAGGAGCCATTCTGAATGTGCTTGCTTACTATGAAAAACCTTAATAGATCTGTCACTGACTTCAAATACCCCACAGGTAACCTTCTTGCATTTTGCCTTTTTGGGATGAATGAAAGCTATCCAGTTTGTCAAAGAGAAAACCGAAATGTTTGGAGGGCGTTGTGGGCGTCCTCATGTGAAGTCAGGGGAACCAACCATATTTAAAAATTCAAAGCTTTATTGTTTCATCTTAAAAACATAGACCAAGCGGGCAGAGGAATCGGCTTAACATGTTTCATCACTGAAAGCTACTTCATCAAAGAGACTTTTGTCAAAGAGACCTCATGTAATAAAATGGTAAGATATAGATGTATATAATACACAAAAGCCATGACTATCCTGTAAATAATATCCGTATAAACAGTGAGTTAGTGATGTCATTTTTTCACGACTCTCTGAAAAGTGTGTATTATAATTAATAAAGTACCTTTGTTGGAAAATATGAGGATTTTAGAAGTAACCTCAGCCTTCAGCCTAGTGCTTTTATATGTCATGGAGCTCCTCGTGACTTATAATATCCTTATATTTTACAATAGGGGGTACATTAGTCACTATATACAGTACTCAACATTAGTTTATCTTTAGATGCTTCCCATAACCTGTGAGAGCTTATCTTACCAAAGATGGTAAAGTGTGGGTTTAGCAGATGCCAATGGGACACTACCTGCTGGAATACATTATGCCAATGTTAAAGTTTGGTGAAGAAGGAATCAGGCCTGGATTTGTGGGAAGGACACAAAGGCCTAAGCTGACAACATTTTAGGGCAAGCATGCCCCCAGCTGCATCTGCTTCCTAATTTCTGCACATACTGAGGGCGCACTTGAAGTTTCAACAGACAACGGAGTAGAAAAAGAACATGCATTAGAGGGGGCTGGCAGACACCAGCTGGCCTAGGGAAATACAAATAAAATTCAGGTCCTGGAAGGAATAATTTCTGCCCTTATGCACAAAGCAAAGTCCTAACAGGGTTTCAGGGTTTCTGAAACAAAAGTGGAGAACTTACCTGCACAGACACCCCGACCGCAACCCAATTGAACATGTGTTTGGGATGAACTGGAACGCTAACTGCAAGTCTTATCTAGCAGCCTCATTAATACTCTTAGGGCCCTTACACACTGGCGTTTCTTACCTGCGCAGGTAAGATATGCCACTTTGTAAGGGCCCTTAGGGAATAGACACACTCAATTCTTTTCAATGGGCTCTTTTCAACTCTCACAACCGCATGTAGGTGCTGAACGCAGGAAAAATGCAGCATGTTGCGTCTGAACCTGCGCTTGGCACTGACATGCAGTTGTGTGAGTATAGGCCCATTCAAAAGAATTGAGTGCATCTATTCTTGCGCTCCCCTGTGGCTGAACGCAACAAAATGAAACGCAGGAGAGCGCAGGTTAAAACGCCCGTGTGTAAGGGGCCCTTATATAAGGATATGACACAGACAATCTTTCATTTATGTAGTGGAAATTCTTTCCAGAATTGTAGAGGCTTTTATAACAGCAAAGGGACAACCCGTTATATATAAATACCATAGTATTGAGAATAACATTTTGGATAGGCAGGTGTCCAGAAATAACTGTCTGACAAACCATTTGCCTAATACTTAAAGAAAAGTCAGCAATTTTTTTTTTCAGTAAATTGCACTTTAAATTTTGTTTATTTGTTAAAAGAAAAACAAGGAGCCAGTTATTAATAATAAAGAAGCCACCAGAGGCTACGTAATTAATCTAAGCTAAACGAACAAGTCTGCTTCCACTTTAAGAGACTATTTCTCTACTAGTGGAACTCATGAGCTCTCGGACAGATAAAAAATGCAAAAGCAATTAAAAATTTGGTCTAAGTGCTGCAGCACCTTTGGACAGGGAAAGCACATGCAAGCTTTCTTAATGGCTAGAAAGCATTTTGAACCGACACTGCATTGATCTGGAGAAAATTATTGAACTCGCAATCATACACATTTTAAAGTACAAACATATCAATTATTAAAAGGGGAAAATGTTGCATATTTGTGTCGGATTTTTCAAGACAGATGAGATAAAGAACAGTTACATTAATTCTAGAATTATTATCAAGCTATGTGAATGGCTAAATTTTTTGCAAAAATAATACTGATATTTAAACACAAATTTTATTATTATTATTATTATTATTATTATTAACATGTATTTCTATAGTGCCAACATATTTCGTAGCGCTGTAAAGGGAATGTCATTATACAACTAAATCACATGAATTACATCATAGAACATATGGAGTTACATAAATCACAATAAATACTGGTACAGAAGGTGAGGAAGGTCCTGTGCAGAAAGAGCTTACAATCTAAAGGGAAGGGAATGATACACAAGGTGTGGGAGAGGGTAAGATCAGAGTTAAGTGGGTGAGAGATGTGGTACTATATGTGGTATTGCATTTGGTAGTTAAGAGTGGAGGTTAGGCTTCTCTAAATAAATGCGTTTTAAGAGATTTCATGAAAGCAGAAAGGTTGGGAGAAAGTCAGACAGACCGTGGGAGAGAATTCCAGAGGAGGGGTGCAGCCCTTACAAAGTCTTGAATGCGAGCATGTGAGGAAGTAATGAGAGAAGCGTTGAGTAGCAGGTCAGTAGAGGAGCGTAGTAAGTGGTTGGGTGAGTATATAGAGATGAGTTTAGAGATGTAGAGAGGGGCAGAGTTATGAAGTGCTTTGGATGTCAGGGTCATTAATTTGAATTTAAATCTGAAGGGCAGTGGAAGCCAGTGCAGGGATTGGCAGAATGGCATGGCAGAGGAGGAGCGGTTGCTGAGGTGTATAAGTCTAGCAGCAGTGGGGTTTTTTTTTCACCAGGCATGGATTTGTGGCAAAATTCCACATTTAGCCAACAGCAAATTTATTCCCTAAACTGCAGCGGACAAATTTTGGCATGTTGAAAAAAGTCACAGAGACAAAAAAGTTGCGGCAAGAACAAAAGGAGAAAAATAACTCATATTGACTTTAATGCATTTGGACAAAAATTTGCCAAGACAAAAAAGTCACAACAACAAAAAATGCATATTGACTTTAATGCATTTGGAGCGAGAAAAAGTTGTGTGCGTAAAAAAAACTTTTTTTCAACGTTTTTGGTGAAGCGAAACGGAACAGACTCGCTCATAACTACATACTACACAGTGAGACCCCTTATAAAGATAAGACTAGGAAAGAATAAAATGACAAATAAAGAGATCAAGAAGTCTTTCCAAAATCCTGTTGCACATTCATAGTGCTCTGCACTAAGAGACAAATAGTTATCTGCTCCACAAGACAAACAAAAACAACTATGGGGTTAGAAAGAAATCGGAAGGATTCTGGTTGGTGTGTTTAGTTTAATAGTCAGTGACCCTGGCAGTTGTTGACCTTAGGATCTGACCTTTGACAATGTGCTAGTGGTTTTGTTTAGGAGCATGTTGCCAATGGTGTAAATAAAGGAAGCACAAAGTGCTAAACTTGTTAGTCACTGCCCAAGGCAATAGACCGTTCATAAAAGTGTTCTCGTTTCACACTGCCAGTGGGCAAAGCCATCAGCAAATCTGTTTGCTAATCTGCATCAAAGGAGCAACTCTAAGATATGGGAAAGATAAAAAAAAACAATTTTATATATATATATATATATA
>CM044433.1:90252683-90271938 GCA_024363595.1 Xenopus borealis
AAGAGCTGCTGAATAAAAAGCTAAATAACTCAAAAACCACAAATAATAGAAAATGAAAACAAATTGCAAATTGTCTCAGAATATCAATCTCTACAGCATACTAAAACCAGATGCATTTGGCAGGCCGATTAAGTAAGTAGCATCATAATGATATTGTTGTAAACATTATAATGAAGCATATTTTATTGTTGCAGCAGGAAATGTACATATTTCCCTGTTTAATAAGGTTTGGTTTCTGAAATAAGTGACTGATTCATATCAATCTTTTGGAGATGGTGATTATGCCCTTTTTTTTATTCATTAGTGGATTTTATACATTATACTTATTCTACATCCATACCTCTCACCATGTGCAACTTAATTTTTAAGTCTAACTTACCTTGGCGTAATTTAATCAATTTTAGCCACGCTGGTTTAAAGAAAGATCAGCTTTTTTATAAGTTAATGTGGTTTCACTGTTGCTGTAAGACAATGAGATTATAAAAACAGGGCGCTGTGCTTTTAGCTCATGGTTTATGTCCTCAAATGTTTTTTTTTTTTTTTGTCAGTGCAAAAAACTTTGATACAATCGAACTTTGTAATGTGTTCATCCATCTCTTTGAAACACAAATTCAATTATGTGTAATTTCACAATTTAGTTCATAACTCCATCTCTGATTTAAATTTCCAGTTGCAGGCACAGGCCTCTGGTTCAGAATTATGTATGTGTAAAAGAAGCTTTGACATCTCTAATTGATTCGATTTACACTGTCCAAGGAAAGGATACAAGCGATTTGTGAAAGAATTTTCTTTCCTCCCTTGCTTACATCCCTCATTTGCCATCTTAATTGAATTAGGGGGAATAAGGATGGTTTGACCGATGGATGAACCATATTTTTAACGGAGGACAATTCTATTTAAACTTGAGTATATCAACTCTTGCAACTGACAGTTAGCTAGTTTCTGACCCTTAACTTTTCCTTCTAAAAAGGTCAGCCTTTGGCCATAGACAAGAAGAGTACAGTGAATCCCAAAGAAAATCGTGTGCATATGTAGAGAGCTTTTCACAGTCATGTGTTGCTTTCTCATGAGAAGTTATTCTGAAACCTTCTGCTGCTTTAGAGAGATTTGAAAAAAAAAATCTTGATTTAGCACAAAGACCTGAGACCTTTCAAATATCAATCATGGCAATGTTTCCATAAATAAATAAAATGAACGCACGCGATAAATAAAACAAAGAGTGTGTTAATTATAGCTTGACCCTGTGCTTTTATGGAAAAACTGTGGCAAACTGTGGGCAAAAAGCAGCAGGAAACTACTTTTACTGGTTTGTCTAATATGCAGCAACTGTAGCCAATGAAGCAGTCTGCCATTAATATTTTCAGTTTCACAGAGAAACACAGTGGAACTTCCGCAACTAGGATATTGTTTACAGTAAAGGAACAACAAAGTTTGAATGGACAAATACTGTAAAAAAAATAAAAAAAATGCATAGATCACTTTACTTTTCATAACTTCATAAATAACAACATCTTGATAGAGAATAGTCAAAATCAAGGGATTGCGTATGTTTGCTTCTTATCTGTTCAAATGAGTTGAGTGTTGAGACTGTAGAGGTTACTAGGAGTGCTGATACCGCAAAGAGATCACCCAGGGATAAACTAATAACGTGGTCTTTCCCCCTTTTTAGATAAAAGGAACAAGGGACAATTCTGTAATTTAGAACTCCATAATTGAATTCTGCTAAAATTCATTTAAACATTAAAATTAGGGATGCACGGAATCCACTATTTTGGATTCAGCAGAACCCCAGAATCCTTCCCGAAAGATTCGGCCGAATACCAAACCGAATCCAAACCTAATTTGCATATGCAAATTAGGGGTGGGAAGGGGAAAACATTTTTTACTTCCTTGTTTTGTGCCAAAAAGTCACGTGATTTCCCTCTCTGTCCCTAATTTGCACATGCAAATTAGGATTCGACTTTGGTTTGGCCAGGCAGAAGGATTCGGCCGAATCCTGCTGAAAAGGGCCCAATCCTGGCCGAATCCCGAACCAAATCCTGGATTTGGTGCATCCCTAATTAAAATCCCTACAGGATTGTTCTGCCATCAATATGGAATCATGCAGCTTAGCTGGGATCAAGTACAAGAAACTGTTTCATTATTTCAAAAAGGAACAATAGATTTCTAGATAAGGGATCTCATACCTGTAATGTCATAGTGTAATGGATTGCCATTGTCAGGATCAGCTTTGGCTTGAATAATGATATTCATACACTTTATGATCCACCTGTTTGTTGAAGTCACCAGACTAGTCAATCTTTGCTCAATATGGCCACCTTGTGCTGGGCAATATTGAACTGATCCAATAATTTGGCCTGATCGGATCATAATAAATGGAAAAGCAGGCCATCAACGAGCCGATGCACACTTGTGCACATGGGATTTTGAACCCTGTCTGATTTTTAGACAGATATCTATTAGATAGGCCATCTGACATGGACAGATAAGCTGCCAACTTGGTCTGAAGGGGCCATATCAGCAGGTTAAATCTGCCCATGTATAATGTTGCCACCTGGCCGGTATTTTTGATGGTTGATCCCAATATTATTAATAGGACAAAAAGATAAATATATAGGAAGGCCGGTATTTTTTTCAAGAAAAGGTGGCAGCCCTGCCCATGTATGACCAGCTTTAGAAAAATGTTGGTATAGCATTGTAAAATGGGAGAAGTGGAGATGGCCACAGTGTCAGACTGGGGGGGCACTCTGTCCAACCCTTCCCTATCCAGCTAAAGTCCTGCACATTGCCCCAACTGCCCCAATGATTACTGATGCCAGCACAAATAATTACTACAGCAGTAGATTATCACCCACTCATTCTACCCTTCTAGCACTCCATCAATGCACCAACAAAACACAACCGGGTAGGTGGGACCCAACAGTGTCAAGACCCAACAGAGATGGGACCCACCTGGTTTTCTCCTGGTCCCATGGGGGGCCAATGTGCCCCTGGATGACCAAAAACCCACTTCAGCATCTAAATATAACATATTAAAGTACATCATTGCAACACATAGAAATGGGTGTTCCCTGTGTCTGTGGCACAGCACAATACCAGCACAAAAACAGATTTCACTAATTCTATATAACTATAAATCTAATATTTCCAAACAGCCTAAATATATTCCTTCTCATTACTTGAAGAATAAAAATCCCTCAAGAAGAAGATTACCCTGCATATTTTCAGGCTGTGCATCGTTTTTAACAAACAACAGCCACAGTCTCAGACCTGGGTATGCCGAGTCCATAAGATTATGTTGGACAACCCATACTCACTTAAGCATTAGAAAAGGGCCTGTTGTTTAACGTGGGCATAGCAACCTAATATAGCTTTTGAGTGATGTCCTGCCATAGAGTTGTATTCATGACCCCAGAGCACTAGGAAGATCCTGTCTTTCTGCTTTTTTTCTCACTGAATGATTTCCCTAAAGCCAGAGCTGGGCAAAATGCCACTAATACTGCCGTAAAACTCCTGCCGAGAGAGGAGGGAGGTGGGCGACTAGGGCTAGGAGGTAATCAAGCTTACAGATTAAGACTCAGCAAGCTATAAGATCCACTCAGCTCAGGGTGTTTATTAACCCATTCAATACTGCCAGTGCATATTTCTCTTTCATTCTTTAATTCATGCAACCAACATGAATGGTTTTTGCTATATATTTTTGAAATTGTGTTTTCAGGGCCAATGCAAGATCATCATGGGATAAAAGCTTAAGAAAAAAAATGCTCCTTAAATGGGTGATATCCTAAGATGTTGCTTAACTACAACTTTCAGCAATCCATCAACAGTTTTGGAAGGATACTAAATGTTGTAGATACATGACAAATGGAGGGAAGGGGGGCTGAACACAGATACAAAACACAGAGTACTCATTTAAGTGATGCTTGCACACAAACGGAAACATGCAGAGACACCCTCACATACTGTAAGTCTAGGGCTGCAAAGGCAACTAGCATGGTCGATATTTCATATAGCTCTAGTAAGACTATAGGTTCAATAGAGTTTTCCTAAGAGACAGGAGAGGTAAGCCACAACTTATATAATGGTTTTGTTATGTACTTAATGCTACCAGCTTAATTCTACCAACAGCAGAAGTTACTACAAAGGCTGAGAGGTACCCAGCAAATGCCTAAGAAACATTGAGCCTAAAACATGCATGCGCAGATATGCACTAACCAATATCCACGGTGAAAAGATATTGGTCGGTATTATCCACCCACCATGTGCACGCCAAAATTCATTCAATATGCTTTATTAGTAGATAGTAGCTGACAACCCCCCATAAAACCCATGCTACTATAGTGATAAAGCCCAGTGAATCTGAAAACAGAAATAGGGTGAAGGTGACCCCCAATAAGAATGTGGTGAGCCCCAGTGAAGGAAGGAGTGAACTCTCTACTGCACTTGCTGCACGGCAGATCTCAGCCAGCATCCAGAGAATTAAGCTCTAGCCTACAAGCTACAGAGCTGCATTAATGAAAATCTAGATGATTATTATTTTACACAAAGCAAATATAACAATGTCAGTGCTTGATTAAAAAGCAACAGCTGTGTGTAGCGGCGGCACATTTTCCGCTAATTTGCAGGGGCAGATTTTCACAGAGCCTTGTTTTTGCTTAAAGCTTAATTTGCATACAACATGCACAGAAGGGATGATGCTCTAATTGTGCTGCTGTCGTTTCCTAGCCCTTAAAGGTACAGCCTCATTTAAACATACAGTCTTAGTTGTTTACTAGACATTCATTTGCATATATAAATAAGCACATGTACATATGGGACTTTAATACTACTGGATGCTGTACTATTACTGAGCTACAGTTATAAGTTTTGTTTGTAAAAAATAAGCTTTTTTAAAAAAAAAAAAAAAAATAATTACATAAAGGTTCTTGGTACACAATTCCCATTAACATTATAGCACCTGCTTGGTCCAATTTCTACAATGCCTATGTGCTATTGGTGACATACAGACTGAGTTATTCCCTTGACCACAGTGAAACAAGTAGCCACTACATTACCCATCTTCCCACCCACTTTCTGCCTCAGCCCACTTCCAGTCCAGACTCCGCCCACTCTCTGCCCAGACCCCACCCCCTATCCGCCCTGCGTCTTTGCTTCCCCGCCACTGGTTAGAGAACGGCTGGGCAAAAGGGGTTGGTTTCTTGTTAACTATAGAGAAAGCAGACCCAGCAGTCCAGGCCCCCCTATTCCCTGCCCTTCCTTTGACTGCAGGGTCTGCTTCCTCTATAATTATGCCACGGCATGTGCTTCACTCCATAGTATATATCCAGGCGACTTCCCTCTAGTGTAAATTAGAAACATGCTAGCATCATACTAAAAAAACATTTATTTTTGCATTTCAACCATAGTAAAATTTCACATTAACACATTCATATACATATAATGTTCATTAATTAGGTCCTCATGGGACCCTCTATACCTCCTGCAGCCGCAGGGTCTTCTTCCTCAGTAGTTACGCCCCTGACTCTAATGAAACAATGGCTTCCAGTGGTCAAATTGCCAGAGAAAATAACCTAGTGCTGGTTTACTTTTTACTAAGCTTTATAGCCTGTATAATGAATATTGAATAAAAGCATAGCTGAATATTGAATACTAAATTGAAATTAAGAATACATAATTTTAATTTCAATTTAGCACCCTGGTTTTATGCTGCAGGTACTGTAAGTCAGTAAAATGTATTACATGTTATATCCATAACAAGACTAAAAAGAATATCTAATGGCATATAATTATTACACCCTGCATTTACAGCCTACAGGTTCAGGTTCACAGCTCCAAACTGCTTTCTATTCTGTTTCTGAATTTTAGATATGACCAATATAGCAGTGAAACCAGGTTTACAAAGTACTGATGAGGACACCTAATGGTACCTGGCTCCCTGCCCTCTGTACCCAAAAATTGTTATTTACATTATACATACTAAAAACATACTTTAGTATATTTCCCTATCCCAAATATTCCATTTAATAGGCCATAAACCTGTACTGTAAATTTTAACATTAAAGACTGATTAGATATATGGGTATTACAAGTGCTTCCCATTGCATCTATAAGCTCCTCAAGGTGCCAGATGTCCATTATCCATAACAAATCAATTCATGTATGCATGCTTAGTGGTTAACTGGATATCTGGCAAATTCCTAACCTAAGTATAAATCCTTTTATGTGTCAATAATCAGTAATTGCCGTCAGTATATACTGCATAAATGCTTGCAATCTAAATCCCTGCTGTGCTCAGGCCTAGGTAAGTGCATGAAATGGCCATTCAGGAAATAAATGTGTAGCATCTAGGAGTTTGTGACATACAGTACAATACTGTCACTGGTATGACTGTATTATGAATTTCACCCTCTTTGATATTACATTATTGTTTAAGTGTTTTGAGTTGTTTGTGTGTATATTGTAGTTAATAAATGGAGGCACTTGGCAGCTGTGTAACTAGAGTGTGTCTAGCCGCCTGTGTACATAGTGATCCCTACTCGGGCCCCCCAGGGGCCAACTCCCCACAGGCATCTTCTCCTTGTCTGCATCCTCCCTCCCTGCTCACAGGTAGGAGAGCAGCTGGGAAGGAGAATGTTCTTTAGAGCTATAGAGGAAGTAGACCCTGTCATTGGGATAAAAGCATCCAATAAGGAACATGCATATTTCTGGGACCCAGGTACTCTTGGCAGTCCTAAAACTCCCTTTGTTTTGGTGGTATTGTACTGACATGAAGCAGCAATCTTCTTTGGTCCAAATATACTGGCATTATTTTGAGTTGCATATCAGGCCTGAATTGAGTAGTTTTGCACACTTTACGATATAGTAATCCTGTCATATTTTATGAGCAGTGTATTCCGTGCTACACCCTAAAAACAGAGCTGCATACTGACAGGGGAAAGAACCTGGCAGGGATATTTAAGAAGCCAGTCTTCAACCCAGAGAGTTAAGAGATTATTTGTTTGCCTAATAGAGAGTGTAAGGTTTGAAGCATAGTCTGAGGAAATGTATAACAGCAGACAAGTTCTTTATCACAGTTTGAAGCAGATGGGTTCAGACTGGATTGATGAGAAAGGCAGAAAGACAATCACTAAACGCCAGCACAGGCTGGATTCTGTAAGGTAATGACCCATCTATGAATTCAGAACAAGGATCTCATTCATCATAATTCGCATTAAAAGAAAAAAAAACGTAGCCAAGCTAATGGAGGCAACGTGTGAAAAGTGATTGGATGGGTAAAACCCAGCATGTAGCGAGAAAGGCCTTAATTGATTTTATTGTACAGAGACTAAACCTTCCGTATAGTGCACCAGGACTTCATCTAACTGCATTTCAATTGATTTTCACTGATATCCTTCTTTGGCATGTCCAGGGCTTAAGTACTAAACTAATAAAGGGATAAAGGACTTTGTAATACAGATTCTGCAAATAATGTCCACACATGATTGTGATGGAATAAAATTGCATGCTCTGCAGCTACAAGCATCTTTAGGGGAAAAAAACCCTTCTAATCTGCTGCTATTCATCTCCACACTGGTAGGTCAAACATGCAGTCATTACCAACATTAAGGGAGGCTATTTATTTAAGTCCGAATACCAAAAACTCAAAAAAATCAACTATAAATTACTATAAAATCCGTATTTTTAGTGGAAAAAAAAAAAATTTTTCCCGGAATTTTTATACTCCGAGGATGGAAAAAGTCAGAATCTGAAACGTGCTGAGGTTGTATATAAGTCAATGGGAGAAGCCCCGAAGATATCCAGATTTGAGTTTCATTAAATAAACCGATTATTTCATGGTTTTTGAGCAAAAATAAAAAAAAATTTCACGTTTTTCCCCGCACAGAACATTTTCATAAAAATGTATTGATAAATAAAGGGAAAAAAACATGTGGCTTTGGTTAGAGTAGCTTTCAGAAAATAAGATATTTTCGGATTTTGATTAATAACCCCCTTATAGTGTAAATAACAGGGGACAGACTGATATTCTCCCAGATAAAGTCTATTTTATAGAATTCAGAGTGTTTCTGAGCTGGGGCATTTTTTAGAGTTAAACCATACTTGACCTTATATTGTATTTTATTTTCAAAAATGAAAATTTTTATATTTAAATATGGGCCTAATTGTGAGAGATTGTAGTTTACAGAATATTAAATATGGAATAATGAACCCATTGCTGTAATATATAGGCATATTAGAGGTCACACTGGAGATCACATGAAAGCTAAAACACAATGGGGTATATTTATCCAACAGTGAAGTTAGAGATCACCACAGTCCACTAGAGTGAAATACCTCCTCTCTCCATTCTTTTCTATGGGAAAACCTTTTTAAAATCCCATAGAAAAGAATGGAGAGCGGCGGTATTTCAGTCTAGCAGACTGTGGTGATCTCTAACTTCACTCTGTGATAATTATACCATAATGTGTCATTTTGATGCATTATCTGACAGCCCAAAATTTTAAAGTTGTCTGATGTATAAGTAATTATTTGAATTACGTTAATGAATAAAGTATAGGGAGAAATATTGGCCCAAATAAATGTTCCTCTTACCCCCAGTACTTTCCAAAACTGCTACCGATGTTCTGCAGCATCTGCACTAAGGCCAAATTTAGAAAGCAGGTGTCATTTAACATAATGGAGAAGACATCTACATAGTTACACATGACACAACTGTTGTTAATGTGCATAATAGCATAAAAGAGTGTTATTGGCCTCCTTCGATACTGAGGGTTTTATATTCAGCTGGAGGGCTGGCCGACATATGGGAAGCTTCTTCTTTACCACCACATCCCTTTCTCAAACCATAACTATTGTTTTTCTTTCCCGTTTATTTAATTCTGCAGTTTCCCTTTAACAATTTTCTTTTCATTTTTCTGTCTTTCCCTTATCCTCCCCTTTTCTTTCTACCCCACTTTTCACCAGTGTCCCCTCTATTATCTTCCATGTGTTTAAACCAGTTTCTCTTCTTGTCTTTCTCTCTTTATTACTTTTCCATCTACCTTAAATCCTGAGGGAGTAGTTGTTCATAATATTAAATGGATGGCATAGCATGCATAATGCCCACTTGGTTTTGTAACTGGCTACAGAAATCTATTTCGTGAACAAACCATTTTCTGAGGGAAATGTAGGCAGTGCTGTGGGAAACACTCCCTAAATGATTTCTGTATAGAGAACCAACAGTTTCTTGCTTTTGACATTTTACAGCTTGGTTTCCCTGGACTTGGAACACCCTCACATGGAATTGTGGTTAGCATATGTTGTAAATACCTGGAATGCTCAGATCAGAATTTTACAGAAATAATGGTCAACTGACTAAACAGCTTTACCATCTGGGCTGAATTTAAATCAATCACAATAAACACCTCCATAACACCTTCATAACACCTTTTCCTTATCATGATAAAACACCTAATTATGAACACAAAGGTCTGAGATACCAGCACACTGATTACAATCTATACTGCAGCCTAAACGTATCAACATGTTTCCCTTATTGACTGGCCCAGGACTGCAAACAACTAAGCGCAAGAACACACTGGAATTGTGCCCAGACTTTCTTGATCCCCTCATCCCTCTTAATTAATGTTTTCCCCTATTAACAATAAAACTGATGTAAATGACTTCATTGGAGAGGTTTGCCAGTGGGTGAAATGGTGTTCAACTGAAGTGAAACCAGGCAAACATTGTGGGGGCCTGTGTTAAAACAGTCTCATATAGACTTTACCCCTTTTTTCAGTCCGCTGGCATTTAAGGAGAGTGTCAGCTCACAAAAGACTGTGGTTTACTGAACTTAACGCTTTAGCATGAGTTGGAAATCTATTTGGTATCTGTTTTCAATGTAGAAAACCCCCATAATTCTGGTGATTCTCAGTCTATCACAACCTATACTCTTGTTTAAGATCAGTCAAGACTCTCTTTGTCTAACAGTATTGCCAATACACTTTCAGTGTATCCAAAGGGGCATATTTACGGGCTAGCACATGAGGGCTTAAGAGTAGCCTTGAGCAGCTTGGATATTAATGTGGCCAAACACTGCACCTATTAATTTCTATAGTAAAGATTGTACCTCCCGTTTGCAATTAGGGCACAAGTACACGGCAGCGAAACTAGAGTGCGGCAGGCCCCCTGCAAAAATATCTTCAGAGGAGCCCGGTGCACTCCGATCCCCATCCTCCAAACCCCCCCCACCACTCCCCACCCGTCTCCACCAACTCCGCCCTCTTCCCGCCACAGGTAAGAGAATCGCTGGGGAGGGGGTGTTCCTTGTTAGCTATAGCGGAAGCAGTCTGGGGCCCCTCCTCTATAGCTATGCCACTACAAGGACACCATCATTCTTCACAAGGACACATTAAGCAAGCAGTAAATTGCACCTCCTGCACCTATATTTGCATTTCTCTTCCCTTTCAGGTACATATCGGTGACACTGTGAAATCAGGTGCCAAGGTTTGGGCAAGAACATAATGTTTGCACTCTATAGCTAGCATTATTTAGTAAGTGAGCTGCATGGTGAGTTACAATTCCTATTTGCAGTTCACATATAGGTTCAATTATGCTGATTTATTTGTTAGTGGTACTTTTTACATCAATATGGTTGTAAGACCTACCAAACCTTTGAGCTGAGGTTTATTTATAGAGTGCTCTCTGAATATGCATAGCAGAAACATTCTGAAAGGGATGACATAAATGATATTAAAGGGGAAATTTTGTCATCGTGTAGTTGCCATCTGCTACATAACCAAATATCCAGAGTCAGACAATATTCACTAACCATTATAATTAAACATGAATATATTGCATATGACAGTCAACAGTTAGGAGGTTATTTATTAAAGTCTGAATGCCAAACTTTTTATCATACTTTTTATTTTGCCATAAAATCTGAATTTTTAGTGGGAAAAAAAACGTGAATTTTTAAAGATTTATTATACCCCGAGGATACAAAAAGTCCCAATCCGAAAATACACCATCTTCAACCTGTCAAGGTCCTGTATAAATAAATGGCAGAGGTCCTATTTGCAGTTTTAAGATATTATGGTCTGAGCAGGGTTTGGTGCAATAATCCAAGCATTTCCAGGTTTCAAATCTGAAAAAAATTTTTTGCGTGACAATACAAAAAAGTTTTGTTTTTGTGCGACATGCAGAAAAAGTCACCCTTATAAATAAGGGTGGATTCTAGTTTGGCCCGACTTTTTTCATTTCAAATATCAGCAAATTCAGATGTTGATAACCCCCTAAATGTCAAATCTGAACAATTAAATATCTCTCAGATATCATCACTCAAACTATTCACATTCTTTGGTTGGTAATCAAAACTTCTATTTTGATTTTTCTTCTAATAAACTATTGCCTCAAATATCTGGATGGAAAAGTCTAGCAGTGCATATATTCATAGCAGCACACTTTAGCATTCCCATTATGCAGGAATTATGATTAAAATGTGCATTACGGCATGCAGCCGCCTTCATTAAGAATGCAAGCCTCCGAGGAATTTTGTGAACTGATTGTGACCTCGCTCGGTGTGTCAAATCTGAATACACAGGGTAGTGGCAGCTCTCTCCTACACAAATCTTTTGCTGCAACATTTATCTGCTCACCTCCTTGATCTTTGAAGCACATCACACATATTTTCTAATCTGTTCATAGACCTTAAAATATCCTCCCCATCACCTTAACCAATGCCAAGCGCTGCTAGAGAACTTGGAGAAAACCATTATCCACAAACAGATACAGCTGCTGTAAATCATTAAGTTGAAGATACAAATGCCTTAGGGCTATGGCTCACAAGGAGTTTCAAAGATGTTTCTAGGACACAACTCCAGCTCCAAGCTACTTGCTGGAATCTTCTGGCACTTTGACACCTTCTGCACTATAGGGCTTAAAGGATGTATATCATAATTTTAATCTTATATTAAGGCATATTACACGTGACATATTGCTATAGCTGATGTTTTCCTAAGGGATATAGGAACCAGCTAAATGCCAGTTGTCTCTGTAGATTGCTTTCCTGGGATACAACATGCATGTGAGTTACCCACAGCTGCAAGTACAGGCATGGGACCTGTTATGCAGAATGCTCGAGACCTGTGGTTTTCTGGATAACGGAGCTTTCCATAATTTGGATCTTCATACATTAATGGGCAGATTTACTACTATTCACTAATTCGAGGGCTAATAGTTTTAGGCTATTTTTACCTCGATATTCGATCCCTCGATAAAATCGTACGATCGAATACAGATCATTTGATTTCACAAAAAAATCGTACGATATGAACGATCGAGGAGTTCGATCGTACGAATGGTATTCGAGCAGGTGATTCGGTAGGTTCAAACATTTTGAAGCTAAAGTACTTCAATCATCGAATGGTCGAATTATCGAATATCCGATCATTCGATCTATCGAATTTTGGGTATTTGATGAACGAAGTGGCAAAATTTGCATATTCAAATATCCGATTAATCGTACAATCGGAATTCGATCGAATTCGATCAAACTTCGATCTATTCACATGAATTTCGTTAATCTGCCCCTGAGTCTACTAGAAAATCATTTAAACATTAAATCAACCCAATAGGATGAATGTGCTTCCAATAAGGATTAATTATATCTTAAAAATAATAAATATGGAAATCACAGGCTAACAGCAGAATAACTGCTACTTAGTGCTTTATTGTGCGTCCACACGACATGTTTCGGGCGGCAAGGGCCCTTTTTCAAGTGTGTGAAAAAGGGCCCTTGCCGCGCGAAACGTCGTGTGGACGCACAATAAAGCACTAAGTAGCAGTTATTCTGCTGTTAGCCTGTGATTTCCATATTTATTATTTTTGGGAACAGTATCAAGGGTGTCTGGACGGAACACCATTGGAAATCGAGGCCTGGACCCAGAGCACAGAGCTACATATGTGTGTAACCTAATGAATGTAATTATATCTTAGCTTGGATCAAGTATGAGGTACTGTTTAATTATTACAGAGAAATAGGGAATTGGTTTAACAAATTTGGATTATATGGATAAAATGGAGTCTATGGGAAAAAACCTTTCTATAATTCGGAGCTTTCTGGATAACAGGTTTTCTGATAACAAATCTCATACCTGTACAAATGTGTGATAGGGGGAGCACTACTTACACTCTTCAGGTGTTGTTGGATACGGTGGTGCTATTCTTTAGACGAACTACCACATCGACACTTAGCAAAATATCTGAGTTCCGCACTTGTAATGGCAAAATTGGCTTAAGATAAAGTATTCATTGCACAGCAAGACATTCTGAAGAGCTCTCATACCTTTACTACATTGAATTGTGAATGTGTGTTATTTCAGGTAAAAATCACTGGCTAAGGTATATATGATCTTTCCTATTGATGTCAGTAGGAAGCAATTGGTTGAATTTCCTGATAAGCACCACATTCACAGAAAAAGTAACAATAAACTTTATGTTCTGTATATAGAAGTGAAAAAGACAGCATCTCATACAGAATTGTAATTATGGTTTTCTAAAGAAAATCCAAGGCAGTAAAAAAACTGGTGGCTGCTGTAGGATGTATACATAACATTTTTATTTCCTTTTTCTGATTGAATATCAATGAAGCGTTAGGATATGTGCGGGCCTGCTCGTACAAATGTATAGTGTTGTTTGTTCACTTGTATCTGCCTGAATGGGTAGGAGTGTGTGTGTCTGTGCTAAAAAATATGAAATTTCTTGACCACATAAAAATTACAGTTTGAGCGAGAAGAGTAGGATGCAAAAGTCAGCTGTGGGCAGAATGCTATGGTGTCCAAACGGCTTAAGGATTGATAGTAAGAGCTGTCATTTGCCAGCAGCATGTAAAAGCCAATCTGTCCTATTTATTCAGGCAGCCACTAACATATGTTGTCAAAGAAATGTTATTGAATGCACATCAGATGGAATCTATTGCATATATTTTAAAAAAAGACACAGTAACAATGCAGCAAAAACAGGTTTGTGGGGCAGTTAGACTCCCTTTGGGCTGAATTGGGCCTTCCTTGCCAACACTGGGCTATACTTTTACAGCTTTTAAAAAGTAGAACTCTTAGGGTTCACATACATTCACATATTCTTCATTTCTGATACAGTTGCACATTTGTTAAAGACAAGGATAGCTGGGGGTGGCATGATGTATCATTCAAAGTCTGTGGACCAAATTGCCATGTTTCAGTCAACAACCAGCTTGATATTTGGAGGGATCGGCTTTGTTTACTAGAGCTTGGGAATATGTAAAAGGTCTCAATTTTATATTTTATTACATTTTTTATTATATTTAACATTTTTATTTAGATATCTACTTTAACATATTTGCAATATAAATGTTATTCTGATTGGGTACAACACTAAGAAGTCACAAGATTTGTTGATGACAAATGACAATATAAGCTGCATAACATTTATTTTGACCACTGGGTGATTTGACAAACTTTTTTAGGACCTAAAATTGTACTCAACAGTACCTGCTGTAAACTATCTGGATGTTAAACTAATGTCACAAATTATCTTTAAAAGTATAGTGTTTTAAAACAAACATTGCACCAAAGATGTAAGCTCTGGTGATATTTTTTCAATAATCAGTAATATGATGCCTCCAACACAAAAATAAAAGCTTCAAACATTTATACGGTGGCTGCTGACCACAATTTGGTTTATTTCCTCTACAAAAGGCAACCTAATCTGGTTAAGGCATAACACTGATTCCTCTTAGTAGAAAAGAAATATAATTAGGATCCATTTATTACAGAGAGTCAAGGCAGTGTGTCTGTGACTGCCAGCATTCTTTTAAAGGATCACAGTGAAAGATTTAGTTCTTATGTTATAAGGCATGACAACGTGTCAGGAAAATAGCTCATGCACAGGTGATACCACCTTCTGGATAATATATAGCTCACCTAACAAAGGATTCCTTTTTTTCTTTAGGCTGGGGACAGACAGGGAGATTCGTGGAGATTCTGTCGCCTTTAATAGCAGGCGACAATCTCCCCGAACGTCCTTCTCCCTGTCCGTCGCTAGTTTAAATGATAAAGCGCCAGCGCTGTGCACACGCGGCGTGGCGATTTCCGGAATCGCCTGAAGTTACTTCGTGAGGAAACTTCGGGCGATTCCGGAAATCGCCGCGCCGCATGTGCACAGCGCTGGCGCTTTGTTATTTAAACTAGCGACGGACAGGGAGAAGGACGTTCGGGGAGATTGTTGCCTGCTATTAAACGCCAGGTGACAGAATCTCCACGAATCTCCCTGTCTGCCCCAGCCTTAGCTGTGTGTTTATAAAACACTGTTGAGTTCTGAATAACGCACAATATTATTATTAGAAAACTAACAAAAATGGTTAGATAAAGAATAGAAATAAATGTACAGGGGAAACATTATAAATGTAATTTTTTGCTGCTTTGTTAACTATGTGACTACAGTCACCAGTTGGTCTTGTAGTATCTTTGGTATTTTCATGAACTATTCCATCTTTTTTAGGTACCAATTGTCCTGAATGTCGGCATGTGAAGAGGTAATAAGGTAATAAGGGAGTTGAGGAGTAGGTCAGTAGTGTAACAAGCAGTTTGATGAGTACCTGGAGATAGGTTCATAGATGTTGGGTGGGTGGGCAGAGTTCTGAGTAAATTAGAATTTTGGTGACACCTTTGGTAATAAATAATTGTATTTTAGAAATATTTCTGATTTAGTTACTGACTGGCTGTGAGTATTGGATTGCACCACATTATGTCCAACTCTATAAACCTCGAATAACAAAAAAAACTGCTTTGAAATAGCAATAGATGAGCATAATGTTATCTGTACTGTATTGCCAAATCATAGCTATGTATGTTCAGCAACAAATGTCCGTACCTGTAACAGTGGAGTCTAGGGGGTTGTTTATTAAGGTTTGAGTTCTGTTTTCCATGAAATTCAATTTTTTGGTCAAAAATCTTTTCAGGTTAAAAAAACTCACATTTAGACTAAACTTTTAAGAGATTTATTAAAGCCCGAACCTGGAAATCGTTTGAATCTGATAATACACCCTCTAAAACCTGTTGAGGTCAAGTAAGAGTCAATGTCAGAGGTCATTTGAACCATTTGAAGATGTAAATAGCCTGCTTGATGTTCGATTTTTTTTTCAGAGGGTTTTGTCCAAAAACTCAAACAATTTGCGTTGTGAGTTCATTCGAGGTATAAAATACTCAAAATTGAAAAAGTACCACAGGGTTATAAGATAAAAAAAAAATTTTGGACACTACTTTCATAGTCAGATTCAAAATAAATGAAAAAAAGCATCACATGTTCTATCATATTTAGTTATCCAGAGCTTTCAGTTAGCCACATCCAGCAAAAATCCTGCAAAAAGTGCTGGAGTTCAAATTCGAATACGAGTAGTGGGTATTCCCAAGACCCTCAAACCTGTCTATATGACTTCAAAAACTAATTTTTATTTAGTTTTTTTTCCTGATTTTGAATTTTAGTAGTGATATATGTTTTATTAAAATTTTAGTATAGAACAAACATACCCAAAATCTCTAACTCTGTTGTCTGTTGGGAATACCATGCAAATGACTGTGCAGCAGGCTCTAGTTCCTGATATTTAGTGATCATTATGGAAGATGTAACAGAAGATATAGAACATACTCAGAGGAAATACAAAGGGCATTCATTATACTAAATGAAGAAATATGGAAGACGTGGTTACTTGTGTGGGTCAGGAATATGTTAATCTGTCTGCTGCCAGACATCTGCCTTTTCCTGACCTTCTTAGAAATTATTGGACAAACGTACAAAAGCAGCAGCGGCAAGTGGAGGAAATAAAAACTGCAAGCAAAAAGTGCATTTCTGTGATACCCAGGTCATCCCTCCACTCTTTATTTATCAATTACAACCCAGGCATGGGTCAGATTTTACTAGTGGCTTCTTTAAGAAAATGAATGACTATACATGTCTACTCATCTTCATTTAAACAGGTCACAGGTGATCTTTAAAGTTAAGGCTATCAAAATCTCACTGCTATGGTTTCACATTCCTAAAATAAAAAAGACATTCTTGTAGATCCAAAAACACATAGAACAGACTGAGTTTGTATATTTTGGACAGTAGATTTTGCCCTTTAGATTTTTAGGATCTAGCTCTACATAACAGGAAGGTTATCTCACGCAGACTCCATTATAATCAAATAGTAAGGATTCTCTTTTTTTTTCTTTAATAATAAATCATTGTACTTGATTATGACTAATAAAATGTATCCTAATTGATGTCAAAACAAGCCTATTGGGTTTATTTAATATTCAAATTGCTAATTTGCTCCTACTAGTAATTTTGTCCCAATAATCCTTTTGATAAAATTTTAACACACATACTGGGTCAAATTTAATTACAGGAGAAAAAAGTTTTTTGTTTATTCAATTTCACATTTCCTCATAGACATCAGTGGAATTTGCATGTGATAGACATTGAAATATGCTGAAATATATTGTTTTACAACTGAAAAGTAATTTCAATGTTATGTTTTAGGGGTGTCCAACCTGCAGTTCTCTTACTATTGTAAAACAACCATTTAAGCAATTGCAGCTTGGGGATCCTTCTTTTTGATATTTTCTTTGAGATGTTCTGGTTCTTGGTTTGCATTGGCCCCCTTCTTTAACTCGGGTCCTATTCACAGAAAACTTTCAACTGATTGCACTTTTGATTTCCTTTTCTAGAAAATTCTTCCATACTTCACTCAAAAGGTTTTAGTTTTTCAGTTTACAAAAGATAACATGAATCCTTGCTGATGGCAAGACAATGTTATTACAATGTTTAACATCTGCATATTTTTAGTAGCCATAAAACATGGTGTCTGTGATACAAGAGAAGAGTTAATCAGAAAAGCCCAGGAAAGGCTCAAGCAAGCATTCTCAAGCAAAGTGCTGCCCATGACTGCTATGTTTGGTTCCGGCACATATGTGAGAGGTGGCGACAAAAATGTGTGTTAGAGGAGATCTACCCCCCCTATAAATTTATTTGTGTCACCTTACTTTATTCACTTACATTAATTTTCTGTTTAAAGTGGTTTCTGAGATATTAGCAGTCCTTACTTTATCAATTATATTCGTTTTCTGTTTAAAGTGGTTTCTGAGATATTAGCAGATTTAGACTGTTTTATATTGTTAGTCATGCATTCAGCCCAGAGAGCCAGAGACCTGAACTGTCTATGCACTTTCTACACACTTTATGAATTGAGCTACCCCTTCAATTGCTGACTCTCAGTTGAGCCAAAAGACTACAATTAGCAGTCTAATTTGCAAATATCTCAAAAATCGCTAAAAATAGAAAAGGCTCAGAGAAATACCCTGAGTAAAGTTACATGAATTTGTTTTTTGGCATTAGATCCCCTTTAAGACAGCTAGCTGCTTTTTCAGCTGTATAGCAGTTGCAGTCCAAATGCATGTCTAAACTAGGAACAAGGTTTCCTGCTACTCCAATAGCTTTCCCAGAAATTATAATTATATATGTATGGGCAATATCCAGTGTCATCTCACATATCAGAGCATGATTAATTGTTAATAGTAATAAAATAATGCTCTTGTTAGGGCTGCAGAATTTGCAGACATTGTTCATGTACTATCTGGATATGCTTGACGTTCCTTAAATTTACTTAAATAAACTTTGATAATTGGCTTACAGTATGGTCTCTTTCATGAATCTGAGAAAGGAGGGGTTGTGGTACTAATATAAAAAAGATTTGTCACAGAAAACAATCAGTTGTTTTCATACGTTATTCTGTCTGTACTAAACAAGTAAATGGTCACTACTGATTGGTTGCCATGGGCTACTGGACCGTGGAGGACTTTGGACGTTACTAAATAACACTATTAGCGTTCTAACCCATGATCGCCTATTTTGTATATTCCAAAACATTCTCCTTGTTGACATTTTATCAGTGCACTGATCAGGAAACTCACTACTCTCTATCTCTCGAAGCAGATTTGATTTATTTTCTCTATAATTACAGGCCAAAAAATGCTTTGACTTTTCCAGTATCACTACAAACCAGTGTTTACTGTGCAAAGTGGGCCAGACGACACAACAGGATATGCAGGAATGCAGAAAACAAATGAAAAATGGTCTCTGCAAACTTGGTAGGGAAACAGCATTAAAACAGGAGTAGATATGTAAAATAGATGGATGAAGGCAAGGTCTTCCAGCATCAGGGGAGTTGTTTAAGAAGAAACAGTGTCTGTTTGTGGCCAGC
>CM044433.1:90274767-90312716 GCA_024363595.1 Xenopus borealis
ATATATATACACAGGGCAAATACATTCATTGTGTGAAATAATTCTGCACTGCAAGAAGTTTATAAATGAGCCCCAGCAATTTGGATATTGCTTACGCACGTTTTGTAACAGGGGAGGAGGGTGACATTTTCTGTTTAGGGAGTCTACCAACCGAAAGCTTTGTATTGGTAGATTCTAGAACTAATCATTATACATGAATATGTAGCAGTTTATATTATGGATGCACCGAATCCAGGATTCAGTTCAGGATTCAGCCAGGAGGGAAATAGCGTGACTTGTTGTCACAAAACAAGGAAGTAAATAATGTTTTCCCCTTCCGGCCACTAATTTGCATATGGAAATTAGGGTTTGTATTCAGTTCGGTATTCAGCCAAATCCTTCTCGAAGGATTCGAGGGTCCGGTTGAATCCAAAATAGTGGATTCGGTGCCTTTTGTGAAATGAAGGCTAAGGAGCAAATTCACTAAAGGCAGGATCTTCACCTGGGAAGGCTTTGCCCCACTTCGTGCAAATTCGCCAGCCATTAGTTTGCTACCTTTATGCTAATTCACTAAAATGCGAAGTTGCGTCTCGGCAGCTGAGTTGCGTCTCGGCAGCTGAGTTGCGTCTCAGCAGTGAAGTATTGCTAGCATGAATTTATCAGTGGCAGCATTTCCATAGCGAACTTTTGCTGACGCTCATTTCTGCCTGGAGAACCATCGTTGGTAATGATTGTGTGACTGAGCGAAAATTCACCTGGTAAAAGGGCCCGAAACTACTCTACATATGTACTCTTTCACTAGCATATTGTCCTCTACGCCTGTTAATAAATTGTCCCTGCGGACTGGATTTCTGGCGAATTTTCGCTAGTGAATGGCCACTTCGCCCCTTAAGCCTTCATTATTTTCTGCTACACTGAGTATTGTATGAATTGTACAGGACTATTATCAGGTATGTGAAGCTATAGGGGTCTATATAGCATGCTGTGTAAAACAAAATTCACTGAAAAAGGTGTAAAAAGCTGTGTAAAATAAATGCTAAATGTATCAAGGTATGTTTTACATGGAAACGCCAGATTTATTGCCTTTATTTACACTGCTTCAGACCTTTGTAAGTAAGTTCAAGCAAATGCTGCTAAAAAGAAGATTACCCATTTTTACACTGTTTTTTTACATGGTGATGCCTGGCAAACTGTGGCAGATTATTCTGCGTTTTTTAAATACTTACTGTACCCATTCAGGATGGTGCTGCACAGTAACATTTACAATGGCCAGTTCCTTTCCAGAAATGTTATTAAAAGTCGATCTCTAACAATTTCCTCCAATTTCCCATCCATAATGTTGGAGTGGGATGAAGGGGGTCAACATTGTTAGTGCAGAGGTGGTTCTGCTATTCTTACATTTCTGAGTGTTATGGGTATCTGTGTTCCACAGCACTCTATGGTGTTAAGAGCAGAGACACACACTGTGATTCAGGGAGATTAGTCGCCCAGCGACAAATCTTCTCTTCTTCGGGGCGACTAATCTCTCTGAACTAGCTCCCCTGCCAGAAAACTTAACACTCCGAGTATCCCAGTGGCGATTTTCAGTCTTACCGGCGGGATGGCACTCAGAGTGCTTAATTTTCCGAAGTCACCTGAAGTCGGAAAATGAATCGCTCTAAGTGCACCCCGATGGTGATTTTCTTTCTAGCCAGCGGGAAGGCAGGGGAGACAGTTCGGGGAGATAAGTCGCCCCAAAGAAGTGGAGATTTGTTGCAGAGGGACTAATCTCCCCGAATTGCAGAGTGTGTCTCTGCATTTAGCCAGATTAGATGATGCACATTGAGTTCTGAAAGGCTTATTTCGCCTATATGTGACTAGAACTGTTCACTTGCTTTTGTAAAAGCAAAGCCCATGCAACCAGACACATAAACAAAACACATTCCCCAAGCAATCTTCCCTAAGCTATCAGACAATACTCCACTTAAATATTGCAGAACAACAGAGCATGTTAAGTGCTGTAAAGTGTTGATATAATAGGCCTCATATAGCAACTTCAGTCATTCATTAACCATATAGAACATTGTTCAAAATGTAGACGAGCCAAGAACCAAAAACTTTTAAGTGTAGTCATTTCGATTTACTGGCACTTACATCCTGACATTCAGCACAAAACAGAGCTGCCATCTATCAATCTCCAGATGCCTCAGAGCAGTGATTTAGGGAGGGGTACTAAAGGAAACTTGCCTAGCATGAAGGTACTTTAGACAATATGCCAGCTGCATAGTGAGAATTTTTAAATGTTATAAATTAACAGTTTCTTTCCTTTTTCCACCAATCCTATAATCCTAAATATTCTGTATACGTAAGTACTACACCTATAAACTCTTTTAAATTATGCAAATATGTGTATGTTCTTTGCATTATCATAGAAACACTGATGTTTGGACGTTTTAGCAGTTAAATCATAAACTTGCTGTATGCCTGCACTTTGTGTGCATTTTTACGGATACACAGTTTAAATCGGAGAAGCAATGCTGAAGAAAATATTACAAAAACAGACATATGACCAAAGGTCACAAAGCTTCTACACAAACCACCCCTGAATACAGAGAAGTTGGTCCCCAATTTTTATCCTCAGGTAATGATGGCTTGGCCACTCCTTTCCCATGCTCAGATGCTAATAAATAGATGGCATGCTTCACATGCTAAGATCACACAACTAGGCCCACATTCTCCATCCACAAATGACACCACTCAGCTCCACAATTCCCCAGTGTCAGACTGGGACACCAGGGGCCCACCCAAAAACCTTACACTAGGGGCCCACCAAACAATTTTAGACCATTATTCTTCCTCTACTCATTCAACCTCTATTCTCCTAGTGTATTTTCTTTACATACTATAATCTATTATTACATCTATTTAGCCTCTAGAAATAGGGAATGGCAATGAACTTGGCCAAATTAGCAGCATGATACCTGGGTCCACCGGGACTTTTCCTGGTATCCGACACTGCAATTCCCATTTCATATGATAACTTGTGGCAGATAACGGGTCCAAATTTCCAAACAACTAAGCTCCATGCTTTCAGTTTCTTAAAACTATGCTCCTCAAATCCAGTCCTTAGGTGCATATAGCTAGGAACCCACTTATAATATATATATAAGATGTTATATACAGTATAATAATAATATATAATAATATGTTATGGGCACCCAGCTTCATCCTCTAAAAAAGAAAGTAACATTTTCCTAGCAGGGCCCTCTTTCTAACCTAAATTTTGTCATCTCATTACCTGATCATTTTATTCATTCCATCCCATTATTAACTGAACTCACGCAGGTTTCTCTTTCTGTTAACTCTGAAGTTCTGCTTCTCTGTTCATTAGTCAAAGGCAATTTTAATGGGTGCTGGAATATTTTGAGAAACCATTTCCAGCACAAAGCAACTCCCGACAGCAAGGACTGGAACTTGTGGCCCGACTAATTGAAAAAGATCAAATAAGTTGAAGTAGCCTAGATTCAAGGGAAATAAAAAGCTTGAAATGTAAACTGCCGACAGCGATATTAGCAGTATTCATAAATCAGAACTATAGTGGAGCTAAAAGAATTCGCATGAGAGCTCCAGTAATTGCAATCTGCTGTCTGGTAGCGTACTGTAAAAACAGCAGCATTAAGGAGTTGGAGTGACCAATCAATATGCTGCTATTAACCTCTCAGCCAATTACAAGATGATTGGCTAAGCAAACAAAGAATTATTGGTTGTTCAGTTGGGACTTTTATTCTTGCTGCTTTGCCCCCTGTTTCTCATCTGTTTTTTCCCCCTCTTTTTCCTGTTAGGCAAACACATCTGCAAACACCTGATATTCATCTGTGCCTGTGCCGCTGTACAGTTTTTGTTAAATTGTTACCACCTTTTCCACAAGCCGTTTTGGCTATTAACCTCCTGGCCAAGCACTTCAAAGAAAACAACTGTTACGTTTAACCTCTCAGAGCCTTCGATGGATTCCTTCGTGATTTCTTTTCCCTTCTGAGCACTTTCATCCTGAACCAAAAATTTAAGACAGATAAGATTTTCCTTCATTTGCCTTATTTCTTTTTTTTTTTTTTGAGGGGGGGGGATGTTGTCTTAACTCTTTAACCTCTGACTTGTTTCAAGGCAGGAAATTACAAGGAATATTATAATAATTCTCCAATTCTAAAGCCCCAAGTGAAATGTTGCCTAATTATGTTTATCTATGTTATAACAAACCAACATATTATCTGACACTGTCTAATTTTGTTATTTTAGCTGACATATTTTGTCATCTATATTAAATATATATAAATAGTTAATAATCAATAACATTTATCCAAAACAAAAATAATACACAATAATACATATGTAATAACAAATATAACAAATAATAACACATAAATTAATGTATAATTCAGAAAAGCTTTTTTTCGAGTTGTCAAAATAATTTGAAAAAATTGGGAGAATCAATGTTATTTTAACAAAGTGGCAAGAAATTCAACCCTTTCATTTTCTGTTGCCAATATTATATCATGGTTACAAGGGAGAATATTTTTAAAAAAAAGTTTAATATTTATATAAAGAAGTTTAGTATTTTAAAAGAAAAATATTCCCTACTTTATTACTTTTATTGCTTTTTATTACTTTTGTCCTTAGAAATAAATATATGCATATAGGTTACTTAATGCAAAAATTCTTAGGTATAATATGTTAGTTTTAATAGTTGTAATACTGCTGCCCTATTGATTGCTTTTTCCTGGCTAAAAGTGGTCTTTAACACCCCCCGTAAAGCTCATTAGAAACAAATGGTAAAATGTTTGCTTGGATTTACTGAGCAATATCCTTTGAATTAATCATTTAGCAGAGAACTTTAGCACACATCATCTAATGATATCAGAAAACACAAATATTCATTTTAATGTCCCTATATTTAAATTTTCCCTTTAAAACCCCATTCGGGTTTACACTAAGTTATCAGGCTGCCCTTGGGTTCCACCTAAAATGCTTCACCGCTACAGGTTGAAGCACAACTGTGATAAATAATAAAAATAAAATAAGGATAAATAATAAAAAAGAAAAAGGAAGATTCATAAGGTTATTTTTCAAAGACTGAATTTTTATACCTCAAATTAACTTGAATAAACACACACATAACTCAAATGGTTAAGAAAAAACTGGATTCAGCAAGTTCAAGTTGCAAAACCTGGTCATTGAAAATTGATCGCATTTTCGGCAAAAAAACTCATTGAGGGCTAATGTTATCCAAAGTTTAAGGGGCCGATTTACTAAATTCACGTGAAGGATTAGAAGTTTGATCGAAGTTCTAACGTAGGATTTCTTCTTTTGGTCGAATATGTGAATTTTGGCATATTCGATCATCGAATAGGGTGTGATCGAACGATCGAATAGATTCGAATAGATTCGAATGGACGAATATTCAATCATTCGATCAGCGAAGGATTTAATTTTTTAAGTTTCTTCGATTGCCTACTTCGGCAGATTGGACCTACCGAATTGCAATAGAAGCCTATGGGAGCACTCCCATAGGCTTCTGATACTAAGTCCTGATCGAATAGGATTCCTATGATCAAAGTGTTCGATTGTTCGAATCGTACGAATAATTCGAACGATCGAATGATTTATTCGACTGATCGAATAGGTTTTTATTCGATCGTCGAATGATCGAATATCGAATAAAAGGTAGCCTAGAACTATTCGATTAGCATTCGAAAATCGAATGCTAATCGAATATCGAATAGAAAGAATTATTTTTGGGGAATAATAGTAAATTTGCCCCTAAGAGTATCAAAAATTGTGTATTGGTTGAACATTAATTAATCATTGACTATATGATACGGAACTACTGTAACTGGGAAAGTGTGGGACACATAGATGGCCCCCAAACTCAGGTTTTGTACTACTGGGGTAGCCTTTAAAGCAAGGTGATTTCATTATTTTATCATAGTTGTTACATTTTCTTTTGCCGGCCTTCAGTAAAGCATGTTGAGCCAAGTTCTTCTACAAAGGAAGTCTCATTCATCTGCATATTTGGATTTATTCATAAAAATGGGAGCTGACATATTTGCTTTAGCACATAATCATTTTTGAATCTCCCTTGCATCATCCTCCACAAAAATATGTATAATTTCTTAAATCCATAATTGGTTAGTATAACCACAATACATGAGGCAATAAACCCTAGTCTAACCATACACCAAAGCTGTAACCTGAGTTTCTCAGACGTATAGTATATAGTATACGTATAGTATAGAGAATATGAACTGAACACACTGTGAAATAGTCAGCCATACTAACATTAATGTAGTTCGATGAGTAACAATGAAAGCCATTGTGATCATCTAATGCTAACTAATTCAAAAATACAAAAAAGCAATTTGTCTTTTTTTTTTAATAGAACACAATTGAAAGGTTTCAGTATATGGTGGACTGACAACTAACTTAATTTATTCTTTGTACACTATAAGATAGATAATATATAAAACACTGAGAGGAAGAGTAAAATGTCAGCCTAAGCAGTATGTGCAGTTCATTATATAGTAAATGTTCTATTAAAATAGAACACAATTTACAGATGAAATAGGAAGTACATAAAAAATTTTAACAAATGGTGCTTCTAATTGATGGATGTCAAACTTGCAGCCCTTCAACTCCAGTAAATCACAAATCACTACTTCACTGTGAGTTTAATATCCCTGCTCTGCCCTATCCCAAAGCCTTGAAGGCATGATGAATGCAAGAAGCTCTGCCCTATCCCAAAGCCTTGAAGGCATGATGAATGCAAGAACGCAAAGTGTAATCTAGGAAATATCTAATGGGGGAGTAAGTGTACCACATTTAAATCTGAAAAATGCTATCCTGAAGAAGTCATATTCTGAGCCAAGCATTCCTTGGAAGTGGGAAGATATAAATATGGCAAGTAAGTACTTTTACATGTGGTAAGACTAAAGGGTTTGCATGCGATGATTACTGGAGAATGGAATGAAGTACAAGCTTCAAGCATAGGGCAAAATTAGTTGGGAGCATTCTTGATGAAATAAATGTATGTACGAAGATATAAGAAATTATATAAAACCCAGTAGATGTTAGTACATGTAATGATGAAATTACAGCTTGTTTTATTTTTCATTAGATCAAACTAATAGCTACACTTAGATAAACCTTCCATTCTGCCCTCTGGCTTGGTAAGTCTGTTGAGCGAGTACTGCTTTGCTAGTGGGTATATTTATACCAGACTCTCCTTAGGGTCTGTGTTTCTAGTTATTCAGCTTCACAGTGGCTCTTCCCAGAGTCCAAAAGTATGACAAAAACATAAAATAAACAACTAAACATGAAATAAAATAAATACAAAATAAAGCAGGTTAAAAGATGTGGTTTTTTTTTATTTTTCCTGCAATAATGTGGTTATTTTTCCTGATGTTTTCCCCAAATACGAATACATCAGCAGTAAGCAACCCTGTGACTTGGGAAACACTGCTATCATAGATGCGATTGGTCAGTGTACAAGATATGTCCAGGAATATGCTACATATCATCACAGACGCCTCGGGTTCTTTGCTGCATGATGTTTTCATTACAGGCTAATAAGGTAGAGGTCCTGCAGCGGGTCGGGTACCCGCGGGTTACCCGCAAAATCCCGCGGTACCCTGCGGGTTGCTCGTAGAATTTCTGGGTGCGGGTATAGAAGCGGGCCGGTGGTCCTGCAGGTTGGCGGGTTCCATTTTCTGAGCATTTCCACTACTGATGATGTCACATCCGGTTTACAATGACAGCACTTCCTGTTTTACTCCTTTTTTTTCTGATCCTGGCTACTTCCGATGATGTCACTTCCTGTTTATGATGACAGCACTTCCTGATTCTTGATGGTCAGCGGGTCGCGGGTCCGGGTTGCGGATCACGGGTTGCGGGTACGGTTCGGGTCGCGGGTCCAAGCGGGTAAAAATGCGGGTCGCGGGTTCGGGTTGCGGGTACGGGTCGGGTTCGGGTCCCAAAAAATGGACCCGCGCAGGACTCTATAATAAGGTGCTCACACTCTGCTGAGAAAGAATGTTGCACATTTTAGGAAGTCACTTTGAAAACTCTCCATAAACTATTTCCATTTCCGGATAGCAGTTCTCAAAAACAAGGACAAATTGTGATAAGTTATGTAAAAGATACAACAGTCTGCATCCATAGGATACAAAACGATAATATCGGCAGTGCTGAAATAGCCTTTGGTTTGTCTTCAGCAGAAAACCATTTCACAGACATGTAAAGTGGGATGAATTCAATTTTAATGCTCACATGTGTTCTGTTGACAATAGTCACACTATTACTATTGAAGAGATGGAAACTTTATTCTATAGACAGGCCAGTCATCATGACTTTTCGGAGGAATCCGTTCTACATATTGACAATGGCAGTCCCTGTGTATTTGCAGTTATATAATGGGACCATCTCCCTGGTTAGTCTTAATAATTCTGATTATCCATGAAAACGTCTGGCATGATGTTATTTCACTAAAAAAGTTACAACTATGAGCAGATATTAAATCTAAAATTGTCTTTATCAAGAGCAAAGATAGACGTCAAGTTGAATCTAATCAACACGTGAAATGCAGCTTTTAATATTTGAGTTAAACATATGTATATCCTCTTCATACTTTCACTTACAAACACAATTTAGCACATCAGCTATGGGATCAGGAACCTTGGCTCTCCAGCTGTTAAAGAACTACAAGTCCCAGAATGCAATGAAGGAGTCTGTCATGATTCATAAAGGCAAATGCATTGTGGGACTTGTAGTTCATTAATAGCTGGAGAGCCAAGGTTCCTGATCCCTGAATGGCATGTGTCTTATTTGGCCTGTGTAAGACTTGCCTATATGTTTATCTTATTTTTTTCTGGTTGTAGTACCATTGAACTGGTGACTGGTGCGGGTGATACTCCATACCCTTGGGGATGATGGGGGAATGAAATGCAAGGATAATCCCAGGATCTGCATCACTGCTAACAAGATGTTGCTTGTGATATAGGAATGGGACCTGTTATCTAGAATGCTTGGGACCAGGGGTTTTCTGGATAAAGGATCTTTCTTAACTAGAAAATCATTTAAACATTAAATAAACCCAACTGGCTGGTTTTGCTTCCAGTAATGATTGATTATATCTTAGTTTTTTTAAGATACAAGGTGCTGTTTTATTATTACAGAGAAAAAAAGAAATCACTTTTAAACATTTGGATTATTTGGATAAAATGGAGTCTATGGGAGATGGCAATTCTGTAATTTGGAGCTTTCTGGATAACGGATCCCACACCTATAAGAGGATGCCCCATGTTTCTATCCATAAATGACATCCTAACAAAATGGTTTCAAAAGTTTTATAATAACCGCACTTATTGTCATCATTTTTACTTTTTATGTACACAAAATTGGACCTGGGCAGTGCCCTTTTATTGACAAAGGCTAGTGTGGGAACCCTGGTGCACTTGCAGTTATAACTAGGGATGCACCGAATCCACTATTCTGGATTCGTCCAAACCGCCAAATCCTTCAAGAAAGATTCAGACAAATACCGTACCGATTCCGAACCCTAATTTGCATATGCAAATTGGGGGTGGAAAGTGGAAGACATTTTTTACTTCCTTGTTTTGTGACAAAAAGTCATGCAATTTCCCTCCCCATCCCTAATTTGCATATGCAAATTAGGGTTCGGATTTGGTTCGGCTGGGCAGAAGGATTCGGCTGAATCCGAATATTGCTGAAAAAAGGCTGAATCTGAATCCTGCTGAAAAAGGCAGAATCCTTGCCGAATCCCGAACCGAATTCTGGATTCGGTGCATCCCTAGTTGTAACTGACCCCTAATGTATTTTACCTTAAAAGAATTGTTCAGTATAAAAATAAAAACTTGGTAGACAGATAGGCAGTGCAAAATAAAAAATGTTTCTAATATAGTTAGTTAGTCAAAAATGTAATGTATAAAGGCTGAAGTGAGTGGATGTGTAACATAATAGCCAGAATCCAACCTGCTTTTCAGCTCTCTTGTTTTCCACTGACTGGTTACCCCGGTGACCAGGCTGTAACTAATCAGTGACTTGAGGGAGGGCCATACGGGCCATAACTGTTGCTTTTGAATCTGAGCTGAATGTTGAGGATCAATTGCAGACTCACTGAACAGTTGTGTCCCATGTGGGCCCCCTTCAAGTCACTGACAAACAAAGTTAAAGAGCTGAAAAGCAGGAAGTTGGATTATGGCTATTATGTCAGACATCCAGTCACTCCAGCCTTTATAGTTTGCATTTTTCCCTGACTAAACATTTTTTATTTTGCACAGCCTATCTATTTATCCAGTTTTTATTTTTACACTGAACTGTTCCTTTAAACCTTTAGGAAGAATTACTGATATTATTGAGCTTAATTGGCATCACACAGTTTTATGAGAGAACAATGAAAACTATTCCATGGCACAAAAATATCCGAAACTGGGAAACAGGTCACTTATCAAATAAAATCTGAACATGCCGCTTGTGTTTTGCAATATCAGTGCAAAAGAACTGGCTTTAAACATAGACTTATCTTAAGTTAACTTATAGAACCCAATAGATGCTGTAAGAAACTGAATGTCTTCGCACTCGTCCTCGTCTTCGTCCTCGGCAGGCAATTTGGAGCGATTTCAAAAAGCGCGCCGCTCCGTGTGAATACGCGCCGGCGTTTTCAAGCAACGCCGGTGCGCTTGGGTACTTGGCTATTCGGGGAGGTTCGGGGGCTACAAGTCGAGGCAAGAAGTCGCCAGGCGACAAAATGCCCCCGAATCTCCCCGTCTGGCCTAGCCCTAAAGCACCTGCAATCATTATAGAGAGCAAAAACAAACATCACGTTGCATTCATAATTATACTGTTTCTCAGCTGAAAGAGTGGCTTATGTTAGAAATACCAATCTTGTAAACTGATTCAAATGGATGACCACAGGGTGAGTCCATTTTTGAATACCTCACACATCAGGACATAGATTGTACAGTCCAGATGGCAAGAGAATACTGCCTTTATTTATAAATCATGACACTGCCCTGAAAGTATTCTAATTGCACATATTTACTGCTATCACATTTGGACCTTTGTAGTCTTATATCTCTACAGCTGACCCCTATTATAACTTTTAAAATCAATTCAGCACTTTTCCTTAGTAAGAAGCATTTTTTTTTCTTTTGAGTTCAGAAAAGCCTTTTTTATGGACGCCTAAAGGAACTAGTTGAATCTGCTAAAAATGTAGCCTGAAATAACTATACATTCAGTAAGGGAACACTGTATTTGGCACATGCACAAGTGGAGCAGTCCAGTATTCTCAAAAATGATTGATTCATTCCAGTTTACATGCAAAACTTTCCAAAAAAAACCCTCAAACAAAAGGCTGTTGGCATACTCAAATGGTTCAAGGGACCTCTTTCATTGACTCCTACATGACCTTGACAGGTTGTAGATGGTGTTTTTTCGTATTCGAGCTATTCAAGCTAAAATCTCGAATATTTGAATTTTAATAAAAAATTTAAACTCGAAAATGTGAGTTTTGACCAAAAATTACAACTCGAAAACAAGAATTTTGGAAAAAACAACTCAAACCTTAATAAATCTGCCCCTAGATTTTTATAGTTATTACTCTTTTAAATGACACATGATATGAAGATTTTTGGATGTATCTGATGCCAATCTCATCTGCTATATCCCTTAAACAACAACAAATGGATAAAATATAACTTTTCTGAGGCACATACTGTATGGTATATTCTTTAAAAATTGCTAGCACTGGTGCATGCTGCATATTATATATATATATATATATATATATAGACAAATACAAAAGGTCCTCTCTGCACTCAACCCATTAACAATATATTTAAGACATAAAGACATTTTGTGCATACAGCTACTGAAAAATGCCTTACCCTTCAAACAACGGGATTGTTTGTCCATATATTGCAATATATTTAAGCTGGCCAACTACGTCAAAGTCATCCCATATCTGGCCAGTCCTACACTCAATTTTCATCTGATTCATTAATAATTCCATTGCTTATACAGTGCAGAGAGGACCTTTTGTATTTGTCTATTTTTATTTTGTGGTCACAGCCTCATTGCACCCCTGCCTAATGGTTTTAAAAATCAGTGGTGAGCACAACTTTTCTTTGTTGTATATATATATATATATATATATATATATATATATATACACAATTCTGTAAATATCAGCTCTTTATCATGCAAGTCACTCTTAGATTGGTTCCAGCCTGTAAGTGGTCTTTTACCAAGGTTTTTGTCACCAATCTGAATAATGTTGGACTGATGACAGGTAAAAAGGGAAAAATACAGCCATGTGTAGATCTTTTGTTATCGACACTCATCTACATTGCCATTGCTGTTTTCCAGTACAGTTCCAGTGGTTTGATAGAATGCATGCTTTACCCTTGACCTTGTTTTATTTTTTCAAGACATAGATTTAATAAACATTCTGCTGTTTGTAGACAACAAGAAACTTAATTTCATTTTTTCCGGTGCTGATAAGCAAGGCTACGGTGCTGTGTTGCACAGTTCATTGAACCCCAGCTTGGATCAGCAAGATAGCTGGAAATGTTTCCTTGCCGTCTGTTTTTCATCTCCATGGACCATGTAGGCAGTAGCCTGTGAAGAGAGCAGCTCTTCTCCTTAGAACATCCCTCCAAATATTCCCCTCAATAGCCCTACAGCAAATAGCAGGAACTAGAGCAAATGCTCTGTGATTAAGAGCTCCTGTAAGCGTAAATTTGGTCAGGCTGCTCCTTACTGCAGGCCCAACTCTGCTGCTGCCCCAGGATGTGAACTGTCACTTTGCATAGCTAGTGATGACTTGCAGAACCATCGGCAAAGGTGAAAACAAGGCGGATTCAAGACTGGTGGAAATCATTTTGCAAGGAAAATTTCAGTCATCAGAGGGAGGAAGCCTTGAAAAATGCTGCCATTTCCGAGTCCCAGTTAAGGAAAAATTTAATTACTGCCCATGAGTTTGAGCCAAAATCGCATATTATCCTAGAGAGAGTTTTGACAATTGTTTGACAGCTGGCCTGAAGTCCTTATCTTATTCTAGATATTGTAACAGTTGGTACGATAAACAAACAGAAAACATGCAATTGAAAAACAACTTTTCACATGCTATTGGTTCTTTTTTTTAAAGCTTGCAGTCCATAAGGTCTATAACAACGTGTTACTAATAGTCAGGTTATGGCTTCTTTTTCATTGGACTTTGTCTCACTGCTCAGCTCTTGCATTAGCTAATTTAGCACAAAGTACGCTTGTTTATTAGCAAGCCCAATTTGTTTTATTCCCAGCACTGACCACCCTGCAGCCCATGTTAAGAGAGCTGTATATTATTGCAAAGATTCCTATATTAACAGAGACATACTGGAGTCAGTAGTACTGCTGCTTCATCTGCTACAAATCACATTAGTCAGGATTCACTGAGTATCTCTGTTATGTGCTGCACAAAAACTGTGGATGAACCAGCTCTGACGTCAGTGACAGATATAATGTGACCTAAATTACAGCCTGAGGAATTTCTGCAAATATTTTGTTGGTGTTAACAAATAAGAGTCAACAGGTCAAACATGCTGATATCTAATAAATATTGTTTAATACAATACAATGGCGCACATGCGATCTGTTCTGCTGTTGTGTTTATCCATAGATGTATATACTTATGCGTTTTAGATAAAAATATAATTAAAAAATGAAAGCAAAGTTCTGATTGGCTTAGCAACTATGGTTGGACTGCACTATAGCAGAGTAATGAGGAGGCTTCTGTCTTTCTAAAAATGACAGTTGTATTGAAGATGCTGAGCGTTTCAAGGCTTGGTAAACTAAAAGCTATTTGTAGCTGCTGCATTTTAGCACCAACAAATCTCCCTCTGTGAGATCAAAATTAATTAAAAGCTAATTGTGAACATAGGAAATATTATGTGTAACCAAGTAACAGTCAAGTGCAAAGGGCATCACATTTTTGCATTAGCCAGGCAAACATTAAATCCATGGTCTAAAGTCCACACAGCTCAGGTTTATGTATATAAGTAGAAACACACCACCGCCTCAATATCCATTGTCAAAATCTCTCTCTTTTATCAGTCCATAGCCAAATGAATGGACTATTAAGTCAACAGTAAAAGGGTTCTGGTAGATAAAACATAGTGTCCCAAAATGGCTGTTCTCATCAACATACTGTACCTCTCATACATGGTGATATGCTTAGGCTCTGGCAGCTGAGCACATAGAGACAGTCTCTGAATTGGCTTTGGGTTTTAACACTTTCTTAAAAAATCTCATTATTCCATCCTAACTATAACTATAACTATTAAAAATGAATAGCAAGAGAAACACTGGCTATTTTTATACCTTGAGCTGTTTCCCAGGAGAATGGAGGTATAGCAATATCTTATGCTAAAAGGAGGCAGCAAGTGCCATTTTACGGGGACAGTGAAAGTGCACGGGGACTGTGCTGCATAAGATCATTACTTTTCCAGCCATAAATGTTCCATAAGGACCCTGTTAGATCAGTAATGCTCTCTTAGTGAGAAAAATATAACCACAATAATTCAAGCAGCAAAAACAAGTTTCCACTGTAGCTAACACCATGATGGTTAAGTGCCAGTTGCCCTAGTAACTTGCCTGAAGTGCTGAAGGATTGTTCATGAAAGATGGCAATGAATCCTTATGGAGAAATATATGCTCAATATACACCACCCTGAATGGATTGTCATGCTGCAAGTTATCTTTCAAACTCATCCCCGCAAGGAAATAACAACTACCGTGCACCCCCATCCTACTATTAATCTACTGTCTTATTGCAAAAGACTAGAAAATGGGTATTAAACTAAAATATTTTGAGAATGTTTCAAAGTCAGGTCAAACTGGTATTAAAAAGTGTATATGCGTAGGCTAAAATAACAGTCTGGCCTGAAAGCATTGACTCCAGCTGCATCCAATTATTAAGTACATCCTTACTCTGTTTTGTCACTGTGAGAAACAAAATGAGAAAGGCCGGTTCCTTCACACTCTTATTTATGGACAAATCGGTATACATCCCCCAGCTCGAAGCCACTGTGGCTGACAGCTGTTTGTCCCACTTACAGGATAGAAAATGCTACATGGTTAATTAATCAGATATGAGTGCTTACTGCTTACACACAAACAGTGTTCGGTCACAGCAAGCAACAACACTAGCATTAACGGTCAAAACCAACCCCCGTAAATTGTGCCCCAGATTAAGAATATAGTGAATGGAGATTCAGCTTTAGCACCGTATGCAAAACCTGGCCCATCAGATCAATCAGAGGGCATATTTTATAATTACACTCAAAGAGCACAGTAGTGCTGTCCTAATAGAATGATTTGTGCTTTGGTAAGAATTACAAAATGTGCTTTTGTCAATTATAAATGTAGACACATTCTGCTTCTCTGCAAATATATTGTATAAGGTAGTATATTGGTCAAATGCCTAAACGTTTAGATGCAATTTTGTTAAGTGATTGCAAGCTTTGATTTTCTCGCAATAGCAAATGTAATAAGTCTGAAAGTCTCTCAACTTCATGTACAAATTGCCGAACTGATAGCAACCACTGTTCTGTTTCACTTCTTGCCCATCTCATTATTTTGAGCATTGATCTGAATGAACAAAGAATTGTTTTTGCCATAACCATTGTTTGCAGTTCATTCAATATTGTTTGAATATCATTCAAAATTAGGGTTGCCACCTCACCCCTTTAAAACCGAACACATATGGAATACACAGCCTGCATGGCTAATTAGCAATACATTTAGATGCATGCTGCAGACTAAACTGATTTATGTGCAGCCATGCATCATGCATCTAAATGAATTGCTAATTAGCCATGCAGGCTGTGTATTCCATATGTGTTCGGTTTTAAAGGGGTGAGGTAGCAAACCTATTCAAAATCCGTAAGTGATTATTGACAAACCTGGTGCAAAACGTGCCCTGGATTTCTACCCGACATGCAGTAACGTCGGGTAGAAGGTGGGGGCGGGCCCGGGTGTGGGACACGCAGCCGGGCCCCCTCCGTGCCAGTTTTTTTCCAGCTGCCGCCATCTTAAGACGGCTGCAGCATGGCAAAATTTGCCGGGGGGCCCTGCGGGCATGTGGGCCCTGGTACACTCGCACACCCTGCGAGTGTACGCCACTGCCAACATGAATACTTGTAGGTTAAACAAACTATACAGTGAAACCTTCATTTTACATCCCCTGATTTTAAGTTTTCCCTCATTTACATTGTTGATTTGTGGTCCCACCTATATATCATGAATAATACATTTTCCTGGATTTTACAAAATTTTTTCCTGGTCCCCTGAAAAAAACTTAAAATGGGGGTTCTACTATATGTGCAAAAAAAAGGTGTACATTGGAAAAGAATGTATTTTATTTTACAGGTATAGGATCTATTATGCAGAATTCTTAGAACCTGGGGTTGGTTGCCACCAGTGCTGGACTGAGAATCAAAATAGGCCCTGGCATTTCAGGTACACAGAGGCCCAATCAGCCCACTTAGAGGCCCAAACAGCCTCCACCAGCCCACTAAATTGTGACTTTCTATGGCAACTTATAGCAGCTCATCTGGCATTTGCCCTAACCTACAGATTGCCAGTCCGGGCCTGGTTGCCACCTTTTAAAAATAATGAATAGTGGCACTAAAGATCCTACTGACATATGTGACGAGGGATGGGATTATGTGATTGGGCCTGATTGTAGGTGGACTTTTTTGCCACATTGGATAAGAAAATTGGTAGGGGTTCTCCTATGAGAGCAGAATTAAGGAGAATTTGTGCCTGAATGGGATATTTCTGTAATTTAGATCACTTAAGTCTACTAAAGATAATTTCAACATTAAATAAATCCATTAGGATTGTTTTGCCACCAATATGGATTTGGGTACCTTATTTGGGATCATATACAACCTACTGTGTTGTTATTACAGAGAAAAGGGAAATCAAAAATGTGATTACTTGCTTAAATTGGACTCTATGAAAGATGGCATTCCTATAATTCAGAATTTTTTAGATAATGGGTTTTCATATTAGGGATCCCATACCTATACTTGCTAAAGCTGTGAAAACAGGCAGTAAACTTGCCCCACTAGTACGCTAGCGTTGATTCGCACTCTAATGCCAGGTGAATTTCACTCTGGCAAATGGATTTAACTCTGCAAATTCACTAAGATGCAGATATTATGGAACGTTTCATCTTTTGCCAGACTTGCCTTAGCCATCTCTGACCTGGTGAAGTGCATTGGAGTGCATAGAACATCCTCAATCTTCAGTTACTTACATCATCATTGTTGAGTGTAATATCTTCAAAGTACAAAAAACGCTGGCATCTTTAAATTTTTTCAGGGTGCAAAAGGCATAAAAATTTTTTTTGCCCACCCAGTTTCCCCCATACATTTTCTACCATATGGCACATTATTTTACAGTGGGCTTATGTGTAGGGAATTAGGGCCATCGTGTGCAAATTAGCCTGAGAGCAAGAACTCTAGCGAAGTTGCGCTAGGCAGAATTGAACACTACCGCAGCTTCACTTTGATTTGCTCGCTCTGTCAAAGTAACGCTAGAGAAAATTTGCCAGCATTCAGCGCCCTGGATGCAACTTTGCAATTTAGTGAATTAGCATTGTCTGAGCAAATTTTCACCTAGCAAAGTGTTGCGATGGCTGCAAAGCTGTCACTGGCGAAATTGTAATCTTTAGTGAATTTGCCCCTAAATGTTATGTGATTCCATCTCTCATTTGGGGAGATGGTTGTATACTCCTGCACCTAAATATTTCTTGTTCATTATATTTGGCAGGTAGTGCCCTGCATTGAGTGCCCCCTATTTCTTGTAACTGTATCTAAAATGTGTTCCCCAACAGGATGATAGATCAAGGCTGTTCATTGCATTTCTCAGTTAAGCACACATTGATTTAAATCTTTCATAATTACACTTTTTTATTTTTCATGCTATATTTCTGACTGTATATGTCTCTGAAAATAAACTCACCACAATAACAAAATGGCTGTTGGATGTACCTGTACAGCATCTTTAAGTATACAAAATCACTCCTGGGAAAGAATGAAATAGAGCCCCCACACGATAGTGAATGATTCTGTTAGATCACAGATTTCACGCCAGCAAATCTGATATGACCTTTATTTCTCATTGTGTCTAAAAGAGAAGATAACTGCTAACCGTACAGAAAAGTATTCCTGTCTGAGTAAACATGCTAATGTATATGAGTTTTAGTAAAAAGACTTTTCAAAGAAGTTGCTGACAGTTCTTTAACAATGCCTAGTCAGATTACATGAACATATCACAAGCAGGGATCTTAGGGTTTTAAACATGATTT
The DNA here is from genome assembly GCA_024363595.1 of Xenopus borealis. Taxonomy (NCBI): domain Eukaryota; kingdom Metazoa; phylum Chordata; class Amphibia; order Anura; family Pipidae; genus Xenopus; species Xenopus borealis. Next base: position 90,293,150 of record CM044433.1, read on the forward strand.
TAGGTAAAACAGCACAGAGCACAGTAATGGATTTTTCCCTTGTACCACGGGATAAACAATATGGATTAGAGCTTTTACATTGTATGCTTAGTTGACATTTTTGTTTATTTTTAGTGAGTGGAGAATGGTGCAGTAGGCGATGAACGATAGCACAAAAAAATTCGGCCTTCCACAACACGCTGATTCCTATTTATCTGGAACTTCTCCACCGAGACAGAGGATACAGGAATGCATCCTTGCCTTTAGAGTACACTTAAGGGAGATACTCATTGCTGATTAGGTATCCGATCCCAAAAAAATAGTCCTTTCAAGGTCTGGGACCAGCAGTAGAACATTAGTGCAGTAATTTGTTGTGACCCTGGAATGCAACACAATCCTGTTAATGTGTATCGGTCCTAATTGCAGTATGCCAGAGTAGGGAGACATATGATAGACATACCAAGGAACTCGGCTTCCCTGCTTAACATGTACAGTACGTTGATACTAAAACAACCAGCATTATCAATGTGTAAACTGCATCAAGCGTAATTTACATATTCTGACAGCAAAGTTTAGCAAGGTATGCCAAGAAAGATACTTAAATCATCTTTGTGATGAAATTAGCTTTCATACTGAGAAAAAGCTTTTACTTACTACCACAAAGTTATGTTTAATGCTAAGAACACTTATTACTGCTTCATTACATATTACTACAAGAATATTGGAAACTTATGCCAGTTCTTCTACTTAGTAAAGCAGAAGAACCTACAGGAACTGGGTTTCATCAACAGACTCCTTGAGGCCCTGTTCATTTTGTGGCAGCAGTTATTTTGAAACTATTGCACTTAACAAAGCCAGACAGACACCTTAGTGAGAAGTAAATGGGAGAGGCAAAGTCCAGACAAATAGCTGGGGCAAGAGATAATCATTAAAGGATAGGTCAGGATAGGCAGAAAAAAAGTCAAATAAAAAGCTAAATGGTCAAACCAGAAAAGTCAGGCTTTAGTGGCTTCTGATCACATAGGAGCTAGGCTGATCAAGGGAAGGTTGTGTGCACATCACATAAAAGGCATTTCGGCACTAAGCACATGCCGAGTGGCAAAAACCAGATGGGCATGCCAATGCAGAGGACTTAAAGCTGTGGAACTCGGAACATATCAAGTTGACTCACTTTGATACATACGCTGAAAGAATTGGATGGCACACACGAGTAGCAAATGTGCTAAATCCTTAGTGCTTTTATTTCGATCTCCTCTAAGGATTTAGCACATTTGCTACTCGTGTGTGCCATCCTATTCTTTCAGCGTATGTAACAAGGGAACCAAGTAAAGCAGCAAGGTTTCTGGATAGAGCACCACCTTAACATACCCACAGCCTGTTGTACTATTGGTATTTATCGATGACTCACTTTGATAACCACATTGGTAATTTTTTTGCTGATCTTGGCCAGTAATTTGTTCATGTATAAGGTCCCTGCCATAGAGAGCCATTTCAATCATACTCCCATCAAGCCTCTGTGCGCTCGTTCTTTTTAGAATTCACATGGTTTACAAGACCAGTATATCTAACTCTAGGGATAGTTCTTGGTAGCTTAATAAACACAGTCAAATACATCTTAATAATTGGGTGTCTGGTAGCATGGTCATCTTCAATATCATCAATTTGCTGTATACTTTGGTTGGTGTTTCATGCAACAGTTTTTTTATTAAGATTTACTAATGGGCAGGCTTCCATGCTGGAGCAGAGGGAGCTGTGTTCTTAACGTCTGTCCTGACCAAACAATAAGTACAATTTAAGTACAATTTGCCAAAGCAAACACTAAGGACTGCACCATTTGGAACACAGAACCACCCACAAAGAACTTTGGCATGGCCCATGTGCACTATGATCTACAACTTGTATAGGGTTGAAAAGTCAGACTGGGATTCAAAATAGGCCCTGGCATCTCAAGTACACAGAGGCCCCAGCAGCAGAATAAATAGTGACTGTCAGATAACAGCAGCCATATACATTTGGAAGAATCCACCGATTGTTGGTCCGGGTCCGATAGGTGACTCCTTATTCCTGTGTCTCTGAACATATGGTTATTAATATTTGTAACTAAATATATTAATATTTATTGCAGTTTTTTTATCCTTTTGTATTACTGCTGTATATGTAAAATACTGTATATAAAGGTAGTACTATATAAGCCACGAAATGCATATTTTGGGCAGTAACATTTCCTCAAATTAGTATTTAATTCTGAATGATTGGTTCCAGAATTTAATACAGATTGGTGTTTATATTCCATATTGTGCACTTTACAAAGTGCAGCTCTTACCAAAATTCTTCAAAATCCAGATGGAGTTATTTGATATTTATACACCTTGTGCATAATTAAGAAGATTTCTTGTAAAAAAAATGGTATGATTGTTTTCCTAACCCATATTTTTCATACTTTTTTGCAAGCGGCAGCTCCTAAAAGTTTCATTTTATTTCTGATACAAATCTCTAAAAATGTATGATTTTCCTTTTTTTTTTTTTTTTTAAAAGCTCTAAAAATTTGATGCAAAATTTTGCTAGGTAAAAGTTGTTGAGGTCCTATAGAAGTCAGTGGGAGCTGTGTTGATCCTATCAGACTACTTTTCCAATTTTTTTGGGCTAGGAATTGTCAGACAAATTTGAACTTTAAAAGGTATTTGTATTTTTTTGTGCACTTTTTTTCTGTTCAAACCTTTTTTATTCGGATCTCTTAAGTTCCATGAGATTAGTAGAGTTTGTGAGTTTAGTCATGGTTTCAAAAACCTCTAAAAAAAAAACCTCTAAAACCATTAAAGCTGACCTCTGATAAATAGGCCTGCATGTTCCATATACATTGTATAAAATACAGAATTTCGAGCTATATCTTTAGGCTTCAGTTCACAACTTTTTACTTAAACTCATATAAATAACATATTATTATTAGCATGTATTTATATAGTGCCAACATATTTTGCAGCGCTGTATATTATAAATATATTGCATTAAATTAAAGAAACAGTGCGCTCTCAAAAACATACATTGATGTAAAACATACCAAAACTCTAAGATGTGTTCATTCAAAAGATACTTTGCAGTATCATTGTTTCTGTACCCAAGACCCAAGAGGTTCAGGAAGGCATGTTGATCACATATTTATCCATCTTCAGGTAACTTTCAGTGATGAAAATATGGGGCTATTAGTTTGTCCTTATATTAAAAATAAATATGTTTCATATACGTGTTCAACCTTGTGTTATAATTCAAATATCAAATTTTGATCTCAATAAAGTTTATGCAAAACAAACAATCTTGATCAGATCAAAATAAACAGACATAATAAGAATCAACACTATACTTCCGATCATGTCTTTTTCAACTAATATATAAAGCCTGTAGCAAAATAAACCTAATAGTTTGCTTGGATGAGCCTTTCTAAGATGTGCCTGTGGTACTAACTCAGAGCAAAGAATGCTCTTATTCTAGGCCACTGTAATGAAGTGACATTTACCTAATGCAGTCATAAATTTGTAAATAATTAGTGGCTGGCTGACAGTGACGTAATCTGACTAGTGCAATGGTCTTTTTTGCCTTGCACTGTCAGCTAACACCCAAAATCCTATTGTTTGTTTTTGGGTTTTTTTCAATTACCAACTTTTAAATTTGATGGTTGGGTCATAATTCATCTGAAAAACTAATTGTGAAAGAGGTGTTAAACAGCAGGATATGAGGTGCAAAGTTTGCTTATTATGTACAAATATATATATATATATATATATATATATTTATTTATAAATCCAAAAAGGAGGTGCACACTGCAAACCTTTTTTAAATAGGTAAAAATATTTAATCTTTATTTAATCTATATTTAAAAAAATATTGGCAATGTTTCGGTCTGTGTCTATGACAATTACTCTCATCCAACACTGTGCTCCCAAAAGACCCATGTGATTTAAAAATACCAGCCCTCTCCAAGGAGGCTGTAACAACCACATGACTTGACAATGAATGAGATTCAAACTTGCCACACAGTGCAATTATGTCCTTAGTGATTACGTAGCAAACTATAGCATAATAGTTACTATAACAAACATAGCAAACATATATAATTTATAGCAACATCTACTGAAACTACACATATTATCAAAGATCCAGTTACTATATATATTATATATATATATATTGCCTTTCATTATTTGTGTAGGGATCATGAATAATAACAGACTTCAAAGTAAAAATATCCCTTCTGAAAAAATAGAAACATTAATATTGACATTAATAAGAGTGAAATGTGTGTGAGTAAAGCTAAAAATATCCTTACAATATCCTTAAAAGGCAAGAATCCTTAGCTTGTAGTTAAAACAACAGGTTCAAGTTTAGGTTATTGCTAATGGAGGACAGACATGATCCAAAAAAAAGCACACTGTGAAAATGCCAAATATTGAGAGTTTTCTCTGTTGTGAAACTGAGCTGCCTTTCAGACTAGTAAGGAAGGCTATGGCCATCCAGTCTGAAACTGTGGCAGCAAGGCTAAAATGATAAGATGAACCAGAAATGTCTTCTAGGAGGTAGAAAAATAAAACATAAGGAAAACAATAATATAGCCACCTTAAAGAAAAAGGCAACCTTTTCTATCTCCTCTAACATGGATTACAAAATGCCCAAAATTACACCATTAAAGTAAATTGATGCTGGTAAAACATTTGCATTGCATAGTAGCCCAAAATTGTCTTGGGTAATGTGAGGCTTCTACGTGACACATATGCAATACATGTTTTTCCACTGGCAATCTACATAAATGCTGGTAAGTAGGTAGGTTTTTTTTCATCTGTGCTGGAGAAGAATAAGCACAAGCAACAAACCATCCCTCCTACCTTTAACCCTTAACATAGGGGCCTATTTACTAACATTCAGATTTCCTTCTTTTTTCACAAAACTTGTTGTTTTCTCTTACAATTCGAGTTTTTTTTCTCTAAAACCCAAAAAATTTGAGATTCATTAAGTGCAACAACCGTGACAAACTATAATACAAAATACAAAACTTAACGTAAAAGCAGTCAAGGTCCCATAGAAGTTAATGGGAGCTGTGCTGATCTTATCGGACTTGTGTTGTCCATTCAGGCTTTTAGAGGTTTTTGGATTTTTTTTTCACTTGTAATTATCTGAAAAACTTTCATCTTTAGAAGTTTAAGAGAAATTTGTATTTTTTCTGCACTTTTCCATTAATACTTATATTTGGATCTTTTTTAATAACTTTCATGACATTCATGATTTTGGAGAAATAAGAGTTTAATCATGGTTTGAAAAAGCTGTAATACTACTAAAATTCAACCTTCAATAAATTCAATAAATGGGCCTCCCCAATGTTTATTGTCCTTATTAGACTATTGCAAATGGGAAAAAATAATAAAGGTATGGGAGATTACAGTAATCATGGTTATTAGTGTCTTCCATGAGGGAAAGTTAAAGAAGCATGAAGCATAAAACACATATACCGCATATAAACTAAGCAAAAGGATAAAAATATTTTAAAGTCAGGAAAAAACTCGATAAAAAATGGAGGGAAATTAGAATTGTACATATTTTTCAGACTTAAAGGAAAACTATATCCCAAAAATGAATTTTTGAGCAACAGATGGTATGTTTGTGTGCACCACAGGAGGCTGTCCTTATTTTTTAAAATGGCTATTTTCTATTTATGATTACCCAATGGCACATGCTACTAAAAAAGTGTATTATTATGAAAATGGTTTATTTACATGAAGCAGGGTTTTACATATGAGTTATTTTATGCAATATCTATTTATAGAGACCTACATTGTTCAGGGGGTATGGTTTTCCTTTAACTTTCGATTGCTCACATTTTTCTGGTTATGGCCTGAAAACCATTTTTTGGATTATCAGGCTAAACCCATGACATCTTCAATTTGGGGAAGGGACATCTGCTATTGACTTACACATGACTACGCCAGGTTTGAGATGCCAGGTTTTCAGATTTGGACTTTTTGTATATAATAAATCTAAAAAAATTCTAGCTTTTTTCCCCACTAATAAATGTAGTTTTTGGCCCAAATTGCCCGACCAGAAAAAAATTGAGGTTTAAATAACCCCCTTAGTGTATTACATGTTTCACAATGGCCTTTGCTTTATCTGTATAAATCAACTTTGTGATTATGTCCTATACATCAGCACTGCTGCTTGTAATTTAAAGGATTTCAAAAACACAATGACTTCCTTCTCGCCTCACATTAAAGTATGGAACGCTTTTTACAATAGCAATGCTGGTGAGAAAGTGCAGAAAAATAACAATGAAGGACAAAAAAAATCAAAGCCCTAAAAGAACTGATTACTAATTTTAAGTTTTTTCTTCTGATCTTCATCTAAATATCCTGTATCAGTTTCCTTCCTTGTGAATAATGTTAAGGCGTGTAGTAAGAAAAAACACATATACATGTATCAAAGTTCAGGATGTTTTTAACTTTTGTATTCACTCTTCTCTATTGTATTACTACACTTTCTAAAGTCATTTCGTGCTCACTTTGTAAGGGTGCAAATGGCTAGAAAAAAATAATCACTGTCATTGTCAGTAAGCAATGCTAACAATAACAATGTGGGGCTTAATAGAATACGGACTTAGAGTTCAAAGCAACATAATGCTTCCCAGGCAGCCCAGAACACTTTGTTTCCAAACACTTGCACCCATTTAGTGAAAAAATGTTAGGATAAAATATAGGGTTTTAAGAACAGAGGAGGCCGGACAGATTAAAAAAAGACAATGAGAACCCCTAGATTTGCTATATACAAATCTGTCCTCAAATGTTACTGTAGCAATACATATTTATTGGGAACAGGAAAGGGGCTGTATATTAAAATGGGATTTGGAACAATTTAGTGCAAAAAATAGTGCTCCACAAAACTCAGTGGTATAGTTTACATTTATACCACCACTTTTACATTTCAAACCTTTTTACTTATGGGTTCCCAGAGGAGCTACAGCTGATCCCTCCAGTTAATGTTTATATAAAATTTTCAGCATCCCCTTTGCTTGTATTTGAGTTACAGCTAGAGGGGATGCAGGTTGGGTGTCAATGTATTTTTTTTACTTAAAGTTAATGTAATGATAAGAGGGCCCAGTAACTACCACACATCTGTCTTCTCTAAGGTTCCCTCAAACTAACTCTTATCCCACCATCAACAACTTGCAATAAACCACTTGCTGTTCATGGAGTTAGCAAATATAAACAGGTATAGAATCCATTATCTGGAAACCCATAATCCAGAAAGCTCCAAATTACGGGATTTCCATTTCCCATAGACTCCATTTTCATCAACTATTTAACATTTTGAAAATTAATTTCCTTTTTCTCTGTAATAATAAAAAAGTACCTTGTACTTGATCCCAACTAAGGTTTAATGAATCCTTACTGAAGCCATCAATCCAACGTATTGGGTTTTATTGATATTTAAAAGATTTTTTTAGTAGGCTTACAATATGGAGATCCAAATTACAGAAAGACACGTTATTTGGAAACTTTAGGGGGCAGATTTACGAAATTCACGTGAATAGATCGAAGTTCGATCGAATTCCGATCATACGATTAAACCGTATATGCAAATTTGGCAACTTCAATGATCGAATACCGAAAATTCGAATGATCGAATAGATCGAATGATCGGCTATTCGATAATTCGACCATTCGATGTTCGAAGGACTTTAACTTTAAAATTTTATTCGACTGACTACTTCGCCAGATTGAACCTACCGAATTGCAATAGAAGCCTATGGGAATCCCACCTGCTCCAATACCATTTGTACGATCGAACTCCTCGATCGTTTGAATCATACGATTTTTTCGTGAAATCGATTGATCTGTATTCGATTGTACGATTTTATCAAGGGATCGAATATCGAGGTAAAAATAGCCTAAAACTAATCGATAAGCATTCGACAGTCAAATTCCTTCGAAATTCAAGGGTTTTTTGGGGAATAATAGTAAATCTGCCCCTAGGTGTTGTGAATTTTGGATAACTAGTTAATACCTATTTTTGCTGAGAAGCCTGCAATAACCTGCTCTTTTTTTATTTCTCATATGTCAGCAGAAAAACTAATCAACAGTGCCCCCATTTTGTTTAATCTATTACTGTACTGCACCAAAAACACATTGTGAATTTACTATACATTAAATTGAATGCTCATTTCCCAGAAGTTAACATTTTTCCTTAAACAGCATAAGGCCAAATAAAATGAAGACAAACTATATGCAGAAGTAATCAAGAATAAAGTGTGTCTATGTAGAACTGTGCTGGCATCGTGCACTTTTGTTGCATGTTTATAGTTAATTTGGGACAATGGTGCTGCTGCAAATCAGGAATATATTTTTACACTATCAATAGGCAAGCGAGGCACCTGGCACACGTACACGCTGCTATTAATGAAGTGCTGGGTAGTGTGAAGCTCTATATCTCATTTTGTATAGCAGAGCCGAAGTTTTACAACATGTTTTTCACATAATAGAGGATTTTCACACAAGGGCTCTGCTGAACCGAACGATATGCAAAGCCTCTCAGCACCTAGGCAATTGGTTGAAAAATCTCTTTAATTGGGAGGCAAACAAAAATCCCTTTTCTTTGGAAACAAGCAGTTCCATGTGTACCAGATCTCACAGACAAAGTCCTATATCCAACTCATAACACTTCCCACGCTAACACTGCCACATAAACTGTAATATAATGGTCAGGTAACGCGTGCTGACATATGCACTACACAGTACAATAATATATATATTACACTTAGGCTAATTTGAATAGGGCGGGTACCTAAAAGTCGTGGACATCTTCATTAGTAATGTTGGTGCAAATGCTTGAAGTGGCCGATTATTATTACAAATGTCCAAGGAACCGTAATAAAGACAGATGAGATCCTCTAATGCCATAGACATGAGCCCACCAAATGTGGCATGCCCCTCAAATGTCTGGGAAAAAGAATGTTAACACAAACTTCTTTAATAGTTCGGACTTTTGAAGAAAAAAGTCACCAGCATTTTAACGCATTTCCGGCATACAGGATATGATGTCACGGACATAAGATTGAGGAAGATGCAGCTTCGTTTTTTCTGTTCGCCTGGTCTGAGGTGGTGAAGTAAACTCTGGAAAAAGTGGTAACATTCGGTAAATATCGCATCTTAGTGAATTTGTGGAGTAACAACCGTTTGCCAGAACAAAAAGTCATCTGGCGACAGGGTGCAAACGAAAGGAAGCAATGGTCCTGTTTGCTGCAGATGAGATTTCTGGGGAATTGTCACTCGCAACAGCCACTTTAGTGAATCTGCCCTTAAGTATAAAAAGTAGGATATTGTAGACAAAAGCACTATAGGTTAGGCACAGTTATAGTAAAAAATTTACTCAACTGTTTAACATTGATCAAGGCAATTTCAGCCAAGCAACTAGGTGGGCCAGGTAAAAGGCATGGACAAAGAGGCATTAACACCATCAAAAAGCTCAGACTGAAATATTTACAAGTTCCATTCCAGACTGTATAACAGGTCACTTTTATTAGTTTGATGCAGCAATTCATGGGCTTCAAACATTAAAGGGATATTAAACCCTTTTTGAAGGAAGCCCATTCTATTTAAAAAGTTCATTAAGTTTGTCTGCTGATTACACATTTCAAACAAGTCTTTTGGAGTCAAAATTCATAGCACTATTAAAGTGACCCTAAATGTTGCCGGACTCATTTACATGATTCGTGTATAAAATGTTCCAGAGCTAGCCCAGGTACGGCATAACCTCTATGCAAGAATAAAGTCGCTGTCTAAAGTTACAGGACCTATAAACTTGTCCTGCACAAGATTAGAACACAGGCCATTAAGCAGAGTTTTATTTTATGTCCCTACAAAACTCAAGTTGGGCTGACCTGTGTTCAGCTTCTACTGTTTATACGCTGATTACACTTCAAAACGTTCTGTGGCAGGAAATTTGGAAACAAGAAAGTTGGAGCAATCAAAGCAGGAAATGATGAGGGCATATATATATATTTATATATATACACATTAGTGATGGGCGAATCACGCGTCGCGTCATTTTCGGCAGGCAAATTTTCACTGGCGTTTCACTAATTTATTCGCCGGCGCCGAATCGTGGGAATTCGCACCTGGCGAATAAATTCGCCCATCACTAATATACATACATACATATAAAGTTTGCAACAGTAAGAAAGGAAAAGGCCAAATGCACATCTTACTCACGGCATGACTGAGAAATAAATTCTGTGTGACACACATAAACAAGGCAACGACAGTTAAAGGACACTGATGTTTGACTGCTATTATAAAACACTCAAACCTTTTCTTCATCCCAGTAATATTAGGACATACCTAACCACTGGGAAAAACTGAATAACCAAAGAAATGAATCAAGGAAAAAGATAGAAGAAAAAGAAATAGATCAAAGAAAACATGCTTAAATGAATTCTCTGAATCTCATACATGTATTTTATATTTGTATGTGTTATTAAATTAATTTTGTGCAGTACTACTGAAACACAGGAATGCAGAACATGCAATATATTGATTCAGCAAGGACCCCATGATTTACAATTTTCAAAAATTCTCTTCTTTTCAGAATCATATCCTGCTCTAATGCAATTTAATGGGAGCATTTCCCAAATTTTAATTTATATCATGATTTTGCCCCATTTCCCCTTAAAAACACCTGTTTGCCCCCAGCGAATACTACATTTCTAAAATTATTTAGAGGCTCATTTAAAAATCTTCAAATTTGAGGGGGAAAATGTGATTTCTCAGTTTAACGTTTCTTTAATCAAAATTTTATTAGATTTTTACATTGATTCATTTTTATGAGTGCAAAGGTAACTGCATGTTCTTTCTTCTGTTTGTCTCTTAGCATTTAATCTTGAATGTGTATGTAGTGTGTATTTATTTCTATTTATCAATTTATCATTGTAATGGCCCCTCTTTGTTGTATTAATGCACTGTTATGTTGTACAGGTATGGGATCCGTTACCCGGACACCCGTTTCCGTATGATGGAAAAGCTGTCTCTCATAGGGGCAAATTCACTAAAGCGCGAAGCGTCTAACGCTAGCGCTAATTCGCCAGCGTGACGTCAATTCATAACTTTGCAAATTCACTAACACCGACTCTGGCGAACCCTAACGCCAGGCGAAGTTGCACACTGACGAAGGATCATAATTACGCAAATTCACTAAGATGACCATTTTACTGAACGTTACCACTTACGCTAGACGTTACTTTGCCAGGTCAGACCTGGTTTGAAAAAAAAAATGGAAATTTGGAAGTCCCAAAAAAAACGCTGGCATGTTTTACCTTTTGTAGGGTGATAGTCTGAACATTTTTTGGGGGGGTTACTCCCCTTCCCCCCTACATTTTCTAGCATACGCAACTCAACTATAGTGGGCTCATGTTTAGGGCAATAGGACAACTTTATTTATTTTTTATTAAAGGTTTCCTGGGCTTGTGTAGTGTAATGTAGTGGCTGTAACATATACTTCTATTATACTTTGAAATTCGTGCCGTATGCAAATTAGGCATCGCTAGCGTAAATGCGCTTTACCTGGCGAAGTCACATTAGTGCAACTACGCTACCATTCCCCGACCTGAGCGTAACTTTGCGTAGCGCTGGTGAAAATTCACCTGGCGAAGTGTGGCAAACGTTAGCAAAGGCAACTCTAGTGCATTTTCACCATAGATTCCATTACAATTAAATAATCCAAAATGTTAAAAATGATTTCCTTTTTCTCTGTAATACAAACAAGTAGTGCTGTATAAATAAAAATATACATACATACATAGCTTCTAGTTGCATTAATGCTCTAAATAGGTCACAATAACAGAAAATTGTTTATGTACTGGTTGCTTATTAAAAAAGTGCAACTTGCCAAAGGTTAATTGCACCCAGCATTAAAAGCAGTTAAGATGTAAACACAGAACACCCAAGAGGGTGAAAAGTACCATTTCTACAGTGCCATAAGAAATAAACAAGAAAGGCAGAATATTTCCTTTGGCTACTGTCACCTCCTCTTCAAAAAGCTCACAAGAACAGTGGGAAATGGAAGGGCCCTGGTTTGTTTTGGACTCCATGAGAAGCATTTGTCTTCATTACAAATCTTTCTAATCACAGACCCTTTATGGCTGTGTCTACTGAACCCCCATGGGGTAACTCTCTGCCTGCAATAAATCAGCATCCACACCACAAGTCAGTAATCAGCAGTCCTATGGATAAAATAACAGTTACATCAAACCACTGAAGGCTCAGGAAAAGACCTCAAGCCTTTGAGCCCTCAAGGAAGAAACACCAGCAAACGAGGAGTAAATAGAGAACCATTACGGCTTATATGCCTTAGCAGTGCTTTGGGCGTCAGGAATTATTAAAGGGGCTCTTGCATATAAAAAGATACCATTGAACTAGAAATGTTTTATTTATATAATAATCTTATCTCATAAGATATTTACAGGGCCAGGCCAAGGGGTAGACAGGGTAAGCAACCGCCTAGGGCGCAATCACTGAGGGGGCACTCATCAGGGGAATTTTTTTTTTTTAAGTTTTTTACTTTTCAGTTCACTTGGCTTGTTGGCCTTTATTAAAAGCATTATAATTTATAAAATTTGCATGCCCCAACCCCCTCTGGGGTTTGTTTTAGCCTGGTGTATCTGTACAGGCTCCCCCACCATGGAGCGTGACTTCCAGGTCCATGCTGACAAGCTGCCGCATGGACGCTCTGACACGCATTTGTAGTAGGCTGCAGGGCCAGTGCGAGACTTCAGTCAAAGTCAGTCATTACAAAAGCCTGATCGGTTGGGCAGAGAGGACCTCCTGTGCGTGTTAGAGGGGAGCAGTAATGCATCTCGCTGAAGAGACCTGTCTGCTCTTTCCTGCTGGGCTTTTGGCAGCTGCACCTGCCTTTTACTTCTTGCTGGCACAGGTACAAATCATGGGGGCTTGGGTTGGCCACAGGTATGGCGGGCTTGGGGCCTGCAGCTGTTGACTGTAGTATTAATGGATATGGCTGGGCCTGGGCCCATTGTTGGCTGCTGGCCTGGCAGTGTCACAGGTACAAATCATGGGGGCTTGTGCTGGGCACAGCAAAGCACAGGTACAGGTGGGGGAGTGGGCTTGGGGCCTGTAATATTAATGGTGGACATGGCTGGGCCCGAATGGCGGGTGGGGGCGGAGGGGGGCGCTGACTGGAACCCTTGCCTAGGGTACCAAACTACCTTGGCCTGGTCCTGGATACTTGCATACAGATATTAATATCTGACATTAGCAATCAAATAAATGGTGTTGATACAAAAAGTCCAACCAACAAAGATACCAATGGCACACAGGATTTGTGCAAGCAAGTGCTTTGCGTGTTTATTGCTGATGCAACGTTTCGGGGTCACGCCCCTTTCTCAAGCATGCATAACACAGTGCAAGTGGTGTATAAATAGGCAATTATTAATTAGTACAATTAACATCAATTACATAAAATTCATAAATATTATCAATCTCGAGTGTTTGTTGATCCATCAAAATGTGATTGGTGCATGTGCAGTTGATACAAAAAGCACAGACTACGTACTGCTGCATATCGGTGCCTTTATTGCAAACACATGTTTCGAGCTAACTAGCCCTTTATCAAGTGTTAATAGTGTTGATAAAGGGCTAGTTAGCTCGAAACATGTTGTGTTTGCAATAAAGGCACCGATATGCAGCAGTAAGTAGTCTGCGCTTTTTGTATCCACACCATTTATTTGATTGCTGATTGCTGGCTTTGGATGGAAGCTAGGTGCTTGGATACTTTATGAACACATAGAAGGGTTAGTGTATCAATTTTTTTGATTTTACAATATCTGACATTAACTACTATGAGCAAAAGCGGACACAAACCACCCTTTATTTTTATACAGGAAATTTCTCAGAATGCCAGTGTAGGCTCCATACCAATGCTTATTTGCTTTCACACTGGAAAAACACATGCAGTGTTTGTGCTTTCTTTGCATGAATTATTATACATCCATCCCAAAACTTGAAAAACGAAAACAGGGACCAAAACTTGTGCTGCGTGCAGGGCGGTGACATTTTTTTGGCCATGCCCATTTTATGGCCACACCCCCTAATTACCATGTCCATTTTACAACCTTTCTTTTTTCCATTTTCCATTTGGCAGGTTTTCAAAGTTTGAACACATTTCTGGGAGTTTTAGTGCAATGTTTTATGTGTTATTACAGTTTTACTAATGAAAGTGAATTGCTCTTTAAGCTGAAAAGTTCTACCAAAAGATTTGCTTATCCGAAATAGTTACAATTGTATCTTTCCTTATCTTAAATTGTTACAAAGTATCTAAGTGCAGCCAACTGTTCTGGACTCTCTGACAAAAAGTCTCTCTTAATTAAGTTTCAGAAACTTTGTATCTTTTTCTGGAGTCAAAGAGAAAGTTGGGACATTTCAGTAAATAAACTGGGACAACGGCTGAGCTGTCAATATCGGGACTGTCCCACAGAAAACAGGACAGTTAGGAGGTACAGTGTATATTATGTGATTCCTGGTTGTTTCAATGTGTGTATGGGGCACCAGAAACTCAACTAGAGTGTGATTTTTAGGTGCAAGTCAGTTGCATGTGTAGGAAGGTTTTTATTCCAGGGAGTTCTTTTCTGCCGTGCCCCCTATATCTTGAACCTTATACAGCAAAAGTGAAATCAAAGCAAAATATTGGTGCACAGCATATATATACCATAGCATAACAACTACAGTGCGGGCAAGGTACAAGTGTGTGATCTTGCTGGTGTGGGGGCACCTCTATGAATAGCATTTGGATGGCACATTTTCGTGGCCATCTGTATTTTACTAAAAGCATCAGCATTCTCCGTGCTATCTGAAGATCATTAATCTGCAGTTCGTTGAACTGTAATACGGAAATACATGCACATTCTCTGAGGTACAATGTTTTTTTTTCTTGTTTCACAAAACGTTCCAGCCTTTGAGCGCTATGCAGAATGAGGCAAATTAACTTACCAAATGTATTGTGGAAGTGGAAAAGCGATTTTCTACAAAGACTGTAAGCTGTGGTCTTCAGAGAATGGAAATAAAGGAACTTTGTGAAAATAATCATTCCTACAAGATGAATGAGCCACAGAATCTACATGTAAGACTACAAATACATCTTCTGTCATATCTATTGTGGGGAAGTATAATGCAGTCAAAATAATAATCAACACATAAGCTTCAAGCCACTTCCTATCAGAAACTTTGTTTTTATACAAATTCTATTGGTACTCCAGTGGTACTCCAACTGTTGCAGAAATACAATTCTATGCATCTATTCAAACAGTTGCTTTTGATACTTGTAAGAACATGTATTTAGACAGAGATATATTGCCACTCAATGTCTAGTTTATACTTTCATCTACTGGTTCTGTAGAACACCTGTATTTGGCACCTTGTACTGCCTACACAAACTTTCTTGCTCTAGTGAATATGGCATATTAAGCTACCACTAGAACCCTACCACTAATCATCTTTTTCCCAAACTTTGCCCTAGGACCTGGAAAGAAAGATGGTAAGGTCATAATGTCCTCTGCATTTTATAGTCATTGTGAATATGTATGACTTCATTAGCATTCTATCTATCTCCTTTCCTAGGCCTCCTTACTATTCTGTACTCCAGTACTTTCCACAATTATTTGCCCCCAATCCCAGTATAAGTGCTAAACTTGCTGCATGACAGTTGTCTTATTTGTATTTGTACCAAGCTACATCGCAAACATATATAATACACCTGTTTTTTGCTGTACTAGGCCAAGAAAATAGGTTGGCTTTATGTTAACTGCTAGTATGTTATAAAATGGCTAATTCTAAACAACTTTTCAATTGGCCTTCATTTTTTATAGTTGCTGAATTATTTGCCTTTTTTTTACTCTTTCCAGTTTTCAAATGGGGATCACTGACCCCATCTACAGCTCTGTAAAGCTACAAATGTATTGGTATTGCTACTTTTTATTACTCAATGTTCTGTATGGGTATTGTATTCATAAATCAGTGCATGGTTGCTATGGTAGCTTGGACACTATCAACCAGAAATCACAATTTGCTGAAATTGCAATCTGGAAAACTGCTGAATAAAAAGCTAAATAACTCAAAAATACAAATGAAAAAAAAAACATATGCAGATTGCTTTAGATTATTGCTGTCTACATTATACTAAAATTTAATTTAAATGTGACCAACCCATTTAATGGCCAATAAGTAAAAGCTATAACAGAAAACTTTGAAACCCCACTTAGTCTATGTCAGTAGAGTACATTTCCCCACTGCAAGACAGCACATCCTCTGCAATTCCTAAGGTCCATTTTTGGAACACTACTGCTTTTATATCATATGGATGCTAATTTAACATTAAAAAAATATCTATTAGGGATGGCGCGAACCGCCGAAAAAAAGTTCGCGAACATGTTCGCGAACTTCCGCAAATTTGCGAACGGTTCGTGAACCCCATAGACTTCAATGGGAAGGCGAACTTTAACAGCTAAAAAAGATATTTCTGGCCAGAAAAATGATTTTAAAGTTGTTTAAAGGGTGCAACGACCTGGACAGTGGCATGCCAGAGGGGGATCAAGGGCAAAAATGTATCTTAAAAATCCATTGTTGACACAGCGCTGCGTTTTGTGCTGTAAAGGGAAAAAAGTCACTCAGGTGGTTGTGGACACTGTAATATTATGGATATTTAGACAGAATGTGAACAAGCTCACACAGCTAGATGGTTGAAGAACACACTGGGAAAAAAAATGGCTACAGGGCAAATAATGCCTACAAGGTCAACGTATACACTACTACAGCGGTGGATACGGATTACGTAAAATATATTATGGCTGCTTGAAAAAAGTCACTCAGGTGCTTTTTCTGGAGAGGGTAATATTATGGATATTTAGACAGAATGTGAACAAGCTCACACAGCTAGATGGCAGTTGTTTGAAGTACAGTAGATTACTAGCCAGCAAACTTACTATCCACTGTCCCTGAAATCACTAACAGCTCTCTCCCTACACTATCTCTTCCAAGCACACACAGGCAGAATGAAAAAACGCTGCAGGGCTTCGGTTTTTATAGGGAAGGGGAGTGGTCCAGGGGGTGTGGGGGTGGTCCAGGAGGGAGATCTTCCTGATTGGCTGCCATGTATCTGCTGGTCTGGGGTGAGAGGGCAAAAAAAATGCGGCAAAAAAAAAAGCGCCAAATTGACGCGAACCCAAAATACGAACATCGCGCGACGTTCGCGAACTTTTGGCGAGCGCGAACAGCGGATGTTCGCACGAACAAGTTCGCCGGCGAACTGTTCGCGCCATCCCTAATATCTATTAACTCATTTTGTCAAAATGAACAAACTGGTTGCAACCTAATATTATACACTTTTTATAACTCATTTAAGCTGATGTTCTGAGCAGGTATTCTACTCTGTCTGAAACATTTGTAGACTTTACAAGTCAGGTCATTGTGCACTTCAAAAAAAAAAAAAGAATGAGAGAAGAAAAGAGTCAAACAGATTAAACATTGGCTTCATGGACTCAATGTCTGCTTCTTCTTTCCCTCCTCCTCAGTCATTAGCACAGCTCTGCTTTGGACACACATGGCCTGGGTCACATCTGCCCTAAATGGTTTTGAGCATGTTTAGTGATCTGCCCCCTCAAAAAAACATTTAAATTGCACATTAACATGTGTTTTTGAATGAAGGGCAATTTTGTAAATTGTAAATGTGTTCCAACCCATTAGCTGAGTTTAGGAACTGCGAACTGGACATGACTGTAGGTTATATTCCTTCATTTAGAATATGCTTGACATCGACAAATTCTTAAATGAGTCAACAGACAAGTGTTAGGAAGAATAAATGCCCTTCATGCTTGCTGACATTCACACTTCAAATATACTCAGTACAAAGATGTCTGGGTAATCATTTTTAAGGAAGGAGTCTTTAAAAACTATTTTTGATGTCTATGAATCAAGTAAAGCAAGTGCCATGTTTGTTTATCTGTTTCCACTTCCATTGAGTGTCCCTATATTTTAACTTGCTAGTGGGGATTTGTTTTTCAAGGCTTTGAGCCACAGCGGCAGTATTATACATATTATTCAGTCTCTCCTGCGGACTGTCTGCAAAATTCATGTGGCCATTAGGAAGCACCATATGTACTTTACTTCTATAAGTAATTTATTTTACACACCATTGCATCATATAACTATTATTTGTTGATAAATAATATTCACCAGGTATATTAGTCAGTTTCCCCAATTTACCCATAAAGCTTGTTTTGCCCTTGATTCAAACTACATAAACTACAAAATACCCTTTTTTTAGCTCTGCAGCATATTTATTAAAGATTGAACTGGGAGATAAAGCAACTTATTCATTATAATTTACATCATTTACCAAAGCATATATGTCAATTCATGTAAATGTTTTTGACTACTTTTGAGCATTTTTAATGGGTGAGCAGCTCAGCAGGAGTGCTTAGCACTAACACCGATTGCAAATCCCTGATTCGGACAATTCTTTTTATTGGGAGCTAAATTGACAATAAAAGATACAGCTTTGCTTCCCACAAATTTGGGACACTTTGTTAAATATAAATAAGAAGAGCATCCATAGCATTCTCTTTTTATTTATATTTTAAACAACATCCCTGCTTTGCTACAATGCTTGATTTGACACTTTAAGCAAAAGTGTCAAATCAAGTGATCAAATTGAAAATGGTATGGTCAGGAAACCATATATGCTGCTAGGGGAAACTGAACTTAAATATCAATTGGCTGTTCGGGAGATGCTGGAAGTTGTAGTTCAACTTGGCTGCATTTTTCTTAGGTCAGAAAAAGCCTTTTCCCTCTTGTTTGCAGTTATACAACAGACAAGTTGTGTACTTATCTAAATGCATTTTCATGTTGTGCACAGAAGAATGCAATATATTTCTGAAGGGAATTTGACATTTACTTTGTCTTCATGTGAAGAGCAAGAAAAAAAAACCTTACACTGTCTGATTCCTCTCTCACTAAAATGATCCTTTCATTTCCTTTGCTCAGTGTAAGCCCTCAGGTGGCTATCCCAATCCTCACTGGCCTTGGCAGCACATAAAGTTCACAGTTTTTTGCTCAATCTCCTGATCCTCTATCAAAACATTTGCTCTCAGAAGCGTTTCCTGTCTACGAATGCTTTACTTGATTTGCTCTTTAGCTGAACAAGCTGCCAAACTAACACTCATTCCCCAAGGAAAAAACACAAAAGCTCAATGTGGCCCCAGTCCCCCTTCCCTCTTTGGCTCTGATATCCGGAACTGACTTAGGAAGTCTCATAATAGTTACCAAATTTGAAGGAAACTACCTTAATGTTCATATCATATGTTTAGAGTAGACTGAATCAAATGTTCCCCCTCCAACCACACTTATAGGTCTAGTTTCTTTATTGTGTTCAGTTATAAGTTACATACTTCAGTTTTTGGCGTGTTTTTTTTCTTCTCGTTTTGTAAAATGTAACTGCAAAATCACGCTGCAAGAATGCTCTGAGAACATGCTGTGTTCCAGATGTTTAACAA
>CM044433.1:90312816-90356823 GCA_024363595.1 Xenopus borealis
CACTTCAGTTTTACAGAAGAATACATTTCCCCATAGCACATCCACCACAATTCCTAAGGTTCTTTTTTAACACTACTGCCTTTATTTGGGCACTAATTCAACATTAAAATAAAAATATAACCTCATTTTATTAAAATTAGCAAACTGGTTGCAACCTAATATCATAAACTTTGATAAATCTTTTAAGAAGATGTTCTGTGCTGCTAGTCCACTCTGTCCAACATTTACAGACCTAACAAGCCACATCATTGTGCACTTCAAAAAAAAGTCAAACAGAACTGAGTGATTAAAATCGGCTTCATAGCCTCAATGTCTGCTTATTCTTTCCCTTCTCCTCGATCATTAGCAGATCTCTGCTATGGACACACATGGCCTGGGTCACATCTGCCCTAAATGGTTTTGAACACATTTTGAGATCTGCCCCCTCAAACAAACATTTAAATTGCACATTAACATGTGTTTTTTTTTAATGACGGGCAATTTTGTCAATTGTAAAAGTGTTCCAACCCATTAGATGAGTTTAGGAACTGTGAATTGGATACAACTTAAGGTTACGTTCCTTCATATAAAATATGCTTGACATCTACAACTTTTTAAACAGGTCAACAGATTAATGTTAGGAGGAATAAATGCCCTTTATGTTTGTTGACATTCACACTCCAAATTACCTTAGTACAAATATGTCTGGGTAATATTTTATTTTTAAGTACCAGCCTTTAAAAATGACTTTTGATGTCTGGCAATCAAGTAAAACAAGTGCCATGTTAGTTTCCCTGTTTCCACTTTCATAGAGTGTCCCTATTGTTTAACAGTCTCTCCTTTGGACAGACCAACCAAACATGTCCATATGGCCATTATGAAGCGGCATATAGGATATACTTCAATAACTAATTCATTTTATATACCACTTGATCACATACCTTCTATTTGTTGATAAATAACATCCCCCACATTTGTCAGTTTTTATCCACAAGGCTTGTTTTGCCTTTATTCAAGGCACATGAATTACAAAAATACACCTTTTTTTTTTAGCTGTGCAGCATATTTATTTAAGATTGAACTGGGACGTATAGCAATAATCTGTTTTTATTTATATTTTACACATATGTCCTTTCCTTTGGAAACAGTTACACAAACTGTTCGATTTGACACTTTAAGGGCAAGGCCAGACGGAGAGATTCGGGGGAGATCTGTCGCCTGGCGACTTATCGCTGAGACGAATCTCCCCCAAATCTCCCCGAATAGCTAGTTAGCGCTGCGCACCCGTTAGGCGTAAAGTCGCCTGCGCTTGTTCACACGCAGCGGCGTGATTTTAAAAGTCGCTCAAAATTGCCTGCCGAGCCGATAAGTCGCCAGGCGACAGATCTCCCCCGAATCTCCCTGTCTGGCCTTAGCCTAAGAAAGGCAATCATTAGAACAGGAGAGGTTGAACTTGATGGATTTTGTCTTTTTTCAACCCAATTTAACTATATAACTATGCAACTAGTCAAAATTAAAATGTTATGGTCAGGAAACCATATACAATACTAGGGGAAGTATTAGTTGTAGTTCAGCCGGGTTTCATTTTTTAGGACAGAGAAACCATTTCCCTCTTGTTTGCGGTTACACAACAGTCAAGGAGTGTACTTATCTAAATGCATTTTCATGTCGTGCACAGAAGAATGCAATATATTTCTGAAGGGGATTCAACATTTACTTTGTCTTCATGGGAAGAGCCAGAGAAAAAACTTACACTGTCTAAATTGTGTCTGATTCCTTTCTCACTAAAATGATTCTTTCATTTCCTTTTCTCAATGTAAGCCCTCAGGTGGCTAGCCCAATCCTCACTGGCCTTGGCAGCACATAAAGTTCACAGTTTTTTGCTCAATCTCCTGATCCTCTATCAAAACATTTGCTCTCAGAAGCGTTTCCTGTCTACGAATGCCTTACTTGATTTGCTCTTTAGCTGAACAAGCTGCAAAACTAACACTCCTTCCCCAAGGAAAAAACACAAAAGCTCAATGTGACCCCAGCCCCATTCCCTCTTTGGCACTTATATCCGGAACTGACTTAGGAAGTCCCATAATAGTTACCAAATTTTAAGGAAACTGCCTTAATTTTTTTAACATAATCATATGTTTAGAGTAGACCGAATCCAATGCTCTCCCTCCAGCCTCAGTTATAAATCTGGATTCTTTATTGTATTCAATTAGAATTTGCATACTACATTTTTTGTTGGATTTTCTTTTTCTTTTTGTAAAATGTGACTGCAAAATCACGCTGCAAGAATGCTCTGAGAACATGCTGTGTTCCAGATGTTTAACAAGACAGTGCAGAAACTCCACAAGAAAGGTCAATAGTTTCCGTCAGTAACTCTGCTGGGTTCCACACGTTTGCAGCTCCAAAGGACCAGGGGATCTGCACAGCTGTCAAATCATTTACATAGATGGAATAAATCAAAAAACATGGTTGAGTTTTTCTTTTTTGAACAACTTCCTCAGTTTTTGTTTCAATGAGCAACGAAAGGGGTAAAAAAATAAATACAATTAGACTATTCCACACTGGGCCGGTAACAAAAATAAATCCGGCGGCTCAAACCGCATAAGAAGTAAATATTTGCTAAAAAAAACAGTACCTTTCCAATTAGAAGATTTGTGACAAAAGAAAAGGAACGAACCGGGATATCAATGGAGTTTGGTTTCAGAAGTGGAGTCTATACTCCACTGACTAGGGAAATGAAACTAAAAGGCAATCTAAAATTGTAATCAAAATGTTATTTCTATACTAATATGAACTATCAAAGCTAGCTTATACTGCATGTATCCATAAATATGTACCTTTACAGATTTTACCTTGAGCCTTTATTGTGTGATGTTCTAAAATGAAGTCACGACAAAAATCAATTTTCCACTGGCAAAACAGATAGGAAATGGCATGACAATAATATCAAATTAAAAAAAACACAATTCTTCCGTCCACTCCCGTGCCCAGATTCTAAGGTGCATATACCTATAATGCAATCCTCCACTAGCTGACGAGAGATATAATGGTGATCTTTAATTCAACAATAGCTGTTGCGCTACAGGTCAAAGTAACTAGCATCTGATAATAGCTGAATGGGCACCTACAAACCACTTCCAGCCAATACTCAAGTTCCAAGGAGTTCAAACACCCCATACTGCAATAAGTGTTAACATATTTCCTCCCTCATAACTCAGTCACCAGGATTCAGAGAAATGTCTTTTATCTCACTGCGATTTTCACTTGCTAATGAAATTTCCAGTTCCTGGGCACATTAGAGCAATGTTCCTCTACGGTTTACTCAGTATTATAGCAGCGAGGAGTGATCAAATTTAATAAGACTGTGGGTAACAGCTCGGCACGGTTTAGAGCAACTTGCCAATTTTAAATGTCAGCTCTGAACCATGAATGGCTTGCTGCAGGAAAGTGGAAACATTTCATGTTTAAAGATTTCCTTCATTAGTGATTAGGAGAATACCTCTTTTGTTTGCATGAAAGAACAACTTTGGGGTACCTCAATAGCTCCTACATGACCACCACAAATATTTCCCAGTTCTCTAAAGCTGTGGTTCAGGTAAAAAAGGCTAATTGCTTTCAAAGGGGATTGCAAGCTTCTAAGCTGTTAGAAACAACTCAGAGGTTCTAAGTGAAAGTGCTTTTGCCTTCCAGACATAGCTTGTTCTATATGCTGTCTATTCTAATGCTGTCAATCCCCATTAAGAGCAGAGTTTTCAGATGATGTTTGCTTGATCTGCAGTGTTAGAAAGTACAGAATGCACACCACGTTAAATGGGTAAAGCAGTAGAAACCACAGAATTCTGGAGATACAGTCCCAGGAATCAGTGCTACATTATTTCCCTAACTATTATTCCTTCATGAGGCAAACCTGGGAAAAACATTAAAAAAAAAGTCCCTTGAGTCAAGATCATCATTTGTAGCCCATCCTTTGACTAGGTTTTAGCAACAACATATCTGATTAAAGATTTCATAAACACTTCAGTTGTAACAGTAGTTAAATCAAATTGTGTTTTGGCCATCGTACTTACATGAAAAACCTTGTCACATTATGCACCATTCCTTTATTTTCTTTCATGTGAAAACATACTTTATTTATAACAACAAGGCTGAAGGCCTTGTGTTATTTATGAAAACATCAAATACAAAACCAACTGTAGAAAAGGCTATAGGTTATAGAAAATCTTACATGCATGTGTATGAGTGGGTCCTGCTATAAGGACAAGTATGTTATACATATCTATATGTTAAATATGTAAGATATTGGCCATGCACAAAGCTGTCAACAATTCTAGATCCTTGCTTGGTTTAAAGGGGGTGTTCACCTTCCAGATCTTTTTTTTTTCAGTTCAGTTGTTTTCAGATAGTTCACTAGAAATAATAATTTTTTTAATTACTTTCCTTATTTATTTATTTATTTATTTAATTTGTTATTTTTAAAACATTTTCCAAAATTGAAGCTTAAAGTGGACCTGTCACCCCAAAAAAATATTCAAAATCATATTTTATCACATTAATCAAGCAAAATGAACATTACTTACACTATATAAATTATTTTTATTTTGTTTTCAGTCTTGTTTTCAGTCTGGGAATTCATAATTCTAGCAAGCAGGCAGGAGCCATTTTGTGGACACTGTTATTAAGGCAAGCCTTGCATCATCTCAGAATCTTGTTTGTGCACCAGAATGGGGGACCCGATGTCTATCCCCATGTCCTGGCTACACAATTAAATGGTTAAGAGAACTGGGGGAATGTGTGGAGAGCAGTGGCATCTAGGAAGTGCTGAATGGAAAGTGAAAGTAATTATCTGCCCCGCCTCTATGCCTAAGGCATAGAGGAGTGGCAGACAATATTTGATTGACAGCTGAGATTTTTAAATGAGCTTACAACAGCTATGAATGCATTAATAAAAATTTGAAATTGGATTTCATGTTTAATTAGAAAAGGACTTTTATTATACAGATTTTTGTGTCTGGGTGACAGGTCCACTTTAAAACAATGTATGTGCTTGAGATGCATATTTACTGGTCTTTGACTGCACTGTAAATGCATAACGAGTGCATGATGCAATGTAAACGGAGCAGTATATCCGAGCAATTATAAAAGCTTTTTAGGCTTTTGTGTTTTCTACTTGCTGCATGCACAAGTTTCTAGCATTTGATGCTAATGTTTACAGTCCATTTGAAAACATGTCTATGTAACTGACAGAGAGATCCACTGATCCATCAACAGACTGAAAGACACAAGGGATCGTTTATGAACACAAATGGATGCAGGGGAGGCTGCATATTGACACAGTTCAGTACTTCAGTAAGGTACTTGCAACCCCACTTACAACTCGCAACGACTGCATGCATTTAATTGCGGTGGACTCAACACAATCACAGATACAATTGAATTGGCATTATGGGGATAATACAATGCATTATAAGTAAACAAAACAAGGCATTTTGCATCTGAAGTTGCCATTGGCACACTGTTTGCATTCATAAATGTCTCCTACATAGAGGATAGATCCAGAAAGATAGGTATAGACTTAGATAAGTTGGACTGATATCAGCAAATCCATGGCAACACTATATGGCCAATGCAAACATAACCATATATGATTTAAATAAATTATAATACAGTTAAATAAAAGGAACCGACATTGTGTAAGGGCACATTTTATGTACACAAAACAATACTTTTTTTGCAACACATTATTTTGATAACGTCCCATTTATTGTATTTTGGTATGAACAAAAGGAGTGGGAGGAAATACATGAGTGTCTACAGAGGAAACAGAAGCCAGAAGCCTTGTAATTGATCAGAGAATGATCCCTGCTGCTTCCAGATTCATCTTATAAAGGCATCATGATTAAATAACCAGATTCCGGGGCTGACCTGAATATCCAATAGCAATAACTTGCTGGTATCCTGCTTTGCGTTATTGCAATTCTTGATATAGTTTAGCATATGGTCTGCTTTATATTAGCTAAGTCATAGGAAACGTTGCATCGGATGCAGATAGGTTCCGTGGTCTGTCCTTACATAGTGTCTGTGAGGGTGCTTAGCAAGGAAAGTGTTAATATGAGCAGAACCATTCACAGTGCATGTTAAAGGTTAGGGGAATAATCAGTCACTTGAAAAACACTACATAAACATTTTTCCGGATGCAATTTTCAGTCCAAGGATACATTTCCCAGTAGAAATCAGCAGCTAAAAAGGAAATCATTTAGTCTCCATAAGTGCCAAATTGTATCCTGATTTTTCCTGGTCTGGCTCAGCTTTCAAACCAGTGGCCCAGCTTCTGCAATCTTTCACCCATAGACTATATAAACACGTCCTTATAATAACGACATAATCCTTGGGTGGGCCAAGTTTTGTAGGATTATGAAAATACTTAAAACATAAAATCGCATAATGATTGCTGTCCTTTTGGATTCCACAAAAGTAAAAAGAAATATGTACCTAGAAATGGCTGTTTCTGTACTTGAACATATTGCCTGATTGCCGTGCACACTTGTTTATACAGATGTAGCAAGCTAAGACTGATCCATGGGCAACACTATGGGGGGGAATTCACAAAAGTGGAGATAGACCATTTTTGGAGTAAATGTAGTGGTAATAAACTGATGAAAAATACTTTCTCCATATTCACAAACAGAAATCCGCCTAAATTCCGACAACTGACACTTTTCATATTTTAGTGAAAGAAAGACATTTTAAACATGGAGTAAAGCTCAGTATAACTCTTCCCCATGTGTCAGATCAATTCTAAAATAACTTGCTCTGCTTTGGTTCACTCAATCTTCACTTCACACCTCTTGTAAAGTGCCCCATTGGGGAATTATTATCATATTAATAGGGATTAGCAGTCACGGCACAACTTTCTGTCTAACCCTATTGGTGTAAAAGCCTCATTAACAAAACAAATAAAAAACTGATTAAACAAAAGAAGTGTGTTTTATACAGTTTGATATGTAAAGTTTTTACCCAACACTTGCATTTACTAGTTTTATCTTAATAAATGAGGTAATATTAGAAATTTGAGTTAATATATCATCTAAAGGAAATGTGAAGTCTCCCAACCATTTTTTGTTAGTATCAGCAGCAATTAGACACTTGACCTAAGATAATAAAACACATTTCTTGTATATATCCCCATATTATGAAAAATAGCATTTATTGCATTTAACCCTTGTATATTGTTACAGTAGTGGAATTACACAAAGATGTAGGCAGATTTAGAAAGCCCAGGATATCCTGAAAAAAATTTATAGGTAAAATAAACCCTCTCTCCTGGAAAATCCAATTTGATGACTGACTGACAGGTGTAGTAAGAGCTTAAAGTGATACTGACACTAAAAACTATTTTTCAAAATATGCATGTACATTAAATGTTACCTATAGGTCAAGCTGTTTTTTGCTGAGAGGCTTATTTTTGTAAGTTATTGTTAGTTGAAGTTTCTAAACCTGACTGTCTTGCCAACCTGACTGTCCTATCGCAGGCTGTCAGTTAGAGTTCTAATATGAACTGACTTCTGCTGCACAAATATGGCAGCCCCCTCATACAGGAACATGAGGCATCAGACAAGTAATGTAAAAGCATTGTGCAAATACTTTATGGCAAAGTTATAAGAATCTTAGAAAGGCAATGGTGTCAGTATCTCTTTAAGACAAATTCAGAAAAAATGTCGTTAAAATGTTGTGCAAAAGACAGTCTGAAAACTGTCTGTTTAAAAGACAAATTCACATAAGTGGAGATAGAAGTTTGTGAATTTGGTAGGACATTTTTATCTCCACTTTTATTTTGTCTCAATATCACCACTTTTGTGAATTCCCCCCTTAGTGTCAGCATAAAAGCAGCCCTTAACAACAACAAAAAGAGCCTCCATGCACCAATGCAGGTACTTAAACACAAGGGAGCAGATTTAGTAAAGGGTGAAGCATTGCTAGTGAAAATTCACCAGAAATCCCATCTGCAGTGAGATTGTTACTTTACTAAGAGGCGCAGAGGACAATTCACTAGCGAAAGATTACATCGCTAGCAAGATTTTGCATTTGCTACTAGAGTTGTTTAGACATCATGCTATTGCATTCAAGATTTGCATTTTGCAGAATGCTTAAGTCAGTCCAACCTTGTTTTTTTTTAACTATTTTTCAGAGATGGTTGAGTTGTTGTTCCTGCTCATGTTTGAATATTACTTAGCTTAGTATTCAAACAAAAATGTTCCTACAGCTCAATACACATATGATTGAATGCCATGTATCTATAATTAATATACTTTTCCTATTAACAGCACCCAGATATGAACTGAATGAAGGATTCAGTTCTGGATTTGGCTGAAACCCAGCTCTTTTTGAAGGATTCTGATTCAGTCAGTCTAAAAGGAGAACTAAAGCCCAACTAAAGAAGTAGTCTAGAAATGTTGTACAGTATGTTTTAGGCATCGGTACCAGCCCAAGGCAACCACAGCCCTTTAGCAGGGAAGATTTGTGCCTCCAAAGATGCCCCAGTAGCTCCCCATCTTCTTTTCTGTTGATTCACTGTACATGCTCCCGGAGGGCAGCAGGGAGCGATGGTGGAGGGCAGACATGGATCAGGTCTGGGCTGGTTGGGCCCACTGGGTTTTTTTCCCAGTGACCAGCCTGCCCAGACCAACCTTGACTTAATCTAAATGCAGTGACTTTGTAATTCTGGCTAACAATATGATTTTTTTTGTTGACAGTTAATCCAGTTTTTTTATTTTCCTAACTATGAAGATGCAAATTTGGTTCAATATTTGTCAAAATCCAAAAGTTATGAATCCCTATCTAAGCTGTCCATTGCTAGTCAGTGGGGATGTTAGTTCTAAAACACCTAAGGGCAAGGGCACACAAGAAGATTTGTATAGATTTAGTCACCTGCCTTGTAATGAAACTTTGGGTGACTTTGGAAAACGAAGCACCGCAAGTGTCATACTGCTATCGATTTTCTGTTGGGAAGGCAGTTCGGGAGATTGTTTCCCCAAAGAAGAGGCGATTAGTCGCCAGGCGACTAAATCTCTCCGATTCTGCCCGTGTGCCCTTACCCTAAAAGCCACAGTTCAGATAAAACCAGATAGAAGATAATAAAAAGGGTAATGATAGGGTTAATTTACAAGCCAAAACAAGAACTTTTTTTTATTTGTCCATGAATCAGCCTTTTCCCATAATTCCAGAATAATAGTGGCCCTGAAGTGGCATTTGGACTGACGCAGTTGCGGCTAATGTGTTAAAATGCATGCAACTACACCTGCACTCCAACTCAAATAATTCACAAGAGGGAACAGGACAGACTACAAGTGCCCAATGCGAATATGCTGAAGTGCAAGGATTGCCTTTTGATGCAAATTCCTTTAATTAATGTTTTTTTTGCCTGGCTGTGGGCACATTTGCATGCTAGAAACTGTGTTTTTCCTCTTTAGTCCTTATATGTGGTTCAGTAACAAACACACCTGCAAAGTTCCATTAAATCCATCAAAATAAGAACCAGCATAAGTATATATTTCTACCTATAAATTAAATTGGGCTTTATGAGTTAACAATATACTGTAGGCTTATATAAGGGGAACCTGCAGGATTAAACAGATAGAATACCAATGGGTTTGGAACAGAGGATATGTTCATAAAAAGGCATCTTGTTTTTCTAGGTTGGCACCCCTTTATAAAAAAAAAAGAATTTGGTGTTATTATAATGAAGGGGAAAAAACTCTATAACAAATGAGTGTAACCCCAAGCACTTACCACACAGAGTGAACGAAAGCTGTATTCTGCTAGCAATATTCTCACCATGGAAAAAATGTGGCTATTGCATGAATTGTCAAAGGTTATAACAATATTGTTTTTAAGAGGGACAGAATTATCTAAATATAAAGCAAATAACTACAGTCACAACTTACAGCTGTTCAAAATATTCATAATTCTAATGCACCTATTTGCGGTATTGTTATAAATACCAAACAATACCAGAAGAATAGTGCAGTTGAAGATGGCTAGCCAGTAGTATTAGGTACAGTTGTGTCTACTATAATATAATATTTCAATTGAAGTTTGCCACATGACTGTTAAACCTAAAATAATTTTTTTTCAGAGAATTGCATAATATGTATGACACAATGTAAACCAGATAGGGCACAAATAAATAGGGCTTTTAAAGGGGTTGTAAACCCAAATGTAATGCCACCCCACAGTGCCCCCTAGTTTTCTATAGAAGTTACTGAAAACCATAATTATATATACAAAAAAATTCACCAATGAGAAATCTACTGATCAAAAACTTCATTATAAATACAAAAAAACTGACCAATAGGAATTCTGATTCCCAGCACCATGTCAGGCATCTTGCTGTTATCTTACATATAGAGATAATTATGTCATTTTATTTCTTCATTATATTACACTAGAATCAGACATGGTGATAAAGGACAGACTTGTTCAGTGCCGGGACACAGTGCTTAAAGCTTCCAGCTCCGATTACGGGAACAAAGAATAGGGCGCCAGATATATACGGCTAGCTGAGATTCTCATAGGAGGCATTTTAATTCAGCCATTGGCTGTGGAGATTTGGGGAAAAAATTTGGAAAAGTTTTATTGTGCATTATTGCTTTAAGGATATCACCCTGATGTTGGTGGACTACAGCTCCCAGCAGGCCTCGACCTTCATTATATGTTACATTATTCTGGGGTTTGTAGTCCAGCAACAACTGTGGTGGTTGAGCAGTGCAGTGCAGCAGGGTTTACTACTCCTTTGAGAACCCAGTGTAGGTCCTGACTGAGGTGCAGTTTCAATATATCTATTATTACCATGGGTGGAGAACATAAAATTTTGCCATGAGTTAAACCATCGTAATTGCCTTTAGGAGAGAGATTAGTCACTGCCTTCCAGCCAGCTAAAATTAAAACTCTCCAGCTGGATGGCACTCGCGGCGCTTCGTTTTACAAAGTCGCCTCACAAGGAATCTGCCTGTGTGCCCCTACCCTTAGCGTAGTTGTAATATTAAAGTGCAAATACCTAAATCTGAAGATCTGAATATTTAGTTCAGCAGGAAACACTACAGGTATTGTGTTTTGTTAGTAACAGTGACTCAGAAGATGGAGTTCTAGAACTGTGTTAGATGGTAGAGTTTTGCTGTGCATTTGCATATTTGGGCCTATCCTTATTGCCCTCATTCATGACTTCCAAAAGCTTAATTTTTCTGATTCCATGCCATGTGTCCAACTATATCTGCAATCTTGCAGCATATGCTATCATGAACGGACCCTTTTACATTAGAATTATTTTCTTCTGTGGTCAAAGGTTAAATATTTGAATCCATCAAGCCCTGTTGGTGCTAAGGACTGGGTGTAGCCATAGACCATGCAATCTAAGTAGCACGTTGCAGCTAAGGTTGCTGGGAATTGTATTTAATGAACAGAGTAGATTTATAAATAGGGTATGTCATGACATACAAATATATTAAAATAAATAATAAAAAACAGAAATCAGCATTTTGTTCTAAGAAAGCTAAACCAAAAGCTGATCATCACTGGATGGAATGGGGAAAGCTATATGCTCCCTGTGTATGTGTAGTGTGAAAGAACTTTTTTTTTTTTTTTTTAAATCCCCAGAGAATATAAAGAATAAATTATACTGATAAGCATGTGGAAAGTTTGGGGAGAAGCACAGAGATTTTCACATCTGTGTCTGCACATTTGTGTCGGGGGAATAATGGATCTGTCGTAACATTCACATAAAAATGTGAGAAAATGTTCCTTTCCAAAAAATGTAGCAAAAAGAGCCAGGGCTACTTCTGATCTTGTGCCTGCAGCTCAAGCAGAGATAAGTGCTGGACTGGGGGTTTCAGTGGAATCTGTAGAAGCAGTGTAGTACACATGCACTCACAGTGTGAAGATGCTCATGCAGCAAATGCACAACACACGTGCCTGAGATAACCATACCAGTTTAAAGGAGGGGGCATATACACAAGTAGTTTTGTGTTTAAATGCATTAAATGCAGTGGTAGCTTGTGTACTATAGTATTTCTGCCTACACTTATCACATGAATAAGGTTAAAACATAGTTAAAACATAAAGAAAACTCTGCTGATTCAAGCCTGATCTATATAAGGGCCAGATCTAGGGGTAGGCAGACTAGGCACGTGCCTAGGGTGCAAAACTTAGGGGGCACCAGGCAAATACCTTTCACTGTTGTCTACTCCAGTCCGGTCTTCAAAGTTTGGCTAGTGGCGATCGTTTGTGCGTCTCCATGCACATACGAGCGGTGAGAGGAGATCCTGCGAGTCAGCGTGCATGCACAAGCTCAAGTACTTGTGAGCATGTGTGTGTGCTCATGTATTCTCTTGCTATGGAGGCAGGGCCGGATTTACATAGCGGGTGTCCCTAGGCCGGTGACATTTGTTGTCCCTGTCAACTCCCTTTTAATTTTTATCATCTGGACGGAGCAATGGGAATTGGCATACAGGAAATTTTTATTTCTGAGCCAATGTGGGTGTAATTGGGTAGCATGCCACCCTAGGCCCGGGCCAAGGTGGCCTCTCCACAGATCCGGGCCTGTACGGAGGGGCGATGGGGCTGGCCGGGTTGCCTGAGGTGCCTGGCCGGCCTGGTCCAAATCGATATACAATATTTATATTTGTTTAAACCCTGCATTTTAGGTATGTACAATATATTAGTGTCTGTGTCATTATCTCTATCTATTGTACAGCTCTACAGAAATATGTGGTGTTCTATATAAAATAATTCTAATAAGCACTAGAAAGAATGCTGGGGCTGTTGCCAATAAAAACTGTTTCCCCTTTATTCTATAGAAGCCTTCAGAAATGATGTTGCTGAAAGAACAGAGGAGTCAGCTGAAGGTGTATGCGGGGGCATGTAATGAATGTGCTCCCAATCTACACATTTTGAAAGATGATGAGGTTAAGCCCCTTTGGGCTTTTGAGAACAATGTTAAAGAAGAACGACTTATTGCATGAACACAAAGAAAGAGGGTGCTATTTACATTGGGAAAAGTTTGACTGATTTTTTTTTTTTTTTACTTTCTTTTATGACTTAGGAGTGTTTGCCAATGAACGCTGCCATTATTTGAAAGTGAAGAAAGAAAAGGGAATGTGCCCCTGGATTTTTCACTCCCCTCCCTACTCCTTAGATCTGTTTTTGCTATTGTCACCTGTATCTGTTTCCAGGAAGCCATATTCATTAGGGTTAATCTCCTTCCTAAATGAATAAACAAAGGATTTCTCTGTGACAGAGAGGCCAGGTGAGGTGATACCATCTTCTGACACAGAAAATCATCTGCACAAATGCAGCTCAGGAAATGACCCACTGCAGCCACACACCTGTGACCATTTGGCAAGCAGCGGGAAAATGTGGAGAACATTGTTGAAAAGTCTCTGGGGCCATTTTGTCGTCTTTGCTGTTTTTTTTTTTGCACATCTTCCACCATCTGCTGCGTTTTCAGCCATACACAACCTATGAAAGGGATTGCCTCTCTACTGCAAATGGTACTGACATCCTCAACACTCCAAAAAGGATTATTAGGCTGGATTAATAGAACACGTGACATTAAAGACATTATATAGGCCCCAGGCTGACGACATGAATTCGGGGTTGGACTGGGCCCAGGCCCCCTCACCAGCCGTCTAGGGCCCGCTTCGCCTCCCCTCCCACCTCCCCATCTCACCATTGTCTCAAATGTTGACGTCACTGCCCGGCGTGACGAGCACCAATGCGCATGCACGACTGGCGCCATGCTTCCGGCAAATTTTTTTTTTTTTAAAAAACAGAGGGGGGATTGACATTGGGAGAGGGGGTCTGGCCCAGCTTTCTTCTTCTGACTCTTTCTGGATTTTAAATAGAGGACCCTGACCCCATCTAAAAAAAAACAAATGCTCTGTAAGGCTACAAATGTATTGGTATTGCTACTTTGTATTCCTCGTCTTTCTATTCAGGCCTCTCCTATTGATATTCCAGTCTCATATTCAAATCAATTCATGGTTGCTGGGGTAATTTGGGTCCTAGCAACCAGATGGCTGATATTGTAAACTGGAGAGCTGCTGAATAAAAAGCAAAATAATTCAAAAGCCACAAATAATACAAAATGAAAAACAGCTGCACATGTTCTCAGAATATCACTCTCTACAGCATACTAAAAGTTAATTTAAAGGTACTTGCACTCCTTGCACCTCTGCATAGTTGCACTTAGGGCCCCTACACACAGGCGTTTTGGTCCTTTGCTCCCCTGCGGCTGAACGCAGCAAAACGAAACGCAGGGGAGCGCAGGTAAAAACGCCTGTGTGTAGGGGCCCTAAAGCTGGTTTGTTCATTCCACTCCTTTCAAAGGATTATGATCAAGTGCATCTATTGACTCTGGTGCCCCTTGGAGCTATTAGTCACCCTGAACATGGCATTCTCAGTAGGATGTCAATAAGTGCGCCAGACATAGCCCAAAGAATTACACACTATTGCCGCATGCCAGAATGTTGCTACAATTGTCTAGAAGTGCTGCATTGTGTGTAACAAAACATTGTGATTTGTGTAGAACATACTGTAGCTCACAGTTTGGACTTATTGTACTGCAAACTAATAGTGCATAAAAGAGGTTGGCATCTGGCTGTAACTACATTTGTAAATATTACTCACAAGCCACACACATTAGTCGTTTGCAGATTTTGCCAAGAGTTAACATAATTATTACTCCCATAATAATAATCATGGCAACAGAATATAACAAGCCTACTTCCACAGGTCTAATTAATGTATTAATAATATTTGGCATAACAAAAATAAAAACATTTTAAAATAATAATCATGTGTGAATAACACTAACCACGTTTCCTTCCTGTCCTGCTCAATTGTTGCAAAAACATTTGCCAACGTGGGGAAACAAACACATAATAATGGTGTTCAGAAAGCAAAGTGCTGAATGCAATCATGTACTCAACCAATCAGATTGTCCATATAACTAAAATAATGACTCTGGGTTGATTAAAGGAGTGATAATTAAACTGTAGTTTGAGTGCTCCCTTATTAAAAGTTTCCCTTTAAGTGGGATCATAGCTTGCAAATAACATCATAAAACCTGCACATTTCACTGGTACTGAACACAGAGAATCAAAGTTCCAGAGCTTCATGTGCTATTCATAGCCTGTGCAATGTGTTAAGATTATTAGAATAGGGCAGGATTTAAGTGTACTATAACCTGGCAGGCACACAAGCAATAAACACACACAAAAAAAAAAAAATCCTTATGAACATTTTGTCAAAATTACCTAGCAAAAGGGACTGTTTTCTCCACACTTAGGTAAACCTTTTTTTATGAGATTTTTGATTATGATCAGATAAATTAAAAACGGGAACCCTCTTTGATCATAGAGCTTGCAAATGTTTGAGAATATTTTATCCAGACTCCTTTTCCTACCAACCAGGAAGAAGGGGGGGGGGGGGGTTTGCTTTTCGCAAAATATGGAAACCAAATGCTGACTAATGAATTAAAGGTATGCACTGTAGACCCAGATGTATTCTTTGGGACATATGGTAACATAAATAAGAAGTGAAAATGAACTATGTAACTGTAAATTACTTTGACACTACTCATATGAAGAATTTAAAAACTTAACTTTCACAAAATGCCAGGCCAGATTTCAGAGGGTGCTATATATCCAAGAAAGTCTGTTTTTAGGGCATCAAGAAGTCTTCAGATTTAGGTTGCAGAATGTACTCAGAAATTCTACCTTTAAAATACATGCAGCCATGTCTTAGGTATATTTTATACATGGCCCTTATTAAAGGTTTTTGCTACATAACTTGTTAGATATTGTATGGTAGTTCTAGACATTAAAGGGAAACTGTCATGGGAAAACATTTTTTTTTAATGCATCAGTTAATAGTGCTGCTCCAATAGACTTCTGCACTGAAATCCATTTCTCAAAAGAGCAAACAGATTTTTTTTATATTCAGTTTTGAAATCTGACATGGGGCTAGCCATTTTGTCAATTTCCCAGCTGCCCCAGTCATGTGACTTGTGCCAGCACTTCAGGAGGGAACTGCTTTCTGGCAGGCTGTTGTTTTTCCTTCTCAATGTAACTGAATAGTACTCAGTGGGACATGGGTTTTACTATTGAGTGCTGTTCTCAGATGTACCAGGCAGCTGTTATCTTGTGTTAGGCAGCTGTTATCTGTTTACCTTCCCATTGTTCTTTTGTTAGGCTGCTGGGTGGGGGAAAGGGAGGGGGTGATTTCACTCCAACTTGCAGTACAGCAGTAAAGAGTGATTGAAGTTTATCAGAGCACAAGTCACATGACTTGGGGCAGCTGGGAAATTGACAATATGTCTAACCCCATGTCAGATTTCAAAATGAAATATAAAAAAAATCTGTTTGCTCTTTTGAGAAATGGATTTCAATGCAGAATTCTTCTTGAAGAGCACAATTAACTGATACATTTTGAAAATGTTTTTTTTTTCCATGACAGGATCCCTTTAAAGCAGTTAAAAACTTAAAAGTGCCATAGCCCTAAGATCTACCGAATAAAGAAAATCTGCTTGCAATACTGCATACCTCCCAACTGTCCTTTTTTCAGAGATTCATTTGTACTGGAAAGTCCCTATATTCTATGCACTCAACAGCCAGAAAAAGAAACAAAGTTTCTAACTTAATTGGCTTTTGGCAGAGAGCCCAGAACAACCACAGCAGAAGATAAGATACTTTTGTAACAATTTCTAGATAAGCAAATAAGTAATTGTGACAGTTTAGAGGGGAGGTATGCTACTGAACTCAAGCCAGTAGCATGGAACAGACCTTCAAATATAGTTCATTTTCTATGAGAATCTATGAGAATTTACAAGCAACATATATAAAAAAGGACAGAGAAGAAAAAAACCACTGTAAAATGTGTTGAACAAAGTGCAATGTTGCATGTTTTTTTTAACCTTCAGATGAGAATTCTCAAAACAAGTGGCATAGAAAAAAAATTGCTATTTTTGTTTTACTTTTATAAATATTTCAAACACATCCATCATCACCATGGCATATCTAGTTATTTAATGCTTCCAATAGGTGTTAAAAAGTTCCTCAGCTGTAACGCAGCCAATGTATTATGAAACAGGAAAAGGCCAGTGACTGTCGTTTAAATGCACAAAGGTGAGATAATGGTCTTTTGCACCACTGAACTGTCAGCTTGACTTAGAATTAAATTATTGCGCTAGAGACTATAAACCATACAGCCATTAAAAAAAAAATATATATATATATATATTTCCACTTAGAGCCGCACTCCAATATTAAGTGAATGAAGTCACATTTATTGCATAAATCTGTGTATATACAGTATAGACAATTTGACAGCAAATGAGAAGCATATAATTTGTCACCTTTATTAAGGGCAACAGCAAAGAGCAGCTAAATACACTGACTTATTGGCTGTAATATGTTTACATTTCACCTTGTGCTCTCAGCATTGTAATCTAAAGACTTCTCATTATTATTCCCTAATTTAAAACATTATATGACTTTTTAGAAATGGCAGTGCTATGATTTTGAATCTTCTTTGCTCGACCCTTCTTCTGTTTTTTCATGGTTTTCAGAAGGGATCCTAGGGTGACCCAGTTTATCAGCTAGCTGCCCGTGCCTAGATGCCCAAAATCTTAAAAAAGTTGAAAGCTGCTTGACCAAATTTAGGCATTGTTAAACTGGGGGTCCCATTGACTTATGGCTTAAAGGAACAGTTCAGGGTAAAAATAAAAACTGGGTAAATAGATAGATAGGCTGTGCAAAATAAAAATTGTTTCTAATATAGTTAGTTAGCCAAAAATGTAATGTATAAAAGCTGGAGTGACTGGATGTCTAACATAACAGAATACAACACAACATCCTGCTTTTCAGCTCTCTAAATCTGAGTAAGTCAGCGACTTGAAGGGGGGCCACATGGGACATAACTGTTCAGTGAGTTTGTAATTGATCCTCAGAATTCAGCTCAGATTCAAAAGCAACAGTTATGAGCCATGTGGCCCTCCCTCAATTCACTGATTGGTTACTGCCTGGTAACCAGGGTAACCAGTCAGTGTAAACAAAAGAGAGCTGAAAAGCAAGAAGTAGTTTTCTGTTCTGTTATGTTAGGCTTACAGTCACTCCTGCCAACATGTTTTATTTTGCACAGCCTATCTATTTACCCACTTTTTACTTTTATACTGAACAATTCCTTTAAAGGGGTTGAACTGAAAAATGTTGGATGATGAATATATAATATACTCCACCACCCCCATTTCCTCCTGCTCTAGACCTAAGTCTTTTTGGCCCCATATGAATTTATGATTCAACAACGTAGGACACGCACATTTTCTAATGTAAACTTTGTTTCTAAGTTATATTTGGATGGATTTAAGGGAATATATTGTCAAATAGCTTGTCGTGTACTATGACACATTTTTCTCAATGTGTTTGCACATCTGTAAACAGAGAAATATATATGTATATATGAGTATATACAAAATAGCACAGATATATAGAGTATGTCATAACAATGCTTAAAGTAGTGAATTTATATGCATATATGTGACCTTCAGACACTTTCTCAGTGGAATTTGCTTCTGTGAATTTGAGGTGGTCTCGGCTTCACTCATAACTCACAATTGCTTTCAAGGGCTCGGTCTATGCTGTGTATGACACTATATAGTAGTCGACCTGATAGCACAATATTTTTGTATTTTTTTTTATATATATTGTACAATTTAGCTGAATTTGCTTAATTGTACATCCCTAGTTAACCATTTAAATCAGTTCAAAATATATGCTGCACTATAACAGTGTATTCCCCTTTTAAAGGGGTGGCTCACTTTTGAGTTAGCTTTTAGTATCATGTAGATAGTGATGTTCTGAGACAATTTGCATAAGTTTTCATTTTTATTATTTGTTTTTTTAGTTATTTCGCTTTTTATTCAGCAGCTCTCCTGTTTGCAATTTCAGAAATCTTGCTGCTAGGGTGCAAAATTACCCTAACAACCATGCATTAATTCTATTAAGAGACTGGAATATGAATAGGAGATGGTCTGAATGAAAGAGTAATAAAAAGTAGCAATAACAGTCATTAAAAAAATTATAAAAAAGAAAATTTGAAGACCAATTGAATCAACCAGGAACTGGTCAGGAACGAGTTCCAAATGCCTTGCATGTGGATTTGGGCACTTTGGGACCTCGTATAGGTACATCAGTTAGAAACTTGGGTGTTGTTTTTGACCCAAATTTAAATTTTGGCTTGCACGTAAATAAGTTAATTCAATCATGTTTTTTTCAGCTGAGAAATATTGCGAAAATCAGACACGTTCTTTCTAGTAAGGACTTAGAGAGAGTGATTCATGCCTTTATCTCATCTCGTTTAGATTATTGTAATTCTTTATTCACGTGCTTGAGTCAAAAATCCTTGGCTCGGCTTCAGTTAGTCCAAAATGCAGCGGCACGGCTATTAACAAAAACTAAGCGTTTTGATCATATTAGTCCTGTCCTAGCTGACCTTCATTGGCTTCCAGTGAAGTTCAGGATTGATTTTAAAATATTATTAACGTATCAAGCATTACATCTTAAGGCCCCAGAATATATTTCTGAACTGTTTACTGTCTATAATAACAGTAGAATGCGAAGGTCTTCAGGACAGGGATTGTTGGAGATTCCGAGAACAAGATTAAAAGGAAAAGGTGATTGTGCTTTTGCTGCATATGCACCTAGATTGTGGAATAATCTGCCTGTGGATATTAGACACGCTAGCTCTGTGGATACGATGTTTAAAGACGTATTTGTATACCTTGGCTTTTAAGCAGTTTTAAATGTAATGTAAATGAAATGCTATTGTTACTGTATATTTTCTTTGTTTTAAGTCTGTTGTACAGCACCTTGTAGCATTGCTTTGAAAGGTGCTATATAAATAAATATTTACTTACTTACTATCAATCAAACAATCCCAGGTGATGGCCCTTATTTTTTAAAAATGGCAATTTTCTATTTAGAACTACCCAATGGCACATGCTATTACAGAAGTATATTATTATGAAAATGGATTATTTTCTTGAAGCAGGGTTTTACATAGGAGCTGTTTTATGCAATATCGTTTCATAGAGACCTGTATTATTCAGGGGTTATAGTTTTCCTTTAAGCTTACAGTGCTGACGCAACATATCAGTGATTTTTTGAATTTTTAGTTCAATTTCACCTTTGAGTTTAAACATTGTGAAGACAAAACCTGCTTCCCAGAGACTAATCATTTCATAGTTTTACAGCAGTTGTTTGAAGTTATATAAGAAGGGTCTTAAGGTTAGGCATTGACATATAAAGCCCATCTAGCCTGTGTTTTCTAACCAAGCTGCTGGAATTCATAACTTGAATACTGCTGCCTAGATACATGCAAAAGCATGCACCTTTACAGTAAATAGTATCAGTGAAATTACATCATGTAAAGAGCATTAGTCTCCTTCATCCAGTGAAAAATCAAGTTTGGTTAATATTTTTTTTAATATTTTTTTTATACTTCCTGAAATTGCACTGAACAACCAAAACAGGTATGGGATCCGTTATCCAGAAACCCGGTATGCAGAAAGCTCTGAGATAGGAATGGCCATCTCCCATAGACTCTGTTTTATCCAATTAATCCAAAATTTTAGCTATGATTTTTTTTTTCTTGTAATAATAAAACAGAACCTTGTGCTTGATCCAAAATAAGATATAATTAATCCTTATTGGAAGCAAAACCTGCCTATTGGGTTTTATTTAATGTTGAAATCATTTTCTAGTAGACTAAGGGGTCGAATGATTCAAAGTTAAAATTCGAATTTAAAAAATTCAAAATTCGAATTTATTTTGGGCTTATTCGACTATAGAATAGATCAAAATTCAATTCGAATTGGTCAAATTCCAAAATTCGAATGTCGAAGTCCTGGCCCTTTAAAAAAAATTTGATATAACAATTCAGCAGATAAAACCTACGGAATTGCTATATATCCCTATGGGAAGCTCCCATAGGATTTTTCCAAGTGTATTTGATTGAATAAAAAAAAATTCCATCAAATGCTTAAAATTGTTCGAATTGTTCGATAATTAAATAATTTTTTATATTCGATCGTTCGAAATTCAAATTCGAGGGGTTGAAATTCGATAAAAATTCGAGGGTCGAATTCGAGGGTTAATTAAGGGTTAAATAACAGGTCCCATACCTGTATCATCATGATTCCATAACATTTACATAATAATAGGTTTTTAGACAAAATGTAGTGGAACATAGACACGCATTGATCTATCCCATTCCACACAGTGATTAGCAGCTCTTAACTCTTCTGCCGAGTAAATATTGTGTTCCACTGCACCCAAGGGAAAGCCTTGCGCTACATGCAGCTCCGTTGATGCAAGAGCAAAGTGTCAGGAATAATTAGAATCAACACTTTCTCGAGGTACTGCTCAAAAGCACTTAATAGCATGAAAAACGACTGTTATATGTGTGACATGAAGCAAGAACTTAGTTTGTACTTTTGTTCCAGCTGCTGATTTGACAATCTGCTACCATAAAGGAAATATTGTGCAATCACGGATAATTAACCCTATTACTGCCACAGGAAACTAGCTACAATTACATTTCTATTCACGTAGAAGTGAAAATATACACACCTTGGTGTGATGTTCTACCAAACACCTGATTATTTTGCGGAGCCATAATATTGCATGACTCGATTTACAAGTATAAATTGAATAAGACAAAAAGGGACCACAAGTCACAAGAAAAGCACTCTCATTTAATTCTCATTTTCCCAACTGAATCCGAGATTTGGTGCAGCCCTACTTCACACTGATGGACCGCAGGAAACTGTATTGAAATCACTAAAAAAGTAGCTTGAGCAGGTGATAATGAGCTCTATTACTGCAACATAAACTATAATAGCAAATTTATGTGAGTTGGACCTAGTGGGCTGCCAGGCAACAGCACTGCCATCAGGTGGATAGAGCTGTGGTCAAGTATCACTTTCCATCTGTTACTGCATCCCTTAATAATCAGTGGGAAGGTGCGGCCTAAAGCACCCGCAGCAGTGACAGGTGGAGCTCTGTGCAGTAATGCCAGCTTAAGCATTTCTGAGCAGGAGATTGTCACTGCTACAGTTTTCAAAATTTCCCATTGTGACAGTAGACTTGTGTACATTTTTGGTCCGTTTTTCCTTCAAATTGTTCTTTTAAAGTCGGCTTATTGTAAAGAACATAATATTGCACCTATGCATACCTCCCAAATGTCCAATTTTTAACGGGACAGCCCCACTTTTGACAGCTCAAACTGCAGTCCAGTATTAGTACTGGAAAGTTCAGATTTTCTCTGCACTGAACTGCTTAAAAAAAGATGATGTTTCTAACCTCATTAGATTAACAATTTTGAGATAAGCAAATAAGTAATAGTAACAATTTAGATAACATGTCTCTTGGAAGAAGACTCACAGTTTAAGGGTTAGACCACACAGGAACATTCAGGGAGATTAGTTGCCTGGCGACTAATCGCCGCTTCTTTGGGGCGACTAATCTCCCTGAATTGCTTGCCCGTGTCTCCCGCCAGCTAAACTGTAAGTCGCCTGCGCCTATTCACTCCTACTCGTGAGGCAATTTCGAGCAGCGCCACATGTGAATAGGCACAGGCAACTTACAGTTTAGTGGGCTGTAACTGAAAAACAAAACAGAAGTATGTTTAAACTTTCATAACCTGCCAAATAATGAACATGGTAATTAGGGGCATGGTCAAAAAAGGTTTCGCCTATGTTGCCATTGACATGATTTAAAAGGTTTGTGTATGTTCTTCATTTATTTGCTCCTTCCTTCCTCTACCTTCTATATTTCCTGCAGCATAAACAGTCAGTATTTCTCTATTCTATTTCTATCACTCTCTCTGATCCCCTGACTTTGCTTGTTTTTCTTTCTCTATCATATAGGGCAATACAATTCAATATTTTCCTATGTGATTATAACGAGTACAGGGAAATACCTATGTAGCTTTATCTTATATATCCCATAAGAAAACCACTGGAGTTACTATTGAGAGTCCCATTACTCCTCCCCCTTTTAGAGTTTACACACACACAAAAACATCAGACCATAATAGTAGTACTAATCCACAACTACAAAAGGTGAATTTCCATTGTTTGTTAAAGTTGTTTTACATTTATTTTCTATGGTGTGTCAACACTTTTAATGGTATTCCCATCACTAATGTGTTTACACCATTTAAACAGAGCCCATAAACATACCAGTTAACATATATCCAGGCTGCTATTTTTAAATAAAAAAAAGTATGTATCAAACATGGGAACAGTCCTTGCTCTGGATTTGGTTAGTATGATTTATCTAATCAATTAGAGGGGCAAGGAATCCAATATTCCACAGTCTTTAAATCTATGGCATATGCAACC
Organism: Xenopus borealis; assembly: GCA_024363595.1. Classification (NCBI taxonomy): domain Eukaryota; kingdom Metazoa; phylum Chordata; class Amphibia; order Anura; family Pipidae; genus Xenopus; species Xenopus borealis. The sequence goes on from CM044433.1 coordinate 90,336,251, forward strand.
ATTTACAGCTCTGTGTCAGAAAGGCAAAGCACGAGCAGGGCCAAACAATCTGCTAATAACTGGGGAAATAATTCCGTCTATGAGATTTCGATTTCACTGGCTAACAGGCCACAGGCGCTCTTGGTGGAAATGTGTTAATGACATCACCCTTCTCTTGCCCAGGAAGTTACATAATAACTGTGAATTTTCCCTGTATTTTTACACAGCCAACATTTTAGCATTCTTGTAAGAAACATATTCTGATATATTTTAATAGCTGAGATTTTCTTTATTCATTCACTTTGATACTGGAGTCCCTAACAGGTATAGTCAGCCACATCTCCTACTATGAATGTAAAACCTGTACAAGAAGGTTGCATGTCAAGTGTGTTAACTGGCTCAAATGAAACATGAAAGTTATATGCAAATGTCATTAGTCCCTAACATTTGCTAATCTCAGATGTCTGTTCCTGCTGTTTGAAATGTAAAAGAAATCAATGAGACCATATGAAAACCTGGCACTGAACTCAAATCTTACATAGTTATGCACTGCTATGTTAATCATCTTTCTTAAGAGGTTTGATCACCTTTGAATGAGCTTTTTATTCAGCAGCTCTCCAGTTTGAAATCTGGTTGAAGGCAAATAATTATAATTACAAAAAATAAATAATGAAGACCGCTTGAAAAGTTGGCCATTCTATAATATACTAAAGGTTATAGGAATACTGTAATTGTAAATGGGCCGACAAAATCAGAGTAAAAATAGATATACCAATGCCACACAAGAACAGACGAGACTCATTTTAACTTATAATGAAAAGGACCAAGAGATTAGAGCCACTATTCAGAAACATTGGGAAATTCTAGCTAAAGATCCTGTTTTGAGGAGCCTGGTCACCCCACACCCTTTATTTACATATCGGAGAAACACAAGTATTGGTGATACTCTGACTAGGAGCCATTTTCAGAGACATCAAAAAAAATAGATGCTGCAAAAATCTTGGCAGTTTTAGATGCGGTTCCTGTGAACAATGTCAGTTCATCAAACCATCAAAGATATTTGGAGGGGAGGATACAAACTTCGATATTCGCCACTACATATGTTGTACAACTACACATGTAATTTATCTATTTACCTGTCATTGTGGAAAACTATATGTGGGAAAAACAAAAAGGCCATTTAAAAGGCGCATCTATGAACATTTATTAGATGTAAAAAATTTTAACTTACTATCGGCCATAGCAAAGCACATTCATTGTGTTCATCAGGGCTCCTATAGAGGATCCTTTTTTCAGGGCATAGATCGCCTTCATGGAGATTTGAGAGGAGGAGACTTAGACAACAGATTGCTACAAAAGGAAACTGCATGGATATTTAGGTTAAATACATATAACCCAAGAGTTGGACTCAATGGCCATTTAAATTTTCAGGCCTTTCTGAGCAAATAAGTGGTTGATCTTTCTTCTTGCTTTAATTCAATTTATCTCACTTTATTGTGTATAGGTTGTGCCCATTTTGGTATATCAAAAACAGTTATAGCCCTCGAAATTTGAGGAACTGTAACTTTATTCTGTAATGTTCTCCTTAGGGGCATTTTTTCATTTTACTTTTAGATAATATAGTGTGAAAGGCACAATATTTGCTTAGTGGATTTACAAATATCTTTCAATTATTAACCTGTACCCTGGTATTTTTATATATGCATCAGATGTTCTTTCTAATGTTTGATAAATTGGGGGACCTATTGTTATATTGCATGTATGCAGAGCCGCCATCAGAAATCACGGGGCCCCGCACAACAAAATTGTCGGGGCCCCCTGGGCTCCGCCCACCCAAGCATATAAGCCCCGCCCCAATCCCCGCAGAATCCACATCAAAGTTAAAAAGACCAAACAGACATCAGCGCTAAAAAAGTAAACCCCCCCCAGGGCTCACTTATAAGTTAAAAAAAATTATTGGAACCCCATAAAATAAAAAATTGGTGACAGGGGCCTATAGAGTATTAAAAGAAAACATTTGAGGCCAGGGGATTAAAAAAAAAAAAACCCACATTGGTGTTGGTGGAATTGAACTCATGGCTGCAGGACTTCAGTATACTTGCTTGACTTCTGGTATTTTCTTTAGTGCTGGCTCCTCGTGACATCGGGTATTTCCGTGACTTCAGGACTTTAAGTGTCGGCTGCCTTCGCGTCTGTTCGGCACTTCCGCATCGGCACTTCAGCGATCGGCTCGGCGCTGGTAAGGGGGGCCCGGCTCTTCGGAAAATGCAGCGCTGCCGGGCCCCCCTTCAGCCCCGGGCCCGGGACACTTGTCCCCCCCTGATGGCGGCCCTGCATGTATGTGACTGTCACAAATACTTTATTCACCGAATGTTTGCATTAACGTGCATATCAGGACTTCCCCCTCCTGTGTTTTCTAAATACTGATATGCTGAAGCATTCTATCACCATGGGAACAGCTTTTTGCATCACATGACATACCCCTTAAAAGTTTCGTCACTTCCGCTACTCGTTCTCTTGACAAAGCTACGTTGGTAGCGAAACAGGCTGTCGAGGCGAAGTTTGGCGGTGCCGCCTGCTGGGATGGGACCCCTTGCTCAAACGAGCTACGGAGAGTGGAGCTGAGTATTACTTCGCAACCGCGGAATGCGGAGAACAGTGCAACTTACGTGTGCTTCGGAACTGGTCTGTATACATGCTGTTTGAAATCTCACATAACTTGGAGCTATATCTGCTGTGTCACCCACAAAAACCACACACCACAGGGGCTATATGCTGCGGCCTAGCGACCCTATGCTCAAATGAGCTACGGAGAGTGGAGCTGAGCACCATTTTCAACCGCGGAATGCGGAGAACAGCACAACCTACGCGTGCTGCGGAAATTGGTCTGTATATTTGCTGTTTGATGTCTTATACAATTTGGGGCTAATTTACTGCGTCACCTACAAAAACCACATACTACAGTGGCTACATGTTGCGGCCCAAAGATTAAGGCGCTCATACCTTATTGCCCCACCTTTAACATTGGGACACACCAGCGAGCAGACATTACTCTATTACCTTATAGCGCCATTGAGTGCTTTCAATTTCTCACTCAGCCAGCAATTTTGAGGGGTGTTTATGATCACAGCTACCAATGTGAGTTGCACCATATCATAACTTTCAACGATTTGTGGATATACTGCCTGAAGTTTTGGAACATTTACAGCACTTCATTTACCTTTCCAGCAACCAATTATATGGTCTTTTGACTCAATTATCACCTTTACCATCATCCAGGATTGAACTTTCACTTTACACTTTTGGGCCCATCTAAGGCTTGGATACCGAGGAAATTGCAACAGGGACTAAGTGTTATTTGATATTGCTAATTATAGCTCTCACTTGTTTTTGTTTAACTTTCCTGGAGATACACGCTTCACCTCCGATTCCACTATAATCGGTAGGGTGGTTACGTATCCACTCAAAGGGGATCCCCTTCCATCATGCGGTGCCGCCCATGTTTTTAACATTTTGATTTAATTTCTTTATATTTTTCTTTATAATTCTTTTTGTTTGATTTAATTTTAATTTTGGGGTTGGATGTCAACCTAAATAAAAATTGCTTTTTATTTCACCACTAAGTGCAAATTCATGTATAATTGGGACATGGCATTGAGACTGGGAGATTAAGTCCATTATTTGGGGGAGCAATAAACTATATTTTAACTACTTTCTGTTGGCAGTCACTTGGAGAAAGAAACCTTGTTATTCTCTGTTGAACCAGTTGATTATCAAATCATGAATGCTACAAGATATTGAACACCAGCAGCTGGAGAGCTACAGATTGAAGTTCTTACACTCTGGAACCTCTTCTAACTTTATGTGTGCTTTACTGGATGTTATTTTGCTTAGAACTACTGACACTTTGTATATTATTGAATGTGTTGTCAGTTTCTAGCTACATATTAAGATTATTTATGCCATAAAAACAATATATTTGGCTAATAAGTACATAGTTCTTTCCTAATAACAAGGTAACTTCTAGTGGTAGCCCCCAACTCATGAGAATCTATGTTCTAACATAAGTGTGCTATGTGCTGGTTTTACAAGTTGTACATAATCACAAAGCAAAGAAATGGAACTGGAAAAAGTAACAGAGACTGATGCACTGCAGGCAAACATAAGTATCTCAACATAGAATAAAAGCAATTCTAAGAATTCTGTCTCTCAGGGCCAAGTAAGGTAGAGAAATATGGTCCCAAAGATACAACCTGGTATGTATATTGTTTAACTGTTGACTGATATGAGGAGTATAAAAAAAAAGCAATGTACTTCCTTAACAAATGGTCCCATACACCTCAGGCCTGAAAGCCAGCACAATCTGTTAAAACACAAGCTCCCTTTATGCCATCCAGGTAATTACAGGTTCAGGTCAAGGATTCAAACCCATATTGATTTCATCGCTGTACCAACAAGTACCCCTGAGCGCTGACTGTATCCACTCATGCAGGGACAGCCTTAAAGGATATATGACGCCAAAAATCCTTAGGCCCCGTCATCGCCAGTAATAAGAAACCAATGAGCGCTCAGCCTTGTCAGTTGCTGCCTACAGCAATTAAAGCAGACTGGGAATTCATACCGTGGGTGAATTCATGTGCCAGCTGCATTCACACATCCAGCCCACCTAAATGCGAGATTGCTGCTACCAGGAGCAAATACACATTGCTTAGCAATGGGCAGCACAAGGTTCAACCGCTAAACAAAAAAAAGTCTTCATAAGATTATACAGTGCATATAGTACAGATGAGAAACACCTTGCAGAAACTGGTACCTACTGAAGTGCTAAAAGCCTCCACTTTCTACATATTCCTAGAAGAGCATATCAGTGTTGTGGAATGGCAGCACGTTCAAGAGTGTTAAAAAAAACAGCAGTATTATCTAGAAATAATGCACCTTGCAGTTTAACAGGGGTGGCCAAATTTTCTTTTGTAATTATTAGAGCATACACACAATTATCAGCATTAAAATTTGAAAGAGAATAAAATATCAGTCAGGTGGCAACTGTACCTTCAGCTAATAGCTGAAAGCTGCTGAGAGTTTGCACATCCTTGATTTCTGGTTTCACTTAAAGGACCAGTAACATCAAAAAATTAAGTTGTTTTAAAGTAATAAAAATATAAGGCAGTGTTGCTTCAGAAACACTTCTATTGTTTATATAAATAAACTGATGTGTAGCAGTGGTGGCAGCCATTCAATCTACTTACCCCCTCGCAGATTCGATTGCCTGAATTTGCAGGAGGGATAAGTAAAAAATTAGGGCGGGGGGGGAGGAAGGATGGGGGTTTCATTACAAGGCCCAACCTTGCCTGCATCCCACTTCTTTACCCCTGTAGATCAGACAAAAGCAAACACAGTTGTCATTTCTAGCAGAAAAGAAGCTATTTTACATACACACACATAGTTTTCATAAAGATTGTATACTAAATACTAATATATAACAAGGCCCTGTAACAATTCTGGAAATAGAAAATCTTTGTTTTCTCTTCCTAGCCTCAGGTTCTTGCTATTTAAATGTTTGATTCCCAAAGAAAGCCATGTAAGAAGCATATGCATATTTTCTTTGCAACAACATTTGGAAATAGGGCTTTTCTGTCTATTTTTCACTTACTGGAACCTATTCAGCCTGCTTCGGATTAGCCACACCATTGGCAATAGCCCCCAGTTTTGATTCCATTTACTTGCATAGTCTTTGTTATGGCTATAAAATAAGTTGATTATTAAAAGCACATGCTGCTCTACATAAGCTTATTCGTTTTCATAACATAAACCAATCCCTAGTTTATGCAAATCACGACAGCTTCATGTAGAATATGCATGTAGGTGTGTGTTTCCCTCTTACAGCAATCTCAGACATTCTTCTATACTTATTTTATATATGGTCCACTCTGATCTTGTAGAATTTTAAGTGAGAGCAACAGCATTACTTTGCTGTAAGAGTAGCTCTGCAAACATGGCCACAACCCATAGTAGTCTCTGTCACAACTGCTATAGATACAACAGCGCTACGAAATAAGTTGGCGCTATAGAAATACATAATAATAATAATAATATTGTACCTCATACCACAAGGAAACTACATGTTGCCTAAAGCACAATACTCATCATCCTCCTGCTAAACAGACTGGGTAGAAAGCCTTACACATATACAATGAGTAAAGCTGCCAGCATAACGAATTCCCATGCACACCTTGTAATACAAAATGGTCTGCCCTGGGCATCCTCAGTGGTAATGATGTGCGAATTAATTCGCCTGCAGCGAATTTGCAGCGAATTCCCGTTATTCGCCTGGGCGAATAAATTTGTGAAACGAAAATTTTGCCCGGGAGAAATTCCGGCGACATTGGAAGTGTTGAAAAAATGGACGCCAGCGTCCGTTATTTCGACGCCTGTAATGGGCGCCATCCAAAAATGGACTCCTGCGTCCAAAATGAGACATGGCGGTGTTTCGTTCATTTTTACTAGAAATTCGCAAAATTTCGGCGAAGAGAAACGCCCCAGATTTACCCATCTATACTAAGTGGGGCTGCAGTCTGCTGCTGTTGGAAAGGCAAGTGGGATAGGGCCTATGGACAACAACACTGCCAGCCTTGTCAATATGGATGGAAGCACAGGAAATAAAACTTGTTACATGTTAGATAATCATATCTGATTTGTAATGCTGTGTTTTTACAAATTAATATTTTCTCATAAATTAACACTTGAAAAATAAAAGTATATACTCTAGTAATACAGTATTTAAAAGGCAAAGACAAGTCACCTTGAAATTCTGAAACCTTCATAAAAGCACTCAGCCTTCAGCCATGTGCTTTTATATGGTCACAGAGGTCCTTTGTGACTTCTAATAGCCTTATAAATTACATATATTATTTATTGTTGTTCTGCATTATGTTGGCTGCAGAACCAATATCTCCTTATCCAGGAATATTCTACAGAAAGGGTGAAAGACATATGGTAGAATGTAATAAAAGTAATTAACAGAAAAAATATGTATCGTGAATAATTTTTCCTTTGCACATCTTGCAAACCCTTACCTTCTATCAAAGAAATAAAGGTTGTGCATTTTGTAGTTTCCATCAGTGCTTAGTGAATCTAATAAACATTCTTCGTGCAACTGTTACTTTAAAATAAGCATTTAAAGCATTGTATACAGTATGCACTGTAATAACTAATTGTATAGTGAAATGCAATCTTTTACAATTTGCAACTTTTAGTATGTTCCCAGATAGTTCTTTCACTGTAACATAAAACTCTCTATAACTGCTAATAATTCAGAAAGTGTTTATAAAAATGAATGTAAACGCAGTGCTCAGAGAAGTTCAGAGAAGATTTTTTTTTAGTTCAGATCCCCTGTAACAACAGTCCAGTATGCAGATTTACTAATCAGCTTTCCTATGATTTGCCTACACTGGTAGTGCAGATCTCCCTAGATGGTCGGCACTCATTAGCACAATATAAGTAGAATTTTTAAGAGAGTCGCACAAACACCATCAGGGTCGGCCCAGGAAAAAAACAGGTGGGCCCTAGCTCTTGTGGGCCAGCCACAATCCCTAATGTTGCTCTCGTTAGCTCCCTCCGTAGCCCGGCCGTCGATGCCCTGACCTCTCTCCCTGGCCTGTTCGCTGCAGTGAAGAATAGGTAAGCAGTGGAGCCAATGGAGGTTTGCGGCTTGGAGGGGCTGGCTGGAGGGGGAGTTGTGGGTAGGGTTGCCTCCTGGCCGGTACTTTACTGGCCTGGCCAGTATTTTTGATGGCTGATCCCGATGTTATTAATAGGAAAAAAAGATAAATATATACGAAGGCCGGTATTTTTTTCAGGAAAAGGTGGCAACCCTAGTTGTCAGGGACCTGGGTGCCCCTGAGTCAGCAGGTCAGGTGGGCCCTGGGCCCCCAGTCTGACACCGAGCACCATATTCCAAGCAGATGGGGACTTAGCCTTTTTTATTGTGACCACCTTAAAAGGAGTAAGCTCCCTGAATATAGTGTTTGTGTGACTATTAAAAATTTCACCTCTGTAACATAAGGGTTCAGCAGGTATAGCCCACCTATAGTTATTTCTAAAATGCAATAATTTTAATAGAGTCCAGTTCACAATCTCATAATGTCAGACTGCTGTGATTAGAAAAATGGGTTCCTTTAAGGTTAAGCGTGTATTACAGTTCCTTTAAGGTTAAGCATGTAATACAGTACATTTCTACAACAAAAGGCTTGACCTATTATGCTCTGAAAAATGACCTTTGGTATTTACCTGGGATATTAACATTAATAAAGAGTATATATCGGTGTGCATAACAGCAATTTTTCAGTAAGCATTAAAACATTGCCTAATCTGTGTACTAAATCAACAATAACAGAATGCATTGATATTAGCACAGAATGTCTTAATCACTGACATGCACAAAATCCACACTTCACTTATACAGGGCATAATAGGGTCCCAGAATTTTATGGAATGGTCACATTTAAATGATGACAAACTATAATGAAATGTTGTGAAGCTAAGACAAAAAGATTGAGCTTGATAGAAAAAAGAGCCACAACCCTGCATCGCTTAGCAACCACCAATCAACAGTCAGATAATGATCAGTAGATGGAATGCAAGGTGTATGGCTGGGGAATGGCTTCCTGGTTCAGTATAACTACCAAACATTTACGTTTGAACTGGCTTAGTGCTGAAGGAAAACAGTCTATGTTGTCTGGACAAGCTACATATGTGCTACATGGCTCTAAACATGAAAAATCAGAGAAATTAAAACTAAACCTGCCTTGTAAACGCAGGTTGACTACATAAGACAATTCTACTTTTTGATTTAGTCAAAACTCTCTCCTTAACATGGTTAGAAATTAATAATTTAAAATGCAGTTGGAAATACTCTTCTGCATTTTGCTCAAAATAAATGTAACGTTCCAGCCAGTACCCCTCCCCAGCCCTGTGTATTCCTGTGGAAACATAACCAAACGAGAAGACCACATTGCAGTGCAGAAGCTATCACAATGCAATATGTTACTGATAATGACATCAAACCTTAAATGCTGCACAAACACTTGAAACCCCATGTAGAACAGCAAGTGACACTCGCACCCAAACAAATTTTTTACATATTTGTACAGAGCTTGCTTAGTTGAGTAGAGTGAAAATGCTCGGATCCCTGGAATTAGCGCTACCTTGCATCAAAGTCTAGGAAAATTTAAATTTTGGAAACAATGGAGTAAAATGACAATTTTGTATTAGAAGCGTCATAATCAAATGGATTTTTCTTTTCTTATTAAAAAGTATCCAAAAATTGATTTGGAGGTACATAATGCCTAATCACATAATGTCTACTCAGCCAACTCACTCAAAACTCCATGATAAGGGACAATCTAGGGGGCAGATTTATCATTGGTTAAATTTCGAATTGAAAATAATTCGAAATTCAACCAGGTGAATAGTGAGGGAAGTAAAATCCTTCGAATTCGATATTTTACCGCTATTCAAATATTCAAACGATCGAATAGGAAAAAGTTGATTGTTGGATTAAATATTCGATCGAACAATTAAGATGTTCCAATCAAGCAATTGGAACGATTTTAATCCTTCAATCGAATTTTTCCTATTCGATCACAAACAACTTTAAAACACCTTTGGGAGCTTCCCAAAGGGTATTACAACAATTCGGTAGGTTCAGTCTGGCGAACTGGCCAATTGAATGCTTTTTTAAAGGGGAAGTACACCATCGAATAGTCGAATATTCTAATACAATTAAATTAGAAAATTCAAGTTATTCGAATCTGTCGAATATTGAAAATTCGATGTTCCAATTTGCCTCATTTGCATATTCAAAAATTCAAATTCAAATCTTTTTGAAATTCGATCGAACTTCGAATCCTTCATGTGAATTTAGTAAATCTGCCCCTAAGTGTAGCCATTTTTCAATCCAACAAGGTTATTAGACCTGGGAAATGAGACACAAGCCTTTTTTCAGGCTAACAACATTTCTAGCCTATAGTTGACTACAAAGTAGTTCTATTGTATCTTAAAGGTATACTGTTGCATCAGTTAATAGTGCTGTTCCAGCAGAATTCTGCATTGAAATCCATTTCTCAAAAGAGCAAACAGATTTTTTTTATATTTCATTTTGAAATCTGACATGGGGCTAGACATATTGTCAATTTCCCAGCTGCCCCAAGTCATGTGACTTGTGTTCTGATAAACTTCAATCACTCTTTACTCTTTACTGCTGTACTACAAGTTGGAGTGATATAACCCTCTCCCTTTTTCCCCCCAGCAGCCTAACAACAGAACAATGGGAAGGTAACAAGATAACAGCTGCCTGGTAGATCTAAGAACAGCATTCAATAGTAAAAACCCATGTCCCACTGTGTTCCATTCCGTTAGGGCTGTGACACACTAGGCTATTTGGGAAGATTGAGTCGCCTGGCGACTAATCGCCTCGATTTTGCGGTGACCAATCTCCCCAAACGCCTTCCCTCACCCTGCACTGGCTTAAATGAAAAATCACCAGTGCTAATCACACGTGGCGATTCATTTTCCGAAGTTGCCCGAAGTTGCCTAGCAGGGAAAACAATGTCAAATTTCAAAGTTTTTCAACTTCGAAATTCGACTCTTGATAAATCTGCCCCTTACTTACTGTACAGAAAACTATGAAACCTGTTTCTGGGCAGCTGCAAGTAGCCACTACTAATAATCTCCCTGGGTGTTCTAAGCCTAAACCTCTTACAAAATCATAACCAGTGGACCAGGGTATTTGGATGAACCATACAATTGACATACATATCACATATCTTTTTAACTTTAAAGTAACCTTTACAAATCCCATTTCGTGTTTATTACAGTTTCTTTTTACAGTTTTATACTTCAATCCACTCAACAGCATCTCTGGGGTTTTTCACATCGCTACAGATTACAATCCTCTTTGGATCTTGGCTTGTTGACTAATGCTTTGTGTTTAATAATTCTACTTGTGAGAGATTTTATTTGACAAAAGCATGCTGTGTCTGGGCCCCTGAGTTTCCAGTGCAGCTGTACAGCAGTGGTATAAACCTCTGTTGTTCCCATTCCCCTTAAAACACTGCTGTGCCATACTGCATGAAACTGGATACATAGTGTAATACCTTTTATAAACCACATATTCTCTGAAAAACATGTCAGTGTGTTTAGGACTACTGTTCTATTGTAAAACAATTAATATTTGAGAATTGGTCGATTCTATTTAGAAAATTCAATTCAGTCACGTATTTCGGTTTGCAAGTTAAAAAAACGGCAGTTTCTGTTGAACCCAGCTGTATAAAAAAAAAAAAAAAGATTTAAATGGTACTGCAAGTAGATTTGCAGGTTAATGAAAATAAAGGTGGTCATACGCAGGCCGATAAAAGCTGCCAACAGACCGAGTTGGCAGTTTTTTGGCCCGTATATGGGGCCCTCTGACAGGCTTCCCCGATCGATATCTGGCTGAAAGTCTGCCAGATGTCTATCGGACGGGACTAAAAATCCCGTTGGATCACGGCTGCATCTGTTCATCGATGCGTTCCCGAAATCCGATCGCCCATATCTCTTTTGTTCTGATCAATTGTTGGGCCCTAGGGCCCACAATCATGTCACCCAATATCAAGGTGGGCATAAGTGTCATAGCTACATCAGGTTTTCATAAAAGGTGTAGCATAAGTGTCATAGCTACATCAGGTTTTCATAAAAGGTGTAGCATAAGTGTCATAGCTACATCAGGTTTTCATAAATGGTGTAGCTACTACTGATGTGTGGGTCAAGATAAACTCAACCTGCACCCAATCCTAACCCATAAAACCTTAACCAGCAAAATATTGTCATAGTAGGGTCCATACCCACCCTGCTCCTGTATCTTCCTGCTATGTAAGCTACTTATGCGCATTCCTCTTATCCAAGACAGGAAAATTATTTCAGAGGACGAGTACGCCCAACACAAAGCCACAATATTCGCTCAATGTTCGATCTGAACCTGCCCAACCGACGAGTCTGATAGGTTTCAAGTCAACCCACACATCTTTAGTAGCTACAACACAGAAATAAGCACTCCACTCTTAATGAGTTATTTGCAAAATTGTTTGTAAACGGAAAAAAAAATATGGAATTTGTCTGCACAATAATGACATTTTTCTTTACAGACATTTTGTGAATTCCAGTCTGCCTTAACTAATATACTGAGCATTACCACCAGCATTGTCACATACTTTCAGATTCACAGCACAGCACAAGATGTTAAGGCTCTCCATGAGCATCCCTACCTGAAGTTGCATCAATAACAGTAGAAGTTCCTCTGCGATCAGAGCCAGGGCGGGGTGATCCAGGCATGCTAACAGGTTCTGAGCGAACAGGCTGAATCCTAAAATGACACACAACATCAAAAAATACACAGCTCAGCTTAACAGACTGGCAATTTTTAGTTAATTTTTTTTAATACCTGTCCGCTACATACATAACCAAAATAATGTTAAATCCGGAGAAAACTATGCTAGGGAAATGAGGCAAATGATACTAGAGAAAGGGTTAGTATCACGTTCTTGAGTATACAGTAGAAGTGAGTAGAAATGTTGATGGTGATTTTCATCTGAAAATTGCACTGTGCAAACTGCATTGGGTTTGTAAATAACCTGTAAGGTTTCGCATGAATAGCCTAATTCTTGCTGAGCTTTAGTTTTTTCATTTTTACAGAACCCACTTACCCCTGTCAGCATTGGCTTCTGTATCCTCCACTGAATCTTCCATACAGTGTAAGGCACAGCAGCACAGGCCATGAGCAAAGAGCACAAGGTGTAAGGTTATATTCCAAGGAATGCAACTTTGTAAACTTAAGTGCTTCAGGCTTCAGCACTGGGTCACATGCTTATAGTTAATTAGCCTGATGACGTCTGTCGAGAATAGCCCCCAATTAAGTAAAAAAGTAGCTAATATATGATGAACAATACAAGTATAATAAAATGTTTAGCGCACAAAATAATAAACTAGGGGCACAGAGTACAAATATTTGTTCTGTACCCGCTGATTTTGTCTAGAATGTGTCATGTGAAATTGTTGAAGCAAATGCAACTTGCGTGACATTTTATTTTATGAGGACATGGGCAGGAAAAGAGAACACATTTCTGCCATACAGAGTGTTCTCTGCCAGCAAACAATAAATATAAACTCAGGTAGAGATGAAATGCTGTCCCCGGCACTTATCCAGAATCTTCTATCTGATAATAGCAGAACTATGTGCACAAGGTTATTTTATTAAGTCACCTACAGGCCTTGCCTCTGCTTTGCCCTACATTGAACTGATCAAAACTAGTCAGATATCCAGCTTTGTCCTAAACAACTTTTTATTATTCCAACTTCCATATCTGGTTAATCATAACTGTGAGAACTGTTGATGCAACAAGCTTAGGAAATTGCAACGTCCAAGAGAAGTTAAGCTATATTTATTAGTTAGATATTATACAGTTATAAACCTCTGCTTGCGTAGCTAATAAGGCACTGAGGATATAGAGGAAACCTTTTTTTTTAATTTTTCATATTATTGACTACACAGTAAAATGAAAAAACATAACAGGGATTTGTGACTATATATAGTTGACAGTATTTGCATATTCAAAGCAAGGGTTTGGGAGTGTAGAGGGGCAGAGCAGACTAATAGCCCACTCATGTTTTTTGTACCCAGTTTTCTTATGCACTGCCATTCTGCAGGCAACAGATTCCGATTGACCCTCCCTGTACTTAGGTCTCTGTATATTAAGTGGGCTAGGTTTTTCTTGGGCCGCATAGCTGAAATCATTATTAGAACCTCAGTGAATTTCTAAGGTATCATGGGTCTTGGGGGTTAAGAACCCAAGTGTTTTCATGTTCGCTATGTAGTATCTCTGTGGACTGAGTGATAATTAAAGGCAAGGGGCTACTGCAATATTGTTTATAGTTCTGAAGTGTGCTCTTTATTGATCTGTGAACAATTAAACTGAGTTGGGAATGAGGCACTCACTCAAGTACAGAGTCTACAGCTGCACTTATAAGCAGGTAGCATTGCCAGGTTCACAACTGGATACTGCCTTCTTTTCAATGCTGGGCCCTACACACAGGGCCCAATACGTACCTGAGGCTGTTTAGAGCAAGATCGTCTGTGTCAAACTCCAACAGTGGTTGTGGGGTATCATTTGGGCCATGTGAATGAAGCACTGAAGAGCTTGAGGATATTACAGTTGTTTGACCTGAAGGATGTATTGTTTTAAACTGGAACTGTGGCCCCATCCATAATCGCCTGTGTGGTCCAGTGTGGGTCACAATTTCCACCTGAAATTAACCAGAAATATAATTTCTAAGTAAGAAATTCTTCAAAGACCATACTAAAAATAGTAAGGAAAATACAAATAAATGCATTCCACTTTGTAAGACCAAGGACTTTTATCATGGTTTGGTAAAGATGGTTACCTCTAAATAAAAATATACTGACTCTCTCACATTTAACAGCTTATCACCCAAATATGAGGTCAGGATTTAGATTGGAGATAGAACTGCTTAGAGCAGAAGGCAGAACACATTGTGACATGTTGATACAGGTATCAAACCTCATAAAGTTGTCACTTTGTTAAACTTTCCTTACTGTCAGGAACATTTTCATAAACAAGAAAATGATTTTATGCTTATTGGTTTGTACTGATTTTCAGTAAAAAAAATTTGGCATTAATTGGGTTAATTTTGCCCCCGCTGCTCTACAAGATGATTGCCTTCTAATTTAATTTTGGTTTTCTTTCAAGTGGAACTTGGAATATTTTTTTCCGTGTGGGAAGTTTCATAACTATTAATGGAGTACTGTAAAACATGCCAAAAAGTTATACTATACTTTGTTACCCTTTAATCAGCACCAACACTAGAAGAGCGTTGGAAAAATTAAACGTACAATTTAACGATTTTGGTGAGTATTGTCATGCTGCTGTATATACAGACATAACAAAGCCCCGCCTACTCTAAAAATAAACCACCTATATATCATCTTTCTAGAAATTATGCAAACATTTAGAAATTCTATACATTCATTTGTGGTATTTTCATTTTCTATCTGTTACTTGCAATTATACAGTACAGTTGAATTTAGCAATTTTTACCCCATTCAAACAGGGACCCGGTTTTGCTACATTACCAATGACCCACATTGCTCTTACTCCAGGTCTGCTCATGCGCACACACCGGCACGGCAGGGGGGACCCTGGGCCGGTAGCCCCCAGTCCGACCCTGGGTCTGCTGATAGAATCAAGCAAATTATCTGAAGTGCCTCTAAATACACTGATGTTGATTAATACAATAGTTATTTACTAGTGTCTCAGACATGTTCGCTTTCTGGATTTTTGTAATCATTCACATATGAAGCTCCTAGCCATATTGTCTACTCCTTATGTTGCTAGATTTAACATAAGACACCCATTTACCCATTTGATGTACTGCTATTGTATGGGAATGTGCTTGAGAAAGCACTTATTTCATTTCTGATCTCCATTATTTTCTCTCAGTTCATCTCTGAAACAGATCAGAAATATGTACAGGAATTTTGAATATGTAGCTGGAGAGCTGGATTTACAAGCCTTGAAGGCTAAGGATAAAACAGAAGTGATTCTTCCGCTAAATCTTCCGTTTGCACCACTGCCTAAAATGAAATTCAGCTTTCTTCTCTTATAGCTTTTCACCGCATGCTACCATGCAAATTAGGCCACAGATAAAGCTTTCTGTACATTTGAAGCTCAAAACCATCAGTGTCACAGAGCCGAGAGGTAAACAGATGCCTTTGCAGTTTAAGCGAGGCAATGGGCAGATGTTCCTATTCACTCTCCTTTTGTGTGCAGGACAAACATATTGTATCTACTTCACACTGACAACACGCATTACCCACTCTTCCAATTGAGAAGTTGAAGATAAGAGCAGGCTTTATCAGAGCACCCAGTTATTTTGTCGCTGACCTCAGTCTGGTGTTAAACAAATAAAAGTAAAGGCAATTGTGGAAAGATAATGAGAAATCGAAGAACACAATAATGAGAAATTATTGTAAAAATTATAAAAAATAATATATACAGTATAGTATACATAGTATCCAGTAATAATATAGCTTTTTTTTAATCTTTAAAGACATTTAACTTTAGAAAAATATACAGTCACCCAAACTGCTGATAGGTAAAGTGGTGGTTCAACCAACAGTTTGGGTAGTGTGAATAAAAACACAGCAAGATCTGCAACATTGCAATAATCATAATATGAAGATTAAATCTGTTTCACAAATAGATTTCACTATTTTCCTTCGTACAGTTTTGGAGATATTAGTGATCTCCTCAACTTAATATGCAGTAACGTAGATTGGCAATTGGGTATCCCAAACTGTAAGTCCCACAGTAATTAATTTGTTAGTTCAGGGAGCACACTGACAGACACATGGCATAAGACCAGTGGAAAACCAGGGGGCATAGTTATTAACATTGGAGACATACGTCACCGGTGATGTTGCTCATAGCAACCAATTAGATCTTTGCTTTTTAACTTGCAGAGGACAGTTCAAATTTAATTGCAGGTGATGTTTGTCTCCAGTTTTAAGAAATACACTCTTAAAACATTTTCTTTGCCAGTAGAAAAGACTGATCTACTGACTTCCAGATTTTGGCACCAAAACAAGATGGAAGTCAGTGGGCTGGACTCTTTTCTGCCTGGGCAGTGATTTAACTCTGTAAGGGGGGCCTGTGTTGACCTGTAGCACATGCAAAATCTCGGGACATCAGAAATTTAGTGGTGGTTCAACCAACAGTTTGGGCAGTGTGAATGAAAACACTGCAAGATCTGCAACATCATAATAATCATAAAATGAAGATTTAATATATGCTTTGAAAGCTGATCATTCATTTTAATACAATCTTGGGCACTTGATTTTATCAAATTCCAGTACCCTTTCGGTTTGAATTTTAATTAAAGGTTTGTATTTGGTTTGCCTAAACCATAGAGCATGCCCAGTAAAACCAAGGTTTGGAATGGCTTCAACCCTGCATGCTCCTGTGGAGAGATCACAAATAAGACGGACTGAAGTGGTGCAAGATGGCACCTGCCAACCCGACTGAGCTACTTTGTATTTTTCATACAGGAAAAGCTATAGCTGTTTGATGATTCTCTGTTGGTACACTTTGGGAGGGGGAATAAAGGCCAGTGGAGGTAGCCTGAGTTTTTCTCAGACCTTCTTTCCCATTTAAAAGGGTTTTGTTTCTCAGCAGTATTGTGATACAAGGTCTACAAAAAAGTTTGATTCCATACTAAAAGTATTATATGTCTGAGGATGCTGGAAAATATTTAGAGAGAATTACTGGCACACAATTATATTATAAACTATCATATCAACTTGAATATGAATACACCGCTTTGCATCCAATAAAGTTACATGTTATCATAAACTTTTGGAGCTGGAAGCTGTTAACTTTTTCTACTGCAGAAGACATTAGGCGAGTCCATGTTTTTAATACATATATATATATATATATATATATATATATATATATATATATATATATATATATATATACACATTTTTTTAACTTGTCTGAGAAACCAACTATATTTTGAGCTATTCTGTGACGAATTAGGATCCCCAGGGTTTTGCTTCACAAAATGACAAAAAAATAATTACATGCTCTTTGAGTTAAAGATTGCCCTTCCTGTATACTGCCTACAGCAATGGCTAAATTAATCACATATATATATCTATATATATATATAGATATATATCACTGGTGAATAAAAGGCTCTTCAATAGGAAAAATGCTCCAAATCCATGTTAACCTACAGAATCCATACTGTATATGAAACAGGACAGTGTTTTTATAACAAAGCCCCAAAGAATAATATAGCGAGTAGTGAGTTTTACTTTTATAAACAAAGATTTTTCTCACCACTCGATAAATATCTAGGTCAAAGACAATCTTGAAAAGAAATAAAAAAGTTCATGTTGTGGCCATGTTGTTTACACAGATGCATGGATGCTGTGCCATTTCAGAACTACCACTGTGTACTTCCTTGTACTCAGGTGTTTGCACTAACAAAACTACCACTTATTCTTCTAACAACAAAGAACATCTTCTGCTCTGAGAAGCATCAGTGCAGAACT
The DNA here is from genome assembly GCA_024363595.1 of Xenopus borealis. NCBI lineage: Eukaryota > Metazoa > Chordata > Amphibia > Anura > Pipidae > Xenopus > Xenopus borealis. Next base: position 90,354,399 of record CM044433.1, read on the forward strand.
CCTAGGGACTCAGGAACATCTTGTCTTATTATTCAATAATAATATGTCTTAAACAGTGGGGCTATAATATGTTTAAATGAGTTACAGATGAAGCTGACTTTGCGATCTAGTTGGCTCCCCCCCCCCAATTAATAACATTCTTTGATAGGTGATTACAATTTAAATAGTTCTTTACATTGGAAATATCAGGTTTACTGTATGTCCTCTAAATCCCTTTTTTTCCATCCTGATGTAAGAGGTGTGGAGGTCAAGACTGGTCCTATACATTTAGCTTCGTTGTTAAATAGTGGGAGCACTTCTGATATTAAAACCCAAGGTATTAGTGAGAGCAGTCCAAGGCTAAGTATAAAAATGTGAAGTGACTGAAGATGGACTGATATGGCCAGATTTGCACAAAAAGGCTACAGACTACATGTTTTACTAGTAGTTTATGCGCAAGGGCATATATTTAAAAAAAAAACAGAGGTTTTAGTAATGATCATGCCACTTCCAGGTAAACCCCATATAGTGTTCATATCTATTTTCCTAATATCCTGAATAGGCTGGCACTTCTGATCTAAATCTTTAACTTTTGGTGTTTACCCCAACTAGCTTCCCATTTCAGTTGTATACATCCAAAATCAGATTAACAGGAATGACAATGGTTGTGGTGCTATGAGCAGATATATCTTGTCTTAAAAAAACCAATCTCAAAATATATATATGTTTGCAAAAAAAAAATGCCTAGAACTGGCTGCAATAGGCCCTACTAAAAAAAAGTAGGGCACTAAATCTTCAAAAATTGATTAATAATAAGACCTACCAATAATATTTTAAATCCATAGTACTATATATTTATTCCGTATTTTTTTCTTAACACACAATTTTCTCTTATTAAGCAGTGAAATTAATTATATATATATTCATGCATATTTTTCTTTCATATTGTATTCAATGAAGTGAGACTGAAATAACATTCTGAGTTAGAAATCTCCCTGTTCCTAGCCTGAGAAACAGCCATCATTCCAGACCAAAGGAGACTTACTATGCACTATATCCTGGCACATATTGAAAATATTAACCATTTTAGGAACAAATAAAGATATTTAAAGAGATATTGAGATTACTGTAATAGACTGTATCACACTTTAATGAATATGTCATTAGTTTGCTGATAAGGTCCTCATGTTAAACTAAACTAAACTATTCCAGCTGAAGTCTTTATTATTTTGCTTAAATATCTCCAGCCTGGAATCTGTATTCCAGCCATTAAAAAACAATGAAATATACCTGTTTGCTGCCATAATTAATTGTAAAAATTTAGCAGTAGATCTCTTTAATCTTTTTTATTTATAAACTTTTACAGATTCTTGTTTTATTTATTTATTTCAATGTTAAGTTCTAAGATGGGTACAAATCCAGTAACATCTGTAGAATATGTGAATAGTATATAACATAAGTTCCCAAGCCAGGGTTTACTGCTCTCATGGGGGCCAAATACAGCTGATGTGGAGGATACGCTTGAAACCAATTAGGGTGATATTAGGATTGAGTCCTTATTTTCTGGTTTGGATTATATATATATATATATATATATATATATTTATGTAAGTTGGCCAGCTTAAATATATTGCAATATATGGACAAACAATCCCGTTGTTTGAAGGGTAGGCATTTTTCAGTAGCTGTATGCACAAAATGTCTTAATGTCTTAAATATATTGTTAATGGGTTGAGTGCAGAGGACCTCTTGTATTTTTATATATATATATATATATATATATATATATTTATGTAAGTGACTCCTTGTGTTGTAGTAGTTTTAGATACTCCCTATTCCTGCATGGGACTGGTCACTGGGTCCGGTACACAGATATGTGGACTAAGATGTTGGGCAGACTGCATGATTCGGATAAGTCCTTGGTTTGTATATATAATGTATATGGTGCTACCGCTAATCCTCGCTGTGAAGAGCTATGGTGCTATTACAAATCTTCAATGTGAAGTGTTTTTTCCCCTTATGGCACCTGCACCGCAATGTGCATCCAGTATATTTGGACTTACTATTATTTGACTGATTAGGTTCACCCCAATGGATGGTGGACCCATCTGCTCTCTGCCATAGTCTGAAGTACACTTTGGTGTCTTGTCCACCTCTACTGTGTGCCATGTGTATATATGTCCATACACACTAAAGAGATGGAAAGGTGTCAAACGACCGGCCCATTATTAGTTTTTGGTCCCACGATGGTGGGCACGCACTTGGGAGTGATACTTGATGACAATCACAACACACGGGAGTCCATTGTTAGAACCAGTGTTTCCTTTTTACTTCACCCAGGGGTTTTTGTCTTTACTCCATTACATCACCGTGTGGGTGGTTTTCTCCACTATGATGTCACTATGTGGGTGGGCTATCCATTAAGCTAGCCTCTTTTTGGGTATTT
>CM044433.1:90356923-90416721 GCA_024363595.1 Xenopus borealis
AAAAAAAAAAAAAAAAACGAAAAGAAACCCAAAAGAACGCGAAGGCACACAAGAAAGGAGCTATTACCAACAGTGCACACGCTCCGTAGTCAAAGGCAATGGGCAAAGTGAGGCAAACTCGCAGTCTCGCGCTAATCCGGTTATTGCTATCACACTAACAGACCGGCTAGCAGAGACAGTGAAACATTAAAATGTAACCATATTTACAAATAGAAACATTGTAACAAACTTAAGTGGTTAAAAACATTTTCTGGCATGTAGATACAAAGTTATTGTGCATACATCAGGAAACCCCGCTGGGGTTACCCGGCTTGTAAGCGAGCACCCTCCCATATTGTGGCACTTAGGAGTTATACTGGCCGAAAATCTTTAAAATCAAAAGGACAGGTGGCCGGTAGGGGCAGGGCCCAACTCACTGTTTCTTATCTGCCAGCATCAAAGCGCCGGTAGCCAAGAGCGCTAAAGGAACTAACGTCCGTACATAGACTTAAGCACATACTCCCAGGGATTATTACATCTCGTAATATATATATTGTTTGCTGATATATATATATATATATATATATATTTATATATTATTAATACATTTAGGAATACACCTTTCATTGTTTTTGTTCAAAACCCTGGTTGGTGCGGTATTTTTTTTTGTTGCTAATATTATTCCTTTTTTAACCAGCACACAGGCATTGTACTTGTAGGATTCTGAGTGCACCAGCCAATTAATTCATAGCTGGGTGCTTCCTCAAATATGACTCACACAATTTTCTGGTTATTGCTCCCTTTCCTCTGCTCCATATATTATGGGATGTTGTGCAAGGTATTGATGCTCTGCAAGCATGTACTTCCTGAAGAATTAGAGCAAGGGACTGTGTTGAAGATCTATTTTGGGTGAGCTAACTTCAGTTTCACAGGGCACTTCACAGCACAGTAGCGCCACAGGGACATGTTGGTTGCTGATAGATCAGACCCTGCCTCAGAGTTTACAATGAGAATGCTGCCATATTCAAACAACACTTACACAACAGCATCAATTTTATGAGGAGCCAATTACAGAAACCAGCCTGTCTGTTTTGGGAGTACGGGAAGAAACAGGGGTACCTAGAGGAAAACCACTCAAACATGGGTAGTGCTAAAAACTGTTTGGTCTGAATTAAACTTATGACTACAGTGCTGCTACCAAGCCAGTAGGTATAGTGGTACAAGTATATAAAAGGTAATTGAGCCATTGCTACATTGTAATCTGTATGAAAATCCCATGTCATATTGACTATACTGAGATTGATGTATGTAATGAACATCACCAGCCAATATCTGTGAGATCCCTGTTGCATCTTGTTGCTACTGATGCTCTTTTGGCTCTAAAACTTTTGGACCTCATCCAAAGGCCTTTTCTTAGAAAACCCCTATCCCCAAAAAGGCAATTGAGATGTACTGTACTGTATATATGTATACTTGTTCTCAACCAGCAGACTACCTGTGAAAGCCATTCTTCATCTTCCTGGCCACTGTGGTCTGATGCTAGACTGTCATAGGACCCATGCCTTGTGATTGGTCCAGGACTTCCCGGTGGAACCACTGCACAAAATAAAAATACACTTATTTTAGTACAAACATTTTAGAGTGGTAAACGATTCACATAATACACATAGCAATGTTACATACTGCAAGCAGAAGCCTTTACAAACTGAGAACATCTTACTGTATATACAGAACATATGCATATAGCACATGGACATCAGGTCTGATGCAATCCTGGTTGCCTGATTATCACCTTAAATCTTTTGTTGCACATGCTCAAGGATTAGACCTAATATTACTATATTAAATGCATAAGGAATATACCTGAGGTTTGGAAAAGGTCAATGTGTTGACCGACAATATATTACAACTTATGATTGCACTTATTGTATGCTTCTGTCACTTAATTTCTTGGACAAAAGCATAATAAAAATAATGGAATATAAAGGAATCTACCTGGGATCTGACCAGTTAAGCTGGCCATAGACGTAAAGATTTTTGAAAGATCCAATAGTTATCGTGAGACCACGATTGTTTCAAAACGATCGTTTAAATGCCTGATGTGTCCATCAACTAAAAAGACCATTTCAGGCGATATTGCCAGCAAAACTGAAGGATCGCAGCCTGCTTTGCCCTGCAAACATAGGTAGATTGCGTGGGAACCGATAAAGATTTTCTAACCTGGCCAATCAATCATCAGACCAATGTCGGACGAAAAATCGTAAGACGAATGATCGTTTGTATCCCACTAACCGCACGATAATTTGACAGATTGGTCGGACTTCCCTAAGATCGGTCGTTCGGCAGGGAAATATCGTTGCGTCTATGGGGAGCTTTAGACTACATAGAAGTGATCAAATCACCCAATGTGCCAGCCCTTGAAGTGTTTGAAAGAACTTTTATAGCATGGGCAGTCATTGGAAACTGACAAAATATTCAACATAGAACAGTTAATGGTTATTACAATACAATGGTATTTTAACTATGCTTATTCTATAACTAGATAGCAGGCACACAACTTGACTTGTGGCCATTAGATCTATGAAATTCTTCTATGGACTTGGTTGTTTTTTGGTTAGTGACAATTCCAAGGACGAAGTCAGTCAGAGACTGTCCTGCGGAACTGGGCACAGTTGGAGACTATCAGGCCCAGACTTGTGGGAAGGCCACAAATGCCTGGGGCTAGGGTGGCAGGATTTTAGGAGTGGCAAGCTGCCCAGCTACATCCATACATTTCCTGCACACCAATCTTCAGTGCTCCACACATGGCAAGTGGCTAGGGGAGGGGGGCAGGGGCCACGAGCAGCAGTGGGCCTTGGGACTCCCAATATGTAAATCCAGCCCTGGAGACTATGATTCATGAACTTCTATTAACGTGGAAAATATTAAATTATACTATAATGAGATTACAATATTTGTATAGGCTCCCTTTTGCCCTAAAATTGGAGCCAGGCTGTATATGTTAGCTAGAGGCCTTTATGTAGGTTCCCTAACAGCAACACACAATTTTATACAAACAGTGCTTGAAAGTAGAATGGCATGGCAAAAGAATGTGACTCAGAAGTATAAAGGTGCTACAGGTTTTCATGCTTGACATGAGACAAGTATGCCTGAGGCTGGGAAAGTGTCAAAGAGCCTACATTTATCTGTTGATTTCAGTGCTAATGAGTTAAATACTTTTGTACTCTTTGACCCTGATATGTTAGGTACGCGTGAAATGCAAACAAGAGCGACTGATACTATGAAGTGCAACCACCATAATCACTTGTTTATAAATATTTCCCTTTATCTCCATTAAGGCAAGATAGTGCTGTCCATGGTTTACACGGGAGATGCACCTCACTGAATGATGTGATGCAGGCCCCACTGTCAGTAGAACATCCCTAACACTCTTCTTTTTAACAATAGAGTTTCCATGAGTAGCTAGATTGTTCCCATAGTGAGATAACCACAGATTTAATAAAACATGCCATTCTGCTTTAAATTACTTTTCAATTGGTGTTTTAAAGCTTTTACAAACATTTAGCTGACCTCTCAACTCAGTGCAGTGAAGCTTTAGTCTTTTCCTATTCTAAGAGCACATCTGAGCAACCGCAGGCTCTTCCCAAAAGAGGCCAGCACATGATCCGTTATAGGAACAGATGTTCTCTCTTAGACTACAGAAAGGCTGCCTCACCGCATCTTTGGGCAGGGGCAAGTAGGCATCACCATGGGTATTGCATTCACCTAAAAATATGCTACTGCATAAATACTATACCATAGGCATATGCCATTGTAAGGATTTACTGCCTGTTGCTGGTGCTACATTTATAGTGAATCTGTATTCTTTCATAGACTAGGTTCCAGATTCTGCCTGTTGCCGGTGCTACATTTATAGCAAATCTGTATACTTTCATAGTCCAGGTTCCAGATTCTAAAACAGAGTTGGACACTTAACCCATGGGGCTAAGAAAAAGCGTGTTTTTTTAAGACTATATACACGTTCAGGGTAGGGGAATGTGCAGACACTGGGGAATATAGAAAAGAGGTAGAAATAGTGTAATCTGCCTTCATGGTAACATTTTATACAGATCCTGAAATTAAAGTTACAGCCCTCTATACATACAGATTTACAGTCCAGTACTGTATGTATACAGTTAATATTCTAGGGATGCAAGAACTTAACCATATCTGGCCCATAAATAACACACTCCTAAGGGCTGCCTGTTTACTGTCACTAGATAAATCAAAATACTTAAACTGTTACCTTAGTGCATGAATGCGTATTATCAATCATCACAATTATTTTGTAGTGGTAAGATGTATATCCCTGCAATCTCTCAGCAAATCCCAAGGAATTACTGCACAATTATTTCCAGTGAGCATGCACACATCAATATTGTTTTCTGTTTCCTGTTTTTTTCTTTCTCCGGGGAAACTAAATCCACCGCATTCCTAACAGGGGGGAAAATATGTGCGCGTGTGTACTGTCTCATGCCGTCCTCAATTAAAATGTTCTGCCTGGAAGTTCACCGGAGGGGCAACAGGGTTAAAACCTCAACATGGGCCAACACACATTCTATGAAGTAAAGAGGGTAAGGAGAATAAAGACAGCATTTGTGTGTCTGGAGTCATTTCATTGAAGAATTTTTGTTACTATAATGGTCCCAGATTGAGCAAGTTACTTCTTAATTTAAAACCTTTATAAATCAGCATACCAGTCCTATGATGTATTCCAGTTCAGCTGAGGAAGAGACCTCTATGGTTCCAAATACTTACACCCAAGAATACTTCATGGAAATTATAAATGAGGCCAATAATAGGAACAGCAGCTAGCAAGTATACTCCTATCTTTACTCATAACCTCTTGGCTTACTGAACTCATTCAGCTCCAGCATGCTCAGTATTTGTAAGTATTCTTTCATTAAACTCCCAGCCCATCATTTATTTAGTGCATATAGGGTGATAATATAGCGCTTGCCTGTGCTGAGATAGAAATAAACAACAATTGAAGCCCCCTGTTGTTACTGGTGTCTTTGGAGAGTTTCAAGAAGACCTCTGTCATTACGGTCTACTGAAATGACCTCAATCCTTTTTTTAAAATGTCCCCTTTCAATTTATCTAATGGAATAAACATCATTAAACATATAGTATCAGTTTTTATCTGTATGTTACAACAATTCATATAGCCAGATACAAACATCAATGTTTAGGGTCATGTCACATATGGCATTTTCTATGCGGGGGCTGATCTATCTCCTTCTGTCCCAAAATTACTGTGCAATGAAAGATAGAGTATTGGCCCGTTAGTGCACATACAGGGCATATTTCAGGGCAAAAATGCATAATTTGCTGTTTCCTTGCAAACTTCACTGAAATGACCCAATGTAGGTGTTGAAATTCAGAATTTCTTGTTGAAGTTTTGCACACTTATCAAACAACATGTTTGGCAAAATGCTATCTCCCCTTCATAATGGCTTAACAAAAAATGTATAAATGGGACAGATCTGGAATATATTTTATTTCCCATCTAAGCTATGTTACTAACCTTATGTTGTGTGTTACTTTATGCATCATGTTGTGCATTACTTCAAAAGAAAAGTGAAACTAAAAATGAAAATATTTTATTTTGACCTAACTAACATACATATACATGCACTGGGCTGATTATAACACAGAATTATGCAAACCTAGGGCTGCACCAACAGGCCTGTGATCCGGCACAATGTCTGACTGATAGTAAGTCAGACAAGCCCTTTATACAGGCTAATAAACTGCTGTGTCGGTCTGCCAATTTGGCAGCTTATATGGGCTCATGTAGTTCCAGTTATAGGATTTTCACACACTGTATTTGGAAATAATTATTCCTTTGAAGTAGATGTTCAGTTTTTATTTGGAGCCTGATCAGGTCAGATTACTACAAGTATTGGGAAATAACATTTCAGGAAAAGTCTTTAATAAAATGACACATTTATCAAATTCGATACTGGTGTCAATTCATCAGAATGTGGCCGACCACTTTGAGCAGTCTAATGGCATTTTGTTCTATGGGTTCTATGGTGCTCAGTCCGATGGATAACAGAATCAATAATTCTGCCACTAAGTGAACAGAGTATGTTAATGTTGTTAGTGGACTTTCACTTCCTGATCCTACTGGCCCTTTAAACACCAATTAAGGAAGGTTACAAAAAACAGCCCTTTATGAGCATACTGGAAAAAAATCTACAGTGCTAACTTTAATGCTTGGGCCAAAGCCTATTTTGCAACAAAAAAAAGCAATACAGCTTAGGTCTTAGATTTGTTCAGTCAATATTTTTCCCCTGAACCCTGACCCTTGGGTGCAATAAAAGCCTCTAATTAAATATTAAAGGTTTCTAACAGCCAATGTGTATCTGGTTTCATTGTACTCTCCTTACTTGCTCTTTGTTGAATACCAGGCAGTATATCTTGAAGAAATGCTCATCTAAGTGTTACACTTTAAACCTTGGCTATGGTAATGGAGATCCATTTCTATGTATTACCTCTTCAGGCAAAGAAATTTAGGGAATTCTTGCTGAACTCCTTTAGGGAGAAAAGGGGTTAGAAAAACAGTTGTTCAAAAACAGATATTTAGTAGGGTTCTACAATGCCATAAGGCAAATATTTTTATTTTTCTGACATTTCAATATGAAATATTTAGTTTAAGCATAACAATTCTTTAATAGTCTGCTAAAATCTGTACAGCACGTCACAACATTTTTGTCAACTAAAACAATATGAAGAATGATGTGTTATATGAATAGAATATACAAGATACCTGCTGGTAAGGATTTTAGAAAAAATCTATCATTGCGAAGAAATAGCTACAAACTCAAGTCCAAACAAATATATACTTTTGCAAAAAAATTAAAATATGCTACATTGTAGAAAAAATTAAATATGGGTGTCTACACTATAGCAGTGGAAAATGCATGTTATACAAGTCAATGTATATTGCAACAAAGAGACAAGAGACAAACTGTATGATGATAAAGGTAAATTTCTTAATGCACTATATTCCTATCTCCTTGTCCCCCTTAGTCTATTTACAGAAATAACGTTTAAAGAAGACCTAAACTCTTAGGTAATTACAGGTAGCCATAGACATTACATTTACGATCCTTCCAAGAAAAATAGTTCAAAGTAGTTTCAATACAGGTAGAATTCTATTGTTTCTACCTGTATATCTGATGATTCAGCACTTCAGCTGCCTTCAAAGGCTCCCGAACAAAAGTTGGTCAGAATTGAAGTCAAAATGAATGCAGTAAGTTATCAGAAAAATACTGGAGGGAAATTTGCACTCATCAGCCCGGAAGCTGTGCATGGGACGTACTTAGACATTCCAACATGACAATGATCCAAAACACAAGGCCAAGTCAACCTGTCATTGGCTACAGCAAAATAAAGGTTCTGGAGTGGCCATCTCAGTCTCTTGAAATCAATATCATAAAGCCATTCTGGGGAGACCTCAAACATGCAGTTCATGCGAGACAGCCAAAGAATTGATGGGAACTGGAGGCTTTTTGCCAAGAAGAATGGGCAGCTTTACCATCTGAGAAGATAAAGAGCCACAACTACCACAAAAGACTTCAAACTGTCATTAATGTTAAAAGGGGCAATACATGGTATTCAGAACTGGGGTGTGTAAACTTTTGATCAGGGTCATTTGGGTAGTTTGTATAGTGATTATGATTTAAAAAGAGTAAACACAGTTGTTTGACAATAAATGGCTTCAGCCAACCACTAACCGTGAAAGAAAAGTTTTTGTGTTATCATTCATATTCTCTGAAAAATGTATATATATATATATATATATATATATATATATATCTGAAAAAATGGACTTGGATGCACTTCCAAACAGTACACAGAAGTAATGTAGGAAAACAGTGCTTAAACAAAATCTATATTTATATGATTACATTTCCTAAGGGTGAAGGAAGATATAATTAATGGATTTCCATTGCCCTCTAATGCAACCATTTGGCAATTAAACCCTGGAACGTCCAATAAATTTTGATGTATTTAGTAAGCAATTTGTCAAACAGTGCTGCATATGAGTTAATATATTAATTCTTGTCATTGGTTTCTTTTTGACAAGATCATATCCTTTCTTGGCATCCAAAGTAATTTAGCTGTTATGAAGAATTTCAATCCCTTGGAATGGACTTTGGCTACAAGATCTATTTCTCAATCAGGATATTTGGAATAGATAAACATAGCTAAACATCATGAGTTTTACATTGCACACTTGCTATACTGTAATAAGAAATTAGGAGATATTTATGTGTGCAAGACAAAAAGAAAACAGACACAATCTGATGTTATTTTTTGCACACAGTTTTTGTAGCAGAGATTTGTGGCCACTCCACAAATACAGCTCTACCTGAACCTAAAAGCCATAGAGTCTTGCGTGGAACCAAAGACCCGGACCAAACCCGATCTTGCAACCCACAGCCCACGAACTGAATCACATCCTGCATATTTACCCACTTTCACCCACTACCCGACTTGGACCTGCAACTGCCTTATCCGCAACCCGACCCACAACCCACCGACCACCATCAAACAGGAAGTGATATTGCTGCAAAGCGGAAGTGACATTATCAAAAGTGGGCTGGGACAGAAACAAGTTTTGTACAATTTTAAAAGGAGTAATATATAGACAATAGGACATATAATTTAGATGGTCCATGCAACCCGCAGACCCGAATCTATACACACACCCAAAAAGTCTACCCTAATTCCGAATGGTACCCGCTTTTTTTGTGGGTAACCTGCGGGTACCCGACCAGCTGCAGGACAAAGACACACAAGTCAGGGAGCAGTGGCATATACCAGCCACAATGGGGGCCTGTATTTACAAACTAATCTATGACAGCAGGTAATGACAAGACTGAGCTGTATCAGCCAAAGCTGGGCTTTGCACCTTGTGACAAAACCTGGGTAAAAATGCTTTCTGCATGAGTTCTAAGTACGCTCTTGCTTCCTTTAGTACTCATGCACTTCTGCCCAGAAGACCTATTGTCTCTGTTTTAACAAAATCAAACAGACAATTTACAACTCAGTAAGAACCAAACCATGTTTTGAAAATTGAGGACTATGCATACCCACCAGTGGATTTTTTTTTCCAGATAATTTAAAAGTACTAACAGGCAGACTGTACTCACATAGGATGGACTCTTAGGATTTCTGCCTTATTGTAAGCTAATCATTTGGACATTTATACAATTTGGCTACACACACAAGAGCTCATTTATGAAGTAAGTGCACAAGTCACATGAAATCTGTCATTTTGCAACCCCAAATGCATCATTAGTTTCTAGAATTTCAGCATAATAGCAAATTAGTGTCCCTATTGGTTATTCACATACAAGTTGCATTTTGCTGGCGTCAATGTAGGTGCAAATTGTATCATTTCAAGCAGGTTTTCCATTATCAGTGCTTCCTTTACTGTGGGGCTGGCTCCTCTGGGGGAAGGGGGGGAAGCAGGATCATTGTTTGCAGAGGGCTCAGCCTAAAGGCCAATAATTGTAAGAATTGGAGAGAATGTAAATTTCCACATATAGATACTCCTGTAAGCTTAACCTGGAGGTCAAATAGAGTGGAGCATGATGGTATGTATATTGTTCCAGCAATAACTAAATGGTTGATGCACACTTGTATGCTATTCATTAAAAACAATGTCATCTATATCATCACATCATCTGGGGTGATCAGGGCCGCCATCAGGGGGGGACTGGGGGGACAAGTGTCCCGGGCCCGGGTTGAAGGGGGGCCCGGCAGTGCTGCATTTTCCCAAGAGCCGGGCCCCCCTTACTAGCAGCGAGCCTATGCGGAAGCGCCGATGCGGAAGTGGCGAACAGACGCGAAGGAGCTAACACTGAATTCCTGAAGTAATGGAAAGACCCGAAGTCACGAGGAGCAGACACTGAAGTCCTGAAGCGGCGAAAATACCTGAAGTCAAGAAAGTATGCTGAAGTCCTGAAGCCACGAGTTCAATTCTACCAACACCAATGTGGGTTTTTTTGGGGGGGTTTTTTATCCCCTGGCCTCAAATGTTTTCTTTTAATACTCTATAGGCCCCTGTCACCAATTTTAAAAAAATATATATTTTATGGGGCTCCAATATTTTTAAACTTGTATGGGGGGCCCTGTCGCCAATGTTTTATTAAAAAAATATTTTTGGGGCCCCAATTTTTTTTTTAACTTGTTAACGGGGGCCCTGCCACCAATGTTTTTAAAAAAAATATTTTTGGGGCCCCAATTTTTTTAACTTGTAAGGGGGGCCCTGTCGCCAATGTTTTATTAAAAAATTATTTTTGGGGCCCCAATTTTTTTAAACTTGTATGAGGGGCTCTGGCACCAATGCTTTAAAAATGCTTTTATGGGGGGGGGGGCCTTGCACCAATTTTTTTTAACTTATAAGGGAGCCCGGAGGGTTTTACTTTTTTAGCGCTGATGTCTGTGTGGTTTTTTTAACTTCGATGTGGATTCGGCGGGGATTGGGGCGGGGCTTGGATGCCTGGGTGGGCGGAGCCCCGACAATTTTGTTGTGTGGTGCCCCGTGATTTCTAATGGCGGCCCTGGGGGTGATACACACCCACATGCATTGGGGACATGAACCAAAATGTCATGATAGCCACTGTCCCTTAGGACAATGTGAAACCTGTTCCTAAAAACTACTGTACAGATTACCATAAAAGTGAGTAATAAAAGTCTGACCACCATAAAGGCACTATGTTTGTCCAGGTGCAGTAAACCATTAGAAAAAAAGTAATATGTAAATGTTACCTGCTGATTGGTCAAGCCTAGTCTCCTATTACATGAATTAAAGAGCTGTGATTACTTCCTGATTTCCTGCATATAGGGGTGCAGTTATTAAAATTGAAGACAAACATCACTAGCGATGTTACCCATAGAAAGCAATCAGATCTTTGCTTTTGTTTTCTAATTTGTACGCCACTTAATATAAAAAAAAAAAAAGAATAATATTTCAGTAATTTTAAATAACAAATCTTTTCTATACGTTTTGGATTTAGTGTAATCCTATATAATAAAGTTCAAGTGTCTCTGCGTCCAGTCCCTGTGTCCGTGGAATTGCGCTATTGCGCATGTGCCCCACGGACAGCCAGCGCGAAGCGTCTAACGCTAGCGCAAATTCGCCAACACCGACTCTGGCGAATTTACGCTAGCGAAGTAGATAGAATACAATAGGAGGTTGAAAAAAAGTCCCAAAAAACGCTGTGGCGTGTTTTACCATTGTGGGTGATAGTCTGAAAAAGAAGTGTATGTTAAATAGACAGGAGGTTGGGCCACAGCGTTTTTTGGGACTTAGAAAAATGTTAAATTTTTTTTTTCAACCTCCTATCTATTGTATTGCTCTAGTGATTTGCGTAATTACGATCCTTCGCCAGTGCGCAACTTCGCCTGACGTAAGGGTGCGAAGTTGCGCAAGTCTATCTACTTCGCTAGCATAAATTCACCAGAGTCGGTTTTCGTGAATTTGCGATTACGATTTGACGTCACGCTGGCGAATTTGCGCTAGCATTAGACGCTTCGCGCTGGCTGTCCGTGGGGCACATGCGCAGTAGCGCAATCCCACAGACACAGGGACTGGATGCAGAGACACTTGAACTTTATTATATAGGATTCGCGCCGTATGCAAATTAGGCTTCGCTAGTGAAATTGCGCTATGCCTAGCGAAGTAACACTAGCGTAAATACGTTAACGTTCGCTGACCAGAGCGTAAATTCGCACTTTAGTGAATTTGTGTAGCGCAAGCGAAAATTCGCCTGGGGAAGTGCGGCGAACGCTCGCGAAGCCTGCGCTAGCGATTTTTCGGATCTTAGTGAATGTCCCACTTGGAACGCAGAGACTTCCGTTAGTGGTTTATAATCTGCTGCCTTCAATCTATGGAAAGACCGACGCTACATAACGGTGTGCCGCTCCTCTGCTCACCGCTACACCGCAAGCTGTACACATGCCCAAGCACCATGTGACAGAGGAGCAGCTCGAGCTGTGGGATGTGTGACCCGGGGAGTCCGCGGCGCAGTCAGTAAAGGTAAATGGGGGGTCGGGGTAGAGAGAGACTTCCACCAGCTCCTCACAGAGCGTCTTGCCTCTTTATTTATTGCCTAAAAGCCCCGCCCTCACGGGAGAGCCGCAGCCAATCCCAGTGCACTGCCCGCCCCTCTTTGTTGTGCTGCCCAATGACAGAGGAGCAGCTACTGTCTGGCCTCCCATAGCTGTGAAAGTACCTCCCGCTCTCTGACTCACTCAACTCCGCCTACAGGACGCCAAGGAAAAAATATGATTGGCGGAAAATGGGCATGCGCACGTGAAGTGCGAATGATCAAGAGGCGGGGGCGGTGCCAACTGTTCCTATCTTTAATCTTGCGTTGTTAGAAGCAAGACCCGCTCACTCAGCGCATGTCCCCGACATTGCTACGGCAACAGGGATGCTGAGCTGACAAAGTCAGGCGGCTCTTTTTCTAAAAGTAACATTGAGGCAGAGTCGCCTCTGAAATACTGTAGGACAAACATTTTTTTGTGGAAAAAAAACACTGGTCTGATCTATACCATAAACAAACATTGCCCAAACTCTTTAGGAAGCAGTAGTATTTTTAAAACTACTGAGAAGCACTCTAGGTGTCCACCATGGTTGTCCACTTTTTTTTGGACTGGAACAAGTCTGTTTTTATAAATGTTTGACTACATATGTTCTAGCGCCCGTTAATTTAACGGGCTTAATGTCTAGTATTAGATAAATGCAGAATTTGAGATATATATATATATATTTGTATCAGTGTATACGAAACATATAAGCATTGCATCAGACCTATGAAGATGAATGTGAACATCAGAAGCAAATAATAAGAACACCCCCACTACTGGAATGTGCACAGTTAAACATGCTAGGCATAGCACAAAACGCAGCAAAACAGATAGAGTAAGTAAAGATTTTGCCCATAAATTCATGACTGCTTTCTTTTGACAATTATGAAACTATAAATAGCAGTCCCTTTCTTTGGAAGCAGTAGCAGACTTTGGGATGTGCTTTCATTAAAGAAGAATATGTAACGAAACAAAATGAAACAACCCAAACATCCCAAGTGGCGGCTGTCTATGGGATACTAATAGGGAAATTTGTAAAGGAAGTACAAAAGCAGTACTGTTTCTCTCTTGATATGTGTTGGTTAGCAAAACATCAAAGGGCAGAATAAAAGGAAAAGAAATACATGCTGTCTGTGGTAGTCTGCTCCATAATTAAGGACAGATGGAAATAACACTGACCTGATTTTTAGTCTTTAAAGGGAAACCTGGAATTGTGACTGGAAAAACTTTTGTGTATTGTGGAAAGTGTTATAGTGCTTTTATTGCTTTTATGAAAACCACTGGTGTGTACATGTTTTTCTTTTACCTAATATGGGCTCTGCATTGCCACAGACTTGCTATGGGGTATAGTTTAGGCTGCAATGTTCACTGCTCTCTGCCTTTATTGAAGAATGTGTCATTTCAGAAATAGGGACACCCCCTACAGATGCACAATAATTCTAATTGCACTTGGGGGGTTAAATTGGTCCAGGTTGAATTTTAGTCAAATCTTGAATTTAAGGCAAATATGAGGTATGGCCTGGTAAGAATATGGGGCCCACCAATTTCTTTCAGCAACCCTTGGAGTAGCTAAAGGGTCCTGACGCAAAATTAGTTAATTAAGCAAAGATTCGAGTTTTGAGTTTATTCAAAATAGAAAATACCTCACAAACCTGACCTTTGCTAAATAACCCCATGTTGCAGTGCAGATACAGTACTCAGGCTCAATCAAGCAGCCCGGCTAACCATATTTGCAAGCCAGCAAGCCAGAGAGATCAGCCTTAAAGTAAGACATTTGCTTTGATTATTAAAGGAAAACTATACCCTCAAAATGAATACTTGAGCAACAGATAGTTTAAATCAAATTAAGTGGCATATTAAAGAATCTTACCAAACTGGAATATATATTTAATCAAATATTGCCCTATTACATCTCTTGCCTTGAACCACCATTTCGTGATGGTCTGTGTGCTGCCTCAGAGATCACCTGCCCAGAAATATTTCAACTCTAACTGTAAAAGGAAAAAGTGTGGAAGCAAAAGACACAACTCTGTCTGTTAATTGGCTCATGTGACCTAACTTTATAGTTTGTTTGGTATGTTTGTGTGCACCGTTGGATCCTAGGATCCCAGGAGGCTGTCCTTATTTTTTAAAATGGCCATTTTCTATTTATGATTACCCAATGGCACATGCTACTAAAAAAGTATATTATTATGAAAATGGTTTATGAGTTGTTTTATGCAATATCTTTTTATAGAGACCTACATTGTTCCTACATTGTTCGGGGGGTATAGTTTTCCTTTAATACAATAGTTGCTAATATTCCACGGAAATGTATCAACTAATGTAGCAAATTGTAACAGCTCAGAATCTGCACCTGAATTACGGAGCTGCAAGACTGAAACACAAAGACAGGAACTAAACTTCAAGCTGCTGAGTTAAAAATTCTCTGCATTCCTTTAATTTAATCCTTTCCATACTTCACTTCCAGTAATAAGACTCAGAGACTTGTATGAAATTATAGGAAACAAAGATTCTGCCTTTACCACAGTTGCTTTGGAGTGCTATAGACTATGCTGGTTTGGTAACTTAGGTGTGCAGATCAGTTTAAAGCATGTGTAAAATGGCATCAAATTACTACATATCTCTTGTGTCATAGTTCATTCAAGTATATACACACATGCCTTGCTCATCTCATTATACACACAAGGGCTGGCCCGGGAGTACATGGCATAAGCACAAAAATGGCCTTTGCTTAAGGTTTCACATCCTCATTTCCATGGGCTTAGGTTGATGTTAGAAAATCCCACAACCATGTGAACTGCCAGCAACTGGGCATAGCATAGCCTGTTTTTGACAGTAGCAAGTTTGCTTACTTATGCTTCATTGTGCTATACTAGACCGCAGTAGCTCAGAAGAAATAAGAATAATCACAGGTATAGAGGTGTATTCTTGCATGCAATAGTTGTACCTGAAGATGCATAAGTAAGTTCTATACAATGTGAGTGTTATCTAATTAGGCAGTACTTTTGCAACCTTGTATTACATCAGGCATGTTTGGCAAAATCAGCTGCTATTCATTTACTGCCCTCCACTTTCCTATTTTAGCTCAATAGGATTTGGTTGGATTTTCCAACAAGGCTCTGCTTCAACTGAATTCACTGAAATCTATAAGAATATTTATTTCAGAAAAAGTTGCTGTATGACCATTTATTGCTAGTATTTCAGTGCTACTGCATCTTTAAATGACTATGCTTTCTTTTGCTAAATACAAATAGCATAGCTGTGGAAATTTTCCAACAACCATATCCACCTTCCCACATTAATTCTGCAAGCTGTAAAAATGCCCTCTTTCTGGTTTACTATTATACGGCATTTGTCTGGAAATCAATGCACTGGGTTGCAGCAACTGGGTCAGTAAAGACAGCTCATACATATTATGCTATCTTAGCTAGAGGCGATGCAGATATGTGTGTTCAAGGTAGACAGATGGAAAAGAATGTGGGTCAGTAATCAAGTTCTCAATGTGCTGTGACATATTTGCATTGATATTGTTCTTACGTCGTGTAGAAAGTGACACACTGGCTGCAGAAGTCTGTACGCATAGGTGTATCTAGGGCACTCAATATGCAGGTTTTGTGAGCAGATGTCACAAATGACCTCCAAAATAACCAAACAGCTGTGCAGAGCCACTCACTGCAAGCCCTGGGGACAAAGGTCTTGAACACTTACACTGCAAAAAGGTTGTTCACACAATGGGTTCCTATTAGCTTCGCAACCTGAGGATACTACTTAACAGCAAAACAAAATAAAATCGGTTCTGTTGTGTAGCTAATTATACGTAGCTGAATTTAGAAATATTGAAACAGATTTGTGAGTCCCTGGTCTTCCTTCACTCTTGAAAGATTAAAGAGCAAGGTTTTGCTTAAGGCCCTTGGCACATAACCTCAGATTTTTGAAAACCTGATAAGTGTCCCCTTCAGTCAGACTAGCAGAAGGTTTATTGTCTGCTGATGGAGGTACCTAGTGATAGAAAAGAACACCAAGGATTTTTCAATGACCCAGGGGGCAAAGGTCACTTATTATAAATGGATAATGAGACCTAATGCAATGTTCTGACTGTGGACAAAGACAGGGTCTATATGCAGCCCCTTGTGGCTTGGTCATTGAGGCTTTCATTTCCCTTGCACACTTAATGGAGCCAAACAATTGACAGAAATGCTATACAAAAGACTGAAACGGAGAGAAACTGCTGTGTTCTAACTCTGACAGACAGATACAAATAGTGACCCTGAAATGGCGCCAGAATGCCTTTTACCACTAACATGGCAGACAGTTGTAGCATTCACCCTAAACTCCCATTTATCCATTTGCTAGCAATTAACCTTATTGATGGAAGTGATATTATATCGAACGGAAAAACCTACTGCTAATGTCAGCCCATTACATTACTGCAGGTAAGCAAAGTGCCCAGCTTTTATGCTATGTGCGCGTGTTTCTTGCAGGAAATTCTAACAGGTGTGGGACAATTCATATGTCTATCTGCGGTGATTTTCTTAAACAAGATTTGTTTTTTCTGTTGGACACAAATTAGCTGGCTACTTTTGCAATAAATACATCTTAGCTTGGATAAAATCAGTTCCCAAATAGACCACTAAATCCCTGGCCACTTCCTCCTCTTTTCTTTGTAACTAGATATGTCTATCTTCAAATCCCCTTGTATATGTTCCCTATGAACTCTAATGGCCCTATGTGTTGTATACTCTCTTGTCATAATCTCATTGATTTTACATCTGACTTCTAGTGGGGAATTTCGTTTCCTTGTGAAAAATGGATATCAATGCAAATTTAGGAGACACTTTACATGGATACAATTGTTCTAACATATTTAGTCCATCATACTAAGGCCTACTTTCAAAGCAATCCATTTTTCTCCTTTACGTAATATTTATTTCCCCAAAAATAGGTACATTTCAGCATAACTGTGATAAAGTTGCACAAGCTAGAAAACAGTGCAGTGTTGCATATAGCATGTAAGCTACATCTGCATCAACAAGACTTGTATATCACACCTGCTTGATTGTGCCTGTACAGTGGTTTGCTAAGACGGACTGTGTATGTGACACACATTGTGCATTGAGGATGCATCTGACCCTACTTTTGTAAATGATCCCCATAGCCCTTTTTTTTCCTGGCAGGGAATAGTGTGCCTATTTCATGTAGGGTAAATAACAACAGCCCTGTCTTGCTTTGAGGTAGCTATTCAAGATATAGGGGCAGATTTACTAAATTTGTGTGAATGATTCGAAATTCTTTTGCATTTTTTTTTTAAAATTTGAATTCGAATTTTTAAATATTTTTTGTGGCCACTTCAACCATTGAATTTAAAAAATTCGATCGAATCAAATGATACGAATAGATTGAATAAAAATCTATTCCATCATTCGACCATTTGATGGTTGAATTACTTGCCCTTTAAATTTTAATTTGAATGCATAGTTCGCCAGATTAAATCTACCAAATTGCTGTATAACCCTATGGGAAGCTCCCATAGGGTTTTTTCAGCTTTTTTAGATTAAAAAAAAAATTTGATTGAATGGTTAAAATCGAACGATTCAAACGATTTTATCGATCAATCCAATTTTTTTTATTCAATCGTTCGATAAATCGAATTTCGTTAAAACCCTCTGAACTCGATATACGAATTCAAAGGGTTAAAATTCTATAGAAAATCGAGAGTCGAATTCGAGGGTTTGTTAACCCTCGAATTAGACCCTTAGTAAATCTGCCCCTTAGATTGAGGACTTTAGGATTAAGGGACCTTTGCCCCACAAGATAAAATAGAGTAATTTATGGCTAGCCTACAAGGGAGATTTTGTGTATCAGACTGACCCACAAAATCTTAGGTGTACTTGCTGCACTGCAGTGTTCAAAGTGCAATTTTGGGTGCAATCACCAAGTTTTTTACTCACAGCACATACTTGTCCTCATTAATTCTACATAATTTGCTATAAGTGTTGCCAGAGAAAGCTGTATCTTGTGTAGTTTTGTCCTGATGCTTCATACAGTTGTGGATGCCATTCAGACATTTTCTATCTATCTATTTGTCTATCATTCCCACGACTGACTGGGGCTCTGTGAGAACCCTGGAACTGCCGCCTGATTTGAAGGTGGCAGTAGCTACAGGGTTTCCCTGCACCAATACTTGCAGCATCGATCAATTTGGAACATGAGGAAGGCAGTGGTGCCAGTGCAAGAAGCAGACATTGATGAAAGTACCTTTAATGAATCGGATATTTTACACGACGACTATGGCAAATCTCAACTGCAATGTGGTAAAGCACAACATGGTGTAGCTCCAATCATTCCCAGCAGTCATGTGATCACAGTGGTGGCCTATAAAAAGTGGCAACCATTTGGAAATTTTAACCTTGGATGCAATCCAGTTACAGGTAAAACTGTATCCCTGTGGAAAATGAATAATGAAGCAGTGGAATTATTAATGAATCAGATGAAAGTGAGTGCAGGACTGGCCAGGGATTACTTTAGTTGGCCATCTTAAATATATAATATGGATAAACAATCCCTGTTTTCTTAAAGGGGAGGGTAGCTTAGGACACAAAATGTCTTAATGTCCCATACTGTATATACCGATAATGGGCAACTGCAGGGCACATGTTGTCCTTGTGTATGTTGACACATGTACCTCAATGGGACTTTTTGCAGAACGGACTACAGCAAATTGCCACTACAGCGCAACCCTGATTGTTGTGCAACATAAGATTTTGTGAAACGCTAGCTTGTGTATGTTTTTTGCACATCTAAATCCAACATTATATTGTCTATAACAAATAAAAACCCAGTCAGACTCCATCAAACTTTATTTTGATGAATAAACTGCAGTATTCCCTTCTGACAGTTGTGTTGTGACAGATGGCAAATCTTTCATGCAGTTCACACATCAGATTATATCTGTTCCATTATTATTAGGCATGTGCAACTTGGAGCCTTTATCTGAAAGGCTTGTCATCAGATTTTTATATACATTCCATTATTTTTAGGCATGTGCAACTTGGAGCCTATTTCTGAAAAGGCTTATCTGAAAGACTTGTTAGCAATTGCTTGAGGTTTGCAAAAGAGGCAGTTTATGTTTTTTAATTAAAAAAAATTGTTACAACTAGCCAACCTCAACACAAATATTTTGTATAACCAGTAAGACCAATCATTCAGTTAACAGTTTGCTTTATCATTAACATAAAGGGGCAAACTCACAAAAGGGCTAATTTTTGCCAGTGAATGATCCGACACACTTCATGCCACTTCATCAGGCCCAAATTTGTTACCACTACAATAATTCATTATCATTATGATGCAAAGTTGCATCTCAGCAGCTGAAGACTTGCAAAGTTTTGCTAGCATTAATTTGTCAATGCGAGCATTTCATAATGAACTTTCACTAACGTTTGTTACTGCCTAGCGAAACTTTGTTAGTACTCTAACATTTTAACACTCAATTTAAATGGGGTGGATACATATATGTAATATAGATGTCTTTATTAGTGATGTCAGTTCAAATGCTTGAAGTGGCCACATATTATTACAAATGTCCAAGGAAGCAAAATAAAGACAAAAGAGATCCTCTTATGCCCCAGACTTCAGCCCACCCTAACACAAATGTGGCATGCCCCTAGAATGGTAAAAGAAAAAAAGCTAAAACAGAATTTTTTTAATAGTTTAAAATATGAAAAAATGCCAGCATTTTTTGAGATTGTTTCCAGCATACAGGATATGATGTCACTGAGATAAGAATGAGGAGGATGAAGCTTCATCTTATCAGTTCGCCAGGTCTAAGGTGGCGTAGGAAACTCTGACAAAAGAGGCAATGCTCTGTAAAATTCGGAGTAACAATTGTTCACCTGAGTGAAAAGTCACCTGGCGATAGGGCACTAGCGACTGTCTCTTTTGCAATTGTCCTTTACACCTGGAAGTAAATTGGCGATGTCCCTGCAGATGAGATTTCAGGGGAATTTTAGCTAGCAATGGCCACTTAGCCCTTTAGTAAACCTGCCCAAAAGACTGCTATATGGGAAATATAACCATTTGGAGATCTCCAAGACATGATATCTGTGGCGATCAGTTGCTGAACACACATATATAGAATAGATTATAGTACAAATTGCAGTTTTATAAGCAGTAAGAGCAGAAAGCTGATCACAGTGTTTTGGCTGCCACAAACAACATTGTCCTGGGACTTGGAAGCAGTAAAAATGAATGAGCCGCCTTCCATAGTTTAATCGTTTTTTTTTTGTTTTGTTTTTTTTAATTCATATCCACGAACATTCAGTTTGATTCAAGATTTTCAGCATTTTTGTTTCAAGATTTTCAGCAATGCTCTAGTTATTTGAAATCAACTGTAAATTATCATCCAGCAAGGAAGGTTTTTTTTCTCTTTGAAACAAGTCAGTATTTATAACTTTCTATGCATGAGATACAATAAACACTATTATTGATAAAAACTAATTACTGCAAAGTCAGTTTTTTGGTTGCAGATCAGGAAGATGGAAGCAGACAAAGTAAATTGGACAAAGAACAAGTTACATATTGCAATATGTATGCATTAACAATGTGTTGAAATAATATTCAACAGCACATTTAAAATATTACATTAGATTTTTTTTTAACTTCCAAAATGAAGGTGAAGACGTGCCAGATTAGAATATTGTTTTTAGCACTAACTGAAAAGCTCAGCATTAGTCAGTCTGCCATATTCTTCAAATGGCACAAATAAATAGATTTGGATTCAAGATTTCCAGCAGCTAAAGAGCATCGGGAATTGCTGAACCTCCCATGTCTACTAAAAGTTTTTAGACTGCACTTCAAACATAGAACAGACGAACAAATAAAGCCAATAGATTTAATCTGGCGCCGGTGATATACATAAGTCAGGCTCAGACTCACGCAAGACCCAGGCCGGGACCTAAATGAACATGCCAAAATATTAAGAAATATCACGTTCAACTATAAGATCTTAAATTGTATCCATCTCCTGTGTTTCAAAAGTCTGACCAAAATCTTCTCACCCTCTCCTTCTTTGCAAATGTAGGTCCAAGGGACAGCTAAATCAAAAGCTACTGCCAGAATGTTTGGTAGTGTTACATTACTCTTGTCACGGGGAAGACAGTATATCCAAAGCTATTTGAAACTTTTACCTATACATTAATAACATCCCTTAAAATTCCCAGTCTCTATACAAAAAAGCAATAATAATAATGAGTGCTATCTTCCAATTTTCCAAAAGTTGCTGGACCAAAGTCAACACTACCCAAATTCTCTCTCATAAACTTGGGCACCCTTCATTGTATCAGTCAACTGCACAATATATTGGTTCTCTATAAATGCATGTTATTATTATTAATAATAATAATAATAATAATAATAAAATCCCTTTATCCCTTTATCAGATCCATAGTGGTACCTAAATTGTTGCACTTTGTAGGACAGCTGAAGTTCCTGATTAGTTTCTAACTTTGGTCTCCAGCACTTTAAAATGTTTTATATGGGGATTTTGGGAAAATATTTGTCACGGTCGGCACCCAAATACCAGAACAAATGCCAAGCCTTTGGATTCAGGAGGGGCCCTCAGCTACTCAGATGCCACCTGAACTTAAACGAGAGGTGCAGAGCAGGAGTTCTGGCCTGCAATGGGGCACAACTGTAGTAAGAGTCTTTAAAGGCCGAAGGTCACGGTACAGGCGGAATAAGCAGATTCGTGGTCAGACAGGCTGGGTTGAGGCAGGCAGACAGCGAGGAACGTCAGGCAGACAAAGGGTCAAACCGGGTAATCAATCAGATAAGGAAGAGGCAGATTCGGTGGTTGTATATCAGGCACAGGTCAGGATACAGATAACTGAGTGGTCAAATAGCCAGGCAGGGTCAAATACAGGAGAACAGGATAACAGAAGCTAGAATAGCACAGGATACAAGGCACCAGGAAAAACCTATCACGGGCAAACATATTTTAAAAATGCTCCTTTAAATATTTTAAAATTTGGCGCCATTGCACTCCGACGTCAGAGCGCCTGCGCCTTTAATTGCCGGAAGTGCGTGCGGCGCATGCACTAAGGAGCCGGCAGAGGAGGAGAGCGGCGCGGCGGGCGTCCCCACCGCACCACTAGACCACCAGGGTGAGTGTTTATCACAATTTTATTTCATTTACCGTCTGATTTTTGAAATCAGTTTTAGTGGGTTTCCATTAAATTTTCTAATTAATGATTACTGAGTCTATATAATTTGATTCACCTATCTTCTATTATTTGAGCCCCTTACCCTAGCTTCTATACTGCTATCACAGTTTAAAAATACTGCATCACTGATCTGATGTAGTTCAGAAAGGTACAAAAGGAAGTTACCTACTGTATGTAAGTTTGCTTTCCTAGACCTATGGGCAGATATATTGCTTTACTATTAATGGATCTCATCACTGTAAAATATTGGCTGGCTACTGAGAAGTAGAATCAGTAAGGGAAGGGTGTAAATAGTGTATCTATTGTTAAATTCTTTACCATATTTAAGTGGCACTCATTTTGCTCCTTTTAACCCACCTCGCCCTAAAGGTGGCTATACACGGGCCGATAAAAGCTGCCGACAGACCAATTCGGCAGCTTATTTGTATGGCCCACCGACGGGCTTAACCGATCAATATTGGTGATATTCGGGCAGATGTCGATCAGGCGGGACTGAAAATCCCACCGAGCACGGTCGCATCTGTTCGTTGATGAGATCCCGCGATCCGACTGCCCGTATGCCCTCCATTATGATCTGATTGTTGGGCCTAGGGCCCACAATCGGATCATCCCGATATCGCCCACCTCAAGGTAGGCATATTGGGGAGAGATCTGCTCGTTTGGCAGTACATGTATGGCCACCTTAACTCTCTAGTGCAACTGAAACGTTTTCGAATAAAGAATTTCTCAGAAGTCCTGTTACTCCTGTTTATTAATTGCACACATCATGTCTTTTATTTGAAAAAAATGCCCTTTTGACTCTAGGAAAGCACACAAACCTCTAATACCACAGTGGCTTTGTAAGTGTGTGCTTGCCCATGTTTCGTCTTGGCAAGACTTAATGGCTGTTGTCCCAAAGCTCTTGTATTAGCACTTTCCAAAGCACTCATTTCAAAAGACACTCATGTAAATGTACCTCTTGTTTTATATTTTAGCAAAATTATTTTTACATATATAAAGTGTTTCCTTGAAAGTCAAATTGAAAGAAAATAACGGAGACAAACTTACAGCCAGCCAGTATGTACTGATAGTACTGCACCAGTTCTGCCGCCAACAGCAATGGATGGTTTGCATAAAATGGAGGCTGAAGTTCATTCCACTGAGGGGTCCTGAAGAAGAAAATGAATATATATGTGCCATTAAAACTAATACATTTATTCAATTATGTTATTTCATCCTTTAATTGCATTATAAAACACTTTAAATTTTGAAGAATTTGAAATGAAGGTACAGTAAATGTGTTTTTATGATACTATAAAATAGCTACACACACATGTATTTCTATGTTAAATAAAAGTATTGGAGTGATACATTTGCCTTCCTTGATCTGATAAAAAGACTGCCTTATACCAGGTAAATTACACCATAAAAGCAAGTGGTACAATCAGAAAATACCTTACTGACACCTAATACAGATAGGGGCAGATTTATCATTGGTCAAATTTCAAATTTAAAAAAATTTTATTAAATATTACGAATCGAACCCTTCGAACAAATTTTTACTATTCGATCTAAATTCACCAAAACCGAATAAAAATTTAAAGGGGAAGTAAGTTGAAATTCGACTAGTCCTATAGATTTTAATTCAATCGATTCGATTGAATTTACAAATTTGATGTTTGAATTTACCTAATTTGCATATTCAAAAATTTGACCAATCGAATTTCGAATTATTCCCACGAATTTAGTAAATCTGCCCCTAAGTGTTTTCCATCAGAGCTTTGCAGCTGAAGACCTTGTGCTCCATGGGAATTTTAAGTCTGCCTAAGACGCCACAGACTTTTATGACATATTTTTATTATAGTTTGGCCCGCAAATATAGAGTATGTTAAATAGATGATTGTGAAGATTCTCATTCATCCAGGTTGTGGTATATTTGTTGAAAAAAGTCAAATCTGCTGGACTTGCGGTGTTTTTTCCTTGAAGATATGTTTCACCAGTCATTCAAATGGCTTACTCAATTCAGAATAACTTGTACATAGGAACTTTCTTCAGTATATATATATATATATATATATATATATATATATATATATATAGCCTCTGGAATGTTGCTCCAATCAGCAAAATCTGTTTATCATAATCCACATGATGTAATTACGCTATGTATTGATTGTATTAGCAAGATTGTAGCTTTGATTAGTTATTAAACCTTCCAGGGAGAGGTGCCAAAACAGCATTGTATGTGGCAGTCAATGGATGAAACAGAAAGAAAATGTCATAACTGCATAAACATGACCCACTTATTGTGTGCCATGCAAAGTGATTAGAAAACTGATCAACATTTGGAAGAGGGGGACACCATTTCCTAGTCACTGTGCATGAGATTCCTACATTCACTTTATCCTCCAAGTACATGGATGATGCCCTTCAAGGAATAAATGAAATCCTACTCTTAGGGGCACATTTACTAAGGGTCGAATTGATTCAAAGTAAAAATTCGAAATCAAATTCAAATTTAAAAACATTCGAATTTTGAATTAATTTTGGGCTTATTTGACTATTGAATAGCCCAAAATTCGATTTGAATTGGCCAAATTCAAACTCAATTGTCGAAGGAATGGCCTTTTAAAAAAAAAAAAAAATTCAATATAACAATTCGGCAGATAAAACCTTCCAAATTGCTATATATCCATATGGGATATATTTTTTCGATCGAATGCTTAAAATTGTTCAAATCGTTCAATAATTCGAATTGCGTTAAAACCTCTTGAATTTGAGGGGTTTTAATTTGTTAAAAATTTGAGGGTTCGCCATCATGCTGCGCTTTCCGCTGCAGAGATACAACTTTGCATTTTAGTGAATTGGGTAGTTGTAGCGAATTTGCACCTGGTGAAGTGGCACAAAAGTTTGGCAAAAATTCACCCTTTAGTGAATTTACCTCTTGGTTTTGTAAATGATCCCTTCATGATCAGTGTCTCAGGGTAGGGACAGACAGGGAGATTCGGGGAGATTCTGTCGCCTGGCGTTTTTAGCAGGCGACAATCTCCCCGAATTTCCTTCTCCCTGTCTGCCGCTAGTATAAGTGATAAAGTGCCAGCGCCTGTGCACATGCTGCGCGGCGATTTCCGGAATCGCCCGAAGTTTCCTCACGAAGTATCTTCGGGCGATTCCGGAAATCGCCGCGCAGCGTGTGCACAGGCGCTGGCGCTTTATCACTTATACTAGCGGCAGACAGGGAGAAAGAAATTCGGGGAGATTGTCGCCTGCTAAAAACGCCAGGCGACAGAATCTCCCCGAATCTCCCTGTCTGTCCCTACCCTTATAGCGGCAGCATGTTTTGTGTTCAAATAAATGAGAAGCTGATTGGAAGCAAAAAAGGATGTTTTGACTAGCGTGCTTTTCCCAGAGACTGTAGCGGTCAAAATGTGGAATGGTCTTAAGAACTGAAATGTTCCCTTATATATTTTGAAATAACAACAGGTGTTAATTTACCAATGCATTTGACAAAAAAGTTTGCATAAAGGACATTAAAGTTGTAGTGATTTTTGTACCTAACCAAGGTCCAACTAGCACGTGGCGAAGTCCACATTTCCAGAGTTGTGTCATCATTGATCTTCAAAGCAGTACTTAAAGGTCGTGGTTCCAGAAAATGTTCCACCAGAGTTCCATAGCAGCTAATGATGTACAAAGATTCCACTATAAATTGCTTGGACTGATCTGGAAAAAGAGAATGGTGATATTAATACATAAACCTTTGAAGGACATTCATTTAAACATTATTATCAATAGACACAAGGGCTTCAGTACACATTTTTTTGAGATCAGGCTCTGTTATCATAAAAAGTGATGTTTCTTTAATGTAATTATTTTAAATCCTGACACTTTGCAAAGTTTTCATAACTCAAGGATGTGGTTATTGGCACTGGATTCTGGAGAAAAGAAAACTGTGCATATAGTATTACATTGTTGCAAATGAAAAATTCATGTCTTGGGACTGTGTAAAATAATGAGTGTGGAAAGTTCCTTGTACTGCTTTCTGCTGGTCGTCTATATTCTAACCACAGCAGTAACATGTAACATCTTAACAGGTCTAAAACACCCTTAGGACACCTAACGTACCTAACAGAATGTGGTTCAGTAAGCATCCAGATGATCTGCATTTAATAGTAATATGTTTAAAAGCATCTAACAGTACAATATAGTTAACATCTAGATAGAGATACATTCTACACTCCGATTAGAGTTTCAAGACATTTTCTTCTGAAATGGGATCTTTAAACAAGGCTTTTGATTGTGCCAGCTGCAAGGCCATCAATTGTATATGTAACCCTTTATAAAGTGTCAAAGGACTCATTCATGCATAGATATCTGCAGTCATTAATGTGATAGAAGTGGAAGAGCAAGGGCAATGATGCTTGAAAAGCTGTTTACCTGAAACAATTATCTGCATAAAAGTCAGAATCTTTCACTAATTACGAGCTAATGAAACAAAGGTAAACCAACGGTGTCTGAAAACACAACCAGTAGAGTAACTTACAACCCACATGGCCTATATGTTATGAACCCCGGGCCACCCCTCTCAGCAGACACAGTCTAGCTGTAAAATTTCTGTATACATGCTAGAGGGCACTTTACAAATACAGGTATAATGTGCATACGGGTGCCTGAAAGTAACCAATCAGCGATCATCATATGTCCAATTGCTAGCCAAGGGTGCAACTTTCCACTTAGCAGTCCTAAAACTTGGCCACACGTTAGTAACTCTTTTCTTTTATTATTATCTTCAATCTCACACAAGACTGTAGAGTTAATGGCCATTACCTTCTATAATTATGGATTTATTCTTTGTGCCATTGTAATTTTAAATTAGAAACTACATAAACCAAAACAACTGTAAGCACACATGGCAGAAGGCAAAAACAGAACTGGATTAACCGGATATGCAAACTTAAAAAGCAAATTGCCTTGAAAATGTACACAATACCTTCAAGTCCCTGAGGTATTCACTAAATAATCTTAATAAGGACTGTGAACGAGGGTGTGCAATGGTTTCTAACAAAGTCTGATAGATCCCTTGTATTCCATGAGTCAGACCAACATATGCTGCTCTATGTTTAGACCTCACATTTGCATTAACACAAATATAGGACAGTCAGAAGTGATTACATTTAAATTTCAATCTCAGCCCTGTCTTCAACTGACATATGGCCAAAACACAAACCACCTTGAATTTTCAACACATCTGCCATTCACAGCTAAGGGCAACTCTGAGTAAGGCTATGTTACTACAGAGCCTACACGTATAAATTCTCACCTTGATTCACCTAAGACCTGTGAGTTTGACCTACGTTTTGTTTCCTGTTAATTCAATGTATCTTGTGAACTGCACCCAGAATGGTATTGCTTATTATTAGTGATGGGCGAAACTCCCGCGTTTTGCTTCGCTTCGCGAATTTGCGAAAAATTTGCAAAACAAGTCGCGCGTCGTTTTTGACGCGTCAATCGCGTCGCGTCGTTTCCGACGCGTTGTTTTCGGCACGTCGCGTCAAAAACGACGAGCGACTCGTTTTTGGCTGCAAATTTTTTTCTGCCGTTTCGCGAATTTATTCGCCAGCGGCGAATCGCGGGAATTCGCCGCGAATTCGCCCCTGGCGAATAAATTCGCCCATCACTACTTATTATATGCAAGTGCCAGTACCTGAACTGTATACCTGAACGTTTTGTCCACATGCATCCTTCCCTGTGTTCTCTGCATTCATAACAATATAGCATTTCTGTTGCTGTAATATTTCTGGCAGGCTGTTATTTCTCCTACTAATGTAACTGAATCAGTGGGACTTGGCTTTTACTATTGAGGGTTGTTCTCAGATCTACCAAGGAGCTGTTATATTGTGTTAGGGAGCTGCTATCTGGTTACCTTCCTATTGTTCTTTTGTTAGGCTGCTGGGGGGGGGGGTGATATCATTACAACTTGCAGTACAGCAATAAAGACAGAATTAAGTTTATCAGAGCACAAGTCACATGACTGGGGCAGCTGGGAAACTGACAATATGTCTAGCCCCAGATTTCATAATTGAATATTAAAAAATCTGTTTGTTCTTTAGAAAAATGAATTTCAGTGCAGAATTCTGCTGGAGCAGCACTATTAACTGATGCATTTAGAAAAAAACATGTTTTCCAGTGAGAGTGACCCTTTAAGGCAAGCCTTGCATCATCTCAAAATCTTGTGTGTGCACCAGAATGGGGACCTGATGTCTATCTCCATGCACTGGTTACACAATGAAATGGTGAAGAGAACAGGGGGAATGTAAGGAGTGCAGTGACATTTAGGAAGTGCTGAATAGAAAGTGATTTGCCTGCCAAAGGCATAAAGGTGGGGCAGGCAATAATTGATTGACAGCTAACATTTTTAAATGAGTTTACAACAGCTATACGATCTTAAGTAAAAAAAAATAAAAAGGACTTTTATTATACAGCTTTTTATGTCTGGTTGACAGGTCCACTTTAAGGCAGATTTTAAGCTGAAACTTTCATTTACTGACCTTTATCTCGTTTAATGCTTTGGTTGCTTGCAAACCAAGATCTTGAGGATCCAAAAACAGCAGCAACGCAAAATTCGCCTCCTGCGGATTTACTTGGGGAGATCTGAGGGGCTGCCTTGGCTTTGCTTTAAAACACAATATAGAAACAAGAAAATCATCAGAAATATATTGTTGATCATATAAATATTTTTGCAGTAATAAACATACATAGGTAAGTCAACCAGAAAAATATAATTTTACGATATATCTGTTGATAGACACTACCACCAAAGTTTTTGGTGGCCACAATACCTTTTCTAGGAAGCATGAAATCTGCCTTAAAAATGAGTAAATATTGACTTTTAGGGTCAGATTTATCAAGGGTTCAAGCTATATTTGAGTACATCGACTAGGATATATTCCAAAATATGATACAAATTTTCTCTTAAAAAATTAGACTTCAACCATCCAACATCTAAAACCTGCGGAATAGCTGTTTTAGCCTTTGGGGGACCTCCTAGAACCTATTTTGGGGTTCATGTGCTCCTACCTACCATAAGCCCCATCTCCACGATGTGTTTAGTGTAAAAAAAAATCCCTTTAAAAAAATTCTCTCAAATGATGTTTACACTAAAAACATCGCAGGGAGGGGGGCTATGCCTGGAAGCTTAGGGGGGCTTATGGTAGGGGGGCTAGTTCTCCTTTAAGAGCAGACATTGCCTGTTATATAATATGGGGATTATCCACTGTATCCCTGGTTGTTTTGCTCGACCACCAGATATATGATTAAAATCCCTCAAACTATTATAGGGGTTCTACAGAAAGATAATTTTGGTAAAACATGGTTCAAGATCAACTTTTTTTTGCAGTTAGCCCTCGTAACCACCAAGTGGCTCATACTTCCAACACCATCAGCAGTTTTCTTGGTAGACATGTCATCTTCAAGAGACAGTGGTGAGTAAGAATCTCAATTCCACCAGAAATGCCTCCCTCTATCTAACTATAGCTAACTATATACCTAGTAACAAGTTAATGATACTCTAAGGGGCAGATTTTCTAAATTCGTGTGAAGATTCCAAGAAGATTCTAATTCAAATACCTTTTTTTGGACACTTCGACCATCGAATTCAAGAAATTCGATCGATTCAAATAAAAATCTATTCGATCATTCAATGGTCCAATTACTTGCCCTTTAAATTTTTATTCAAATCCCTAAAATGCCAGACTTTCTCCCTACCCCAGTCACGACTTTGGCACATCACCACTCGACACCATCAAACTTCCCCCAACCCTGGCCTCTGCTGATATCCCACCTTAGTTAACACATATAACTGCCGGATAACTAAACACTGTGTGTCGCACAGAGCACAACCACTGTCCCCCCCACAACCACTGTCTTCCAGTGTCCAGGATGGCCAGTCCCACCCTGTCTTTAATATGACATACAGTAGGTCTTTATTCTATAGGTGTGTATAGAACTAATAGAAATTAGGAATAACCGTTGAACACTGCTTTACCGTAGTTAAGTACAAAAACCAATAGTAAAACAATATAGTATAAATATTTCAAAAGCAAAAATGTAAATACTCCTTCAAAAATGAATGAAAATATCCAAAAAATAAGTTAAAAAGTTCAATCCATTTATTAGAACAAATGGCCATTTTTTTATATGTTCTAATAAATGGATTGAACTTTTAACTTATTTTTTGGATATTTTCATTCATTGTTGAGGGAGTATTTACATTTTTGCTTGTGTGTCATTTTTGCACCCATGGACTGGGGTGAACTGTAAGTACAACCTCTGTTTTCTTACTTTGAAGCCTTCCACACAAAATATTATTATTATCATGATTGGGTACTCTGTCTCACCTTTGGTAATATACTAATATAAATGTCCTTTATTGGGTACAGTGCCAGACTGGGGGGGTCTGGACCCATCAGGGCCGGCACATCAGTGCACCCGACCCACCACAGGCCAGGCCCCCGACCCCCCACAGGCCATGCCCTCCAACCCCCAAACTTGTCAGTGAATGCAGCCAGGATCCAGCGCACCAGCAGTACTGCTCCATCTCTGACGCACCTCTCTTCCCACACACGCCGGCCAGTCCATGATGTCATCAGGCACAGGGGGCGCACAGTTGCACAGCATGGACATGCATGCACCACAACCACCATGTACGGAGCACATAAGAGTCAGGTAGCCAGTTCAGTACTTGCCATGCAGGCAACCCAGTTGGAGTAGCCGTAGCACTGCGGGATCCATTGCTATGGAAGCAAGGGCAAAACCGGAGCGCGAAACGGGATCGCTGACAAAAAATAGATTTGAGTGTGGTCGTGGGGGCCCACAGGGACTGGGGCCCACCAGGATTTTTACCGGTGTCCCGGTGGGCCAGTCCAACACTGATTGGGTAACGATATATTTTTAGAATGCAAGTATACAGGGCAACTAAGTACTCTTGTTTAGGTAAGATCCCTCTTTAGAGGTGAATATAATTTACGACTAGTTATGAGGTGACAGCAGTATTAACACAAAAGTCTTCAGAAATATTTTTAAAAAGTATTTTAAAGAATTCACTTGGCACAGAACTCAAATGCTCCTAGCTCCATCAGAGTGATGTTAGCTCTATTCATATATGTATATATATATATATATATATATATAACCAAATAGAGATATCACATTGATACAAAAGTCAGTGCATTTAAACATTTTTCTCATCCTTTTGCTTCCTTGCTGATTGATCCTTATAAAATCCCTTTTCCATTTTTCAATAGTTTTTATTAGCATTTATGAAAATAAACCACCACAGTAACATAAAACAATGAAAACATACAAAATCGTATTACATATGTAATGAAATGTTGGTCCATGAAATCTTGTAATACAAATTAGGTAACATGGATAAACTTTCAAAGTGTATAAACCGAAGAAAACCAAAAGGATAAAAACAAAATAAAACAAAACACAACACATGGCTTTAAATTTACTCTCAACGTTAACAGTCAGATCTCAAATGAGAAATATTAACTCTTTCTTTTTTTGTTCAATAAGCCAAAGTATGGTAACAACCTTATATATTCTTTTCTATATTTTTTTGCACTAAACCTAAATTTAATACTCTCAAATGAACAGAGATCGAGGTACACAAAAATAAATTTCCTGTGTGGAAGAGGATTGATCTAATATTTATATATTGATCTTCTTGCAGCTGCATATATTATCTGAAGCAAATTAATTGGATTAGGTCTCTCTTTTGTCCAGCAAAAATTTTGAAGATTTCATAGTATCATTAAGAAGGATTAATAGACTTATTAATGGAGTAAGTTTTAATGAGATTAGATAAATGATCCTTTCAATTTCTTGCCATAAAGGAACTAATCAAAGGGCATGACTATAAAAAATTTAAAGTATCTGGACAATTACATTTAGGGAAAAAACCACCAAGACATATTAAACGTTAAAATCGCAAAGCCTTTATTAAAAAATAACATACCGAAACTCTGCATCTGCTCCTCTTCAGAAATGGCAACAGGGTGATAACCCATCGTGCGGCTCTCGATTTCACCTCCCTGGCTATCTCCTATAAGGAAGACAGGGAGGAGAAATTGAGCGCCGCATGAGGATCACTCAATCTTTTCTGAAGAGGAGTGCAAGCAGAGTTTCTGTAAGTTATTTCTTTAAAAAGGCTTTGCGATTTTAAAGTTTAATTTGTCTTGGTGTTTTTTTTTTCTATGTATACTAACGATTTAAAAAAAAAAAAAAAAAAACATTTTTGATGTTTTGAACTAAGCATAAAAGGCTTATAAGCCAAATGTATGAGGCGGAAATGCTGTTCCCTCCAAATTTCAGTGAAAGCCCCTTTCCTCTTCTTTACATCTCACAGAAAAGTCCTTTCAAATTATATTGCAGATTTATAGTGCAGAAATTAACATCTGCTATTATTTTCCTTTATCCAAAAATAAAAATCCTGTAGGTGTATCTTCCCAAAACAGCCATATTTTGTAATAGCAGAATAGAATAGCTGAATAATCAACAATAAATTTTGTCAGAAATTACACTTGTCCTGTATAAATCATGCTGCCCAAACTAGGGACTAAAAAACATTGTCTACTGGAGGCCCTCCAGATATTGTTGATCTACAACTGGCAAAGTTCTTCCAAAAGACACAGATAAAGAGAAATTTTAAAAAAACTACTATTATTTACCTTTTCCAAAAATATAAATTCTGTAGGTGTCTCCCTTCCCTTACTTACTCTTTGTTCTAACAGCATATTTTTTTATTAGTAGAATGATCAACAATAAATCCTGTCATATAGATAGATAGATAGATAGATAGATATACATATATATATATACACACACAACACTTGACCTGTATAAATCCTGCTGTTCAAAACTACAGTAGGGACAAAAAAAACAAGGTGAACTGGAGGCCCTCCAGATAATGTTGATCTACAACTGGCAAAGTTCTTCCAAAAGACAAAGACATTTTGTATATTGTAACTACTAAATGGCCTCTATAGTTTGTTCCCGCACATGAGCAAAAAAACATAGTAACATAAGTATGAATTTTTCACTTTAAGCACTGCACTGTGTTTGTCACCCCAAAAAAATATTCAAAATCATATTTTATCACATTAGTCAAGCAAAATGAACATTAATTACACTATATAAATTATTTTAATCTTGTTTTCTTCAGTCTGGGAATTCATAATTCTAGCAAGCAGGCAGGAGCCATTTTGTGGACATTGTTATTAAGGCAAGCCTTGCATCATGTCAGAATCTTGTTTGTGCACCAGAATGAGGGACCCAATGTCTATCCCCATGTCCTGGCTACACAATTAAACAGTAAAGAGGGGAATGTGTGTGGAGCAGTGGCATCTAGGAAGTGCTGAATGGAAAGTGAAAGTAATTATCTGCCCCACCTCTATGCCTAAGGCATAGAGGAGTGGCAGACACTATTTGATTGAAAGCTGAGATTTTTAAATGAGCTTAAAACAGCTATGAATGGTTTAATAAACATTTTAAATTAGATTTCATGTTTAATTTAAAAAGGACTTTTATTATACAGATTTTTTTGTCTGGGTGACGGGTCCACTTTAATGAATTTCATGGGTCAAAGTTTTTTTGTTTAGTCAGAGTTATGACCATATGTAATAAGCTTCATCAGGAATAAAAATGACCATTTGAGGGGACTATAATGGGGAAAATTTGCAGTATATTATACAAATAAAGAGCCTGTGCACCTATGAACATCTTAATCTGATGGTATTGAATTTATAATGCAGCTCCATGCACATCAGAGAGAAGAGCTTGAACCAGCTGGCACATTATGGGGCAGGGTATGGTTGCATATTATGAGTATACCACAAAGTGCCATTGGTTGCAGAAATTTGATCAGAATTGTCTCTTATTCATTATGCAAGAAACCTTCTGAACAAATGCTTTGGAGTTGAATTAAACCACTGCTTCACTCACACATTACTGCCTAGTATCAAGAAATGTAGACAGAATTTTAGCCACAACTATGCACCCTGAATCAACATTTTTCTTTCTCTAATGCTGAAATTTGAAATCTTAAATACAAAGGCTTTTATTTTTATTTTAGACCTTTGCCAGTCTTATAGTGCTAGAAAGTTAACATTACAATATAATGAGTTTTTGAGTATATGTCGTATTTTTCCTAGAAAAGGGGAACAAAAATAAGAAAAAGACTGATTAAAGGCCCTGCAATCCAAAGATGCGATTTGTAAATGTAATGTGCTAAAGTAATCTTTTAAAGGCTAAAGTTACCCATCTTGGCATCAGATCAACATAATACCTTGTCTAGAATAACTAGAAATGTTTACAAGGAAGGATATAAAAGCATTATGAATCATCACACAGTGATGCAGAGGTGTTCCATGTAATCAATCATTGTTACATGCTCCTGTGTCAGCCTAGTGTTGGGATACACCACAGCATTAAAAGGGTAGATGGGATCATAAAATGCATTTCATTTTGGAATGTTTCCACTGGAACACTATATTAAATTATGAATTCCTGGGTCTTTTCTTTCCAATTCAAGGTAATGGATGTGTAATTTAGAAAGTGGAGATTTAAGTGTTTGTCATGAACTGGAATTAGTTGTTTTTGCCGAGCAAATGAATGGCAGCTTTTCATACCAATAAAAATGCAGCTTTCACCGGTCGTTAAACAAGCTAGGGAAGTCTAGATCTCTACAAAACATGCTGCACAATATTACGGCTTTTTTCCTATACGATTTGTTCTTCTGAAATATGTATGTAGGGTGCATGGTCTGTATTTTATTTGGTATTTAAAGAGGTATAAGATGGACTAGAAGCACTCCTGCCAACACACATGGGGATATATTTATCAAAGAGTGAAGTTAGAGATCACACAGTCCTCTAGAGTGAAATTCCACCACTCTCCATTCATTTCTAAGGGATTTTGAAAGTGGTATCAAAGGATGAATTTTCACATTCACCCACTGATAAATACTCTTTTAAAAATCCCATAGAAATTAACGGAGAGTGCGGAATTTCACTCTAGAGGACTGTGGTGATCTCTAACTTCACTCTTTGATAAATATGCCCCATTGTTTGGGTCCATCCTCTATACAGGTTTGGGACTTGTTATCCAGAATGCTCAAGACCTGGGGTTTTCCAGATAATAGATATTTCCTTAATTCAGATATTCTTACCTTAAGTCTACTAGAAAATCATTTAAATATAAACTAAAGCCAATAGGCTGGTTTTGGTTCCAAGTATTAATTATATTTTTGTTTGGATCAGGTGCAAGGTACTGCATTATTATTACAGAGAAAAAGGAAAGATTTTTTAAATATTTAAATTCTTTGGATAAAATGGAATCAGAGATGGTCTTCCTGTAATTTGGAGCTTTGTAGATAATGGATCCCATACCTTTACTATCCATTATAAATACATTTAACACATACAGATGCAGTCACTTGGATTTGTAAGTTAAATGCGTCGTGACTCAGGACTAATTGAAGAAACTGTGTTATCCAAAGTTATCTTAACCCATTTAATGCATTTAACCTTTTCATTAGCATACCAAAGCACCATTGTTTTCAATGGTGAACTCTTTAATTGGATGGGATGCTGTGACACAATATTCTGTGCTAAGTGGGAAAAATGGGATAAATGAGTTAAGTCAAGACGCATTTAACACACAAATCCAAGTGACTGCATCTGTATTAGACAGAAATTATATCGAATTCACATCTGTTATTTTCCCTATGTGCTTTAATCAAACTCCTATAACATACACACATACTCTATTTTATGCAGAACTTTCCTGTTTCTGAAGTGTGGGAGGAAACACATTCAAGCTTTTCAGTTCCCTGGCTGGAATCAAGCCCAGGAGTGCTGCAAGAGGGCAATGATTTGTCGTTTCCCTCTTGCACCATACACTGGCATATGTCTGTGCATGGCAAACACCTTTTTAGTTATCTGGTGTATGTATAAAGGTATTTTTGTGTGTAATTAATTCAGGTACTTCAGCAGGCAAATCTAAGAAACCTTAAGTATATATGGGATTTATCTGTATTTATTAACATTGCAGTGTGGCCAATACAATTACAGATTTTAAGTTCTTATATATTATATAAATATATAGCATGGATGTGATGTGGATAAAATAAAATGTGTGAAGCAAATCTCTTAAAAGGCTAGTCAGTGTGGTTCAATGGTTAGCACTGCTGCCTTGAAGTACGATGAGTACGATTCCAACCTGGCCACAATATTCAGTTAGTTTTTATGTTCCCTTGTGTCTGCATGGGTTTTCTCCAAATGTTGGTTTCATCCGACACACCAAAAGCATACAGGCCACTGAAACAATTAGGCAGCAAGCAATACATTTAAAGTACTCCATAATTGTGACAGAATACAGAGCCATTAATCTGCATTAGACCAGGCTGATTAGGTATACTAATCCTTGGTTAACATGTGTACTCTACTCCAGGCTGAATAATTCAAAGCATTCAAATAATTAATGAGGGATTCAACCCCAGCTACTATGTTAACGTTATCAGGCCTGGATTTGTGGTGAGGCCACAAAGGCCTGGGCCTAGGGCGGCAACATCTTAGGGGCGGCATGCCGGCCAACCACATCCCTGAGGAGCTCTGGAGACTCAAATTTCCCCAGTGCTCCGGTGCTTGTCAGCTAATGCATGCACAGAGGAGGGGTAGCACCATAGTTTTGCCCTAGGACCAGAAAGGGGTGGAGGGGGCATGCGTGTGTAAGCAGCCATGCGGCCTCGGGACGCCACGCCATGGAATCCACCCCTGTATGTTATCATATGTATAACTGGTAGTAGAAGCAAAGACAGGCGTGAAACCTGTAGCCATGCTTCGGTTAGGATATCATTTACCCTACACACTGTATGACATTCAGTCTTCCAGTAAGAAAGAAGATTACAATATTCTTCAGAGCTCCAGTATTCGAACACAGCTGTATCCTTGGTTGAACAGGTTATCGCCTCTGTTGTCGCGCAAAACTTGTCATGGCAGATTTTTGCTGCAAATGGATTTATTGGTATTGGTTAATTACTTTGCAGCAAAGATCTGTAGCACCAGGTGTCCTCCATCTTCAAATGTAATGCTTAAGAGGACAATATTTTATGATTTACATTAACAAATAATAATATTATAATATTTATATACAGCTAAAATACAAATTACATTGTAATTCTTTAACATATTGAAGATGTGATGGTTGTGATGGTTCAGGGATACAGCTTTCTGCTGTGCAAGGGCTTCTGTTATCTGCAGTAGAGGAAACTTGTAGCTGCATGCGGGTAGTAAAAACATTTAATTCATAACAAAATAAATCAGTGCACTCTTGTAAGTCTAAAAGTTCTGTAAGAAGTATATAGGTGTTTCTGTATTGAATGAAAAGGGACTGTACACTACAGTATGTGGATGCCCAAAATGCTGATGTTCCCAATTAAGGGCTGCCATGTTGAGCCTGTGACCTTTTGCACTTTACTCCGCTTTAAACTGTCAGCACTTTGAAAATTATTCCCAATACTAAAATCAAAAGTCAGGTTAGGTATCACTTTTAAAAAAAATCTCTTGTGTGAGGTATTGTACAAAAGGTCACCTTCGGGACTTTTGGCAAACCTCACAATTTATATACTGCTACTGATGAAATATAATGTCAGGCTCTATTTTTCTAACCTCAGTTTGCAATGATAATGGCCTTCTCTACAAAAACATTTGATGGCTTCTGCAATTGTGTGTTTGTATACCAGCCATGCTACTTAGACATCATTCTACTTAGAAATAGCAAGAAAGGTAATGAGGCATAAGCAGCACTGGATGTGTATTTGCAGAATGGTTTGCTTTCCCTTGGGGCTAGAGCTTGATACTGAGGAAGTGTATGTTTAAGTAAGTATGCTGTCAGCTGTTCTTGAAGCCTTTAATGTGTGTTACGTTACTGCTCTTTATACTGAATAAGGGCCAATATATGCCCTTGCTCCCGATGACATTTCCACACAGAATATATCTTCAGTATAGAAATATTCATCAAGTCACAGCTTGACATTGTACACAATGTTATATAGTCATACTTTAACTAGCACAGTGCAACAAGTTTTAGAGGGTTATAAGCAAGAAATATTTAACCAATATAGAATAAATATACGCATGGACAATCAAAGATTAAATACATATTATTGTTTCAGTGAGAATGTATCACAATGTCAGTTATAGCTTCTACCAGTAGTCTAACAGCCACTATAGGCATAGAAATGTGTTTGGGGTTTATCAATACTGTGCATGGACTCTTCTGAATGGCTCAACCTTGGAACTCGTCATACCACATCCTTTCTCTATATAAACAAGAGTACAAAATTGTACTATTGACTGTTGCATTACATCCAAACCATGCTTTGATCTACGCTCAATACAATTCATTATTGCCCAGTACAGCTAAAAAGTAGAATATAAGATGTACCAATGTGAAGGTTTTTTGTTTCCTAAATGGGTATATTATATTTTCCCATTATGGATTTAAAGGGGAACAATAATGGAAATTCAATATTCTTCAAATTTCCTGGGGAAGATGCATGCACAGTAGGATGAAATAGCCAACTTCTTCATTAAAGTTTGTTAACTTTTGGCACCCCAAGTGAATAACTACTTTCCTTCTCCGTTTAATTTTTTTTTAATTGAAAAATCCATCACAAGGCACAGAGCTTAGCACTG
This sequence comes from Xenopus borealis, assembly GCA_024363595.1. Taxonomy (NCBI): domain Eukaryota; kingdom Metazoa; phylum Chordata; class Amphibia; order Anura; family Pipidae; genus Xenopus; species Xenopus borealis. The sequence continues at coordinate 90,396,015 of CM044433.1, forward strand.
ATAAGTGCTGTGCAGGTATTAAATAATGATTCATTTTACCTTGTTCCCTCTATGATCCTACCTTGTATGTCCTAAATGATATGCAACAATATATAAGCATATTCCAGAGGGTACACATCAAAAAGTCAACTCTCGCACATTACAACATCTAAGAAAAAATTCTTTATTACAAGCATACTCAAATCCATAATGACCCCATAGCTATAGCTTAACGCACTTCATGCTTACCTAGCACTTAGCCATAGGCTCTGAGAGGGATTCCAGAGGCTGCCCACATCTGACCCCAGTGACATCCCTCCAGCATGCTGTGCTACAAGGCACAACCAGAGATGCACACTGAGAAAGGGGCAACTCTTGACTGGCCACTAATTTAATGGGGTCAAATACAAAGAGCAAAAATGCACATTACATTTTTGGCTAACTATATTAGAAACATTTATTTTGCACAGGCTATTTATCCAGTTGTTATTCTTTACACTGAACTGTTCCTTTAAGCTGCTGGCCGACTTTGCAGCTTTCCCCATGTTGTTTATGCACCTCTGCAGGTGTTGAAAGTGATATTTACCACTTACAAATCTTGATTTCTTTTTGTTTGTTTCTTTTTTTTCTTTTAACTGGAAATGTCACAAAAAGGGTTTCATGTATAGGTTTTTGTTTATAATGTATTTAATTTAATAGAGTAGATTTATCAAAATGTGAGACTAGAGCTAACCACAGAAAAACAAAAAAATACAGTGAACACATTTTTATAGATCTGCCCCTAAGTGTACCACTGTATGTATAGGTTAATTTTTACAGCTACAAAAGTTTCATTGATGCTGTGAGCTAGTTTCAAATGTTATTATTCATAATTAGTAATGTGAATGTTTCAGTCAAATTCATCTGTAAAATGTATTAAATCAGTCAGACATTGTTACAAGCATAAAACATGATGAGATTCATATCCATTTAAAGGCGGTAGAAATATGTATATATATTATGAAGCACAACCATGCCAGAAATAATTAAGCCAACACAAAATGTTAAACACATGCATCAATGGGTTTCATAGGCTGAATTGTCATGCAAAACAAACATTCTGATAATTCACAATAAAGCATCAAGGCCATGAACAAAGGGTTGAAAGCAAGATAAAGGCACCACTTCTTACTGGAAAAATCCATTTGTAATAATAATGTTTTCATTATTCATATATACAGGTATATACAAGTCTCTAACTTTGCAACATGCATCACTTATGCAACACCTATATACTTAAAATAATACTACAAGTTAGGGCAGGGCATAGAGCAGGGGTCCCCAACCTTTTTTTACCTGTAAGCCACATTCAAAAGTAAAAAGAGTTGGGGTGCAACACAAGCATGAAAGAGTCACTTGGGGTGCCAAATAAGGGCTGTGATTGGCTATTTGGTAGCCTCTATGTGGAAAGGCAGCCTACAGGAGGCTCTACTTGGCACTATACTTAGATTTTCTGCTATTAAACCTTGGAATTCAAAAATAAGCACCTGCTTTGAGGACACCGAGAGCTTGGGGGCTTGGAGAGCAACATGTTGCTCACGAGCTACTGGTTGGGGATCACTGGCTTAAAGGGCCCTGAGCAGCAAGCCTTGATGGGCAAGGAGGGACTATGAAATAAAAATATGGGGAACATACAAATTACTGTATATGCTATGACATTGTGCAGTAACTAACTGACATTTTGTATTTGTAACTGTATTTGTACAGTATATAACAAATTATAAATGCATATAAATGCATGTCCTTTCAGCTGTTGTGCAGGAGTTGTGGGTATTTCTGGGTCACATTTTGACAACTATTAAGTATTTCCTTTAAGCTAGGGCTTCTAGTCTTTATTGTTTGGCATTGTGAGCACAGCCCATTGAAATAGTACAGAAATAAACCAGCAAGCTGAATCTGCTGTCAGAAGTGGCTTCCTAGAAGACTGGAAATGTCAGGAAGGCCGTTATTTTGAAAGCTTACAGCAAGGCTATCTCCCATAGACTCAATTTATTTCAAATAATTCACAAGTTTAAAAATGATTTCCTTTTTATCGGTTATAATAAAACATTACCTTATACTGTCCCAACTAATATAGAATTAAAGCTTACTGGAGGCAAAACAATCCTATTGGGTTTGTTTAATATTTAAATGATTTTTAAGTAAGGTAAAGATTTCAGAAAGTCCCTTTATCAAGAAAACCCAAGGTCCCAAGCATTCTGGATAACAGGTCCCATGCCTGTACACAGATAATCCAATATACTAGAATATCGATATCCACTAACATCAACATGACATCCATTGGGTTCAATTTGGACTGTTATTAAAGTACTAACAAAGAGAAAGAAGAGAAAAGCACACAGACCGCCCAAAAAACCAATACAATATGTAAGATGCAGTATGAAATATAAGTCCGAATAAGAAAAATCTTAAAAAGGAACAGTTTAAGCAAACTTCATAAACAATACCGGAAAAGCTTAATGAAGGCTTTATCCTTAAAATATTGTCAGCTCTGCATATGCACACAAATGTATGTAACGGTACAACTAAACCAATGAGACCACAAAGCACAGTGCCAGCTCAGTCCATACACATATTCTGGTGGGACATCAGAGGCTTCTTTAGCAAAGTTTCTGTGAAAGTCCTAGCACAACATACAATAATCTGTCAAGTTTCCATTCACTACTTTGTCATAATTACAGTTCTTATTAAAACCTTTATGAAAAAGACATGTTATGTGTGGGGGAAGGCCAAAAGCACTTTATTTTGCCTTCTCCTATAATGTCTGTAGACGCTAGTATAACTCCTTCCTTTTTTTCCTCTTTAGTCACCACGAAAAATCAAACTGACCACAAAACAATTTTGCAAAAGCAACCAGTCATTTAAAAATCATGTGTATAGCACATATTCCTCTTTAATCTGCATCTTTTCATCTTGTTTGAGACTATAATCAGTGCCAACTGACAACTGCATGTCTTTACCAGAAGCCCAGTGGTCAGTCAAAAGCTTCTGTATTTAGTTACTGCTAAAATGAAACACCACTACTCAGATGATTTAAGGACTTTTGTATCTATTTTCAAATTAAACCAGGCCTTAACACCAGCATTATCAATAAGCATTTCCAAATATTACAGTCTTGTATGACATAATTGATATACTTTGGTTCAAATTGCATATAGATATATCTAAACTCTAGTTAAAATTAGGTAAATTTGTTTCATTGTTTTCTGTATGGTACTATCTGCAATTTTTTTATATTTAAAAAGTATTTATATACTTCCAGGGCCACCATCAGAAATTTTGGTGGCTGGTGCAAGTTATTTCTATGCCCCCCCCCCCCATGAACACAAGCTCGCAGTGCTTAAATGTTTGACCACAGCCATTGTGTGTGCTACACAAATAACCAACTAGCAGGTGGCTTTTGCTAAGACAAAAGGCTAAACTTGATGGATGTACCACTATGATCCAAACTCACCAATCACTTTACAGAAATAACTAGAGGAAACAGACCCGGCAACTGCTGGGAGGTCCAGTGGAAGTGATAAGTAGCTGCAATATATGTTTATGGAAAATGTCTTAGTCCCAAAGTTTAGGGGCTCAATGGTCTTACTATGGGGCCCAATAATTAATTTTTCCACTTCTGAAAAATTAATGTAGGAGATTCTCATATAATTGAGTAAATAGGTCCCAATTCTGCTGGTTACTCTATAATTATAAGCAATTTATATAAACAGTTAATAAAATTATTAATGAACGTGCTAAATAAACCAACCAGTTAATTGGGGTCAGCAGAATTTACCTTAAATCTTTTAATTCATTAAGTTTAGTGCCATTTGTCCCGTTAAACTTCTTTGTACTGTTACTGCTTGATACCAAGCATTGTAAGATTCTGTGTAAGTTACACTACATTTCTAGACAAGTCAGGGCAGTTTTTGTGGAAGTTTGCTATCACAATGCAACTGGGTACACCGTAAATGAAGATTTCACCAGGCCCAGCACAAGACTACCCTCTTTCTTCCCCTATGGTGGCCCTGTATACTTTATATAACCAAAGTCAAGGAGAAGATCAATAATCATAGAAATTAATAGTCCAAATAAGTGAAAAAAAAGGTTTATTTGTGCCACAGAACAACAATGTTTCAGGCTGCACAAACAAACCATTTTTCATTTATCTGAAGGGTGATGGAGTAGTAATATCTACTTCCCCATGCTAGTGTTGCTAGTTTATTTTACATATCCATCTTCTAAATTCAGTTTACATTATATATATATATATATATATAATATATAATATATATAGATAGATAGATAGATAAAGCAAGCATATACTTGAACTCTTATTTTCAATAACTTCTCAAGGTGTGTGTATATGTATATGATATGAAAAGGCCACAAATAAATGTATTGATTCACTTATATACTTATAATCTGTTTTAATTGGTTCTTAATACATTTGTGTAATTAATTTTTGTCACATGGCTTGCTTGTGGACTATAAAAAATAGTATGCCTCTTGTTAAAAAAAAAAATATGCAGCTAATGGAAATCACCTCCAAGCACAAAAGTAAAAAAAAAACTCATCTGTGTGGTCATGGCATACTTTGGTGTTGTCCAATACCTTTATATGCTTATTTAAGTATGAGTATGCTATATTCACAGTTAATTTAGTCTGTTTTGTAATGTGTTGGGCAGGCTCCAGTAATATGCTATAAATCCTCTCTATTGGAGAAGTGTTACCCCTAATATATTCATAAGCCTTACTGACATTTTTGCATTCTGGAATTAAATATAAGGAGCTTTTGAGTTAAGGTTTTAAATTTTATTGATTCAATTATTTTTTTTTTCTTTTCTCCCAGTTCTTCCTTTATAAATTAGTAAAGCTGAAAAGTCTATGGCCATACACAGTTATGCCTTTGTGTGAATAGGACTAGATGAGCTTTGACTACATACAGTATGTTAAGGTCTAAACTGAAAGGGTCTGATTGACTGGTCTTTAATCCCAGAAGAAATGATGCCCTTACCACTTTTAGCCTACCAGATTTTCAGTTCTGAGTACGTTTCTGTGGTCCAGTAGAAGGGGAACTGTCAATCAAGTCCACTTCCTTCTTTTGTTTACTACGAACTAATTAGCCAATATGGCTTGGCATGATCAAATCTGCCCATATTTCCACACTGTGGGATAACTGGATTTTATGGACTAAGGGCTGGTGAATATATATATATATATATATATATATATATATATATATAGTATAGTTTCTATTTCATTTCATTTATGCAATGCATTAAAAATAAAACAAAAAAGTTTTGTTTTATATCTCTTACTGTGTTATTCATTTTTTTCCTTCCTAACCAGGATATACATAACTAATCGTAAGCCTATGTGAATTGGCTTATGCAATAACAGAAGCAAGGGGCATATAAGGACATGGACATAATTAACCCTGCGTAGTGAAGGGTTGGGTAAGATGGACAAATCTCATTTTTAAAACCCAAATAACAATGTAACAGAGTAGACCCTGTTTTAATGCATATGCACCATTAAAATTAGATGGAAATTGCTTTTATTAATTGAAATATGTAATGCATAACAGATAGTTTAAAATAAAATGAATATATAAATATATTTCTGAATGAGGGGCTGCTTATAATTTTTCATTTTATTATTAGGCATAAGTTATTTATTATTAGGCACCAGTTGCAGGAGTTGGTTCCCACTATAAGACCATATTTAACAGGTGGCAAAAAACATATTCCACAGAGACACTTCCTAAGATGGTTTTACGGATGGAAGTGATATAAATACATTCTATTGTAACAAAAAGGTGCCTCCATCCAGAGATCAACCCATACAGCTTTCAGACAGAATGTAAGAGAGAGGTTATTGCCAGCCAGTAAAGGACATTCATTATAAGCATGCTGGGGTAGGATTCAGAACTTACCAAGGAGCTTTGATGGAAAAACATCCTGCTCCAAACAGGTAAGGTCTTCACGCGGTAGGGGGAAAGGCAAAACAAATTAGAAAAAAAATCATCAATAGACATTGTTTAAATCATGCGGTTCTGTTTCAAATGGAGCACAATTTTCTGCACCACTGACAATACAGTGTTTATTAGCACCATACTTAAAAACAGGCAATAAATATACCATGCTCCATTTGTATAAACTGTACAGTTTCATTATTTTACATTATTTAATTTTAGTAATCAATTGCATTTTAACATGCTCCTTCTATAGCCCTGTACACACCAAGGTGATTACTTCTGGCCATGATTTGAGCACAGTTGCAAGATACTGAAGAGCTGACAGTAAGGAGGAAAGGTTGCAGAACAAGAACTTCAAGGTTGCTTAGACTTAAAGGGGTGGTTCACCTTTACGGTAACTTTTATTATGTTATAGAATGGCCAATTCTAAGCAACTTTTCAATTGGTTTTTATTATTTATTTGTTATAGTTTTATAGTTATTTGTCTTTTGGTCTGATTCTTTGCAACTTTGAAATGGGCGTTGCCGTCCCCTTCTAAAAAAACAAATGCTCTGTAAGGCTACAAATGTATTGTTATTGCTACTTTTTATTGCTGATCCTTCTATTCAGACTCTCAACTATTCACATTCCAGTCTCTTAGTCAAATCAGTGCATGGTTGCTAGGGTAATTTTGGCCCTAGTTACAAGACTGCTGAAAATGCAAATTGAAGAACTGCTGAATAAAAAGCGAAATTACTCAAAAACGGTAAATAATATAAAATGAAAACAAATTGCAAATTATCTCAGAATGTCGCTCTCTACATCATACTAAAAGTTATCTCAAAGGTGAACAACCCCTTTAAAAGGGTAAATGGCCCATGTCCATGTCCATGTGTAAAAAGTGTGACATGTGTCACCTATTCTTTCTTGTCAGTATTAGCCCTGCTTGCAACAAATTTGCAGGGCAATAGAAAATGAACACAATATGACTTAAATGTCACAACAAGAAATTAATCACCTTTGCCATTTAGCAGAGCATTCAAGGCACACCCACAGAGGCTGGCAAAAAGAAATTGTAAACTTTTGTAAGCCTGGGTAAAAAACCTAAAAACATATCTGTCAGTACATAAATGTTGTTGTTTGTGGCCACTTAATTCTCAACAACAGTGTATACACAGGAAACATGGGCTGGGCACAACAAAGATGTAAACAAAAAATGCCTAAATAAATGAAAGAACTGCTTAGCATTACTAATGGTTTGGAAGTAGTATCTTATGAAAGCAAAGGCAAAGAAGCAATAAACACATTTCCACTGCAGGTGTTAATTTTAAAAATGGTTTCAGGTTTTTTCCTTTTGTAAAAAACAAGCAAAAATTAGAGGTCATTCATGACATGAAATCAGAGTGCAGAAGTACAAAAAACTTATGCAATTCCCAATGGTTGTACACTTTGTTCCCTGCCTTTTATTCTAGATGAACTGCTGCAGGTCTCTATGCTCCATTTCTGAGCCACCAACATGAATACAGTGCTGCTTGCATTTGGCAGTGCTGTATTCATAAGGATCCTAGTGGGGGGGCACATCTTTTGATAAGCGAGTGGAGCCCTGTAATAACTGTCTGCCCTGCTCTTTGAATCAGATGCAAAATGCAGAGTGCAGCCAGATACCCAAGGCAAAAGTGCTCCACAAAAAAGCATCAATAGGTATGATTTTGGGCCCATTAGTAGTCTTGAACTTCAGTGCAGGTTCTTTGTAAATGAACTTTATTTTGTGATAACTGGAAATACTTCTTTTAAAAATGATATCTGTCCTTATGCACCTGAGAATACATTAATGGCAAGGAAAGAACTGCAACATCAGAGTTGACTACATAAGCAACAGCATAAGACTGAGCATGCAAAGAAATCCATCCAATTTTTAACATTTTAGGCTGACACCTTTAAAGGAGAAGGAAACCTTCCAAATCAGTTTATTTCCAATAGATTAGCCACAACAGTGCAAGCTTTAAAACTATATTCTGCAGATGGATGAATGAGAATCTTCATAGTTATATATTCTGCAGAATACTTTACCATACCATATAGACAATTCCAAAAGACACTAGCACTTACTTTTAAAAAATGCAGTGCATACATTTAACATAAACATAATGTATACAAAAGGTACAAAATATTATTAACTGACTATAGCATAATCCATGCCTTTTATTCCGCGAAATCATTTAGAAAGCGTCCTTTGGGAAAAGTCCTTAAGTAAAAGTCTTCTAAGAAAGTTCTGACTCCCAAGGATAAATACTCCACAGACAACATAAATACGAATTGCCTGAGAGTTATAGTTAAATTGAACAATGTATCAAAATGTTGCTAAAAAATAGTTTAATCAGCATTTAACATATAAGCAACAAAATAGCATTCAAGCTGTAACAAAAAACAAAAACATCTTTTGCAAATAAACACACAAGGGTTTTCCCTGTTTGAATCTGCCATGAGGGCCAGTGTCTTTTGGAATTATCTATTGGGGAGGGTGCCGATCCCAACAGCACTGAGCACCAGGAGTATAACTTGGAAGGCCAGGGTGTGCGAGTGGGCTTCTTTATTCATTACCATACCATAGTAGAGTTCTAGAAGCTCTCTCTGTTTGTTTAGGATAGCAGCTGCCATATTAGCTTGTTGTGACATCACTTCTTGCCTGAGTCTGTCCCTGCTCACTCATAGCTCTGTGCTCAGATTACAACAGGGAGGGGGACAAGGGAGGAGGAGGAGGAGAGAGAAGCAAATTGAGCATGCTCAAGCCCTAGCCCTGGAGGTTTATGCTGAAAACATGAAGTCTTGTGTTTCAACAGCTAGACTGGCTGACCAGATCAAATTAACTCCTATAACCTGCAGCTGGAAAACAACAGTGAACATGACAATGTGGACAATAACTAAATGTATTCTAGCCAGTCACTCCTGGCCTTCATAAATTGCCATCATGGGCAGCAATGGTTGATAGCATCCAAAAGGTCAGCACACATCCACCTAGCTATGCACATGCAGATAAATGGAATACAAATGAAATGCAAAATGGCTCCCAAACCCTGAGGTGAAAGAGAAGAGGCTGGGCACCAACTAGAGTGACATTTGAGGAAAACATTTGTTTACTTCTGTAAGTTCAGAATGAAGGTCACTTTGGGACATATGAGAAAACACTCAACTACAATCCTTGATATAAATGAAAATACAACACTTCATACAGAATTTTATGGGGGGGACTTTAAAAGGGGGCCTACAACAAAAATGTTAAATATTGCTGCAGTGCATAGAGTGATTTATCTTATACACATTGTATCATAATAGAACACCAGTTAAAAAATATTTAAATAGGTACATTTATAACTTATAGGCAAAATATTCATTCCAACATTTGTTCACGTGATAGATTCCTTCATAAAAAAATATATTGGATATTATCCAATATATTATGGTCTACTAAAAGTTTTTTTCCCTTCAATGTATTCTGTTAAATTATTTTTTTTTTTTCACAAAGCAGTTTGATGAACTTCTGCTTGGTGCACTGGGGACATGGTTCTACACAAATTACAAGACAGCCCATTCCTGAATTGACATAGCCAGATGGCCTTGTTTGATAAAAATCATGCAAAAATGTCAGAATGAATTCAATCAAAATGTAATATGGTTAAGAAAATAAGGCTTTAAGATGGACATACTTTGGGGTAGGTTTATGAATGTTTACAGAAAGTTTAAAACACAGGTTGCATATTTTACTAAATAACTCCTGATAGTCCCCTTATATCAGTGAGGAAAACCAATTAATCATATCTTCCAAAAAAAACCACAATACAGGTATGAGATATGTTATCCGAAAACCCATTATCCAGAAAGCTCAGAATTACAGAAAGGTTGTCTCCCATAGACTCCATTGTAATGAAATAATCAACGTTTTTAAAAATTTCTTTTTCTCTGTAATAATAAAACAGTGCCTTGTACTTGACCTAAACTAATATATAATTAATCCTTATTGGAAGTTAAACCAGCCTACTGGGGTTATTTAATGTTTACATGATTTTCTAGTAGAATTACAGTATTAAGATCCAAATTCCATAAAACCCCAGGTCCCAAAAGCATTCTGGATAAAAGGGTTGAATTGAAAATTTTAATTTTCAAATTTTTTAAAGGTCAATACTCTCAAATTCAATAATCCAAACTCAATTTAAATTTCAAGATCCACCTAAAACCTGGCGAGTTAATTTTTAAGTCAATGAGAGAAAAACTCGCATTAATTCGAAATTTGACCATTGATAACTGTGCCTCCTAGTGTTTGCTGCCTTTAAGATTATCTTTAATAGCTCACAGTCCTCCTTTATAAAACATTCAGGAGAGCCTTTTGAGCAAAACACTAGAAGAGTGAGAGGTGGACCTAAATGGTGACCCATAAAGCACTTAAAATTTTTTGGAAAGGACACATTCAACAGCAAATCCTTCCTATTAAAATCTGTTGGCAACTTACTAGAGCCAGCAAAATGTAATAAATATCTTGTCTATGAAGCCCCTACCATGTGAAAGAAAGAGGAAAAACATAATACTCAACAGGATATCATCAGGGCTATTCTCTAAGGAAATAGCCACGTTTGTGATAGTGAACAATGTCACTGATATGTGTGTGTGTTTATATATGTATATATCAATTTTTGAGACACACACACACACACAAATATAGATATATATATAGATAGATACAGGGATGGACCAAATCAAGGATTCAGTTTGGGATTCTGCCTTTTTCAGCAGGATGCGGACGAATCGTTGTGCATGGCTGAACCGAATGTGAATGTGAGTGTGTGTGTGTGTGTGTGTGTGTGTGTATATATATAAATCCTGGGGGAAAAGGGAAATCACATGACTTTTCAACACAAAATAAGGAAGTAAAAAAATCCCACTTTTTTTTTTCTTTTCCAGACCTAATTTGCATATGCAAATTACAATTTGGTTTTCGGTATTTGGTCAAATCTTTCACAAAGGATTATTAGTAGTCTTGGACATTTGCATAAACTCTCTAGGGTTTTTGCTAACCCTTACAACCACTGCAAAATTAAAAAATGTAAAAAGTAAAATAAACAGAACATGCTTTTCAGTGAATTAAGGAGAATACTCAACAGAATGGCACACTGTCAGTAAAGGTTAAAAAGGGTTAAGATGGGATTTTGCATTATTTCTTTAAAAAAAAAACTAGCACTTAGCATCTACTCAGAGGGACAAAGAAAAAGCCTTCCCTCTTTATACCTTTTAATCTCTTGCAAATATTTTCTTTGCATGAAGGGAGAATGAGCCATAAAAGAGAATAAGAGAGGGGGAATAAAGGAACCTAGGATACAGTTAGTGATTACAGCAATACTCCAAGGACTAAATTGCATCCACACAGCAAGGAATTTTTTTTAAAAGCATGATAACAAAAGCTTTCCAAGGACTTTTGTTGGATTGAAAGCCATATTTTTGTTTTTGTGATTACAGCTTTGTTTTATGTTAATGTGACCCTAATGACTGTAGTCTTACTCCAGAACAGCAGTTTTGTTACTTTTTACCCTTTGAAAAGACACACATAACTTAAGACCCTATAGTGCACAACAAATAACTAATAGGAAGCATGGGCAGTTTTACGTTTTGCTATTCCATTAGTGTCCCTACTAACACTAAGGGGGTAATTTATTAATCTGCAACTGGTCATGGGAAAAAAAGGTGTGACTGTTTTATTTTATTAAAAATACAAAAATATTCCATATAAAACCTGTCAAAAAACATGTAGATGTCAATGGCAGATGTCCCTTTTACAACTGGGAGATGTTTCTTCGATTCATGGTTTTAGAGGTTTTTAGGTGCTGACTTTCGTGCGGCAATGCAAAAACGTAAGTTATTTTTGTGTATTTTTAAAATAAATTTAACATTTGTGGTTTTAGAGAAAGTGAGTTTAGTTGTGGTTTCAAAAATCTCTAAAACAACGAAAATGAGACTGCTGATAAATGGACCTGCGTGTGAAATTTTTTAGCACGACCAACCTGTATCTTCCAAGTAAAAGAAAATAAAAATCTTATATGAGTGGTTACAACAACAAGTATGAAAAAACAGGGGCAAGAAATAATGAAGGCATTAATCTTCAGGTTCAAGGCAATAAATAATGAAGGCATCAAGTTAATAAGGCCATGTACTCAATATATATAATATTAGTTCAAGTTATTTAACTAGCATCTACTCACAATTACAATATTTTCCTTTTATTTATTACCATAAAATCCAAAAGCGTAGGCCATGAAATGCGTTTATCAGTGTGCATATATGTACATTTCCAGTAATACCAGCTTATTAAAACATTAATCATATGAGTTCCATTGTATATAACAATATCATCTAGAGAAACATAGCAACATTACTCATTAGAAACACTGCCCAAACAAATACATCACTATTTTACCAATTAGTCATGTGTATAAAAATTGTTGCTCGCATCAAAATAATTTTGACGTCCATTGACTTCAATTCATTTTGTGCATTTTTGCCGTTTCACAATTTTTTTTTCACCAATTTGCTAATTTTTTTCACCATTTCAGAAATTATTCGGCTAGGCAAAATGGTTCAGATTCGCCCATCACTAGTTGAGTAAGTTACAATCTGGGGGTAATTTTGAGATGTTGTTTGTGTTTCATGTGTTGTGTTAAACGACAGTCTACCCTTGTCAGTGAGCTTTGATTTCTGATCTCTGTGAGCTATGACTTTAGATCAGTACTACTTTTTCCAGATGCATGTTGTATTTTCTTGGTGTACGTAATCATGCTTTTTCATTTTCTTGTTTAATTTTCTATTCTGCAAATGACAAATATACCAGCAGTTTGGGAACTAGCTGCTTGAACTTTTAAAAAACTTTTAGGTTGCATTATTTTCCACCAAAATATAGGTATGGGATCTATTATGTAGAATACTTGTTTTAGAACCCCAAACAATTTAAATGGTGGTCCCATGCCTTTAAAAAAGGTGTTGGTCTGGGAATGTACCTTGATCAATCTCACCCCCCTTTGTCTTGTAGCTAATTTGGCCAGATCAGTAGCATGTCCATTGTATTTATACATTTTCACTTAGCTTTGGAGGGATCCCGCAACCCCCCCTTATTTGCATCTTTCGGGTGCATGTTCATTCAACTTGCTTGTAACGAAAATTCAAATATTTAAAGGTGCCACTTTCTACTTCCCATCGCCCAATGTAAGTTTTTTGTAGCCATGACCAGAACCATGTCATCTTAAATCATCCAATGTCTTTAAAGACTGACTGCAAGGTTATCCAACAACAACCTGTTGCTCCTGTCCCGGGAAGCAGAGCACTACCAGCTTCCCTGGGTAGCTCTGCAGTGGAACATAAGATCCCATTCCATGAAAAGTGCACTTTTTTTTCCTTCCAAGAGGCGTGCAAATTACATGTTGGGTTCCTAACCCAAAATCCACTCCTTTACCACCAAGGAGTTTAATGTTCATTTTTTTTTTTATTACTTTTAATTTTCCTACTCCATCCTCCACTGATTCCCTAATGCACCTAACGATAAAAATTGATAGCAGGCATAGGGAGAGACGTCAGCAAAGATCCCCTGCTACTATCCCTCATAATATCCACTAAGAATTTGTACCCAAACCTGAAGTTTCGGTCCTAGGAGCCCATGCTATTGGGCTCTACTAGTTTGTCCTCTGAAGAAAAGGGTTGTAGACAGGCTAATGGGTTATGCATGTATTGTGGGGATAAAGAATTTCTTAATTCCTGTCCAAAAAGGCTGGGAAAGGCACAGCCTTAACAGGACTGGTTTTTTTTTATGTCATTCTGTTTCTACTCCCCAACAATTTTTTTTCCAAAGTACTCATTCGATCCTCTTAGAAGGGTTGTGTAGAAATTACTGCCTTTCTGAATACCAGGGCAGCAAGGAACTTTTTAGAGTTTTGCTCATCAACTTAACAACATAACCTCTTATTCCATCAATGGAAGTTCTAACGGGTGTGGGTTAATGTCTACCAAGTCTGATAATCTCGCCATGGAAATGGGTAATCTTTTTCTACATCATTAATTGTCCCCATATTCTATGTCTCTCCTGTTACAAAAACACAACCCCTTAAGTGAAGTTTGTTGCTAACTAGGTATGTCAATGGGGAGTAGACTGTGGGAATTGTTCTACATCTAGGTTAAGTTAATGTCTTTTCTTAAAAAAAACAACTTACAGTTTTCTCCTACGATTGCGAATTATGATGGGAATTCCAAGCCATCATATCACATCTTTTGGAGGGCGCTAAACATGTGGTTACTGTGTTTAATGACCATAACCATCTGTGAGTCAACCAGTCTGATAAGAGTTTGAAACCCAGGCAGGCCATATGGGCATTATTTATTACCTGCTATAATGTTATCATCACCTACATGCCCTGGGATCAAAATGCAAAGGCAGATGCCCTTTCCAGAAGTCTCTAATCTTCGAGAGAGGTCTGAACCTGATACTATTGTGGCTGGGCATCCGGGCAGCAGTAAAACTGGTTCTCTTCTGTCCCGCACCCCTGGAGGCCAGGAAGACAAGAAGTTGGTAATTATATTGATTCTTGTGCCGGTTCAAAAGCTTCCAGGTCCTTACCTCCAGGGCTGCTACAGTCGCTTCCTATTCCCAAAAGGCTATTGACTCATATTTCCATGGATTTCATTATGGATTTACCTCCCTCTAAAGCAAATACTGTAATTTGGGTGGTAGTGGACTGATTTAGTAAAAATGGCTAATTTTAATCCCCTTCCCACTCTCCCCTCTGCTAAGACTCTGGCTGAACTTTTCTTATCCAATATATTTAAGTTTCATGGGGCTCCATTGTACATTATTACTGATAGGGGAGTTTAGTTTGTTTTAGGGTTCTGGTTAACCTTTTGTTCAATTATGGGCACTGATTTTTCTTTCTCCTCTGCATATCATCCATAAACTGAGGGTCAGACTGAAAGGACAAGTCACTGAAGCAAGACTTCAGATATTATGGCTCCAGTAATCAATCACAATGGACAAATTTTCTTCCTTGGTCTGAGTTTGTATTTTATAATGCTATTCATTAATCCACTGGAGAGTCTCTGTTCTTTATTGTTTCTGGCTACCATCCTAGAGCTCTTTAATTTTCTGGTCATTCCTCAGATGTTCCTGTTGTCAACTCTTTGGTTGATCACTCTTCTAAGATTTAGCAGAAGGTTCAAAATGATCCTTTGAAAGCTCCTTCTGCCAAGCTAGGACACAAATTCATTGGTCCATTTTCTGTATCTGAAATCATTAATCCCAGCACTGTCCATTTAGAATTTTACTCAACTTAAAATTTTTAACTCTTTTTAGGTTTCTTTGTTTCAGAATTCTCCTACTACTACTACTTCTGTTGAAGGTCAGCCTGAATATTAGGTACAGACGCTAGTGGATTCTCGGCTTTCCAGAGGAAAATTACAATATCTGGGACACTGGAAAGGTTATGGTCCTTGCCTCAGATGGTTGGGCTGATAATCTTATATGACAGTTGCATGCAACATTTTCTGATAAGTCTAGGGGTCCAGTAGTCCCCTCTGGGGGGTAATGTGAATATACCTGTGAGGCAGCAGGGACACCTGCAGCCATCTTCCAAGTACTACTGCAGTCCTTCTTCTGGGCACTTATTCATTCAGCTTTGACGTCTTTTCTATCTGAGTGTGTGGCACCTCATCATGCTTGGCACGAAAATTCAAATATTTAAAAGGTGCCACATCCTAATTCCAATCGCCCAATGTAGGTCTATTGTAGATAGTTCCTGGGTGCGCTTCTAGTCTCCTTGACCATGCCTGTCATTGAATACCACTGTTTGCTGCCTGAACTGACCTTCATCTTCATTTTTCCTTATCCTGACTCTGTACTGTTGACCCCGGGCTGTTCTATGACTATGCTTAGCTCTAACCCTCTCTCCAGACACAAATTACAGTTCCCTTAACTGCCCAGAATTCTCACCTTGATTTGTCACTTAGGACCTGGCATCATTCGAGTAGGTGAGGGCTCCTCCCAAATCGAAAGGCGGCTGTTGAGGTAGAGGAGATTGGCATCTGCTCTGGGGTTTGGGATACCAAAACAACGACAGTGGTATTGAAACCATGTATTTAACCATGTGTTTTGTTTCCCAGGAAAAATGCAGAAATGCCAATGTCAGTATTGGAGTTTCATGTAAAAAGCAACGTTCCTATGCATTTGGCAAAATTCACCAAAATGTCAGTATTTTGTGAATTTTTCCATGGTTTCACAAATGTTTCGGGAAAGCAGGCCTACTTAGCACATCAATAGCTATAATATATTGGTGTGCACTCTCTTTGCCTAGATAATTTAGTAGACCTAGCTCATATTACATTTTCATTATAGTTTTTTGTTGATCTCATAATCAATTTTGAATTTCAGTTTTTTTATGTAAACCATTCAGTTAACCTTGCTTTCCACTTTGGGTTACCCCTTTAGCGAGAACAGTCCAACTGGAGGCCTACAGACTGGATGAGGCCCCAAAGAGATCACAGGGCTTATCTGAATGACAGAGTGTTATTATAATCCTCCCACCATACCAGTGGCATGTTATATAATTGGTTGACAAC
The DNA here is from genome assembly GCA_024363595.1 of Xenopus borealis. Classification (NCBI taxonomy): domain Eukaryota; kingdom Metazoa; phylum Chordata; class Amphibia; order Anura; family Pipidae; genus Xenopus; species Xenopus borealis. The sequence continues at coordinate 90,412,609 of CM044433.1, forward strand.
CTGAAAAATGTCAGGCAGCCCTGTATTCTAACTTTAAGGGTCTGTTGGGTATACTGGATATCTGGCTCTCTGCATGGAAAAAAAGACTTGCTTTAATCTAAGAAACATCTTTATGTGTGCAAGTGAATGTTAGAGATACTGCTCACAGAAATTCCCCCAAATTAGAAACATTCAGAGAAGAGGCTACACAAACATTGCAGTGTCAAGAAAGAAAGGCAAAGGTTGAGTTGGGAAGTAATACATATGGAAATAATAAAAATAATATATATACAAGATAAAGTATCATAACCATCGTTTTTATCCCTTGTGCTTATATTACTCTTTGAGTGTAGGAGACACTTCCTGACACAAAAGTACCAATGCATTTTAACAACACATTGTAAATATTTTAAGAAGAACCTAAATTATTATTATTATTATTAATAATATTATTATTAACATGTATTTCTATAGCGCCAACATATTGTGTAGCGCTTTAAAGTATATATATCTTAAGAAAATTCTGTATTTTCAAAATAATATTTCCCAAGTTAAAAAAATATGTAAAAAAAAGGAGGTTGAATAGTTGTTACAGAATTGTCCTCACTTATTGCTATTTGCATGCACTAGTGCAATTGCGAAAATTACAAAACTTTGATGCACAAGTCATTGTAATCAAAGTTAGAACAGTCTGTAATGCTAAACAGCCAGTGATATTCCTTTACATGGAGTTTTTGGACAGAATGACAAGTTACAAGGCTGTATCGGTTTTTAACAGTTCCTTCAAGCTGTTTTCGGCACCATTGTGGGGTTAAGCAGCTGCTTAAGAAAAATGTGTTGTTTTTCCTTCCAGCACTGCTTGGAGGTACTGACCAAGTAGGTGTAAATACATCTGTCTTTTGCCATTTGTACTAATGCATGCCTCCTACACTTCTCAAAGCACAGCAGATGGTCTCTGTCCTGTCGAAATATTACAGTGTACAGACTTCCATTGCTATGTGTTTCTAGAAATATGAGGGCAGATGTTAAATATGTTAAGCACACGCTTTGCCCCTAGAGGTTTGAGTTAAGGCTGCCGTCTCAATTTGACCATCTCAAGCATGCCAGGATTCATGCTTCTTAGGCGTTCCTCTTAAATCTCTCTAAATAGATTGTTTGTGTTTTTTTTTTTCATTAGAGCAGCCTCAAAGTATTTCATCACCTAAGTAGAATTTATTTGTACATATTCTTAAATTTACTAAAAGTTGAAATAGTATGTGCTGTCTATTTAGTATTTGTTAATATCTAATAATATGTTAATAGTTGCTAATATCAATATCCTTTCACTGGACTGGGGTAAATGTAAGATGAACAGTTGAATGATATTCACACATGAGACATTGTGAAGGTTTAAAAGGAAGGCTTGTATAATAAAGACAAGGAAATAATTATGTTAGAAGGGTATTACAGGGTGCATGTTGAATCAGTTGATACCAACAGGTAAGGGTGTAGAAAAATAGGCCCTGCCAGTCAGTTCACAAGTGCCAGCTAGAGAAGTAGTATGTATTTCTGCAAGGCTACATCAGAATGTGGATATATCATAGAAGAAGCAGGAGAAGATGATGAGGTATCTGTGGGAAATTAAGAATTTGGACAGTTGCAAGCAGGTCATTTTTACAGTAATGTGCATGGAGGTTGCTTCCGTATTTTAAAGCAGACCTGTCACCCAGACATAAAAAGCTGTATTTTCATTAAATATGAAATCCAAATTCTTTTTTATTAAAGAAATCATAGCTGTTGTAAAATCATTTAAAAATATCAGTTTTCAATCAAATATTGCCTGCCCCTCCTCTATGCCTTAGGCATAGAAGTGGGTTTAGCAATTACTTTCACTTTCCATTCAGGCCTTACTAGATATCACTGCACTCTCCACATCCCCCTCTCTAGTCAACATTTAGGGTAGGGACAGACAGGGAGATTTGGGGAGATTTTGTCGCCTGCTAAAAACGCCAGGCGACAGAATCTCCCAGAATCTCCCCGAATCTCCCTGTCTGTCCCTACCCTTAATTGTGTAACCTGTGCACGGGGATGGATATCAGGTCACCCATTCTGATGCACAAACAAAATTTTGAGATGATGCTAACCTTGCCTTAATAACATTATCCACAAAATGGGTCTTGCCTCCTTACGATAATTCTGAGTTCCCAGACCAAAGGAAACAAGATAATACAATTTATATCATGTAATTAAAGTTTATTTTGCTTGACCAGCGCTATAAAATAGTATTTGCAATCATTTTTTCGGGTGACCGGTCCCCTTTAAGGCTCCAGCAGCCTTTTGTGTGATGCCTCACACCCACACAACATGTTCTTAGATATAGAAGTTCTTGCCTTTGTTATTTTTTAGGCAGGACTGTCCCCACTGTTATACTTGAAATTAGATGGGGGTTACCCAAAATGCAGTTAAGAAGCACAAGACAATTGTTGGCACCTGTAAGGTTGGTTACCATGCTAGGTGTTCCGACCTATCTGCCTTGATCTTATACAGGCAAAAAGGCATACACACAGATACAATATAATAGAGATACTCTTGTTTCCATTGGTCTACAATATGCTCACATTTCGTCGTGTCTAACTCGGGTCCCCACCTGGCCAACGAAGATCCTGAGAGGAAACAAAGGACATGACCCAAAGCTTCGGCCGCGAAGGAAACGTGCAGGCATTAGTAACAGGCTACAGACTTGCGCACATGGCACACCTATGCCCAGCATTTTTCTAGCAAATGTTCAGTCCATCGAGAACAAACTAGATGACCTCAGGGCCAGAGTTAAGTTCCAGAGGGATATTCGGGATTGCAATCTCCTCTGCTTCATCGAGACGTGGCTGAACCCAGCGGTACCAGACTATGCTATACAACTAAAGGAGTTCTTTTCAGTTTACTGCATGGATAGAACAATGGAGTCGGGAAAGAAAAGAGGTGGTGGAGTGTGTTTGATGATGAACAACAGCTGGTGCAACAGTGCAAGCATTATTCCACTCAACCAACCTTGAACGCAGAGTTCTTTTCGGTTTACTGCATGGATAGAACAATGGAGTCGGGGAAGAAAAGAGGTGGTGGAGTGTGTTTGATGGTGAACAACAGCCGATGCAACAGCCCAAGCATTACTCCACTCAACCAACCTTGAACTCTTGATCATAAAATGTCACCCTTTCTATCTTCCTCAGGAATTCACCATGGTCATAGCATGTGCTGTTTTCATTCCGCCTCACGCATACTCGGACACTGCCCTATGTGACTACATGAGGCTCTTACACAGCATTGAACACTTCACCAGTGTTCAGATATTTTAATGGAGTAAATCTCAAACGTACATATCATAACCTTCACCAACACATTACCTGCCCAACCACAGGCACATTGGACCACTGCTACACTCCCTTTAAGGATTATTACAAAGCACAGTCTCTGACGGCATTTGGAAAATTGGACCACGCTGCCATTTTCCTTATGCCTGTTTACAAACAAAGGCTAAAGCAGGAAACACCAGTCACAAGGGAGGTCGCATGCTGGCGACTAATCAGTGGACGTGCTGCAGGATGCGCTGGAAGACGCAGACTGGGACATGTTTCAGAACAGCTCAGATGACATTGACATGTTTACAGAAGTGGTTATGGGATTTATCAGGAAACGAATGGATGATACAGTAGAAAGAACTATCATCCAAACATTTCTGAATCAGAAGCTGTGGGTGGATAAAAACATCCACGATGATCTGAGATTGCGCACCACTGCCTACAAAGCAGGACTCATTTCCAGTAACAAGTTTGCTAACAACACTGTTGTGGTGGGCCTGATCTCTGACAACTCTGAGAAGACCTATCTGGAGGAGGTAATGAACCTAGAGAAATGGTGTCAGGAGAACAACCTCCTCCTAAACGTCAGCAAGACTAAGCAGCTGATTGTGGGCTTTAGCACAAAGCAGGTTTGGAATTACAAGACCTTATCCATCAGTGGTGTCAGGAATTGCCAGGAATCGAACCCTGGTCCTTGGTGTTTTGGACACTCTGCAATATCCTGGTGAGCCACTGGAGGATCTTTATGCTCATGCTGGACACTGCTCTGGACAGACTTTCAATATGTTCTTTCTCTCCTGCC
>CM044433.1:90437249-90452829 GCA_024363595.1 Xenopus borealis
ATATTTTTTTTTTTTACAATTATTAAGCAGTATATTCTCAAGGCCATTTATAGTGAACAAAAGAAGTTAATTTTGCCGAAGAATGTGTGAGAGCTCTTTTCTAGAATGCAGATAGCGCTCCAAATTATGGGAAGGCCATAGCTCATGGACAAAATATGGTAATCCAAATTACAGTGAGATCCCTGCTCCAGAAAACCATAGGTATTGAGCTTTCTGAATAACAGGTGTCATACTTGTAAAAGTCTTGAAACAGAACTTCACTTCCTAGTAGTTTTCCTTTAATCTTTTACAGGAACTTTTCTGTAATCTCTGCTCTGGCAACACATTAGTTTTCAGAGTAAAAGGCCAGGAAAATTCTTTTCACGAGATAATAAATAATAAGTCACACCTGTATTCGAAGTAAAACTTCACTTTTATTGGGTGAATTTAAAAGCACCAAAAAGTCAAGGTATGGCAGGGACTCAAAGCTTGACACGTTGACACACCCAGTCCTTAATCATAGGTTCATATATTACATGATACAGATCAATACATATGTGGAATACATATCACATGTTAAGATAAGCCAATAACTTCATTACAAAAGCATTATAACCTTATTTCACCCTTTTGATAGTCTAATGTGTAGTATACATACAGATATATGAAAAAGTTTGGGAACCTTGCATAATATTTTACTTCACTTTCAACAAAAAAGATAACAGTGTTATGTCTTTCATTTCCCAGGAACATCTCAGGAGTATTGGGGGTGTTTTCTGAACAAAGATTTTTAGTGAAGCAGTATTCAGTTGTATAAAATTAAAATGTGAAAAACTGGCTGTGCAAAAATTTGGGTACCCTTGTAATTTTGCTCATTTGAATGCATGTAACTGCTCAATACTGATTACTGGCAACACCAAATTGGTTGATTAGCTCGTTAAACCTTAAACTTCATAGCCAGGTGTATCCAATCATGAGAAAAGATAATTAAGGTGGCCAATTGCAACTTGTGTTTCTGTTTGACTCTCCTCTGAAGAGTGACAGCATGGGGTCCTCAAAGCAACCCAAAAGATGTGAAAATAAAGATTGTTCAGTATCATGGTTTGGGGGAAGGCTACAAAAAAAAAATCTCAGAGGTTTAGGGCCCTTACACACTAGAGTTTCCTACCTGTGGTCCCCTTAAACTGTCAGTTTCAACTGTAAGGAATGTAATCAAGAAATGGGAGGCCACAGGCACAGTTGCTGTGACCCCCAGGACTGGCAGGCTAAGAAAAATACAGGAGTGTCATTTGTAGAGGATTGTGAGATTGGTTACAGACAACCCAAAGATCACCTCCAAAGACCTGCAAGAACATCTTTTATATATGACTGTATATATAGCCAAAAACCTTCATGAGAATTTAAAATCACCAATGCATCTCTTTTCATAACAGGGCAAATAACTTTATGAATTTTGAATTCATGTGAGTTTTTTAAAACTCCCATAAACTTGGATGAACTGAAAAAAATTAAACGAATTTGATGAAACCTGATTCGACTGTTTTCTCTGGAAAAAAAAACCCAACTGAAGGCTGCAAACATCTCCAAATTGATCCCTCTCCCATTGACTTAAACAGCAATTTGGCAGGTTTTAGTTGGTGAATAGTCAAATTCGAATTCTTAAAGGGTAACAGACTCCCTAGTTGTATTTGAACGTTTTGACTATTAAAAAAATTTGAAAATTCAAAGTTTCAATTTTACCCTTGATAAATCTGCCATACCTCCATTACAAAGGATAAATGCTCCCCAATCCAACTGTCCATATTATCTGTAGTTACTGAAATGCATGTTCCTTAACACTCTCTTTTCATTTATGCACAGATCTAACTACATATTGGTTACCACATTTACAAGATTTGAACAGATAAGACAACTGACGTGGTATAATGTGAGGCATTTTCAATTGTTAATATGTTGACAACAAATGTCAGCCCCACAATTAAAGTTTCCCCTTACAACAACCAAGTGTGGGCTTAATGAGATATGGACTTGAAGTCAATATAAGGATTTATTTAAAAAAAATTTTTTATCACTATCAAGAATTGGGGGATATTTGCAATTCTTCTATTTGAGTGGCCTCACCAATGAAAATACTCACTATAGTCTGTTCAGATATAATTGGATTTACTCAAGGGGTGAGCTGTCATTTTCCTCCAACTGTCGTTTAGGTGTAGCCTATGTATCAGTCTATTCATTAGATCTTTAGCATGCACACTAAAAAGGTCTTTTGTGCAGCAGTTGTTCCTAACTCGGATTTGGATGGCAGCTACAGGATTAAACTTTTTACAGCTACCATACACATTGATGCATCCAATCTAATAGATAACACATTGGAATGGAATGCCAGGGGACCACCAGAAATAGGCCATGACACACTCATTTTCTTCCTCTACTGACAGGTAGGGGGATCAGCGCAGCAGAGGCAACCCCTTTACACTAGAAGAACACCTTCACAGTGAGGTCACAGAGGTTTTGATGATGTTGTGATGGCAGATTATACAGCCTAAGGGATAATTGGATGATTTTTTGGACAAGCATACTATCCCAAAGCTATTGTGATACTTAAATCTACAGTATAGATTTTGATCTCCTTCCACTTTTGTTCAGTTGTTTTTAGCTTGAGCGCCAAAAATAAAGATTTTTTAAAAAAATGTTTGTGTTTTTTCAAAATTTAATTTTAATGCTCATGCCGAAAATGTTTCACTTTGGCAGCTCAGTAATCCAGGTGCAGATTCTGAACTGTTACAATTATCTACATTAGTTGATACATTTCTCAAGAGCATCTGTGGAATATTAACTATTTTATCAATTATAACAGCTACCTTTAATGACATTCAGGGATTCAGCTCAGGGACAACTAATGTAAAATATATCAGCTTCCCAACTGTTTTAGAAGTTGAAAGCTTTAAACTTCAATATGAGAAAAACACCCACAAATTGAAAGTGACTGAACTATCTGAAAAAAGCTGAACTGAAAAAAGTGTTGAAAGGTGAACAGCTCGACCCTTTAAATCTTATTTGGTTGGAGAAATGTAGTACTTTTAGTGCTTTATATCGAGTTGGTACTGTTGTCAGACTGGGAAAGTATAAAGTACTCTAAACACAAATACAATAATAAGTGTATTCCATAATAGATTCTGTTATATTTAGTTTCCCAACTATCAGGAAAACAATCTATTGTACATGCATATATTTAATTGTATGCAATTAAATATGCAGGATTTGGTGACTGCTGTGATAGATATATGGTGGTGTTTTTGTAACATGTAACTAGCCGATTATTTGTGCTCTTTCTTCCAGAATCTTCAGTCACAATTCTAGTCTACCTACTATTGCCAAATGTTGAATCTGAAACAAAGGATCAACCAACCCACCACAAGCAGGTCAGAAACATCTGTAATGGTGATACTGTAGCCAAACATATTATACCTATTTTTTTTCTATTCCCCATGTTTGTATTACCCATGCTTTTAAATATCATAGGAGCTGTGTGATACAATAAAAGTCATAATAAGTTCTTTCCTATAACAAATGCTTCCATTGTTAATAGTTTTCTATTGCACTGTGACATTTTCATCAAAACACAGTAGTAGACAGGCAACAAAGAATGGTTCCAGCACTGTCCCATTTAATTTCATGTATATGCAACATAAACTGAATAGAAACAGAAACATGAGATACTAGATCACTGTTGGTTTCAGTACCAAAAGTCATACATTATTATATTTATAATATTGGCACCAAATAATTACTATATACATAAAATCTAATAGAAATAAACTGAAAACGGTCCATCCCCAAAATATAAAACCAAAGTGATGTAGTTTATTTTATTTGAAAAAAGAAAACTCTCCACCAAGTTCAACCCTGCATTGCTTCTCCCAAAATCAATGACTCTCATTTTGTCCCCACCCTCAAAAAAGACCCAGGTAAGAACCTTATTCTCTGCAAAACAGCTAAAGGCATTGTCGAAATGAAATCAGCTTTAAGGTAATGTCATCGAGAGCCTGTCCATGTTTGTTTTTACTATTTTCTATGGAATTTGCGAGGTAGGTATTCTAGGCCGCCGAGCACAGTCATCTGAGACTATGAGGGGATGGCAAGCATCCAAATTCTGGATAAATTTGGAATCTGACTGCTCTAGTCTGGACTTTAGTTTCACAAGAAGTACCTGGTGTATTCATTTGTTGTCCATCTTTCATATGGATTGCTTTTAAATTTTAAATGCACAGCATGCATTTTCTTCAAGAAAAAAATGGCAGAGCATAATTAACCCTCTAACTGCCAGAAATGTTGTTGCTTGAAGAACAGCACAGTACAGCACAGTGTATCTTTATGGGTGCTGACTCTGGAGAAAGGATTAACCCACGCAAAAGGAAATACGAGTATGTATTCTTGTTTGGAAAACCAATCAAGATTAATCACAGAGTACCCACCTGAAAAACATCCATTTTGTCAATGGGACAAATTGAGCCATAATGTGTGCCATATATTGTCAGACATCAGATTTTGAGTTTGCATTAACTGGACCACAATATGTGGCAGCTGCAAATAAATTCTGGAGAAAAGGCTGCATTGCAAAGAAAAGCATGGCGTATTGCACATATAGAAGTATATTGAATGGAATCATTTCACAGAACTACTAAGTCAAAGCAGCAACACTCTACAGCACCAAGTGTCTTCACTGGTTTACTAATAATTGCAAATGCTTCAGTACTGTAAAGTGTGACACATACTTGTTTCAATTTCGAATAATTTATTTTATGGTCAGCCGTTAACTTTAGTTATAAATGCTATTTGACTTGCTAAAAACTGTTCTTTGGTTTGATTCCAATTGTGACCTTCCTCCTTGACATATTCTTGTGTAAACTGTAATCTAATTCAGTCGGAAGAGGAAACAGCATGGTTCTGGTGAGAAACTGTGCCTTCTGACCTCTCTGAACACCACTGGAAGCTATGTTGGCAAGAAGGCTGAGAGATTAGATGTTCAGAAAAAGACAATTCAACAAGAAAAAAAATGTCAGCTCATTAATGCTGAGCAAGCTGTTTAATAGGACAGTAAGCACATCTCTCACATCTTTAAAAATAACCACACAGTCTAACACTAGTTCTGGAGGAATGGGGGAGGAAGACCGGAAAGCGAACAGTCTTTATTTTTCTTCTCACAATTCTCAACTGGGATACATCTTGCAAAGCATTTTATTTCCTTGCAGATGCTTTTAATCTGAGACTGACTTGTGAACCACACTATGGGGCTAAATGCTTTAACATTTTATGAACAATATACCAGTAAACAAGGTATGAATCAAGTGGATTATACAACTTGCATCAGAGCTTTTCTACCAAGACAAAAAAAAAAAAAGCTTTTTGTTTTGCACATGCTTTTTTTTCTCCAAAATTCTTTGAAACGTCAGGACAGCGCCTTAAAATCCAGATTTCCCAATGTTAACAACAGAAAATTGCTTTCAAGGATGGGTTCCGAAACAGGGGTGCACAGTGCTTTGGTGAATCCAGGACTGAAAATAAGTAATAATTTGCATGAAGTATACTATCTTCTTACACACATTAGACATCTAAATATAATGGAGTGACCCAATAATCCATTCACTATTATATTTGGTCCTGTCACTGTAAGACAAGTTGGAATGCCTCTAGAATTGTCATTTGTACTCTTTTGCTGATATGGCTAATGGACATGTTTTGGCTAAATAATTGCCTAGCTACCTAGTAAAGGGACTGAACCTCTAACTTCTTGTATGTAGTAAACACTTTGGAATAAGCTTGGAAAATCACAATTTATTGTTTTAAAGCAAATACATATGCCAATAAATATACAAGAATAAAGAAGCCTAGAGCCTGTTGTCCTGAACACATTGAAGGTGTCTCTATAGTGTGCTTCCTGCCTGTTCCTAAACTGGGCACTGTCACCTAAATCAAGAATCTCAGCTTGCCTTATGGCAGCAACATCCCTATGTCTTTTTGAGACACTTGTTGATTTAATACTACATGGGATCAGCTCTTGTGCAAGCCTCAGTTTATTCAACACTGATCAACTTGGAGGACAAAGCACCATTTGTGCATAAACATGTATGAAAGGAAAGCCAAGACAGCGGTAGTCCTGAGATTTTCCCTAGAGGAGCACTGCTTTTAAAAGTCAAACATTGTTCCATGTATTTGTTCATCTAATTTGTTTGTTCAGAGATCAACATTGGCCATATACATAACAATAATATCATATTAGTATTGTATGTGGAGGATTCCCTGGCAAGCCAAACTGATATCTGTGTTTATGGATATCACTGGTTCCACAATCAGTCAGAAAATTAGAACATTTCATAGCACTATACACCATGTCGGCTCATGAAAAGGGCCATTTGGCCCTTGAGCCAATCAGACAAGAGGGTATGTGCTTGACAGTTGTAGGGCCACCTTGACAGTGATCCAACCCAGGATTGTCTGTTCAAACTTACCCCCAAACACAAAGCACACCAGAAGATACATAGTGTGCTATAGTCCAGATAGCCAAACCTATTTCTTTGGCTGTGGTCCTTTAAAATGAAAATACCTGGAACACACCTTGACTGTGTTGTGTGTATTCCACAAGCACTCAGCAAAGAAAACATAACATAGCTGTGCTTCTATCTCTATGGAGGCATTTTGGCAATGCTTCAACGCCCAGACTTAGGTCATGAGAAGTGTCAAAAATGCATTTCCTTCAGATGGGAAAAGGCAATTGATTTCAAAAGCTCCAGCCTGCCTCCACATGTCAAAACAACCAGGTCAGCACTTCATAGATAAAACACACAGGACTTACAAACATCAAAATGAGATCCTTTCTATTCATCATTTATAAAAGAGAGAGAATTATTTTTAAATGGGTTGCATTGATTTGTTCTATGTGCCTGCACTTTAACTTTTGTGATTTGTGATGTTTTGTGCGATTATTTAAGGGGGTTGCTACATAAGGAGATAAAGCGAACACAAAGAGATCAGTGAAATGATGTCCTGCTCCCTAAAGTTCACAATACAAAGGATAAGTAAAACTGTAGTGTGAAAGCAAATCAGCTCAGCAATGTACATTTTAGTTGTATGTGGTGGCAGTCTGCAAGTTTGGGGTCTCTGTATAAACTCAAGTCATTAAATGGCTACCAATAAGCCATTCAGTAAGGGGGCCCAATGAAATTGCCTTTCTTTGAGTCATTATTCATCATACATGCACAACGTTTTACATTAACACACTTTACATTGTCAGACTGGGCCTTCTAAAACCAGAAAACCTGACATCTACCTACCACTTATATTTATATTTTATATTTCATTAATATAAAATGGAGACAGCGGCACAGGTTATAGAGGATAATGATGAATATTAGAAAGGGCTGAAGCTAACTAGACATGGACCCACAAGGGCCTGGGTACTCCGAGTGATTTTCTGGAGCTCTGGTAGGCCAATCTGATCCTAGGCCCAGATCTGCCAGCATCTGTCCCCACACTAGCTTGCTCACTTCTGCTCCCCTTTGTGCAAGCACATTCCTCCAGTTTAAATTTCCTATGTGCCCAATTATACAATTTCATAAAAAATGTAGAAGTGGCTAGGTGACATACTGCCCTAGGCCTGGGCCTTTGTGGCCTTTCCAAAAATCTAGGCCAATTGGACCCTGCTGCTAAATCTTGAAATGTATTTCATCCTGCATAATATTTTCAATCAAGGTGCAATGTCCTCCATTAATGCCTATCTGTTTACTATAAATAAACATTAAGCTGCTTGAGGGGACCTACAAACATAGCAATTTTAATTTTATAAGCAAAACAATAGTATTAAAATACTACAGTGATGCTTTTTAATGATAAACAATAATAATAATAATAATATTAATAGTAAAAACTGTTATGATTCTTTTTGAAGAAAAGTCAAACAATATGGCAGCCTAAGAAAATATTTATTAAAATAAAAAATGGGAACATTGGAAATCCCAAACTGAATTCAAAACCTAATTTGCATATCAAAAATGTGCAGGGTTTCCTGACCTGTACATCACTACTTGGTATTGATCTGAAAATGATCTAATTCAACATGGGGAACTTCTATATCAACATTTTAAATAACAAATACAGTGAAACCCAGATTTTTTAGTACCCTGGTTATAAGATTTCCCGCACTTTATGTTTTTATTTGTGGTCCCACCAATTTATAATGTATTTCAATGGGTGCATTTCTCTGATTTGAGTAATGTTTTCTTTGATTTCACATCATAATGTTGTTCTGATATACCCAAAACTGCCTTTTTTCTCTATGAATGTTATTATTTTTGAAATAATGAAGTTTAAAATACTTAGTAAATGTATGTTTTGCCATGGTTCTGTCTGTAAATAGTCAATTCCAATTAGTTTGCCCCTTATACAATATATATTGTATATTGAACAATGTATATATATATACATATATATATATGTATATATATATATATATGTATATATATATATGTATATATATATATATATTTATATATATAGAAAACCAAAAATGAACCGCACTCATGGGACTTCAGTGAAAAAGTTTAAAGGTTTATTGCGACGTTTCGGCTCCTAAACTCGAGCCGATGACGGCTCGAGTTTAGGAGCCGAAACGTTGCAATAAACCTTTAAACTTTTTCACTGAAGTCCCATGAGTGCGGTTCATTTTTGGCTTTTTGTATACTCTATAACCAGCACCTGGGCATTGCTTTACGGTCGAGAGTGCACCAGCTTCAGGTTGTATATATATATATATATATATATTTATTTCTTACAGTTATTTATACATTTAATTATTTGAACCTAACTTTTTTTTCAAGCTGAAAATAACACATTCATAATTTGAGTTTTATTTGCAATTGCAACAAGAGTCAGCAATATGTAACAAACAACATGGTAAAGGGGCGAAGCAGGGTTGAAAAAGTTCAGTAATAAACCATCCATCTTACAAACTATAAGAAAATATGCTAAACCCTATTTATGAAAAAATATTATTAAATATCCACTACAGTATGGGTGCAGGTTTAGATCAATCTAGCAGAAGCTACAGAGACATCATCAGATGTTAAACATTTCTGTGCTGTCCCTAATACTGACAACATCCTAGTTATAACATCTTCAAACTCCTCCAAAAAGACTGTATGTTTGACCTACAGTACATGTGCCCCCTGTATAGTTGTGTTGCCATATGTTAGAAAATGTAGGGGGGAAGGAGGGTAACCCCCCCCCCAAAAAAACCCGGTCTTTTTCAGACTATCACCCTACAATGGTAGGGCTGATTCGATAACATGCAAAAATCACAAAAATTCTACTTGAGACATTAGAATAACTGCTGAAATTAATTACATAAAACATAAATAAGCTTCACTATTATCTCTCATTCCCTACTTACCAGTAGGGTGGCAAGTCAGAGATAGGCCTGTGCGGTCTTAGCATTGACACTAAAGAGCTCACTGGAACGTTCTAGAATACAATATGCTAAGCCTGCATGGGGCAACAGAATTACTAGGGGAGCAACATGTCTCCTGACCATAAATACTTGTAAGCTTTCAGTATTTTTAGGGGCTTTTTCTTTTTTTGCGTGTGTATGTTGTTTTACCTTAATAAAGTTAATGCGATAGAGATGATGTGATAGAAAACAAAGTTCACTTAAAATTAGCTGAACACATTTGAAACCTTTCTGTTTTAATAATGATCAAATGCCAGAAACAAAACAACTCATTACAGCAGGGTCAGACTGGGGCCCACTGGGGCTTATGTCTCAGGGACCCCCTGCCCTTGCTGCAAAGTCCCACAACCCATATTCAGCCCCCCTCAGGAGCACATGCGGTACCTTGTTTGACCGGGCTGGAGAGTGTGGTCGGGGCCAGAAAGGGCAGGGAGCGGGTCTCGGCTGGCGAGAGTGAGGGTTTTTTTCCCAGTGTCCCACCAGCCTGGTCCAACCCTGCATTAGAGCACATATTTGTGCAGGATCAAAATAGTGTAACTACAGCATTGCAGTAGAAATACAGTTCCTTTCTTCCAGTAAGCAAAGTCTTTGGGCTAATGCAGGTTACAACATTTTAAAACACATAAATTAATCATTTGAAGCCATTGGTATTTATTATTCAATGCTCTGATCATATATGTTATCATTACATTTACATTTAAAGGACATGTCAACCCCCAAAATAATTTTTTGCATAATAAAGGAAAACAGGATTCTAAGCAGCTTTGCTATATACATTCATTACACATTTTCTATGGGTTTTAAGTTATTTGTACATGTATTGCTATTGAAAGAAGTGCTTGTCTGTCCCTTTCTATTCTCTGTACTGGTGGCTCTGGCTTTTGAAACAATGTAACATAAGCCAACTGATTAACAGACCTGTCTTGCTGGAGGAGACTGGCTTTTGCAACATTGTTTAAAATGCAACAACCAAGAATTATGCAAATGCTGCTTTCAAAACCAATTACATTTACAAATAACGTTTAAAGCACCAACAATTTTTAATAAATTAATTTTAGGAAGTTGCTTATTATTGTGTTTTCTTTTATTAGGCAAAAAGTTATTTTTTTTTTGGGTTGACATGTCCTTTAAGGCTTTTAAACAGCTATAAAATAATTTTCACAATTGTTAAAATTAAGCATTTCAATGGTTCATAGGATACAACAATAAAAGTGTGCAATTTTATTTAAGTTAGTGAAATTTCTGACACCAGCTGCATTTGCCCAAAAAAGAATAGAAGTTCACATGAATATCTTAGTATAGTTATGAAAATGTCACCCTCTGCAGGGTTTTTGTTGCATTGCATAAACCTGTAAAAAAACATTTTGAAGATGTTTACAATTAATTCTTGCTGTAAGCACACATTGTCTTCTTGTATTATGTACATTTTACCTGAAAGTTTTCTCATTTTCTAAAAAAAGTAGTCAAAATATTGTCTAAACTAACACCAAAGAAACAGCAAAGATTCTAAACTTTAGAGAGCATACATCTTTTCTGCTAGTAAGCAGATCTGGCACCTCAGCAGTATTAGAAATAGAGCTGTGCTTTAATGTAAATACATTACCCTATACAATTCCTTTTAGTTATTGAAAATATCATGAGATTTAAAGAACGACATTAAAGTTTAAACAAAAGTGAAAGTGATGTTATGTAATTCACATTTATAATGCAATGTGAGACAATTTTTAGTAAATGAAATGAGCCTGTATAGATTTTTGACTAGAGAATAGACTTTAAATATATAATATTGCAAAGAGGGGAGCCATTTTTTCTGGCCCATGTAAAAATGAAAGGAGCAAGCAGCCTACTGGTACTGTGAGATTGCACATTTCATGACTGCTGTGTTTTCTCTGGCAGATCTGCCTGTTGAGGTTAGCACTCCTCTTGATGGGAGGATTCATAGTGGTCTTAAAAACACAAACTATGATCTGTATAGCTTAGCTTTTATAGTATTTACAAGACAGTATTTGGACTAGAGGATATGTTCAAATGGTGGTAATTTGTTGCTGTGCTAATATGTTGGTTTTGGACTAAAATGGGATCATTATTGACAGGTGGGGCTGACATATGACTTGGGGTTTAAAGACATCTGTGAATTGATTGTAGTGCTTGTCCAAGTCAGTTGGGTTGCCTAAGGTGCGTAGCCACTACATGCACAGTGACAACTGCGGAGGGGGCTGGAGTGACAAGCAGGGACAGGGAGAGGACAGCAATGGCCCAGACAGAATACAGGTATGCAAATCTTTGTGGCCCAGGCAGGTGCCTCTTCTGCCTATCTCTAGTTCTTGCCCTGATTATAAGCGTTTCAGAACAAGATATGTATCCATTCTAGATTCAGTGCACACTAATGGCATTTTTTAAATACATCTGGCAACCCAGGTAAATTCAATTTGGACCCAGGGCATTGGGGCCCACTAGGCCCATCACCCACTGGGATTTCTCCTGGTACCCTAGTGAGCCAATTCCAACTCTGATTTGCTGATATTTGCTTGTGTTGCTCTGCTTAGGCCAGTGATTTTCAACCTTGTGCCTCCAGCTGTTAAGAAACTACAAGTCCCACAATGCATTTGCCTGACTGTGGCTGTCAGACTCCTTCATTGCATTGTGGGACTTGTAGTTCCTTAACAGCTGGAGGCACAAGGTTGAAAATCACTGGCTTAGGCCAATGTATCAGAAATTAGTAAACAAAAATTTTCACCAGGTTTCACCACAGAAAAAACACCCATAGACTCCAATGAATGAAAAAAATAGTTGTGCATTTGGCCAATTTTTTCACTGTTTTGCGAATTTTCTCTGAAACTGGTCAGATTTGCCCAAAACTATTCAGATTTTAGGCAGCATCTTTCACCATTTTAATGCTACTGAAAAGTGGAGGACTCTTACACCCAACAATAATGAAACTGAAAAAGAAAATGTAATTCTAAACAACTTTACAATACGCAGTTAATATTTTGAATGGGTTTTAAAGATATTTGCAAACATCGTTTCAGTGAAAAGCTGTATTTGTGTATTCTTTTCTCTGGTTCTCAGGACTTTTGGGCCCAAATTCACTAAAGCATCTAACGCTAGCGCTAATTCACCAGCGTGACATAATTTTGCAATTTCACAAATTCACTAACACCGACTCTGGCGAATTTTCGCTAGCGAAGTAGATAGACTTGCGCAACTTCGCACCCTTACGCCAGGCAAAGTTGCGCACTGATGAAGGATCGTAATTGCGCAAATTCACTAAGATCAAAATTTTACTGAACGTTACCACTTAACGTTAGACTTTACTTCGCCTAGTCAGACGAGGCGAAGTTCAATACAATAGATGGGAGTTTGAAAAGTCCCAAAAAAACGCTGGTGTGTTTTACCATTGTAGGGTGATAGTCTGAAAGATCGTTTTTTTTGGGGGGGTTACCCTCCTTCCCCCCTACATTTCCTAACATATGGCAACACAACTATATAGGGGGCACATGTAGGGCAATAGGACAACTTTATTTATTTTATTAAAGGTTTACTGGGCTTGAGTAGTGGAATGTAGTGGCTGTAACATATACTTCTATTATATGCATAATTTCCCGCCGTATGCAAATTAGGCCTCGCTAGCGTAACTGCGCTTTTCCTGGCAAAGTAACACAAGCGCAACTACGCTACCATTCACCGACCTGAGCGTAACTTCACACTTTAGTGAATTTGCTTAGCGCTGGCGAAAATTCGCCTCGTGAAGTGCGGTGAACGCTAGCGAAGCCAACACTAGTGAATTTTCGGAACTTAGTGAATTTGCCCCTCAAAGTGATGAAGCAAATGTCAGGTCTGTACCAGGTATTTAATTCAATAGGCTTTTGTGATATTGATTCAAGGGTTAACACTAGCACATCAGGGCTAATGTCGTTATATATGACTTTGAAGTATAGATTAAATGCAGAGAGATTCTTCCTAAAACATGAAAATTGCCCTAAACAGAGCAGACTCTAACTGGATAGATCTTCATGACATTTTCAGAAAGGCCCATTGAACGCTCTGCTAGATAGAATGCTATTATAGATAGACTCATCTGTCCGCTGTCCACCTTATTTGCTTCAAGTTAATCAGTGTAATATTCTCTCAAATGAGGAAGCCATGGGTGTTGCTGCAAATTAATTGTTATTCACAAAAGAGTTTATGTAAAATGCAGCACTGGCCAATGGCTGCCTCCAATCCATGAGATTAATAGCATTTGTGCACAATGTAGCCAATTATCCACTGGTACAAAATAGACTCTATGAATTATTGTGACTACTTAGAAAGGGGTGCAGGAAAGAACATATTGCTAACTTCTAGTGATGAATAAAATTTATTGGCAAATTTTGCCGCATGAATAAATGGCAAACATTTAGAAGTACAGATTCTTAGTATAGCTTTACTAAAAAAGCAAAAACAAACCATTCCAAGCACTTTTAAAATATCTCAGAACGGATGAATGTCAGCATCCCTTGAGGTATAAACATACAAATTGTTTCTTTTAGTTTGCATCACATAATTAGTGGGGTTCTGTTTAAAGGAAGTCAACTATATTTCTGTACAAAGCTTTATGATGTCATAACTTTCCTATAAAACATTTGAGGGATCTGGAAATGAAACCAAAAAGAATCAATTCTGGGAAGCAGGAAAAAGTAAGATATGAATGTTCAGACAACATAGGAAACTAGAAACTTATGTCATGCACATTCATTTGCAAATATGTATTAATAGATTTTTTTTTTTATAACAGGCCAAGATAATTGAACAGTCATTTAAAAAAAAAATCAATGTAAATACCACTTCTGTAACCAAGGAGTGTTTAGTTCCAGGTGAAGAAATATATTTCACAGTTATCATAGCACTGTATAATACAACCAGGATGCCTACCCAGCTACTCAGCTTTACAGATATTAACTCCATGCCCTAGTGGAGCATACAGTATTTAAGGTTCCTATTATGCAAGGGAGCATATTAACCTGTATGTTTTCACTGTTTATAAGGAAACCAGAGCATTCAGCAGTTCTGTACAGCTATGTAACAAGGTTACAGATACAGGCAAATATCAATAGTTTAGTGCAAAAGAAACATTTTCTCCCAAAATCTTTCCCTAACTGACCTTCAAGCTGGGTTGTATCTTGAAAAGAAAAGAAGCACTATGCTTATCCTAAGCGGTATTAAAGTGGACCCGTTACCCAGACACAAAAATCTGTATGATAAAAGTCCTTTTCAAATTAAACATGAAATCCAATTTCAATTTTTTATTAAAGCATTCATAGCTTTTTTAAACTCGTTTAAAAATCTCAGCTGTCAATCAAATATTGTCTGCCACTCCTCTATGCCTTAGGCATAGAGGCGGGGCAGATAATTACTTTCACTTTCCATTCAGCACTTCCTAGATGTCACTGCTCTCCACACATTCCCCCAGTTCTCTTAACCATTTAATTGTGTAGCCAGGACATGGGGATAGACATTGGGTCCCCCATTCTGGTGCACAAACAAGATTCTGAGATGATGCAAGCCTTGCCTTAATAACAGTGCCCACAAAATGGCTCCTGCCTGCTTGCTATCATTATGAATTCCCAGACTGAAGAAAACAAGATTAAAATAATTTATATAGTGTAATTAATGTTCATTTTGCTTGACTAATGTGATAAAATATGATTTTGAATATTTTTTTGGGGTGATGAGTCCACTTTAAGGCCAAGTCCCACTTACTTTGCTCTCACCATGTTGATGAAGCATTGTATTTTGAGAGCCACTGCTTTCCAGGCCGTACTACAACAGGTAATAAAGGGGAAATACAATTAAAAATCACAAGCATAGTTTAAAATGGTGTTTTGTTGCTTGCAATGTAAAATCATCTGCTGGCGAATATTGCATTGCTAAGGTTAACACCTGCTCTGGAGGTGTAATGGGTCAAAAAGGATGCAAACACGGTCAATAACATTCACAATGAATCATTACATTCCCCCATATTGTAAGAGACCAGAAAGTGCAAATGTACACCTTTAGTGGTCACTTAAAGTGGACCTGTCACCCAGACACAAAAATCTGTATAATAAAAGTCCTTTTCAA
>CM044433.1:90464022-90512493 GCA_024363595.1 Xenopus borealis
GGCTGGCATTTCGCGTAACCAAAATGTGAAATTCTTCTGGCACTTAAAGGGTTAAGGGACAGACTACTTCAGAAAACTAGACACTTCTCTACATCAGCCTCTGAGCATGCATGTAAGGGTACAAATTTGACTCTGTAAATGTTATATGCTTGTTTTCTTATTGTCGAGCAGCATTATTGGTAATAATATGTAGAAAGCTAAGGCCTGCCATGGTTTTTATTTCAATGATTAACACCAAAAATGTAACCCTAATAAGACTAAGTGAAAAGTGAACATGGTTGAACATTTTGTGTAGGGTTGCCACCTTTGGTCTCAGCAAAATTCAAACAAGAGTGTGATCCAATATCAAAAATGAAGACAGGCAAGGAAATATATATATAATTTGCCAATACCTACATCAGCCCTGGCCCAAAATTGATGGACTTGCCATGACCCTGCTCCCCTACATCCCCATTTCCTTGCCTGTCTTCATTGCTCAGCCTCCCCCACTGCCATCAGACATCCTCCAGATGAATTTTGCTGAGGGCAACCCTACACAAAATGTTCAACCATGTTCACTTTTCACTCAGTCTTATTAGGGTTACATTTTTGGCATTAATCATTGAAATAGAAACCATGGCAGGCCTTAGCTTTCTACATATTATTACCGATAATGCTGCTCGACAATAAGAAAACAAGCACTAAGACCAGCCACCCCAAAGGTTGGTTCTATTAAAAAAATAAATGCAGTTATATTTAAGTGAAATATATATATATATATATATATATATTTCCCAGTCATTCCTGAGACATGAATTCCCATGTCTTCCTGCTTTCTAACATAAAGACGTACTGCCTTTCTAACCTGCTAGATAGAAAATGAATGGTAGTTTCAGAGAATCTGAATTTTCAGTGATTTAGAATGTTGAGCAGACAACTGTTTTTTCTCTGCATTAACCAAAGTCAAATGGTACGGGTCAATTTGCACATATTTTAATGTGAAATCTGCTGAAACTTCAAATACATTTTGGAATGCTGGAACAGGAATAATCTCCTGTGGCATCTCTTGACAAACAACAGATTGAATTGGATGAATGGTACACCTTGAGAGTTCCTTCCTGTTCTCTCTGTGATGTCAGAAGCCTAACACTGGCTACATCTGTTGAGTTAATTACATACAGACAATGTCTGCTTGAATGGGAGAATATTTAATTTCATATTTATCATCTAGGTTGAAACAAAACATGTACATTGAAAATGTTTGGTTTGATATCTATATTCCTTGTACCGTATTCTTTCTTAAAAGTTTATTTGATGCTATAAAAGCGTCAAATACTGTATGCGTCATTCATCAACGCATTTTACAAAAAAACACTTTACAGATCTCAGATTTTTGTTTTACAGTACAGAACAGAGAAATCTCACATGTACAAATGGGAAATGGGATTGCGTCAATGGAGCTGCCTTTAATAGCTCTTATTTTACGCATCTTGGCGTGCCTGTGTTTATGTTTATATAGTTTTGTTTTTCTGCATTTCCTCCTACATATGACTGTTCTAATAGTCTAAACAAATACATTAAAAACCACAATAGGATTGTTTTGAAAGACCTTAGAGGAAGTGCGTAGACACAAAAAGTGTCAGACCTTGTAACCAAATTTGTTAATAAAATGGATACATTTGGTCACTGGTCACAGCTGGTGATTTTCTATGACAACGTTCTTCTTAGTGGACTCAGGGGGGGGCGGCACCCAGGTCACATTGCCAATTTGGTAAGCTGTGCATTTATTACTTATATAAGTAGAAATTCATTGGAAGTGGACTGCTCTAAATTTTAAACATGGAGTTTGGGGCAGAAAGCACCATCCATTATTACCTATTTGTTTTCTGAATATATGGCGCTAAGGATATTTATGGAAACACACACAGCACATACAATGCAAGTAAATCTCATATAAAATACTCATGGCAGGTTCATTGTAGCGTGGACCCCAGTGAACCTGGTAGGGACTATACCCTTAGAAGCAGGTCATCAACATTCAAAGCCAAAGTTTCTTTTTTTTTTAATAGCTTTATATCACGTCTCTTCATTGCCAAAATTATAGGTTGTAACCACATTTAAACCACATTGGAAAGTTCAATACACTCCAATAATATCAAATGCATTCAACCCTATATACTTCGTTTACATTATTTAACATAATTATTTTTCTATCTTAATTCATGTTTTCTGTGAATGTCGATAGTTCTTAAAATGATAACTAGAACAACATTGAAAACAGTAAATTGTACTTACTATAGTCAATGAACTGTATGTCTAGAATCACAGTTCTTTTATTATGGCTTATGAAGATGTTGAAACATAAAGGACATAAATGATCATAACCAGCATCAAGTAAAGGACGAGGAAGCTTACACGATTTTGTTTAACAATGTGGTGAGAATTACTGAACTTTCAGTTCATACAAAGGAATTATTGGGTGCTAATAAGGTGCAAAGAACTAATAAAACTAATTTTGCCTACATCTGTTAAAGTAAATTTACCTTACAGAGGTTTTTGCTGACTTGTATGAAAATTGATATATGCAGCTGCAGTAAAAAGTGGTCTAAGTTAAACAAGTTAAATATAAAGATGCTGTTTGAAAATATGTGCGTATTGCTATGGAATGTGAATTAGCAGTGCTACTCACCATGAAGAGGAGACCCAGATGGACTGCTGGACAATCCTGGCACAGGGCTACAGCGGCCTCCTTGCTTTGATGTCAACTCCTGTTCAATTTCTTCCAGGCCTGCGCTCTTCTGAAAGCGACTCATGCGGTTGACCACGCGGGGGGAAGTGTGTGTGCGGACACATGGCTGACCACCATAAGGATTTATAGGGAAGACGTGGGATGTGCCACGGAGAGTGCTTACCACCACCCAACGGCAGTCATGGCTGAAACAAATGTCCTGAACCTAAATAAATAGAGAGGAAAAGCCTTAATGTTTTTGTAGCAATTTCATTAGTACAAATGCTATTTCACTATAACTTATAGTGAACACAAATAAAGCCCTGGGGAAAACAGAATTGTCACATTAATAATGGTATTCAGTTTATAAATCCAACTGTAAAATTGTGCTTTTTCTCTATATAGCTTTTTAAGGTATAAACATTTGTAGGCTTTGTTTTGTGTTTTTAGGTTTTCCCATTTATATATAACTGTGATCTAAACCATTTATCTTATTAGTAACTGAGAATACAAAAAATAGCAAATGTGACATTAACCCAATAGACCATAATCTCAGGGCTGAACATTTCAAACTTAATATGTTACATATTCCAAACTCCGCACAAGAGGTTTTTGTACATAACACTTTGAATCTAATAAATAATCTATTTACATAAACCTCATGTGCAACCTTCTAAGACAGCATCTCTAGTACAGAAACACATGCATATGCCAGTCATGTATAAAGCTCTATGCAAAATGTTGGCGCTATAGAAATACATGTTATTAAAAATAATAATAATAATAATAATAATGGGTAGCAATACACATGGAAGCAAGCTGTTCTTAGGGTCCCATTTAGTACAAAGTACTTGTGACAAAGTACCTGTTCCAAGACAACACATCCTAAGAATTTAGCACAGAAAATATTTTAAGAAATGGAATGGACATATATATAACAGACATATCAAAGTTCTTGCAAAACGCTATGCATAGGGGAAAAGTGACATTGAATGATCTTGGGAAAGTTGGGACAGCACTGCAAAAATTGTCAATATAATTTTATAGATATCATGACAATTTCCAAAAAAGTGTATGGCATTTGAAAATAGAAATCGCCATCTATAATGAGTAATTACTTCAGATCAGTCATCTGATTGAATATAATTCTCAAGCTAGCTATAATATCAGTTTGGTTTTTTTTTAATGTGTTTAAAAAAATCCAGTCATCCAGTATAGATGGGGCAGGAATTCTTGCCATGTCCATAGTGGCTGCAGAAGCTTGTTGAATGAAACAAATGAATCTTTCCCAATTGACTATAAGAATAACAGGTTTATTGGATCTCGATAACAGGCTAAGAGGCTTTGGTCCAGTGGAAAATTTAAGGTTAAATAAAGGCCTAATCCAGGGTAATAAAGATTCATGTGACGCAATTTTTATTTTGCTCAGAGCTGAATATTTAATTTTTAATTTAGTTTTTGAATATTGTTTTGGGATGCATGCATAGTACAGAAGAATAACTGTGCGATATCAGTACTAGGCTATTTCCTTTGGCCATGACCCATGGCTGTTGGACCACAACTCAACTGACTTTTTTGCAAAGGGATTAAGACACTTCAGGAAAAGATGGAGAGAAGACAGTATATGAGCTTTTTAAGTTAATTAATATAATTAACCCTTAATCTACCTCCATGTTTCTAATAAAATTGTAACCACAACTTTTTGACCCTTTGAATTGCAAACCATATTTTTAAGAATGTAAATTGGTATTTCTGTATTTTAAGTTATTTATAAATATTATTTATAAATAGTCTTGTCAATGCTTATAAATGTCATATATAGATAGCTATATAGATAGATGGTAACCATCAGGAATGCCATCATATACCCCAATCAAGAACTGAAACAGAGCACAGTATATATATATATATATATACTGTGCTCTGTTGATTGGGGTATTCATGTATATATATATACATACGTATATATATATGTATATATATATATATATACGTATATATATATATATATATATATATATATATATACTGTGCTCTGTTGATTGGGGTATTCATGTATATATATATACATACGTATATATATATGTATATATATATATATATACGTATATATATATATATATATATATATATATATATATATATATATATATATATATATATATATATATATATATATATATATATATACTGTGCTCTGTTGATTGGGGTATTCATGTATATATATATATATATATATATATATATATATATGGTGTACAGGAGGTAAAAGGAAGTTTGTTGCCAGTAAGTCTGTGAAAAGAGGGTTACAGTAAGACAAATGAAAATGCCCGTACTGTCCTCTTAGATATTTTTAATATTTTAAAATTTATATCACTTCTCTCGCATCCCTCTACTAAGAGGCAAACTTCTAAAGCCCTGGCGTCTTTCCAGATATATCTTATTTTAAAACATTTTGATTTTAAATCATCTTAGTAATGCTGGTCTGTCTTACTGTAAGTAGAACTTCCAACAATGAACACAAAATGCTACTCCAGCTGTACATCCTCCATTTTTCTATTATTAATGCGCCTTCTTATACAACCTAATATTTTATTGACTTTCAGCACCTCTTGAATTGCTGGCTTAGATGTTTGCTTAGCTTAAAAATTCAATAACAATTTAAGGCTGTTTACAGGAGTTCAGGGAGTTTACACAAGAGCCTTTCTGGGACTGTCTGGTCTGCAATGGAAAAAAATGTCTTAGGTTCTATCTAGAACAAGCAATAATGACTTTTTGGGCCCAAGAGCCCCTAGCATTAACCCCATTGCTGCCTTTGGCACTGGTCAATGATTATATACATAAAGTAAAATAAAATGATAATGATATTACCAAGATATTTGGTATACTTTTCATCAATGTAACAAAGATATACAGAATTAGCGGTGAATTTTTGAGCCTCTTTCACAATCTTGGAGCTACATTTTATGCAAATGGGTGTAAAAAATGTAAGGACTCTTCAATCCACATTTGTTAGGCTACAAATGAGGGTAAAAGTAGATTATTTAAAGGAGCAATGTCTATTCTAAGACAATTACATGATGTAGCATACACAGTTTGTCTAGATAAAAAAAAAAACATTAGTACAGACCTACATACCTCCCAACATTTCGGAAGTAAAAAGAGGGACAAAAAAATTTTGGCATGCATAGCACGTTGACATTTTTTTTTGATCACGCCTATTTTTGTGGCCACACCCCCTAATTACCATGTTCATTTTACAAAAGTTTGAAAATATTTCTCCTTATGGCAACTATCATAACTACTTATTTTCTTATTTTAAAATTGCATCTTATTTGCACCTCTATTCTGGGCTCTCTGCCAAAAGCCAATTAATTTAGAAACTTTGTTTCTTTTTCTGGCTGTTCAGTGCAGAGAAAAAAGGGACTTTCCAGTACAAATGAGGGACTGCAGGTTGAGGTGTCAAAAAGGGACTGTCCCTCTGAAAAAGGTACAGTTGGGAGGTATGGATCACCACAACCTAGTATGCAGAATAACAGCAAAAGTGAGAAGAGGGAGCAGTCATTAGCTGTTGTTTTGTTGTGTGTGGGGGGGTAGTCTATTGCAAGTCAAAGTCAATATTTACAAATGAATAGTTGGATTGCATGCAATCAGTCTTGTAAAGCCAGTGCTTTGAAAAGGCTTTCTAGTAAAGTGAAATTTGTGTCCATGAAGTCCCCCCTTCCTATTTATCTCCTATTACAAGTAGTGCAGGACAGTGTTTGCTTTAACAAAAGACTATGAAAAGATGTGAGATTTTACCAGGTTTTGGATATGAAACCAAGACTGCTACCATCATGTATTTGTATCATGTCTAGATAATGTTGGGTGCAGTATCCTTTACATTCTTTAATCAACTGTTTATACAACAAGATCAAAGCAAGAAAGTGCCCCACTTTTAGCAGCAACTACTGTCATGTAATGTCAAGTTAGTTTGTAAAGTGAGCATCCTGTTTATCTGTAGTGCTCTTAAACTTTCTTACAGCAATTCTGGTTTATATTTAGAATTGCCAAGGCATCTTCCATAAAGGATGGGTGGCAAACTAATTTGTTAAAAGTTGCATGTAAGCCTAAGTAAGGTCCATGTTCAAACTTGCTATACCAATTTAACACAACGTGTTTGTCAGCGGGGGCCTCTGGCACCCACGGGGGGTTGTAGTTAGGATCAAGGAGGAAGTCCCTTCCAGCGAGTCTAGGCAAGGTACAGTTCAGGGAGAATCCAAGTAGCGAAGTCAGGTCAAAGCAGGGTTCAATAATGCAGGCAGCAAGGTATCAGAGTCAGGAACAGGCAAGGATCAGCAACAGGAATCAATATAGGCAGTTCAGGCAATACAGGAGACCCAGGAACACAATAGCTATAATGAGCTATTCTCGGGCATTGAACCTGGGTCTCTGGCGTCCTTTTATTTTGAATTTGGCGCCATTGCGCATCTGGCGCGGCTCGATGACGTCACGGCAGCGCCGAAGCCACGTGGCGGCTATGGGCGCCGCCATCTTGGATCCGCCGCCGAGGGAGACGGACGCGCCGCCCGGAGCTCCTGGAACTGCTCCGGGCGGCGTTCGTGACAGTGTTTGGGTAAGCAAAGTCCTTCAGGTAGAATTTTGTCAATAAAACCACATTAAAGAGATACTGACACCTGAAATGAAACTCTTTTTTACATCTATTATAATATTGGCTTTGAAAGCTACTTCTAACTTTGCCATAAAGTATTTGCATGATGCTTTTACATTACCTGTCTGATCCCCCATGTTCCTGTATGAGAGGGCTGCCATATTTGTGCAGCAGGAGTCCGTTAGTATTAGAAACTGTAACCAACAGGTTGAGATTGGACAGTCAGGTTGGCATAGTGAGAGTGTCAGAGAGTCAGGTTTAGGAACTTCAACTAACAATTATATGCTGTACAAAAACAAACCTCTCAGCAAAAAATGATCAACATGACATATAGGTAATATTTAAAAGAAAACTATACCCCACCGAACAATGTAGATCTCTATAAAAAGATATTGCATGAAACAACTCATATGTAAAACCCTGCTTCATGTAAATAAACCATTTTCATAATAATATACTTTTTAATAGCATGTGCCATTGGGTAATCATAAATAGAAAATAGCCATTTTATAAAATAAAGACAGCCTCCTGGGATCGTATGATTTAACGGTGCATGCAAACTATAAAGTTAGGTCACATGAGCCAATCAAACAGAGTTGTGTCTTTTGCTTCCACACTTCTTCCTGTTACAGTTAGAGTTGAAATATTTCTAGTCAGGTGATCTCTGAGGCAGCACACAGACCATCTCGAAATGTTGGTTCAAGGCAAGAGATGTAAAAGGGCAATATTTACTTAAATATATTTTCCAGTTTGGTAAGATTCTTTAATATAGCACTTAATTTGATATAAACTATTTGTTGCTGAAGTATTAATTTTTGGTGTATGGTTTTCCTTTAATGTACATATTGTTAATGTATCATATGTTAAAATTAATTTTTTAGTGTCAGTATCACTTTAAAGGGATTCTGTCATGATTTATAAGATGTGGTTTTTATTTCTAAATGATATTGGTTATACTGCAAATAATTCACTCACTTGTAATATTAGTGTGTAGGCAGCCATATCAGGCCATTTTGCCTGGTCAGGTGCTTTCAGAAAGAGCCAGCATGTGTCGCAGCGGGACCTGGATTTACTATTGAGTGCTGTTCTTAGAACTAACAGGCAGCTTTTATCATGTGTTAGGGAGCTGTTATCTGGTTACCTAATGTCACGGTTAGCACCCGAAAACCAGAACCAATGCTAAGCAACCTGTTCTCGGCTCTGGCAGAAGGTCACAGTACAAGGCGTAGACAGAAAGCGTAGTAAAATAAGGCTGGGTCGGTGCAGTCAGAGTACAAACAAAGTGAGACAGGCAAGGGTCAAACCAGTAGATCAATCAGAAGGGGTACGGAAAAGAAGAGTTGTTACCAGGCAGGGTCAGCATTTCAGAAGTCAGGATTTGTCACAAACAGGCAGGGGTCACAACAGGTAACCAGATTTCAGAAGCTCAAACAGCACAAAAGCACCAGGAACTCACAAGGAGAAATCCTAAAATGGGCTATGAGAAATTCCAAATATTTCTTTAAATAGTTTAAATATCACACCAGCGAGCACCGCCTATAAATAAAGAAGACGCATGCGGCATATGCCCTAAGTTAGAGTAAGAAGAGGAGCATCGTGGGGGGCATCCCTGCCGCACCACTAGACCACCAGGATGAGCTGTTACACCTTCCCACTCATCTGTTGTTAGGCTTCTGGGGGGGGGAGGGAGGGGGTGATATCACTCCAACTTGCAGTATGGCAGTAAAGAGTGACTGAATTTTAACAGAGCACAAGTGACATGACTTGGGGGCAGCTGGGAAACTGACATTATGTCAAAATTTACATTCAGTTAAGTAGGGAAAGGCTGCCAGTTTCAGGTATTCTGAATGCAATCAAAAGCACAATCCAAAAAAGGCTCATGCAAACATTGCTAGACCACAACTGCACTACTGTTTTTGTAAAATAGCCATAATAGAGATAGTGATGCATTACAATTTTAACAAGAAGGTGTCAATATTCCTATATAAACCCTACTGTTGCTCATCTTTGAATGAAGGTGCATCCTTGCCCAGTGGCAGTAGTTGATAACAACTAAAGCTGGCCATAGACGCAAAGATCCAATCGCAAAAATTCTAGATTCATACGATTTTTGGATTGTGTATGGAGTGTCCCGACATTTGTCTTTCCATGCTGATCAGTTGTTCAGTCGATCAGACAGGTTAAAAGATTTCTGTTGGCTGCTGATCATATCTCTGCATGTATTGCCGATCTGACGATTTTCAGTGGGAGACTGTCACCAGCTTTGTTGGACATAAACTTTCCTACGATTGCTGTCAGGGGCTGAACATCGTCTGATCTGTGCTTTTACTGCTTTTATTTGATCTGAATGGTTAGTGGCAGGTTGGGAGAACAGGACATCCGATCGTTTGTCCGATATCGAAAGTAAATCTTTGAGTCTATGACCAGCTTTAGATGAAATTAATCCTTATTTCAAGCAAAACCAGCCTATTAAGTTTTGTATTGGTTACATTACCCATTATCTGGAAAATTCCCGAGCATTCTGGATAACAGGCCCCATACCTGTATTATGAAAGTAAAATACCAACATGTTTCCTATTACATTTGCATTGGGCAAATGCTAATAATGCAAGTAAGGTTAGTTTGTATTTATTGATGTGCATTATTGTCTAACTATACCAGACTGCTCCTATTACAAGAATGGCAGAAAAAGAGGTGACATATCAGTAGTCAGAGCCTGCAGAAATGGAAATGTTTAAGCATATAAAATCCACATGTGCTAGGGAATAAAGAAGCATAACTTCACAACTATCCAAACTGTGAATGTATTTTAACATTACATAGAAAGGGCAAACACATCTATCATAAAATTATTTAAACACGATAGCAGGAATACTTCATTTACCAATAATAGCATTCCTCTGGCAATCACAGGCGCCAACTTTATGCTGCTGCGGAACTGGTTTAATACCTTGGGAGCAGTTAAGAAAGCTAATACTTCTCTTGTTGGTTAAATGTTTGTCTGCTTTACACCGAATCCAGCTACAGGGCTATGCACTGCGTTAAAAGCATGTTAGCAGCACAGACAAATTTGTAAGCACTTTGCTGGTTTTGAAACCTTTTTGGGCAAAGTTGTGATACGCAGGGTAATAAAGCATTTATATGTCTTGCACCACAGATGATTTAATGCTGCATCTATCTATTGGTTTTACCCTATATGCACTCTTAAC
This sequence comes from Xenopus borealis, assembly GCA_024363595.1. Classification (NCBI taxonomy): domain Eukaryota; kingdom Metazoa; phylum Chordata; class Amphibia; order Anura; family Pipidae; genus Xenopus; species Xenopus borealis. Next base: position 90,474,590 of record CM044433.1, read on the forward strand.
AGGAAAATTGTTGTCAGATGAAAGCTTTCTCACAAAGTCAGAGACCGCAGAACAGCTTTCTACTCAAATAATTAGACATGCATTCTCAATTTTATTTTGTTTGCAAGATGACTTATTAAAGGCACATACATCCTAATGTGGCCTAGAATTCTTCGTGTTTCAGCTGCAAAGGATCTTCAGTTTCCATTACCATGTTCATAAAATCATTTAGTATAAAAATGCATCACTAAAAGTTCACAGTTACATAAAACATATGTTAAATCAATCAAGTGTCCAAAGAATCCTGGCCAATAGAGTCTTCTGAGATTTCCATGCTTATCATTCCTGCTGAGACACTTGTTGCCAGTGGAAACTATATATATGTAAACACAAAAATAAAGTGCAAGCTTCCTGAAAATAGACATATGAAGATACAAGATGTATTTGGTGAAGATAATTAGTTTTAATAAAGCATACTTTCTGAACATACTCATGCCAGAGCACTGTAACTACTGGCTTCATTAAGAAGGAAAATGTCATACAAAGTACTTTGTCTGGTTTAGTCTCCATGTTGTTTCTTAGGAATTCAAGTGAACTTTTTCCTATAACGGAAAAACCCAGAGGGGCTCATTTACTAATAATGGCCTCCCCTGTACCACAGCAAGTTCAGAGCTGCCAATCAGCTATTAGCTGAATCACTGGTTGCTAACAATTACAGTCCAGTGTAAGTAATCTAGTTCTCTCCCCACATGAGGCTCTATTTTTACAAGCCAAATCTAGGGTTCAATTCAGACTAAGGCTGCTTTTTGCTTTTGCATGTATCAGGGCACTTACTTGTGCTGAAAAAATAGCATGGTCTGGCTCAGATGTTAGGCTGCTCTCTGGGCTTAAGGTCCTTCGGCTCATGGGCAAACCAACACACTTCTGTGTTCACTATGTCAGGAGATGCTTGAACAATAACATCAAGTCAAAATGCTGCATGTTGATCTGTCCTGCATAGGTACACTTCTTTTCTTTTGCCCTTAAAGGGACAGTCCCAATTTTCAGCAAAAGATCTTGCTTATCAGATTTTCTCTTTTGTCTCGAATACCTTACTTATATTGACTCCTGTATTTGGCCTACTAGTCTGACTACTGACTTCTGCGGTATGACCTCTGCTTGATCCTCGGATACCTTGCTTACGACCCTCTGGCCTTTCTCCACTACTGCACTCCACTAGTCTCACTCTCAGGAATGCTCCCAGGTAGTGTGAGGTGCTCATGGGTTTTTACTTTACCTCACTTATGTACATTAAGGTCCAGAAAATCAACCTATATCCTATGATGACTGAACGTGCTCCCACTAGTATCCAGTATAAAGCACATAAAAACTGTTTATATAAACATTCAAGCAAAAGCAGTTTTAGTCTGAATCGAACCCTGCAAATTGCAAACTGGGAGCTCTAACTTCTTCTTTGTGTTTTACAGCATATATTTCTTAGTATCCCAATGTACAGGTGATCACAAATCTTCCTTTCCCCACTACAGACTAGCATTCACCCTGGCAGAACTTTTCTTTTCCTTCAAAAACAGTAGTAGCATATTGAAAAGGAGCTTCTCTAACAAAGGAGACTACATTAACTCCAATGCATTTTGGTGAAACTATATCAATATATATCAATAGTACTGCAGTATTTGTGAAAAAATTTAGTGACTTCATGTTCCATAAAGGAGATTAAATAGCACTAAAAAGTATATATTTTCATCTTAATTGTTGCTGTGTGATATGTGACATATGTGAGTAGCTAAAATATATTTACCTGCGGTAAATCCAGAGGGGTTGTGGGCCTTGCAATCTAAAGTATGCTGTTTTCTACAGCATACATCCCAACATTAGAGAAATAAAGAGGGACAAAATGGTCACTTCCATTTTATGGCCACACCCCTAAATACCACATTCATTTTACAAAATTTGGCAGATTATAAAAAGTTTGAACACATTTCTGGGGGTTTTAGGGTCAGGTTTTATTAGTATAGCTATGCCAATAAACAGTTACCCCAAGAGACCCGCTTATCTTAAATACTTAAAATGGAATCTTTGCTTATTTTAAATAGTTACAAATGTATCTAAGTTCAGATTCAGTGTACTCTGGGTTCTCTGCCAAAAACCTCTTACTTAATTACATTTCAGAACCACTGTATCTTTTTCTGGCTGTTCAGTACTGGAGATCAGTCCCAGTCTCAGGTTCTTTCAGTAAAAAACTGTGGGCTGAGCTGTCAAAATCGGAATCCTGCGAAAAACAGGACAGTTAGGAGGTATGCTGTAGTGGTTCTGAAATGTACTGATGGAAGTCTTTGATATGTCAGAAATCTCCATAAAATTATACATATTTGCTATTGGCACATTCAGGAGACATGGGTCTTTTCAAATCAGTTGTTTTGCTGCATACAATAAAATACATGCCAATAGTGTATATATATATATATATATATATTATCATTTTTACAGAGGCGGAGCAGATTTAAAAACCTAAGTTGTCCTGAAAACTTTAAGTTGCCCCATGAATTGTGCCTAAGATGAGAGCGCACTACATGAAACGTGAAATTCTGCTGGCAATTAAAGGGTTGAACTTATTTGGATATAAGTGGTTTGCTTTTTATTTATTAAACAGATTCACTGCCAAGCATTTCGACATTGTCTAAAGATATACATATCATATGATTCATCTGAGAACCACAAGACTTGAAGGTCAGCTTCATTGCAACAAGTTGGTGGCAGCGATTTACCAAAATAAAATAAATATACAACAATATGAGTTTTACACAACTATTGATTTTAAATGGTTTGGCAACTGCAGTCAATTGCAAATGCTCATATCTTAAACTCTGACCCTTGAGTCTTTTCTAAGTTGAAACTACTGTACTAACTGAATCACTTAAATTGAACTGTGACATTTCAGAAAAGATAACATTTATAAGTACAGGTATGGGATCCTTAATCTGGAAACCCATTATTCAGAGACTTCCGAATTACAGAAAGGGTGTCTCCCATAGACTCAATTATAATCAAATTTCCTTTTTCTCTGTAAAAATAAAACAGTAGCTAGTACTTGATCCCAACAGATCTAATTAATCCTTATTGGAAGCAAAACCAGCCTTTTGGCTTTATTTAATGTTTACATGATTTTCTAGTAGTCTTAAGGTGTGAAGATCCAAATTACGGATAGACCCGTTACCTGGAAAGACCCAGATACCGAGGATTCTTGATAATAGGTGCCATAAGTGTATATCTATCTATCTATACTGTTCAAAGTAAAAGGCAAAAGTTTGGGCACCACAGGCTGTATTATTTATTCATTAAATATTTATTTTTTAAGTGAAATGCAGTAACCAACTACTGCATGAATTAGTGTGCTAAAAACAACTCTTTTTCCAAATGTTAATGCACAGTTACATTTTATTTCATGAACTGTAAAACACAGGAATAAAGAAAATAGTAATTGTGGCATGTGGAAAAATGTGGACACAATATTAGGTCAGTGTTTATTAAACATCCCCTTTGGCTCATATCACAGCTTGTAAAAGTCTTTGGTATCCAGAAAAATATGTTGGCCCACTTTTCCTTGCAGTAGAAAGGCTTAAAGCTTGGGAAAAAGTACACCCACTTATGATAAACAGGTGAGGCCAATTTAGAAGAGAAGGTATAAACAATGTGCTCTATACAATGAATTGTACATCAAAAATGTAAATCAATAGCAATGTTTGAATACATACCACCAAATCATAACCAGAGTTCCACTTGAGAAAGGTTTTACACCAAAATGTTGGGGTAATTCTTCTTGCCTGGCAAGGGTGTACGCTTCCTTGAACTTCTAGTTATTCTGGTTACGATTTGGTGGTATGTATTAAAACATTGCTATTGATATGACATGTTTTTGATGTACAATCAGGGCTGGAACTAAGGGTAGGCAGAAGAGGCATCAGCCTTTCGCGCAACGGCTGGGGGCGCTGGGCAGCTACCTCTTATACCAGACCCAACTTCCACTCAACTTGCGCATATGCACGTGCGTGTATGCACGAGACATTGTCATGCATGCAACGAGGGAAACGGGGGCGAGCTGGCAAGCTGGGTTGCCTAGAGCCCAGGCCAGCCTGGCCCGCTTCTGTGTACAATTCATTGTTTAGAGCAAGTTGTTTGTATTACTAATGAATTATCTACAAAAGAGAGCCCGTGACCATCTGTGACTTTTAATAAAAGGGCCAGTTGTTTAGCATAGATTGTTGTGTGACTAGACAAAGAATCTCTCAAAAATTTTGAGTAGTCCATGATGAAAGAATATAATGCTTTGTGACTTGACAATCTGCAGCTCATCCTAAGGAAGTAAAAAAAATAAAACTTACTTTAGCTTCTGTCTCTCCTCGATGCAAGGTATATAAGTGATGTACAGCACTTTGAGACGATGACCAAGGATGAGTGAGGATCTGGAACACATGGAAATCATGACCCAGCGTGTCTGATGTAACCAGCATCATCCCTAGAAGCACATAATAGAACAACAGGTTAATTTCATGATATAGAACATACAGTATATGTGGCCTCCTGTGTTTTATGTACTTGATATTGACTATGCTGTGAAAAATGGCATGGTCTCTTAAGTGTTGTTCTCCTTTGGATATTAAATGATTAGCTTTAGCTCAAATGGCTTCTGCCAAAAAACTATACTATACTATATATTGCATACAGATCATTTCTCAGCTTATAGCCTAAGATGACTGCACTGGCATAATTAAAACCCCAAAGAGCCAATCCACAGGGGGAGAGGAGCATTCAACTAGTGAATAGTTAGTTTAGTTTAGTAAGAAGACAGTTAGGTGGGCCCAAAAGAACCTCTTCTAGGGCAGCAGGGACAGAAAGTGTCTCTGCTGGGGGGAGGGCCCCAAAAGTTTCTCTGCTGTGGGCCCCCAAAACTGTTGTTACTCCATTGTGTGACAGCTGTGTAAAACCTAAAGGCTGCCCTATGATCAGGCTATATTTTATATTGTGGCCTAAATTTGGCAGCAAAGCAGATACACAATGCTCACAGTGCTACACTGCTTGGCTTTGTGTATTCTTAGTAAAAGAACACGCTCCATTTTATGTATTAGTATTTTGCTACCTACAGCAGTTTATGCACATTATTGATAACTGCTCAGGAATCCACTTTTAACCAATTTCAACGTTTTGTTTTCCATTTTAAAATTTTTATCTGCTAACGGTTATTGTTATAAAATATCACTATTGCTAAATATTTCAGAAAAGTAGCACAAGGAAATCCAAACATATTATTATCTGGTTCCAAAGACAAAAAATTGTGCAGCTGTCACATACTATCATTACAGACACTTATGGAAATGGAAACTCCCAAGAAAAAAAAAAGTGTTTTCTTTTTTTAATCTTCTCTGAAGGAGCGAGTGAAGGCCATACACATGCTTTATTTTAATTTACAACTTCCTATCTTTCTGCACAAACTGCATACCAAACAATAAGCTGCTTTCAGGAAAGGATTTCAAAAACACAGAGCACATATACATAAAAGGGGATAACTTGTACAGATGTAGACTGTGGCTCAAGAGCTATTTATGCTGTATTAGAAGACTAAACCAAACTGTGACTGGGCTGTAAACTAAACCCACGCCCCAAATGAAGTGCCAAACCACAAAAAGCATTTGCATCAACTGGGAATACAAGGAAAAGAGAGGGTTCTAATTATAGGCCCTGGAAGCGGAAGCCTGGTGTGATTAGGAGTTTAGGCGCTGTGGTATGTTTATCTGGGAGCTTCCTCTTTCATTCTCTCCTGTTCATATGCTCTACGTAGCTGAATCTGATAGATGAGGCTTGGCGTAGAAGGTGGGATTAAATATATTGGTGGTACGGAGTACACTTTGTGAGCCAAATATGACCACATTTGTAAGTCTTTTTAAATAGGCGTCAGATGGTTAGCCTGAAAGCTCAAATTAAAGACAGCAACATATCATCTGGGTAGCCACTTGGAAGGCTGGAAAACCACAGTGGCAAGAGACTTTCAGAAAACCCTATTTATAACACCTATCATGCCACATGTCTCTGTAGAGCATAAAAACACATGAATTCCGCCTACATTTTTATGCAAACAAGTCTTATATCCTGTTCTTTATCAAGTTATTAATAAGAATAAATAGGAACTGGCTTAATTTCAATACCCCAAATTAAATTAAATGTATACCAAACTTAATTTATATTATAGTTATTGACTAAAGTTCAAAGATTAAAGGATTGTGGTTACTAGTGTATCATTGTGAGAATCACTCACCCTGGCGGTCTAGTGGTGCGGCGGGGACGCCCGCCGCGCCATCGGCGGGGACGCCCGCCACGCCGCTCCTTTCCCCCTGCTGCCAGCCTCCATAGTGCGCGCGCGGCCGCACTTCCGCGTTCTTAAAGGCGCATGCGCGCTGACGTCATGACGTCAGCGCGCAATGGCGCCAAAATTCAAATATTTAAAGGGCCATTTTGGAATTTTATGTTGCCCGTGATAGGTTTTGTTCCTGGTGCCTTGTACTTGTGCTGTAAAGCTTCTGATCTGTCTGATACCTGTGTTTGACCCTGCCTGGCTGTTTTTGACTACTCTGATCTCTGGAACCTGACCCCTGCCTGTTATTGACTCTGATTCTGCCTTCTCCCATCTGATTGATTACCCGGTTTTGACCCCTTGCCTGCCTGACGACTCCTAGTTATCCGCCTGCCACGACCCTGCCAGTTTGACCACGAATCTGCCTACTCCTATCTGTACCGTGACCATCGGCCTTAAAAAACACTATCTACAGTCGTGCCCCATTGCTAGCCAGAACTCCTGCTCTGCACCTCTCGTATAAGTCCAGGTGGCATCTGAGTAAGCTGAGGGCTCCTCCCGAAGCCAAAGGCGGTCACATTACTGGTGAAGCACGAGCCGAGACCAGGGTGCTTGGCACTTGTTCTGGTATTGGGTGCCGACCGTGACAATCATGAGATGCAACCCTAGACCTGAAAGGCAGCAGTACTAAAAACTATTTAATGGGACTAGTTATGTTAACAACTTTGACATACATACTGTGTATAACTTTTCCAAGCTGGACAGTTTAATAAGTGCCCATAGGTGATAAAAGCCCCAGAACCTGACACTGGAATAATGGCATTAACTATTAACAAACCCCACACTGCAAGACATTCTAAAACTGAACTTAATGGACACCTGTTTCTACCCTCATGGACAGAAATGAAATCCTTGGGAAAATGGGCAGTTATAGCCTTCCTTGTTTTCTAATTTAAAAAAATATCTGGTTTAATAACATAAATGCTAGCATTTGTATGCTATATATTTTTTTTTCTGAGTTACTTTGCTGAGTTACTTTTACTTATTTTGCATGTCAGCTATAATGTAATCGTTATTATATTGGCTCCTTGTATTTTTTTCCTACATTTTCTAATGTCAGAAATTAGAATTTTGTCCTTTCAGAGAAAAGGGTTCAATCAGTGCCTCTGTAGAGGCAATTTTGTGGGGCTGGCAATCATTGTAACTGTCAGCAGAAAGTCTGCAAGAACCAAGTAGGTCTGGCTCATATCATCAATGTATTACAAGTCGGGTTGCCACCTGGCCGGTATTTCACTGGCCTGGCCGGTAAAAATGATGGTTGATCCCAATGTTATAAATAGGGAAAAAAGATAAATATATAGGAAGGTCGGTATTTTTTTCCAGAAAAGGTGACAACCTTAAATACAAGGGATTCTGCTGCCTGAGGGCGAGCTGGTAGCTCTTCCATTCCACCCACCACCACCAGTCCAGCACTACCTCTCAGCCCCAGCTGTTGATTTTAATTCTTAAACCCAATGTAGGGTTTTATTTAGGAGTGATTAAATGCGTAGTGATCTTCAAACCCAGGAATTAGCCCAAAGATTTTTATTGCATGCATATGTTGCGTATGTTGCCCCTTATAAGACACGTTGCCAGCCACTGGGCAATACAATAACAATAGAGAGCAGCAACTTAACATGTACAGGCTTAAAATGGCAATTTTTTTAGGTCTGATTCATTCTAATGTGCATAGCTATTTGATCAGACTGATCATGCACAGCCTCCCATACAGAACATTGTGATTTGTCAATTCAGGTAAAAGGTTACAAAACTGTAACATGTGACAAAGTGCTCCATGTTTTAATAATGAACGAAAATTTGCAATATGAAAATCTAAAAAAAAAAAAGATGGTTTTTGTACCTTATTTACTTACCATTTGTATAAAACAATAAAATATGCTATGTCATATTTTCTTTTCAATTTATTTTTATAAATGTTCATCAAAGGATCAAATCTGCACTGCACTTTATATGAAATATAATAATATGATATCAAAATATATGTGGCTGAACACTTACTTTACTTTCAGCAATTTTGAATCTAGCTACTGTATATCTCATATATAACTCCAATGTATTCAGAAGTTTTATTATTTATCCCTTGGCTAGGACAACTTACAAAACTCTGAAACTACAATGTATTTATGCTCCATAATTTTGCTGTATGTGCATTAACAGTCACGTTATTTTAGAAGAAAAAAGTTGAAAGCAGCAGAAGAGACCATGATGACAGATCAAAGAGAGCATTCAGTGATTTTATTCAATGTTTCCAGAACTGCTCTGACCACACCCCCTTTCCAAAGTAACTGCAGAGATTCCAAACTAAAGGCAGTAGTTTAGAAACAGCCAACTTCAGCATTTATTTGCAAAGAATGAATCTATATCATTAAATTGTGGAGTGTTACTGTATTGTGCAAATGCTTATGGCCAATTGCATTACTACATTCTTCTATAAGTCAGAACATTTTACATTGCAATTTCGCTAATGGAGTTAAACAAATAAGCAAAAGATACTGCAAGTAGAATGTCAACTTTTAAAGAATGATCAGAGCACTGAATACTGGAGAAAAAATACAAAGGAGGTGGATTTTACATTAAAAAAAACTATTAAAACTGTTGGTTTACTTATTATTAGTAATAGTATTTATAAAGGGACAACATATACCATGGATCTTTACAGAACACTACATAAAGAAGAACTCCTTGCCCATCAAAGCTAACAATTCAACTATAGTTCTATGTTGTGCCAATTTAAGCACATTTTATGCTGTTACAACGCATCATTCTTGTTACAGCCTCCAATCATATCAGGAAAGATTTGTTGTGCTGTTCAAAATGGGCCAAACTATAAATTGAATGATATACTAAAATTATGTCATAAGCAAATGTCATAAGCAAAATAAGCATGTATATCTTAAGCAAAGATTGGATATTTATTTTATCGGATTAATAAAAGAACTAAGGAAGGCCATAACAAAACTAAAAGGGCACACTTTTACTCACTGGTCCTCTGTATTTATATTCTAATAATCCCTGCTAATTTAAGGAACAGTAACACCAAAAAATGAAAGTGTATTAAAATAATGAAAATATCATGTAGTGTTGCCCTGCACTGGTAAAACTGAACACTACTATAGTTCATATAAACAAGCTTCTCTGTAGCAATGGCGAAAACTGAAAAAAAGGATATATGGCACAGGTTAAATAGTGGATAACAAATAACTCCATTATGTTCTACAGAGCTTATCTGTGATCTGCTGTGTAACCTGAGCCTTTTCTTCTTTGAATGGCTGCTCCCTTTACTACACAGCAGCTTATTTATATAAACAATAGTAGTGTTTCTGAAGAAAACAAAGCAGTTTCACCAGTGCAGCACAACACTACATTATGTTTGTATTACTTTAAAACACTTCCATTTGTTGTTGGTACTGTTCTATTAAGAAACTCTATAGTTAGTATAGAGTTTGATTGCAGTTATTGCTGCAAAGGGTGGCCCAACCAGTTATTAGGTTCAGGGGGCAATTACTTTTTCACACAGGTTTGGATTTTTTTTCTCCCTAAATAATAAAAACCCTCATTTAAAAACTGCATTTTGTGTTTACTTGTGTTTACTTGTGTTATCTTTGACTAATAGTTAAATGTGTTTGATGATCAGAAACATTTTGTGTGACAAACATGCAAAAGAACAAGAAATGAGGAAGGGGGCAAATAGTTTTTCACACCACTGTATGTGAAAGTATGGAGGGGTGTGTGTATGGATGCTGGGTTTTCATTTGGAGGGGTTGAACTTGATGGACTTTGTCTTTTTTCAACCCGATTTAACTATATAATAAAATGGATAGACCTAAATCCCATGTATTTAATTTCAGGTCTTCTTCCTCTGTTGGTAGACAGACTCCAAGAATATAAGATCCAGCACATTTTGGATTCAAGGAAATGTTATAGTCGGCATGCTTGATATGTTGTGTGTAATTCAACCCTAATTCAGATACATTTTCATTATAATCCTGAAAGAGTAGGGAGATGTAGGGGTGCAATATGCCAATATGTATATAAAATCTCCCAAGCATCTGTACAGTATATTCATTAAAGCATTAAGCCAAAGATGAGAATTATTACCATTGGTTTACCTTTAAAGCTGTTGAATGCGTAGACATTTAAAAAAAAAAAAAAAAATCAGTATAAACCGATTCATAAAGAAACTCATTATTTAAATGCAAGTCACAACACGTCTGTATTTCTACATAGCCCTCCAGAGTAACAAGGTTTGAGCATCAACCCTGCACTTTATTTTTTACAGAAAGAAGATGATAATGGCTGGTTGTTCTATATATGTACATATATATTGGATACATTGCACTGATTAGTAGTTTTGGAAATAAAAGGTGTGTTTTAACTGTTAACACTATCCTGATGATGGCCCCTTGTAGATCAAAACGCATCAATATGTGGTTGGAGGAATTTTTCATTTATGAAAATATCAACAAATGACAGCACCAAACTTAACTTTAAGCAAAAAAGTGAAATATTTAATTCTACGTTTCGTTTTCTACTCAAACAGTCTTCAGGACTTTAGTCCATTGAGAAACATTTCTAGACATGCCAAATATTTGTTTTCTAATAAATCAGTAAATGTTGTAGAATTAGGGCTGCACTAATCCAGCAGCGTTTGAGCGGTGCCATTATTGATTAATAGAGTCAAAAAGATTAAAATGTTTAGTCACCTGAACATTATGATTGGCTAAACATCTGTGACTATTTTGTATTGCTAAGGAAATTTGAGCTTTAGTTTTGATGGGTGTGAAATTGGCTGCTGACCACCATGAAGCAATCAATTTCCCATTAATCAAAGCCCAGCTGCTAAGCTAGGACCTATCATCTGTCTTTCTCAAGTCTAGTCGCTTGCTAAAGTCTTGAAATGAGTTGTTAACCCACACTTAATGGCTTTCACCAGCAAACTGACAGCCCATTGCTCATAAATTATTTCTTGGCCCCACAATGTTGCTCATGTTCCAAAACAAAAACTAAGCAATACTTAATGTTCTATAAACCATGTCACAGTTGGTTTTAAAGGTACACTGTACTTCTTAATAATATACCAGTAACACCATCTCACACATTAAGGTTTATCAGTAAGTATATGTCAATTGTCTATAGCCCATATACACATTTCTTCCCAAGAGTACTCGTTAAAAAGATTAATTCTATAAAACAAGAACGTAGCACAAGCAGATGCTATGGGTGTAGGTTGCCAACAATATCTAATTAGACCTCAGATCAATAAACATTTTGATTCATTGTCTACTCTTTTAACAGAAGCCTACATTATTTTAAGATAATATTAATACTCCTATGAGAAATATCATAACAATCCAACAGCTACAACCACAGAACATCTGGTACTTGCTGGTTTGCCAGGAACTACTGTACTTTTAGGTGTCTGTGCTCAATGTATATTTAATCCGTTCAGTTCAGGCATAAATTACATGGAGAACAGGGGCACCTAGTGGCAAATAAGCAAGAACCAACAAATCTATTGGTCTTTCAAAATGCATACAAATATCAAAAGCATCAGGGGTAAGCACAGGGAGAATCTGTTCTATATAGGTGGACAAGACCTTTAATAACAAATGTATTGTTTTTATTCCTAATCACATGCAATGCTTACTTTTGGTCTTTTGTACCTTTTCCACATTGTATTATCCTCTATAGTATAAACTACAGTAGCTAAGTTGTTGGATATATATTGTTTGATATTGAAAATTTGTACACCTCCCCCTTCCCCCCACATTTTTATAATGCCCAGAAATGCTTTGTACACAAGCATCAGAATTTTGTTTCTGGCCACCTGCTCTGATCAATGTGAAAATGTCTAAAGAGTAATTCCAATTTAAACTCCTTTAACTATTAACTTGAGACCACCATCACATTTCAATAAACAGCATTTAACTAACCAGAGGAATGTCATGTCCGTTAGAGGCGCAGTCAGGCATACAAAGGGGTACACAGTTTAATCTGTTTTACTCCAGGTCCAACATTAATTTCCCTGTTATTAATAGTTGGAAAAGCACTTGGCCAGCCAAGGAAGGGTAATTATTGGTAATGTAGATGTGTCGCACTTCACAGCTCTTAGGTTGCTGGATTGGAACTAGGAACACCTCTAAAAATATCAATTATTTACTAAATTGAAAAGGTGTACATATTTATTAAAGGCTTTTTTTCAAGTCACTGTTTTCTAACTTGGCTCCACTTCTGTACATCTACTGATTGACCTTAATTAACCTCTTTGTCTTCTTTCATTAAGAATGTGACAGATAAAATCGTATCCACAAGAGGAACATTCTCTAAGACTGCCCACAACTGCTTAACAAGGAGTCTTTAATGATCAGGACACAGAAAACTAAGAGTCAAAATCATACGTGCAGAAGTTGTCTGAAGCAGAGGTTGCTGCTGTGTGTACTGCTATAAGGATTATGCATATACGTGTGTAGCAATAGAGATGCATGTGTGCTTGCATCAATATTTCATTGTAGTTTCCCTTTATATGTTTTATCTTAATGTTGCAATTCACCTTTCTTCCCTATACAGCCCCTCTAATGAATATCCCTTATGCATGTCAGCTCTGCTAATGCAACTGAAAAGCACAGATTCTAGGATGCTTATCATCCAAGTGATTTATGAGCTCCTCCGCTTTGAAACATCTCACAAATCTGTGACTGTTCCCTGTCTACTTCGCACCACCCATATAGAGTCCGGTCCAGATCACTGCTCCTTTCTGTTCTGTGACTTGCCAACATCATAAATGCTGCCATTAAAATATTTGTTTTAATTCTGACCTCAGAGTCACAGCTAATAAACAAGAAAGGCAACAGGAACATTGAAAAACAAACTAGATGCAGCTGTTGGAGTGGACATTTCACAACTGTGTTTAAAGCATCTTTTAAAGCAACATTTTACTGCCCTCCCTATCCCATAAGAAACAATTACTGCCCTATCAAGTAATACTGAGCATATAGATTTTTTTCGAACATACAGTAGATAAAAACCTATAAATAAACAACTCTGAACACCATCTGAAACTCTTTACAATCATCCAAGAAAAATCTCATGTATTCTTATACTCTGCTAATAATCCTAGAAAGAACTGCATACCCAGCATTTTAAACACAATGGGTGTCATTCATAAAGTTTGCACAGCACATATTTTATTGCAAATGGTTGTTTTGTCCATGCTTTTTCCTGAAGTTAAAATATTGTTTCTGTGAATTCGCATTGCAAATACATTTTTGCGAATGGTTCGCAAATGAGACAGATGTGCACTGTGCGAGGTTGCTGTGCACGAAAATAGCATTGATAGTATGTTAAATTCGAAATTTCTGAAATTGTTTTGCGAATATTTTCTCCGCCACCAAAGCTGTGGAATAATTCAAATGCAGTGTGCAAATAATTATTCGCAATTTGCGATTTTTGTCATATTTAAAAAGCTCTTACAGACATTCGCAATGTGGAAAAAAAATCCGCAAATCTGTTTGCCGACTCTTATTCAGCTTTATAAATATAACCAGAAGCAGGGCAAATATATTCACTGTGCGAACCAATCTGCCCGGAGCGAAGTTTATAAATGAGCCCCAATGAATGCTCCAAAAACTGTACAAAAAGTTCTAATGCCCAAGGTTTATGGAGATCAAGCAAGTTGTCCATTTCCCATCCCTGGGCAACTCCTAATCCTACAGACAATGGTATGCTTGCATAAATAAACTAGTATTGTTTTATGCACTAGTCCATGTTGTAACAATATTATCTATAAAATATGGATATTTATTTTATCCACATCGTCTTCTTATCTCCATTTGGGAACATGATCTGGTATCACACATTAAGGGGTCTATTTAAAGGGATCCTGTCAAGGGAAAACATGTTTTTTTTCCAAAACGCATCAGTTAATAGTGCTGCTCCAGTAGACTTCTGCACTGAAATCCATTTCTCAAAAGAGCAAACAGATTGTTTTATATTGAGTTTTGAAATCTGACATGGGCTAGCCACTTTGTCAATTTCCCAGCTGCCCCAGTCATGTGACTTGTGCCAGCACTTTAGGAGGGAACTGCTTTCTGGCAGGCTGTTGTTTTTCCTTCTCAATGTAATTGAATAGTACCCAGTGGGACATGGGTTTTTACTATTGAGTGCTGTTCTTAGATCTACCAGGCAGCTGTTATCTTGTGTTAGGGAGCTGTTATCTGGTTACATTCCCATTGTTCTGTCGTTAGGCTGCTAGGTGGGGGTAAAAGGAGGGGGTGATACCACTCCAACTTGCAGTACAGCAGTAAAGAGTGATTGACTTGTGGCAGCTGGGAAATTGACAATATGTCTAGCCCCATGTCAGATTTCAAAATGAAATATAAAAAAATCTTTTTGCTCTTTTGAGAAATAGATTTCAATGCAGAATTCTTCTGGAACATCACTATTAACTGATGCATTTTGAAAAAAAAAATCCCATGACAGTATCGCTTTAAAGACAGAGTTTTGTTTTCTCTAAAAATTTGAGTTTTTCTCACTAAAAAAACTTGAATGTGTAGATTTTATTATATCCCAAAGCAGCAAAAATTCTAATCCGAACATACTACAGCTAAAACCTGTTGAATTCATCAATGGAAGAGGTCCCTTTAGCCATTTGAAGATGTTTATGCCTTCATGATTTTTGGGTGTTTTGGGGTATTTGACTCAAAAACTCTATAAATGTAGTTTAAAGTTTTGTAAGCCTATAAACTCGAAAAATTCGAGTTATTCATAAAAACTACTGTTTATTTATCCAATTTGAGTATATTTATTAGTAAATTAGCCAAATCAGTGGATGGGAGTTAGGTCACGTTTCTTTCTGGCAAATTATGAGGAAAAAAGTTTTAGGGTTGAACTCCATGGCACAATGAGGACCGATCAGTTGCCAGGCAATGACACACAAGCAACTTGTCTTGGATGTTCAGAATATAATGGGACTGATCAAGAAATTGCAGGTACAAACTACATCTATCCGACTGGCAGATGAAGACACAGCGTGCTGCGTTCACACCCGACAGCTGGATACATGTAGTTTGTACCTGCAGTTTCTTGATCTTATGCGTGTCATCGACTGGCAACGACTCGATCCTCATCGCACCATGGAGTTTAGCCCTTTGTAAATAACACCTAAGTTTAGATAGACGATGTATACATAGGAGAAAAAATTACAGCACAAAGCATTTACAACAGTGATAATTTGCTCATTATTATCATACAAAAGGAGA
The DNA here is from genome assembly GCA_024363595.1 of Xenopus borealis. Lineage (NCBI taxonomy): Eukaryota > Metazoa > Chordata > Amphibia > Anura > Pipidae > Xenopus > Xenopus borealis. Next base: position 90,490,229 of record CM044433.1, read on the forward strand.
AGCACTTTGAACCATATATACTCCAACGGCTAAAAATTGTTGAGGATTGAAACTGCTTATAAATACATCCCACAGCAAAGTGGTATCTACCTGTCTTTGGTTTATTCTATGTGCAATAATGCACACAGAAAAGCTCAAGAGGTTTAACCCTTTTGTCAGCATCGATTGCAGGCACCAAAGGCAAGCCCCCGTGCCACCCCTCCTTCTGCTCATCTTCTTGCCCCACACAACTAAATTTCAAAAGAATGGTGAGTGCCAATATTCTGGGCACCCTCCATTAATTTGGTTTTGAAAGCCATTATGTTTGGGATCCAGTTAAGTGCAGGTCTGAAAAATAACACCATATCAAGCAATTGAACATTACAGAAAATGGAATCACAGAAAATCCTTTACAATGTCACAAACAGACATGTTGGTTCACATGTTGGTCCCCTACTCCCTAGTCCTCTTGTTCAATTTGAGTGTTGATAATCATTACAAATTATCTTTTAATAAACTACTTGCTAACAAAAACTCACCAATTAAAAACAACATAATACCATGTTTAAACTTCTATCGCAATGTGGTATAATGCCCTAAAACCAATTAGGATTCAGTACAATGGACTGTTGCTGGTAGTTGTAGCACGGTGAGTCTTGTTCAAATTTCAAAGGATGTCACCCCATTACCATCATCCTTCTCTCTCAACCAGCACCTTCTGCCAGTCTAAACTGGGATTGAAGGAGGGATAGTCATCTCTTACAGGCCACCTATCCAGCCCAGTCCTATGTGTTTCATCATAACACTGGCTTCCGCAAGGGAATAATGTTGGGCAATCTCTCAAACCACAAGCTGCAGTGATCTTCCATAAATATTGAAGCTACCCTCTGTACTTTCTTGAAGAGCACCAGTATCTTGGTTTTGATTACCCAAGTTTCTCCTGTGTCTGACTTGGTAGGTGACCATAAAAGTGGGTTTCCCCAGGGGATGTTGGGTAAGTGAAGCAAAATAGTGATGTGTTGCTGTTTAAGAAAGTACATGGGGCCAATGCAATTTTATGTGATTCACAGAAGGTGAGTGTCCAACATACTGGCCCCATGAGTGGTTAAATCATTAACCCTTTAATGAGTTTCATTGCACCATGGTGACTGAATTTTGACAACTGTGTTACCATAAGGCTCTTGTTGCCCAGGCTGACTGATTTGCCTGACCCACATTCAAGTCTAGGCTGCAGGAAACATGACAGGCATTTCTCCATTGGGGCAAATACACTGGAAGAGAAAATGCCATCTGTGCCATGAACCATAAGGGTTTTACATGCCAGGGGAATTTCCTAATCTCAGCTGAACTGAAGAAGCTGTTTGAATAAGTGGTGAAGATAACTCAGCAAGCCAAGGTGATTTAGCATTACCACTACTCCATAAATAATACTATTTTGCTGTTATAAACCTCTTGATGTCAGAAAGTACATAATAAAAGGATACTGTATATTTTACCGATTACATTCTTCCCCTTGATCTAGCCTGTCCTGCTGCCTGTACTCCACTGGAATCTATATACTTTAATATGTATATACAGTTAGGTCCATATATATTTCGACAGAGACAAATTTTTTCTAATTTTGGTTCTGTACATTACCACAATTAATTTTAAATGAAACAGTTGCAGACTTTCAGCTTTAATTCAGTGGGTTGAACAAAAAGATAGCATAAAATGTGAGGAACTACAGCTATTTTTTAACACAATCACTTAATTTCATGGGCAGGTGTGGGCAATTGCTTTGTTATGTCATTATCAATGACGCAGATAAAAGCCCTGGTGTTGATTTGAGGGGGGTGCCTGTATGTGGAAGATTTTGCTGTGAACAGACAACATGCAGTCAAAGGAGCACACCATGCAGGTGAAACAAGCCATCCATTAAGCTGCAAAAACAGAAAAAACCCATCCGAGAAATTGCTACAATATTAGGAGTGGCCAAATCTACAGTTTGGTACATCCTGAGAAAGAAAGCACTGGTGAACTCAGCAGTGCAAAAAGACCTGGGCATCCACAGAAGACAACAGTGGTGGATGGTCGCAAAATCATTTCCATGGTGAAGAGAAACCCCTTCAACACCTTCACAACAGCCAAACAAGTGAACAACACTCTCCAGGAGGTAGTTGTATTGATAACCAAGTCCACCACAAAGAGAAGACTGCATGAAAGTAAATACACCAAAACAAAGGAGTGGAATATTCTTGAAAGGCCAAGTCAGTCACCTGATACAAACCCAATTGAGTATGCATTTCACTTGTTGAAGAAAAAAACTTCTGACAAAAAGGCCCACAAACAAACAGCAACTAAAAGCCAATGCCATCTTTTTGTTCAACTCATTGAATTAAAGCTGAAAGTCTTCAGTTCAACTGCATCTGAGTTGTTTCATTTAAAGTTAATTGTGGTAATGTACAGAACCAAAATTAGAAAAAAGTTGTCTCTGTCCAAATATATATGGACCTTACTGTACATACATATATCAAGCTAGTGGCTTTGGTACAGCTGCAGGTTTTCATGGCTCCTTCTTGATAACTTCCAAAAAGCACATCCCTACCCCACAAACCCTTATGTATTTTAAAAGGTTATGCACCTTCAGCTCTCAACAGAATGCTTGTTGTTCTGCAGCTGTAAGCCGAAGGCTTGGCATCCCATGTATATACTGGAAAAAGTCTACACAACATCATATATTTGTTGTGTTCTGTGTCAGCATCTCTTTTGCCTACCCATGGCTACATGTAGAGCAATCCTGATATAAAAAGATGCTTTATACTATCAAATGTTACAAAATCAAGCACAGGCAACTATTAACTTTTTATTAATATACATTTTTACATATATTTATTATTAAATGGTATTACCCTAAAGGGGGATCTTTCACCTAGGCATAAAAAGCTCAAATTAACCATGAAACCCAAATACTTTTGCTCATTTAAACATTCATACTTCTTATAATCTCTTTTAACAATCTCAGCTAATGCTGCAAAGATTATCTTGATTTTCCACAATTGTGGATTCCAAAAGAATGAAGGAAATAAGATTTCAATAATTTATATACAAAGTAAAGCCTTCTGAAAACAATCTCTAATTGTGGATTCCAAAAGAATGAAGGAAATAAGATTTCAAAAATTTATATACAAAGTGAAGCCTTCTGAAAACAAACCGGTATTTACTTGTCTCATGCCATTCACATGCCACTGCCTAAATACCAAAAATGAGAGTTTTAATTCTCCCATAAGGCATCATGGTAGGAGATTTTTATAGCACAGATGCAGCCTATTGGTTCAGAGTCATATATCCAAACTAGGCTGCCTGCAAGTTTGGATATATGGCTCTGAACTATTAGGCTGTAACTGTGCTATAAAAAGTGGTTCTGGATGCATAGTTGGCCAAAGGGACATAAAGGAGTGATTTGCATGCCTCAACCCATGATGCTTTATGGGAGAATTAAAACTGTAATCGTTGGTACTTAGGGAGTGCTATGTGTATGGCATGTAACAATTCAATTCCAGTTTCAGAAGGCTTCACTTTGCATGTAATTGCTTGTGAACGCCTTTTTGGCTCCTTTTAGTCCTTCTCACCCTAACCAGGTTCGGTTTTCTAATAATTTATATAGAATAAGTAAAGTTTATTTTGCTCAGCCAAAGTAGGGTTTGGAATTATTTCTTGGACAGATCCCCTTTAACACCTAAATGTACCACATCATAGTTCTATGGCCTACAAGAATCAATTGCAAACACATGAAAGACATTTTACATTTACAGCTAGTCATATAAAGTCATTAGACAAAAGTGCAATTCGTTTGATAAGCCCACATAGACCACAATGAACAGCTGTGCAGAGGAACTGCACAATTAATTAGGTTACATTTTAGGCTTAAAGAAACTTAATTACAAGCACTCTAACAAAGTAACATATAATAAAGTAACATATAACAAAGTAATATATATATATATATATATATATATATATAAATATATACACATGTGTATTTAGTATACCCATCTGATTTCCTAAATGGACCATACTAGAGACAAAAGAGTTTCTGTAGGTTAGCTTTACTGTAGGTCAGCTAAAACACTAATGTTTGAATGCTTCCATAATGTTTTTCTACAGTCTGTAATTGAAGCTCCAACAAAAGCACTCTCACAAGTTTGGTAAGTGCATAGGTCACATACAAGCCAAATTACACATATCTTTTTATCAGACCACTACAGAGTTTAACATACTTTTATATACAATATATCACGTGAGCTATTTAAAAAATAGCATTCCATTTTGTTCTTTTAAACTCTTGTACCAGCTGGCATTAAAAAAATCTATAAAAAAAAACCAGTGGAATAAAGGATAATTGAATAATGCTTCACAGCAAACTGTAGAATCTAGAATCATTGCTGTTTATCGATGCAATTTTAAACACAGTACAGTCACTAGATGTTTATCAGCATTGTTAAAGTGTCTTTCCTGAATAACTGTAACGCAAAGACATTCCTTGTCTATACCTTGCTTTAGTATTTCACCCACCCAGGATCATAAAACCTTTTGGGAAAATCCTTAAAAGCCACTATATCAGAGTGAACATTATTACCACAAAGGACAGCCCTCATTAGAGTTATGCACTAATTTACTGGCTTGGGAAGTCCATAAAAACAGCAGAGACCAACATTACTAGGTTGTAACCTACAAATTCTTTATGGAGGCCAGCTGAATAAGGCCTCCTACAATCTGTGTCATTTAAAAGATGGTCAGCTACTTAAGCAAACTGTGCCTTTAAATTATGAGAATTACAAATACAGTAAGTACTACTGAATACAAATAGAATTATAATAAATTAACAGCTAAAAATAACTAAATAAACAAAAGTTTTATTGACAGCATAACAATCATGTAACTTTAAGATAGCTTATGAAGCATTTTCCAAAATTGTTTCATCTATAGTTCATCCAAAAGAAAGTAGAACCTTGTTAACAAAACAAATCACAGTTCCTTCCCTAAATGTCCCTAAAAGTGAATCATATACAGTAGCTAAAGGAAAACAGAAGTAACTACATACATCAGCGGTAACATTACTTTTTTTTAGCTAAATGTACAGTAAAGAAATGTCTTTTCTTTGGTTCCCATAACTAAACAAGAGCAGGACTCTTTAGCACAGGGACACATTTCAAGCCCCAAATAACACTTGTGGAACATCACGTGCATCTTGCAACACAGACAGGTAATGATAGCCAGATGAAACAGGTGGACAGTTGCCTACATGCTCAAATCCAAGTACCCAAAAGTTACTCAGAATCTTGTGCGTCATTCATATTCTGCTATAATTAGCAAATAATTTTGACCAAATGATCATATACATCCCCAACTCTTTGGGGATTATGCAAATGTGTTCCTCTAGTAATATATGTTTCTGCTTCATGCTGAAGAAAAACAACTATTCTGACCTAATGGATAACTGAATATTTTAAAAGCGTCTTTTTTGTACGGAATACACACCATTAACACTACTAGATACGTACTGTAATTCTGTACACACTAACAAAGAAATAAGATGCTTTTTAACCACAATGAGTTCTAATCTTTGCGGTTTAATCTTATTTTGTTACACCTCATATGTTTTCTAATTAATGCCATTATTCATTAATTGAAAGCAGCAATGAACAGCCCAGTCAGATCAGCGACCGCAATAAATTTGCATCATCACTAATAGTCCATAGAGTTGCCTTTGATGCAGTGTGAGTGGGTTTTTCATGAATCGGTTGCAAATAGTGGGGATTTCCAGAGCTTCGGCTCTATTATAATCTGATCGTTGATGGGGGGTGTAAAGGATTGGCTCACCAAGACTTAGCTCACTGGAAGGGTGGCCAAATCACTATGGAGCAATGGAAGTCAACAACTGCCCAGTGTTTCCTAATAGGAACATGCAAAATTATGGTTATTGAATAGATCCTACGGATGGTAAATCAGAAACAACAGAAAAGTTTATCCAAAGTCTAGGCAATATCACTGAATATCTTTCTTTAATCCACTATGAGTTCAACTACATAACAATTGCCAGCATTAATTTGGTTCAGGATTCATATAAAACAGCTATTTCAAGGCAACATGTACCCTGTGCTTTTTCTCCAGAGACAGATTTGCCTATCTACATGGAATATTCCGTTTGTATAGTATTGGAAGTGCTTACTACGCTTACTACGGTTCTACGGTCACATATATATTTAGGACATAGCCATTTTTAAAATGTTTCCACTAAATCTAACAAACATGATGTTGCCATGTACACATAATGCAGTTTTATTTTTTAAACTTATGTTATAATGTTATAATTAACATTAAAGGGTATTACATTTGGAAAAATAAATATTTGAAACCATAATCAGACAGTTTTCTGGTAATTACGGTAACCTATGACAAGAGTAAAACAATATTGCTTTTTCTAAGCTGGCAAAGACCCCAATCAAAAATACTTACCACTGGGGTTAAAAGCCATACAGCAAATTGGCTTTTCATGGGCAGGAAAATGAGCAACAATGCCTTCTCCATCAGATTCTTCACTGACAAGAACCTGACAAAACAAAATAGAAGAATACACCATTCAAATAGCTCCAAAACATGGTTTTATGCAATTTATTTTATATTTGTCTCCTTTTTATTGAAAAACAAATATAATTAAAATATAATTAAAAATATGAAATTACTTTACTATGTGGTTCTTAATTAATCTAAATATTTAGGTATATGTAAGTACTATATACTCCACAGGGAGTTATAGAAATCTGTTATTTATGTCAAGTCAGAATTTTTTATACATGTATGCAAGAATTATACATTTATTGTTCACACATGTAAAAATACGAAGTCTGCAGACTTATGTGCATTTTAGGTGCAACTACACCCAATACTGATGTCACTGTTATTATCAGACCACTGACTACACTATAAAGAATGCTATCAATATGGTTTGTCCCAATGGACAAGTCTGGGACACAAATTTCATTGAAAAAATAAAGTTATTAGGTATGAAAGACTCCTTCTTGCAAATATAAAAGGGCCGCTTTACTGTATGAAAACAATTATAAATAATGCCCTAAACATTGCCACTGTATTATGTTAATCCATGTAAAATCACAATTTTTTGTATAAAGCTGTATAATTATTATGCAAATTTGTAAGAGTGAAATGCCAGCGTCAAAAGAAGTAGTAGCTCTTTGTCACTTAATTTTGTCCCTTCTGTAGGTTATGCCAGTTTGTGATGTTGAAAAATAAAAAAATAATTATAACATTATAGTGTAATTTGAGGCATCAACTTAGTAATCTTCTTTATTACAACTTTTTAAATATGACCCAAAAAAATCATGATTTAGTCATAGTAAATAAGTGTTTTTGCATTCTCACTGGAAATACATGAAGCAGATATGTTTAAGTGGTTTTTTTTTCAAAGTACAAAATTTGCCAATATTCCTGAGTGAAAAAGATGTTAAACAGAATCAATCACTCCGGTAGAGAAAATTCTACTGGTGTAAAAATATTATACCACAGTGTAATAAGTCTTTTAATCAGAAATGCCCACGTAACAATGTGGTTCGTGTGGTTTATGCATTGTAAATGGAATTAAAAAATTCTCAGAATACTGAATTAGGCTTTAAAATAGGTAAATTATGCAAGGAGCCCACTAAAAGACACAAAAAAGTAGTTAAAAGCATCAATATGGCTGCAGGCTGCTGTTTTAAGGCCTAATAGCTCCCACAGCAAACACAGCACAACTTTTATGATGACAAAAGAAGGTAACATTAGAATGCTATTACAAACATAAGTGCAGGGGAATGATTGATAGTCCTTTAATACCACAAAACACACTGAGGAAAATATTACAACATCCTGACTCAATACAGGGGGTTCTAAATGGAAGCATTAGGTATAGATATGCAGATAGACAGAACAATAGATAGGGTTTGGAGCACTGTACCATTTAACAAGCTATGGGGAAAAAAATAAGAATAATCACCCAAGAAAATCCAGGTATGTTACATGAAATCTCTCACTAAATTGCATAGGTACTGTACCAAAGAAAGCACTAAGAGAATTAGCTCAAACACTTATCTTAGATATGTATAGTCACACAAACACAAACGGGTATAAATACTGGCCCAGAGGCAAACTGTTTGTAATAGGATGAGAGATCATTTAGTGGGTCTATATACGTATACCTCAATCTAGTGGCTAAAACATTACAAATGTTTTCCTAGAAAAGCATACCATTCAGACCAATGTTATTAAATTTGCATTACTACACTTAGATACTATCAGATCTTACGGATTCCAACACAACTAAACACACACCCCCCCCGTGACCAAAAATCCCCGCATGATGTATGAATGGTGTTGACCACAACTACAGGCCAGTATTTAGAACACTACTTACTTTATGTCTAAAAGTAAATCTTTTAAGCTTTTTATATTAAGCCGGTAAACATAGCTGATGAACAACAACCAAGCTCAGTTCTTCTCAAATTGTGGGGTGCGCACCCACGGGTACAAAAGAATATGCATGGGAAGGGTCACACCTTTACAGCATGCTCATCTATAATGCTTGGGACCTGGAGTTATTTAGTCTAATAAAATACATTTAAATAATGAATGACCCTAAAAGGATTGCTTTGCCCTTATATGGATTGAGGCACTTTAGAGAAAAGGGAAATCATTAAAATATCTATATGAATTATTTGTCTAAAATGGGCACTTTGGGATATAGCATGCTAGAGGATTTTCTAGATTCCAGCTTGACCATACTGTACAATAACTGCAATTTTCTTTTTATATATTCTTTATGTGCCTGATGTGCAGCCTAAACCCTATTGCTTATCAATAGCTCCTGGCATCTATTGGAAGCCAGAGGGGGAGATAACTGGCTGCTTAAAAACAGCATCAGAGTGGCTCAAAGGGGTGCCGCATTGCTAGTGCATTGACCACAATATCACTCTCTGCATTTGTGGAGCTGAATTTCTGAGTTAAACCTGGAAATTTGGCTCTGAAAGTTACAAGAGGCAGCTTTTGCCGTCCCTTGTAACTGCCCACTTGCTGTTGTCTCATGGCAGGCGCAACCCTGCTTGGGGGTATTCCAGTACAGGCCAGAGTTTTACATTGGACATATTTTTATGCCATTTAAGTAAGTCAAAGATTAAAAAGCTACATGAAACAATTTACAAATACAGTTAGCTGTTCCACAAGTTCTTAAGTTTAAAGTAATTCAGCTGTTGTTGAACTAAAGTTCCCAGCTCTCCTGAGAGCTGATACAAAGGGGCACATTTATCAAGGGTCAAAGTGAAAATTGGAATTTTTAAAAATTCTAATTTTGAGCTATTTTTGTGTACTTCGACTAGATAATAGTTTGCAAAAAATTTGAATTTTTAATTTTGAAATTAATCATGTACCGTCTCTTAAAAATTGACTTTGACCATTCAACATCTAAAACCTTTGAAACCAAAAACTTTGAATAGAATTTGATCGAATACATAATTACTTAAATTTGAACTATTCAAATTTGATAGAATACGGAACTATTCGATCACATATGGACAAAAAAAATTTGAATTAATTTCGGTTGTTCTTTTTGAATTCGAATTTCAACGTTTTTGCACTTCAGAATTCGACCCTTGATAAATCTGCCCCTAACAGACAGGGGACCAACCCTCTAAGTTGTGTCATGAAAGCAACATATGCGCTAAATTATGCCATGCATAGAGTATCTGTATCTGGCATGAACACACACACAATTGTTACCTTAGCCAGACCCATCCACGCCTCGCAGATCATTTCTGCATGTGCAGCCTTCAAGAAATTAGAGGGAACACTGGCCGCAAGTTGGATATGCCAGATGGGGGCAACTTTATTTTAGCTTTCAGCATTACTTTTAATTCTTTAGAGATAACTTGGATAGAGATACTATAGGGTCCTTCAAGACTCCTGAGGGTGAGCACAACCATAAGGGGCAGATTTACTAAAGGGGCAAAGTGACTAACACTGGTGACGATTCACCAGCGTTACCGCCCGCAGGGAAATTCGCCGATTTACTAACAAGTGTAGGTGTCACTTCCCTAGCGCATGAGATAGGTAGACGGTAGTGTTGATTCGCATTCTATCGCGACTTTTCGCTCTGGCGAATGGACGTTACTCAACAAATTCACTAAAATACGGATTTTACTGAACGTTACCTCTTTCTGTCAACCTGCCTTCACCAGCTCAGGCGAAGTGCAATGGAGTCCATAGATCTTCATCAATCTTCTTCAGTTTTCATATTTTGTGAGTGGAAAAATATTTTTTTTTAAAAATGCTAACTTTTTTCCCTTTTTTCATAGGTGATAGGCTGCAAAAGTCTTAAAAAAATATTTTTGTGTAACCAGTTTCCCCCATACATTTTCTAAACTATGGCACATTATTTTTCAGTGGACTTATTTGTAGGACATTAAAACAACTCTATTGACTCTTTTAAGGTTCCCTTGGCAAGTCTAGATATCAGTGTAAATGTTATGTAACATAAATAGCGCCATTCCACATAAAATTTTCCGCCAAATGCAACAAATGCAGCCTGAGTGCAAGACCTTTAACAAAGTTGCACTAGGCAGAATTGAATGCTAGAGCATCTTCACTTTGATTTGCTCGCATTGTCGAGGTAACACTAGAGTAAATAAGCCAGCGTCCATCTGCCAGGACGAAACTTTAGCAAATTAGCATTGTCCTAGTGAATTTTCATCTCTGGTGGATTTTCGTCTTTTAGTAAAATCGGCCCCTAAGTGTTCATTTTGAAGCACCTCCAATGTTCCCTCTAAGGTGTGCCTCAAGTGTGCACATACAACAAACTGTGGTGCATACAAAGAATATTGAGTAAAATACAACATTTTGTATTAATTCAGACCTGAGCACGCAGTTTTTAAAAACTGCTCAATTGCATGCTCTAAAAATTATGATATAATTGGTATCACTGAGACCTGGTGGGATGTAACATATGACTGGACTGTGAGTTTAAATGGTTACACCCTTTTTAGGAGGGACAAAGGGATTAAAAAGAGGTGAGGAGTATGTTTGTATGTAAAGTATGAATTAAAGCCATGCACTAAAGAAACCACCATTGCTGGAACTGGTGAGGGTGTGGAATCCCTCTGGGTAGAGATTCTGACTGGGCAAAAGGTCACAAAGAAAATTATCATTGGTGTATGCTATAAACCACCTTGTATAAGTGAGGAGTATGACGCCCAGCTACTTTTACAAATAGAAGTTTCTTCACAACTAGGTTAAATTATGATTATAGGTGACTTCAATTATCTGGACATTGACTGGGGTAATGGGGTTGCCAAGACAGATAAAGCTAGTAGGTTTGTAAATATGCTAAATTACAACTTTTTAACCCAGCTTGTTCAAGAACCTACTAGGAATAACTCTGTTTTGGATCACGTAATAACTAATGATACTAAACTCATTTCTAGCATTTGTGTGGGTGAGCATTTAGGGAATAGTGATCATAACATGGTCTTCTTTGAGATTTTGTTGCAGAGGCAATGCTATAAGGGAGCAACTAAAACATTGAATTTAAGGCGTGGAAACTTTGACAGTTTAAGGGCATCTCTGCAACATATTAAGTGGGAAATGCTTTTCCCAGAGTTAAACACTGAACAAAAATGGTAAGTCTTTAATATAAGTCAGTATATTCAGCTTGTAAGCAAGGAACGTTGTTGCAAAGCAAAACCTTTTTGGTTCACTAAAAGTGTTGGTGTTGAGGTGGGTAAGAAAAGACGTGCTTTTAAGGCTTTCAAGTTAGCTGGGACAGCCGAATCATTTATAAGGCACAAGGAGGCCAATAAATCATGAAAAAAAGCATCAGGCAAGCTAAAATCGATATGGAAAAGGATATTGCAGTAAGCAGTAAAAAGAATCCAAAATAATTTTTTTAATATATTAATATTAAAAAAATTAATCAGGAAGGGGTAGGACCTTTATCATCAGAGGGGGGTCAGCTGGTTGAAGAGAACAAACAGAAAGCTCAGATTCTGAACGCATACTTTTTGTCTGTCTGCACAAATGAGGAACCAGCTAATGAAGTTTTCCTTATTAATAGTCCCAATTCTAATAATACATCTAATGATGCATGGTTCACACATGATGAAATGCAAAAGAGACTAGAACATGTTAAGATAAACAAAGGTCCAGGGCCTGATGGGATTCATCCCAATGTACTCAGCAAGGTTAGCTCTGTGATTGCCAAACCTCTCTACTTAATTTTTCAGGATTCATTGAGGTCTGGCATGGTGCCGAGAGACTGGTGAATTGCTAATGTGGTGCCGCTATTAAAAAAGGGATCCCGTTATCAGCCTCAAAACTATAGTCCAGTTAGTCTGACGTCGGTGGTAGGAAAGCTTTTTGAAGGATTAATAAAGTATAGGATACTGCACTTCATTGCAAATAACAATACTATGAGTTTGTGCCAGCATGGTTTTATTTCTTGCCAGAATAACAATTAATTTTTTTGAGAAGGTAAACAGAGACCTCGATTCTGGGATGGCAGTGTATGGGATTTACTTAGACTTTGCTAAAGCATTCAATACAGTGCCTCACAGAAGGTTACTGGTTAAATTAAGGAATGTTGGCCTGGAACATAGTATTTGTACCAGGATAGAGAACTGGCTAAAAGATAGACTACAAAGAGTGGTGGTAAATGGAACATTTTCTAATGGGATCAGTTTTGTTAGTGGGGTACCGCAGGGTTCTGTACTGGGTCCCTTGCTTTTCAACTTGTTTATTAATGACCTGGATGTGGGCATTGAATGTATGGTTTCTATTTTTGCACTATACTGTAGGTTCCATGCAGGATGCTGCCACCCTGCAGAGTGATTTTTCTAAGTTGGGAAACTGGGCAGCAAACTGGAAAATGAGGTTCGATGTCGATAAATGTAAGGTTATGCACTTTGGCAAAAATAATATAAATGCTAGTTATACACTAAATGGCATTGTGTTGGGAGTTTCCTTAAATGAGAAGGATCTTGGGGCTTTATAGATAACAAGTTGTCTAATTCTAGGCAGTCATTCTGTAGCTACTAAAGCAAATAAAGTTCTTTCTTGCATAAAAAAAGGGCATAAACTCAAGGGATGAAACATAATTATACCTCTTTATAGATCCCTTGTAAGATCTCATTTGGAATATGCAGTGCAGTTTTGGACTCCAGTCCTTAAGAGGGAAATAAATGAGCTGGAGAGAGTGCAGAGATGTGCAACTAAAAATGTTAGAGGGATGGAAGATTATGAGAGTAGACTGTCCAGGTTGGGGTTGTTTTCTCTGGATAAAAGCTTGCGAGGGGACATGATTACACTTTACAAATACATTAGAGAACATTATAGACAAATATCAGGGGACCTTTTTACCCATAAAGAGGATCACCGCACCAGAGGCCACCCCTTCAGACTAGAAGAAAAGGATTTTCATTTGAAGCAGCGTAGGTGGTTCTTCACAGTGAGGACAGTGAGGTTGTGGAATGCACTGCCGGGTGATGTGATGGCTGATTCTGTTGATGCTTCTAAAAGGGGCTTGGATGATTTTTTGTACAGACATAATATCAAAGGCTACTTTGATACTAAACTCTACAGTTAATATAGCACAAGCGGCTCTTTGTTTTCCTGAGTCTGACGACCAGAAGAACAGGCGATTAGTCACCAGGCGACTAAATCTCCTCAAATCTGCCGTGTGTCACTACTATTAAAGGAAAACTATACCCCCCCCAATGAATACTTGAGCAAATTAAGTGTCATATTAAAGAATCTTACCAAACTGTTATATATTTAAGTAAATATTGCCCTTTTACATCTCTTGCCTTGAACCTATATTTCGTGATGTTCTGTGTGCTGCCTCAGAGATCACCTGACCAGAACTATTTCTAACTGTAACATGAAGAAGTTTGAAAGCAAAAGACAGAACTCTGTCAGTTAATTGGCTCATGTGACCTAACTTTATAGTTTGTTTGGTATGTTTGTGTGCACCGTTGAATCTTAGGAGGCTGTCCTTATCTTTTAAAATGGCTATTTTCTATTCACAATTACCCAATGGAACATGCTACTAAAAGGTATATTATTATCAAAATGGTTTATTTACATGAAGCAGGGTTTTACCTACGAGTTGTTTTATGCAATAAATTTTTATAGAGCCCTACATTGTCCAGGAGGTATAGTTTTCCTTTAAAAGGTTACACAAGAACAGGCAGTCGTACAGTTTAGTTGAAAATTTCCATGACATTTGCAAGTGTCACAGGCTGTGCGTTGCTTTGGTACTTAGAAATTGTATCTGTCACTGCTTTCTCTAAGCTATTCACTGAGGGTGGGACTAGAACTCTAATCGTGTAAAATGCAAATCTCTGCAATCTCTGCAATTTGGTTGTTTTTCGTCTCTCTTGATATTGTTCCCATAGATTGCAGCATCTTGGGGTTGTGTCTGACCTAAATAATGAAATTGAGCCAGATATTAAAGGGGAATTCAACCCCCCCCAAGCGCTAACCCCCTTCCCCCCCACATGGCCCCTGTGAACTTCGCTGGAGGGGACCTACACAGGGGTAAGTATCGACTTCAGGTCAATAGCCCGGGGGGAGAGGTAGTCTGGGGGGAGGAGGGAGGGGGCCTACATGGGGTGGCGGGAGCGGGTTAATGCCGGGGGGGGGGTTGAATTCCCTTTTAAAGGCTTGAAAAATACGCAAATATGCTCATACAAGAGAAAAGAGATAAGAAATGGGTAGCATAGTGATTTAAAAGTCAAATTGGAGACATTTTGATATATTTTGATATATTAGTATTGATATTTAATCAGTGACTGCTAAGTACATTTAAATATAGCTAAATAAAGAAAAAATAGAAATGCAAATATTTTAAAGGTGAAAACCTACCCCCTGAATACTGCATAATGAAAGAAAACATTCCCAAGCAAGAGATAAATTAAAGCAGTATTTGGCTATCCTTTTCTTTTTTTATGGTTCTGACAATGTAGGGGACAGTTGTCCTGTTGAACAGTTAGCTATGGCTACATTGTCACTATTCTCTGCCCTGATGACTGGACACCTGAAACAGACACTAATGACTTCAATTCCATATAACAAATGTGTAATCAATGTATACTGCAAATGTGCTTAGGGTGGCATTTTAGTTTATTTAATGGGACATTCCCTTTAATTTTGCAGTGTGGTTACATGTTCCCCTTTAATTTTAAGTGTGACTGGAATGGACTGGTTTACATGGTTGGATGGGTCATATACAGTAATTGCATTACTCCATAGCAAATTTTCCATTCTCTTTCTCATATTTGGAAACTCTTTCTCCATTAACGTTTTATAGCTAGCCTTTTTGTTCCTGGCTTAAATCAGTCATGTGTCCCTCTTTGTTCGGTAAGGTACAGTCAAGTACTGCACTTATGTTCATTTAGATTTCAGCTATAAAGATGTTCCTGTGTGAATGGAACATTCTGCCTAACATTCTGCACATGTACTTCTTGCTTATAGAAAATGCAGTATCACGCAAAACATACCTCACTTATAAATGAAATTTTTTGTTCTTTCATTTCTTTCAAAAAGAGATTATAGTGTATTGTATGCTAGTAAAAGTTTCTTCTCTGCATAGTTACCTTTTGTAAATTGAGAGTGAGCAGTCATATGTCTTACCACAGAAAAGGTTTTTCCCATAGATCTCAAAAAACAGTGCCAACAGTTGTGACGTTAAATCAACTTTTTTGGTGAATACTGGGAAATGTGCCAGTCCAGACTTATTCACCACCAAATAAAAGATATCAACATTAAACAAGACTGGAACAATGACTAACAAGATACATTCTTGAATAGTTAAGATCACTGAACCTACACATTATTCAGTATGGGGTACAGATGGGTAAAGATTCAGCAACCACTTTTTGTTTATCTTCACAAGTTAAACTATAAGCAGTAAACATTAAGGTACAAAGTCCATTAAATTGAGAAAAACAAAACAGTCCATTTGCATTATTGATCTATAATCAACAGATTAGTGACTTAGTTGTAACTAACTTTCCATATATTTTACGGTCTCACAAGTAATTAACGTAGAGGCTACTACACAAATCCGTATATAGATTTTATGAATTTTAGACTGAGATTATTGTATGAATTTGTCATCATAAGTGCATTTAAAATATAATTTAGAACCGATCAAAGAATTGACAGTAATATCATGACCAGATGTCACTTCATCACTGCACAAAGGCACCCAGTGTTATCACAAAATGCCTTCCATTTATTTTGGCGAATGTATGCCAAATATATTTGTGGGTTTTACAGTTTCAGTCCATAAACATCTAGGTTTACTGTCCCAGAAGAGTCAACAACTATGGTGGTGAACGTCTCATTTATGTTGATAATCTAACACAAAGGCGCAAACCATCTATACCCAAACAGTTTGAAGTGACTAAAAGGAGGTGGCACTGTACCTTTGGACAGACTTTACATACTGTATAAAAAAAATACACATATTTATATATATATATATATATATATATATATATATATATATATATAGCTGTCAGCCATATCAAAGTTTAATATTCTAAATTGTTATTCACTTCTCTCCTAGTGACTCATCTGAGGACACAAGATGCTAGCAAAATCTCAAGTATTTCTAGCATGTTTCATATCAGCTGACACATTTCTTAGCAATCTATTTTGTCCCATTTATTTAGGATCCTGCACACTTCACACTACCTGGTTCCACTATTATAACCTTTAACTACTAGGTCTGCTACTTCTACACTTGCTGCTGGTAAGTAATTAATAGCCGTCATTGGACAATTTAATTACCACTTTCAAGCAGTGGTAAATGCCCCCCATGTGCCACAACCTAACGTACTGATTCAGATCAGTGAAATTAGCATAGGTTGTAATTGTGTAGCTCTCCAATGCATTTGCAATATGGTTGTGCTGATCTTGAAGACTGAGACTACTGCCACACTAGGTGTATTCTCGGAATTGAGGATAAACACAGGCTGAGAATCAGACCCTATGTCCTAACAGTTTTCTGATGTGTCTGCACCCACAGCAACTGCGTTTGCCTGATTTCAGGCACCATAACGTGCAAGTATGCATTTTGGCTCTGTGTACCTGCACCCTAGCTGACTCAGTGGCCCCGGGTGCAGGCACATCAGAAAGCTGTTAGGACATAGGGTCTGATTTAGATAAACGTAGGCCAAGAATCCACTTAGTGTGGCACTAGCCTGAGATGTAATTTGTTAAGTGAGAGGTGTACAGTTTTCTACAATAATTGCTAAACTTATGTTTGTTTGTGTGTGGGGCTTATTTATAAACTTCGAGCAGGGCAGATTGGTTCGCAAAGTGAATATATTTGCCCTGCACCTGGTTATATTTATAAAGCTGAATAAGAGAGTGCAAACAGATTTACGAATTTGTTTTCAACATTGCGAATGTCTATAAGAGCTTTTTAAATATGGCAAAAATGGCTAATTACGAATATTTATGTGAACACTCTGCACCACAACAGTTTAGCAAATTGCGAATTTAAGTCACTGTTAATGCTATTTTCGCGCACAACAACCTCGCAAAGTGTACTCATGCAAAGACCAGTCTCGTTTGCGAGTCATTTGCGAAAATTAATTCACAATGCAAATTCGCAAAAACCGGAAAGACGGGCACAGTAGTGCAATATTTTAGCATTCAGGAAAAAGCATGGGCAAAACTACCATTTGCGAACAATTATGCACTGTGCAAACTTTATAAATGACCCCCTGTGTCTATTTATAACTATTTTTGCGAACTTTATAAATGACCCCCTGTGTCTATTTAAAACTATTTTTTATTCAACTAAATATTTTTTTTCTGGTCTGAATTAAAATTGTTCCAGTAAATGAGGAAGAACACAGTGGGCACATTAGAAAGAAATCTATCTACTGGTAATTTACCTCTAATGTTTTGGGGCTATAAGTGAAATGGAAACTTTAGGAAAGATTTATTTGAGTTCAAAGCCTGTAAAAAAAAGACAAGGTTGTTTCTTCGGGATGGGTGGGCGAGTAGATAAAATAGCTGGACAATGAAGAATCAAAGCTTACGCCAAAGCAAATCTAAATACATGAAAGCATATTAGAAGTCATAAAGCATAAAAAAGGTTTATGTATGCAACACTAATTGAATCGAGAACATCTGCATACAGTTATCTCCAATGCACTTAAGTTAATTAACTGATGTAAATAAATACCAAAACACTTTACTTGCCACGTAATGGCCGACACATCATTAAAAGGAAGTTTAAACAAACCAGTTAACATATTTGGCTTGACCACAAAATACCTGGGTTAAAACAGTGGGAGTGAAGAGGCGTCAGACACCCAGTATTATATGTAATAAAACATGTCAGTTGAGGGACAGAGAGAAAACAGAGAAATGAAAGGACATCTAGTTCTGTACACAGAAAACCCTCATTTAAAGACAGCCTCAATTCTGTATTTTCTCCTCCTGCTATGGGTTTTTTGTCTGGTGCTGATGACAATTATCTAAAACTATTACCTGTAATTAGTATATAGTTTAAAAAGAAAGATACAATGTGACCCCCCCCCCCCCATTAAATAGAAAACACAAAGTAGTAGAGTGCATAGTTATTGCTCTGACCAGCGTAGAGTCATATGTGTAATGTAGTGAGATCACTGACTGCTATTTCTAGGAGAGGAGTTGTGATTTAACTTGCAATTAATATATAATTATTAAAGGTATGTTTGAGAGTAGCTGTGATTTAACTTGCAATTAATATAGAATTATTAAAGGTATGTTTGAGTGAAGTTTACAAATTACACTACTATTTAGTATCTGCCAAACCACTGGGTCTGTGTGTGGCCAAACTAGCCATTGATTCAGTCATCACTCTGAACTACTGACTCATACAGAGGAGCCAGCGTTGTCACACACAAGTACAGTGGGAGGTTTTTATATATCAGCGTCTGCATAGCCGCTTGTTAACATCTCTGGTAAACAGCTAAATATAGACAAACAAAAGGAATGGCTACATAGAACATGATAAAAAAAAACTGTTTAAACCATATGTAAACCTTTCAGTTGCAGTTTCATTTGCATTAATTGCCAGATAATTTGTAAATAGATTTTTTCAGGACAAAGGAGGCTTTATAAATATATCTGATTCAGAGGCTCATTTCTCAAAGGTTGAATTTTGAATTCAAGTGATTTTTTTTAAATTTGAATATATGCACACCTCGACTGGGAGGTTACTTAAGAAAGAATATCTAATATTCAATCAAATGGTTCAGAGACGAAAATTCGAATCATATCAGACTAATCAAGTTTTTCTTCCGAAAAAGAAACTTGAATGTCAGAAAGACTATTAACATCTCCAAATGGCTTAATGGACCTCTGCCATTGACTTGTACATGAACTAGACCGGTTTTAGTTGGCGAATATTAAAATTAGGAGGTGTGATAAATATCACATTCAAATTTACATTTAAATAAGGGGATTAAAATTTGAATTTGTGAATTTTGACACTCAAAAACTCTAATTGGAATTTACTACTAGTCCCTTAATAAATCTGCCCCTTAAAGTTTTGATTTATTTTTTTGCAAAAAGGCTCTGAATACCTAAATAAATTTTATATATATATATATATATATATATATATATATATATATATATTATATAATATATATTTTCCCTAACATAGGGAAATGTCTCAAAACATTGTATTTTATGTATGAAAGTATCAGTTAGAAGCATACTTTCAATTGCAAGGCCAATAACTATAACGCTTAGATACCTTTATCCATGGATTGTATATTCTACAATTTGCTGCACTTAAAGGATTGATTGCACCTCAGTTTAAGGAAATACTGGTAATCCTCCTGTTTCTTTAAAAATACATGAACAGTTGCTCATGCATTTTTAAAGAAACAGGAGAATTAAACGAGGGACAAAATATATAAAATAACAAAAGGAAACAATTGCTGTAGACAATAAAGCCACTACAAGAAATGATGGATGAGCTATGGTACCTGTGTGACAGAGTATAAGAGCTGGTAAATGAATGCTGCATATCAGCAAAGGCAACCATACACATGGAAATGGTAGAAGGTAGCATGCTGCAAAACACCAACTATAAAAAAGTGTCTGTAATTTGTAAGATTTGACTGATTTGAAGAAAACATTTGTAACAATGTTATTGAAACTATTTCCTTGATTTTGGAGTTTTACATTAACATCCTAGGTTTTTCACTGGCAGAAATATAATTTTATAATCTCTTAAATTGTTGCCTTTCACAATTCAAAAATTAAGGAAATAAAATATTTAAATCGGAAACCTTTTAAAGTGAAATTTAGCAAATGCTTCCTGAGTTCTATGGATTCTGAAATGTCATTGCAAAAATAAAGCATTAATAACTGGCTTTAGCTTGTGATTAAAGAAAGAACTGCATTAATGTCAAATAAACAAAACTTGACTGAGCAATTCATCATCACAGTTGCCCGTGTTAGAGTTCACAGGTTCATAATCTACAAAAGACAATTAAGTACTTATCCAAGGTCTTTCAAATAAATAACAGTTGTAAACGTGCAATAAAATAAAAACAACCGAAAGCTGAAGCAGATTTAATTGGTTGCAAGCTGGAGAAACCAATTTTTTTTCATTTTTAATGTTCTATAAAATGCTAACTTTTTTTTTTTGCTCATATAAAAAGTACAGCTTTATTCTATCAACAGTGGATGTTGTGAGAGGGCAACACTGCCCCTGGACTTACACATCTCTTTAGGAAACTATAGAAGGCCCATCTGCAGCACATACAAATACAAATTTTATGGCTTAGAAATATAAGGACGCATTCACAATGCATCACATATTGGCAGATTTACTAAGGGTCTAAGGGAATTTTCGAATTTAAAAAGTTAAAATTTCAAAGTTATTTTCGGATATTTCGGCCATGGAATAGGCCAAAATTCAGTTCGAATTGGAAAAACCTTCGATAATTCGACCATCGAATTTCGAAGTACTGTCTCTTTAAAAAAAACTTTGACACTTTGCCACCTTAATCGTACAGAATTACTATGTTAGCTTATGGGGACCTATAGCCAAATTTTGGCCTGTGTAAAATATCAACAACATTTTTTTAATCACCCATTTGCAATTTGTTATGCATTACCTAAACCGTCAAAATGAATTAAGAGGTAAATTTATAACTAAACTAACCCTCATGTTTCCTCAACTGCAGACTAAGCTTTAAGATAAGAATCAACTCATTATACAGAGGGCTTCTCAGTAGACTTGTAATTTCCGATTCTGCCCTGTTTAGTGCAAAAAAAACCAAAAATTTCTTAAATAGGCAAAAAGTATGTTCAGCACAAGGTCTATTCCTTGAACTAATGTTGAAACGGTGGGGGTATACTAATGCTTTATGGACCTAGAGGCTGTCAATTATTGGAAATGTAGGACCTAAGGACATATGGAATTTTTTTTTACTAATTAAAGACATATTTATAAAAATTTTAATTACTACATTTTCAAGTTTCTTTGCAAAAAAATTTAAACCTCTCCAAACTGAAACGTGTGGTTATTTTTTTTTTTTTTTTTTTTTTTAAACTCAAATCATGAAATATCGATTGATAAAAAAACATGAAAGATATACTTAAAAGCAGAGAAATTGCATTCTACTCATCAAAATCAATGAGTCTTACAACTTCCAAAAAAAATTTAAAAACTCAGATTCGAAGAAATAACAGCTTTGCCTAGGACATCTCTCTTTTTTTGTTTTTGCACTTGTTTCTGAAGCCTTAATTCAAAAGTGAGGTTTTGCACAAAAGAACTCATGTCAGAAGTCATGGATGTTCCCTACTTATCTTTAAAGTTGTGGGAAGTTTGTAAATACAAATACTGACTTTTTTTAAGGAAAAATTTAGATTAACCTATTTATACAAAAAAGTTTCCTTATTTCCACATACCTCATACTGAAAACAAATATTACAGATATAGAGCACAAAATATATTACCTGTCCTTTTGGAACCGTCTCTATGTCAATGACGGTAATAACTCCAGGGACAAGAGGACTACGTCTAGCATTACTGTGAGTAGGTTGGTCCTCATCTGGTGTACCTGCTGGCAGTGTACCTGTGAGCTGGGTAACTACTTTCCCAACCATGGTAAGTCCAGTTTTAAGAGTCTGTGGAAAAAAAAAATTAATTACTTCGAATCAAACAAATTACAGAGAAA
>CM044433.1:90512503-90620995 GCA_024363595.1 Xenopus borealis
TTTAAATTGATATGCATGATTTATATAATATAATAATGCTATAATATGCATGATTTACACCACTTTTTCTAATATAAATCATTTTACACAGCTAAACAGGCCCCAAAGTGTCAATAGTTAATAAGATTATTATTATTACTATTATTAATGCTTAATGTAATCGGTACAATCTGCATTAAGTGGCTTCAAACAAATATGCTATTTCTCTTATGAAGTGTTTACTCATTTTACTCATTTACACATTTATATAGATGGAACCTGCAAATCAAGAAAATAAATGGCTCGGGGCTGGGAGCTTGATGTATATAAAGAAAAGTAATTTCTAATTTTCGTGTTGACATTCGGCACACAAATGCATTATTAATTAAGTCCGCATTTGTTTGCTAGTTAATTTGTGTGCTAAAAAAATGTATACTTCTGTAATCTTATCAAATCTGAACTAACAACATGTAAACAGCACATTGTAATATAATCATGAAAAAATAACTTACAAAAAAATACAACCCATTAACAAAAAAAAAAATGCAAACAACTGCAATTTCAACATCTCACCGTTTACAGGGAATTGTTCTAATTAGTGCACTTCTCAACACAGGCTGATTTGAACACACTATGCTTTAAACAGTGTACAAAACATAAGTGATAACTTCTTTATAGTCCACTACCCTCACCTTAGTTTCTTGGTGAAAGGTGGTGAAAGCTGTTAAAACATTTCACAAGCCTATTCTGGCTCAAGTCTTTCCCACATGTTTAAGTAAATGCCCCACCAGAATGTTTTTCCATCTGTGTATAAATACTGAGTGAATTTTGGCGTGGAAACATGTATTCTATGCCGTCCCTGTCCATGTATTTAAAATAAGCAGATTTTTCTACACCTCCCTTTCTTTATTAATACACAGGAGAAGAAACAGCCTGGTGTGGTATTAGCCTAAAACAGCATAAAGGATATCTGATCAAGATTGTCAGCCATATCATGTTATGTCTATCAAACTGAGAATGGGTCAATAAGACCACTGCATTAAAGGACCAAAGCATCAAAAACTTTAATTTAACTAATATAGCCTGATGTATTTTTATTTTTTGTCAAGTACATGTAATATTCTCCTCTTTGAAGTAGGACTACTTTTCTTATCGCATACGATTTATTAGTTCAGATGTTGTCAAAACAAAGCCCCACATTCAATTTGTTGAGTAGAACTTAGATAATGTATATTTATGTGTATATTTATATTTTTGCATATACAAACCCACTACACTAGCAACCATGCACTGGTTTGAATAAGAGACAGGAAAATATGACTAGGAGAGGGCCTAATTAGAAAGACAAGTCATAAAAAGTAGCAATAATAATAAATCTGTAGCTTTACAGAACATTTGTTCTTTAGATTGGGTCAGTGTCCCCTTTGAAAGTTGGAAAGAGTCAGAAGGCAAATAATTCAAAAACTATAAAAAACTGAAAAGTTATTTAGAATTAGCCATTCTATAACATACTAAAAGTTAACTTAAAGGTGAACCACCACTTCAGTTCTTTCAAGCCAACACTCCTTTAAACCACAATTTTAAACTCAGCTACATATTTGCATAAATCAGTCTTACACATGACTTTACACTGAATATCATGGGTTGAAGTGGCAATACTTGGGGGCAAATTTACTATTATTCCCCCAAAAAAATTAGTTTCTATTCGATATTCGATTAGCTTTCGATTTTCGAATGTTAATCGAATAGTTCTAGGCTACCTTTTATTCGAAATTCGATCATTCGACGATCGAATAAAAACCTATTCGATCAGTCGAATAAATCATTCGACTGAACGAAGAAATCATTCGATCATTCGAATGATTCATACGATTCGAACAATTGAACATTTTGATCCTACGAATCCTATTCGATCAGGACTTAGTCTCAGAAGCCTATGGCAGTGCTCCCTTAGGCTTCTATTGCAATTCGGTAGGTCCAATCTGCCGAAGTAGGCAATCAAAGAAACTTAAAAAATAAAATCCTTCACTGATCGAATGATTGAATATTTGTCCATTCGAATCTATTCGAATGTATTCGATCGTTCGATCACATCCTATTCGATGATCGAATATGCCAAAATTCACATATTCGACCAAAAGAAGAAATCCTACGTTAGAACTTCGATCGAACTTCGAATCCTTCACATGAATTTAGTACATCTGCCCCTTGGTGTATTTCAATTCTGTTTTTACAAATGTTCCTAAATTTGCCCCAACAATATGAGAACCTAAATTGGCATTTTCAGAGAGCAAAGGAATATATAAATGCCATCATGTCTGATACCCAACAGTCAAGAAAGTATTTAACACTTTGACATATAAATCAAAGTTGCTTTGATAACTTTGTCAGAATGTGTTAAATTGCTCTGGGTAGTTGAACTATTCTGTGTGGTGGAGGGAGCTGGGCTCTGCGGCAGGTTAAAATAAACCCAATGAAAGCTGAAAAGAATGGAGCTTAAAGGAGAATTCAACCCCCTAGGCACAAAAATCCTTCCCCCTCCCCTGAAACTGAATTCCGTTTCACAATGGAGCAAACCGATTTTTTTTATATTCAATTTTGAAATCTGACATGGGGCTAGACATATTGTCAGTTTCCCAGCTGCACCAAGTCATCACTCTTTACTGCTGTCCTGCAAGTTGGAGTGATATCACCCCCCCCAACCCCACCAGTAGCCTAATAACAGAGCAATGGGAAGGTAACCAGATAACAGCTCCCTAACACAAGATAACTGCTGCCTGGTAGATCTAAGAACAACACTCAATAGTAAAAATCCAGGTCCCAGTGAAACACATTCAGTTTCATTGAGTAGGAGAAACAACAGCGTCAACAGTGTAATTTAGAAATAAAAATATAATGTAAAAATCACGACAGAATCCCTTTAATAACCGTTAATTGAAAATACATTTTGAAAATCAAAAATGTAATTTCTGCTATAGTACATTATCTTGTTGCACTTTAAATATACAACAGCTATTTTCTGCAGTATGTGTAGGTGCTATTTTCTAAGATTTAAATAGAGCCACCACAGGCAATAGTGCTTAAAAGAAATTACACAACATTCTAATAATTGAAAAAGATTTTCTGTAGGATGTTTTCTGCAGCACCACGGTTATGGAATATATCAGTTTACTGAATGGTAAATCTAGTGTAAAACTGGGCATGTTACTAAAAGGCATTTTAAAAAAAGAAGAATTAAATAAAACTCCATGTGCTACATATCTGAAGAAATGTGTACTCACATTCTTTTATATAACCAAGCCCGGATATGACAGAAAAAGTAGAAATTATGGCATATAGCCTTGCATATACAAGTCAGATTTTTGATGGTGTATATATAACAACCCTAATTTATATTATACCAAAATATTGATTAAAAGGAGCATAGCTGATGGCAGGTCTACATATATATCTCAATTAGTCATTGTCATCATAAAAAAGTAATAATTGCTCATTGTCTTATATACATGTCAATTTAATCTATACATTAGATCTGGAGGGAAAAAACATTTTTAAATTAAATGTTTCAGCGCTTTATCACATCATTTCATCGCATTATAATTTTTCTGAATGTGACCTCTCAAAGACCCATGGCATGTTTTTTTAAAAATGTTAGAAAAAAACAAAACAAAACTAATGATGTGTGGAGCACGCAGGCAATGTAAGGCGTTCTGCGTCAAGGTTTGTATGACAAAGAGAAATAGAAATCACATCAAAATCACTCAAAACGCATACCGTATATAGTGTCACAACAATTAATTTGCTTTTTTTTCTGCAAAACAGACATGTGGTTTAAAGAACTGACTTTTAAAAAAAATTACATGGAAAGATGTAACCCGGTAAAAATATGTAATTTTGTACTAAAAGGTGAAATAACTTTTTTGCACCAGTCATACATAAATCAGCAATTAATGAAGCTACTAGGACATAGTAAGCTGTTTATGACAAACTCATATATCCTCTGTGACAAACCAGAATTGGAACATTGAATTATTTACAAAAAGATACCAACTGAGAATTAGCAAAAGAGGCAGGAATATGTATATACTCACACACAGTTCTGAATAAATTGTTAAAAGTTACAAGTTAAAGGACATGTAAACCCTCCCCACAAAAATTTAATCAGTGAACAACCTCTTTGAAATCTTTAGATACCTGCTACTCTGGTTGTTAAAAGTTTAACAGTAAGGCTGCAGTATCTCCTTAATCACTTAGAAATTCTTCTACTCTTCTAACCCACTCTGCCCCTTCGCTGAGGAATTTACTTTGGCACGCTCAGCTCTTCTAAGCTCAGATTGCTAAACACACCCTCCAATTCTAACATCCAAAGAAGAGATATCATTGCTGGTTCCCATAGTTATCTGACCCTTTTTTTCTCCTAACCACCTCTCCTGAGCTAAGCAATTACAGTGTTCAACCCCAGCAGAACTTCTTATGTATGTTTAAACCTGCATTCTGCATTGCATGAACTTACAGCATACATGTCCTGTTTGCAGATGTCAATGTTACTGATGATGTGTCAGTGGGAAAATGGCCACGGGGTGAAGGTTGCTATTTGTTTTAGGAAAATGTGATGGCACTGGCAAATGGCGGGGGTATAGTCGGTATAAATGATGTGACTTGGCTGGGGAAGATATGCCCAACATATATACATGGCAGGAAAATGTAGGTCTTAAATGCCCTTTAAAAGCCATTATCCTCACAATAGTCACTATATTTGTGTAGGTTGTGTACATTATGTGTGTTGGATACAAGGTAACTTTCACCAATGGCAAATTTGCTTCTCATTTAACCTACTGCTTATAGTTAATAACATCTACTAAATTATGACAGTATGGCATTTAAACCCATAATTTGCAAAGAACAAAATATTTTATATATGTATGTATGTATCTATGGTAAATATGCATTCGATTGCATGTTGATCCTTTTCTACTGTCTACACTGTATGACATAGTCCGATACAAATTTTTATAAGATAAGAAAAAGGCCATAATAGAAGCCAGCATAGTTTGTGTAAATATATTCAGATTAATTAAATAAAACAGATGAAATACAGGTTCAGGGGTTTCTTTTTCAAAAAACAACAAAAGCTTTCTATGTACTAGCCTGGCTCAGTTGGCCTCATACATTGGGATGACATAACAAATTCACCCCATAAAGTGAAATAAATACACCACTTTTGTTATATAGTGCCAATAATGTATACTGCACATTACAATAATAATGAAGAGCAAATTATGAATACATGCAATTTGTTACTTCTGAGAAAGATGTCTAAAAACTGACAGTCTGTAAGTGATACATCAGTACAATTGGTTTAAATTACCAATGACTTCAATGTCAAAGTAAC
Source organism: Xenopus borealis (assembly GCA_024363595.1). Lineage (NCBI taxonomy): Eukaryota > Metazoa > Chordata > Amphibia > Anura > Pipidae > Xenopus > Xenopus borealis. The sequence goes on from CM044433.1 coordinate 90,517,875, forward strand.
TAACTTTGGGTATGGAAGAAGGAAGAGAACAGACCCACAGTCCCATGTGACCTGGGGGTACATGGCGTCTAAGAACATTTAAGCACGAGGCCGAGATTGCAGGCGTCTGCAACCAGGATCAAGCCACAGATCAATGGTAACTGTTTTGTTTAGTGCTAAAAACTCAAACTGCAGTGATTAGAAAACACATTAGTGTTCATCAATTAGCAGCCAAACGTTTGTTTTAATAATTCATAGGAAACGACTTGCACAAAGTCTGTTAGTGTGTTGTCAGGAAAGCCTCAGAAGGGCCAACAGAATTCGGCGCCACTTTGTATTGACGGCAACATTAAGTCAGGAAGCCTGGTTAACCCTTTGCTGTCTCATCACTGTATCTTTTAAAAGATAATATTTAACTGAAATTATAAACTTCTCTATCAGCTGTATATTTACGTTGTCAACAGTCTCTGAATGGCAGTATAATTAACAGATTAAACAATGCCTTTACATGTGTAATTTCACACAGGATGGAGAATATATACAGTTTATGGAAATCTATATAAAATATATTGTACACAGTGAGAGAGATGGCAGAAAGCAAGAGATGGAAGCATTAACAATTGTACCATGAAATTATAGAAGAGAAGTTATAGCAAGGTAAGACAGCGTCTGGTACCGTAGCTCTAGAGGCATGCAACTCCATAAATCCCTCAAAATCCTTAGTTGGTGCTTGAAAGACGTACAGAGGGTCTGAAACAGTTTTTACTATTTGTGCTGATGATAAACCATTTTGCAACACTGTAAGCTCAATGCAGGATGTTTCCACACAACACAACAAGTTCAGTGTTCAGTTTTGTTAAACACAAGGATATGCTATTTATTCAGTTAGGGACTGATTTAGCAGACTTTGGTTCCTAAAATCACACGTGAACTCCTAGCCATGCATGGTATCTGCATCCAAATACATCACTTTGCTGCCAATTGGTTTTTTTTTTTATTCCTCAACAAAAGAAAATTTAAATCCTGGCAGGTTATGGATGTCAAGCTTTTTATTTATGTTTTTTATATTTATTTGGGTACAGAAACCAAAGGCTCAAGCAATGACAAATCAGCACCTAAATGTAGTTAGGTTGGGAGCCTCTGTGACAAAAGCCTATTTATAGAGCTCTAGCAAAACCTCATCTTGATAATGCAATACAGTTTTGGGATGACTTTCTTAGGAAGGATATTAATTAGCTAGAAAGAGCACAAGAGACATGCAACTAAACCTGAAAGGGAAATGGAACAATAAAACTACATGAAAGTCTATATAATGTAGCTTTATTGATGGAAAAGAGGAGCCTGTGAGCTAATATGATAACTGAGGACACTGTACACACTTTAGATAACTAAGGATTAGTGATGGGTGAATAAATTCACCTTGCGCAAAATCACAGCAAATTTCCGTGTTTTGCTGCTGGCGAATAAATTTGCAAATCTCCTGAAAATTTTTTTTTGACGTACGACCATTGACTTTAATGCCATCATCAGCTTGGACACAGTGTCAATTTCTGATTTTCATGAGTTTTTGTGAAAATATCTGATTTCACAAGTTTTTTTGTGAAAATATCCAATATTCATGAATTTTTGTGAAAACAGATTTCACAATTTTTGCACAAAATTTTCTCCGTTTCACAAATTTCACAGGAAATTCATGAATTGTTCAGTGAAATGGGATAATTTCACTCATCACTACTAAAAATATTTTTCACAAAGAAAACAAGAAAGGAGGAGAGGCCACCCATTCAGACTTACATTTCTCAACCCATACCCAACCTTAACTGCAATACCTTAACACAAACTCGACCCTAACCAACAAAATGTTGCTATTGTGGGACCCGTGCCAACTGATAATTTAGCCTCACCGCTTTAAAGCCAAAAACATAAGGGGGCAAATTCCCTAAAGCGTGAAGCATCTAACGCTAGCGCTAATTCGCCAGCGTGACGTAATTTTGCAACTTCGGAAATTCACTAACACGGACTCTGGCTAATCTTCGCTAGCAAAGTAGATAGACTTGCGCAACTTTGCACCCTTACGCCAGCCGAATTTGCTCACGGACGAAGGATCGTAAATTTGTAAATTCACTAAGATGAACATTTCCCTCAACGTTAGCACTTACGCTAGACGTTACTTCGCCTGGTCAGACCAGGCGAAGTTCAATACAATAGTCTGAAAAAGATCGATATTTTTTTGGGGGGGGTTACTCTTTTTCCCCCTACATTTCCTAACATATGGCAACACAACTATACAGGGGGCACATGTAGGGCAATAGGACAACTTTATTAAATTTATTAAAGGTTTCCTGGGCTTGTGTAGTGGAATACAGTGCCTCTAACATATACTTCTATTATAAGTTAAAGTTCCCGCCTATGCAAATTAGGCTTCGCTAGCATAACATCGCTCTGCCTAGCGAAGTAACACTAGCGAAACTACTCTACCGTTCGCCAACCTGAACGTAAATTTGCACTTTAGTGAATTTGCGTAGTGCTGGTGAAAATTCGCCTGGCGAAGTGCCGGGAACGCTAGCGAAGCCAACGCTAGCGAATTTGTGCATCTTAGTGGATTTGCCCCATGGAATCCACAGCCTGCATGGCTAATTAGCAATTAATTTAGATGCATGCCAGTCCATACATCAGTTCAGTCTGCAGCATGCATCTAAATGAATTGCTAAATAACCATGCAGGCTGTGCATTCCATATGTGTTTGGTTTTAAAGGGGTGAGGTGGCAACCCTACTGTAACTATATCTTCTCACCCTGTACAATACTTCTGTGTGCACCTCAGTTTCCAAGACAGAGAATTTTTGGGAGCAGTGGAGGACTGTACTTCCCAATGTGACCAACACCCAACCCTAATCCAAAACGGTCATCCAAATTTCAACCCAAACCTGCCCAACCAGCTGTGGAATACCTAGTCAGGAATTAAATAGAAAAAAAGTGCATAGAACGTCCTCAATCTTCAGTCACTTACATTATAATCTTAGTGTAAATTTCTTCAAAAAAAAACGCTGGCGACTTTTGATATTTTCAAGGTGATAGTGGAAATTTTTTTTTATCAGTTTTACAGCCTAACTGGTTTCCCCCATACATTTTTTAACATATGGAACATAAGCAAGAGGGTTGAACTTGATGGACAATATTTTTACAACACATATTAACTATGTTACTATGCAAAAGTGGATATATTACAGATTTATATGATGTATATACATAACAACACAAAAGGGGCCACTAGCAGTCATTATTATGATTGTCTTTTAGAAATATTAGGAGTAAATATTTCCTTACGTCCCTGTACTTGATCCCAACTAAGATATAATTAATCCTTTTTGGAAGGGTTAATTAACGTTTAAATCATTTTAGTAGCCTAAAAATATGGAGATCCAAATTATTGAAAAACCTCTTATCCAGAAAACCTGAGGTCCCGAGCATTCTAGATAACAGGCCTCATACTTATATTACTTAGGGGCAGATTTACTATTGGTTGAATTTCGAATTAAAAAAAATTTGAAATTCGACCATGTGAAGTAAAATCCTTCAAATTCGACTATCGAATTCGAAGGATTTTACCGCAATTCGATCGATCAAACGATCGAATATAAAAAATTTGATCAAAAGTAATGCTTCCCAATTCGGTAGCTTAATTCTGGTGAATCAAATTTTAAAGGGGAAGTTATTCGACCATCGAATAAAATTTAATTTGAATATTCAAATTATTTGAATTCGAATATTCGATGGTCGAATTTGCCATATTCAAATTCTTCAAGTGAATTTAGTAAATCTGCCCCTTAATGTACAAAAATATTTATAATAATTTTTTCTTGTTACTACTGTGAATCTTACCAATAGGAATATAGTACAGACAAATACATTTCTGTAATTTAGAGTACTATTTCGTAAAAAAAAAAATTATTTTGTTGTCAACATGAATTTATGTTTGACTATTAAACATTAAGCATAAGGTACTGTTTTATTATTAAAGAAAAAAAATCAATCAAAAATTAAAGGCCAATTTATGAATGTTTAATTCCTTTCCCTGAATGCTAACAGTACCACTAGGTAAAAACATATCTTCATATTTAACAATTTTTTTATGCTGAAAGGATTCAATACTGCGTTTCAGCTCTCTTCCAGCCAAGACTACAATTCCCCAGTGCCTTGAATAATTATTTATCACAGAACATGCAAGGCACTGTGGGAACTCAAGTCTTGGTTGGAGATAAGATGGATATGGCTACATTGTTTCAAGAGTTAGGAGAAGTAGTGCAGAGACTAGATGTGTTCTGTTAAGGCCCCCATACACTGGCCGATAAAAGCTGCTGACAGACCGGGTCAGCAGCTTATTGGCCCATGTTTTGGGCCCTCCAAAGCATTCCCCAACTGATATCTGGCAGAAAATTCGGCAGATTTCGACTGGGCAGGGTAAAAAATCCTGCCAGATTGCAGCCACATCTGTCCGTTGATGCAGTCCCGTGATCTGCCCACTTGTACTGACTGCATTGTGATCCAATAATTGGGTCTAGGGCCCACAATCAGATCAGCCCAATATCTAGATGTCTAGAGCCAATGCACCTCTCTCCACTGGTGTAAAGAAATGCCTGCAGAGATATCACAGATCCATTCCTCTATACAATGTGTTCAGTTGCACCACCTGTGCATGTGTGTGCGTGCCTCATCCTGTATATTTGGAACGTTTTTTTCACTGGCCCAGTCTGACCCTGACAGTGCAATTTTAGACTGAAATCTGCCAGTGTGCAAACTGACAGGCAGTTGCTTTGACTGTCAGTGCAACTGGAAACGGTGTTGGAGTTGGCATTTTCTTGCATTAAAGGGGTTGTTCACCTTTGAGATAACTTTTAGTATGATGTAGAGAATGATATTCTGAGACGATTTGCAATTGGTTTTCATTTTTTATTATTTGTGGTTTTTTACTTATTTAGCTTTTTATTCAGAAGCTCTTCAATTTGCATCATAAGCAATCTGGTAACTAGGGCCCAAATTACACTAGCAACCATGCATTGATTTGAATAAGAGATTGTAATATGAATAGGAGAGAGTCTGAATAGAAGGATCAGCAATAAAAAATAGCAATAACTATACATTTGTAGCCTTAAAGAGCATTTGTTTTTTTAAAAGGGGACAGCGACACCAATTTGAAAGCTGCAAAGAACCAGATGAAAAAGACAAATTACTATAAAACTATAAAAAATAATGAAAACCAATTGAAAAGTTGCTTAGAATTGGTTGTTCTATAACATAATAAAAGTTACCCTAAAGGTGAACCACCCCTTTAACACAGCTGCACATAGTACAGTCCTATGATAAAGGTGATTTACGCTATTCATTTCTGCAAACAAAGCTAGCAATATCAGTTTATCCTCTTTTTCTGATGATTCAGGGGGTTGCTAAGTAAAATTCCCTCGGGAAAACCAGTTGCATTCCTTGTTGACCCTGAACTTGCTAAGCAGATAACTCCTGGATCAAGGAGCCAATAAATCTGAAAAGTTGCACGTTACAAAAGGTATGATTTCATACTTTAGAAAAAATGAAGAACCAAGTTCAGGTTTTGGTAAAAAGACTAAGCCCTTTAGACAATATATGCCATAAAACTATCAATACCATAATCATTAGAATAGAATATTTTTCCTACAGAGTTATTCTTACTTAAAAGGGGTTACTTTCAAATTGTAGTTTTTTTATACCTCGAATAAACTTGAATGAACAACTTGAATGCTTTCTTATTTAAGAAAAAACTTAAGGCATCCTGTCATGGGAAAAAAAATTTTTTCAAAATGCTTCAGTTAATAGTGCTGTTCCAGAAGAATTCTGCATTGAAATCCATTTCTCAAAAGAGCAAACAGATTTTTTTTATATTGAAATCTGACATGGGGCTAGACATATTGTCAATTTCCCAGCTGCCCCAAGTCATTTGTGCTCTGATAAACTTAATTCACTCTTTACTGCAGTACTGCAAGTTGGAGTGATATCACCCCCTCCCTTTCCAGCAGCCTAGCAAAAGAACAATGAGAAGGTAACCAGATAACTGCTCCCTAACACAAGATAACAGCTGTCTGGTAGATCTAAGAACTGCACTCAATAGTAAAACCCATGTCCCACTGCGTACTATTCAGTTACATTGATTAGAAAGAACAGCCTGCCAGAAAGCAGTACCCTCCTAAAGTGCTGGCACAAGTCACATGACCAGGGGCAGCTGGGAAATTGACAAAATGTCTAGCCCCATGTCAGATTTCAAAACTTAATATAAAAAAAATCTGTTTGCTCTTTTGAGAAATGTATTTCAGTGCAGAAGTCTACTGGAGCAGCACAGTCTGAAAACTTGAATGATCAAGTTTTGGTCAAAACCCTGCAAAAAAAACCTTGAACATCATGAAGGCTATTGACATCTTCAAATGTACAAGGGACCTCTGCCATTGACTTCTACATGACCATGACATGTTTTAGATGCTGTATTTTTGGATTTGAGCTATTTCCAGGGTCGGGGTATAATACATTTCAAAATAATTTTTTGACCAAAAAATAACCTTGAGACGAGTTTTAATGGAATCAAAACTTGATCCTTAATAAATTTGCCCCTAAGTATGCTGATGTTCCGACACACACGACTACTGCAAAAAAATGCTTTATGTAGCAGTAACAGCCCAGAAATTGTGCCCTTCTGTAAACTATTCATAAATGCTTGAATGGGTTAACATTAGAAAGTACATACAAACCAAACTATTAGGAAAATGACTATTGTGCAAAGATTTAACCTGTCCCATTAGTCCAAAATATTGAGACAAGATCATTATTAGCTATTCCCGTGGGGTGCACTCTGTATAATTTGTACAAAAAAAAAAACTCCACCGGTAATCTTTAGCCTTTCCCATGCCATTTCTGATGTCCTCCCCCTCCATTAGGGCTAATGGCTTCATGCTCACATAAGCTGTTAAGACTCATTAAGGAGTTATCAGGTAACAAGAGAAAACAGATGCAGTTTTGCTAAATCAATTTACCACCTCGAGGTTAAAGACAGTGGCGGCATCTCAGGCAATTATTAGGTGACAAGAGAACGCGTGTTTATTATTTGATGCCAGACACTACACAGACCATTCAAGAGGTTTATAACATTTTGACTTAAGGGGCCTCAAAATCCATGCTGTATAAATTTTCCTATCTGTCTGAATTGTTCACATCTTTGGCATCTTACTGTTGTCCATACATACAGTATGCTGTTATGATGTTTAATTTCACTGTCACTACCTCCCAGTTTACAGATTTAAAAACAAACGTACAGAACACATGGCTCACACTGTAAAACTGTAAAAAGCTGAATAAACTTATGTACTCCAAGGATAGTGAATTTCTGCCATGTAGAAATTATTTGCAACTTGCAATAATTCCTAGAAAGCTGCCAGCAATTGTAGTTCATCAACCTTAAGACCAGTCTCTAGACTTTTTCAATTCAAGACCCCCTTTTACATTTAGAAATGCAGCCCTTAGCCCATAGCAAATATCCCCTGCATGTCCCAGTGCTTCTGAAAAAAATTAGAATGCAGCTGGAGATACCGCCTCTAAAATCTTGTCGCCCTAGGCTGGCCTTTGTGGCCTTTCCACAAATCCAGGCCTGGGAATATTTAAGCATGTTGTTTTTGTTCACTCACTGATCATCACCCTATGAAGGGGTGCTTGTGGTTTTTTTAAATAAAAAAAAATTATTAAATTGTTTTGTGTGCCAGATCACCAAACCTAACTATGCAGGAACACGTTCAAACAAAGGAGAACTAATCCCCCGTTAAGCAAAAACTTCCATCCCCTTCCCTTCATTAGTAGGCATGGCCGGTAATTTTGATGGCTGATCCCAATGTTATTAATATGGAAAAAAGATAAATATATAGGAATGCCGGTATTTTTTTCAAGAAAAGGTGGCAACCCTAATTGGGCCCTCTCTGCTTTCTCCCTCCATAGTACCTTACTTGAAAAAAAGTCTCCCTCACATTAACGTTGGCATATTCATGCAGTGTAGAACAGCAGAGTTTAAGGGGGCCATCTTCAGTATCTTCAGATCCAGTTCTTTTACTTCGGCATCCTTCAAGCTTATGGCATGAAAAAGTACAATGTCTGCACTCACTTATTAAAGTAATCCAAAGATACTGAAGATGGAGCCCATGAGCTCAGCTACGCTATGCTGCATGAATATGCCAACATTAATGCCAAGCACACTTTTTTTTTTTTTTCAAGTAAGGTACTATGAATGGAGAAAGCAGGCAGGAGAAAGGAGGGATGGGGGTCACCCAGACATAAAAAGTTTTATAATAAAAGTCAAATTAAACTGGACCCATCATCAACTACACATTCTTCAGCTGGCAAGAAACAAGAGGACTTGATGCAATGTGAGACGGTGCCTATCAAACCTGCATTTTTATTAGGGATGCACCAAATCCAGGATTTGGCTTGGGATTTGGTCAGAATTTGGCCTTTTTCAGCAGGATTCGGCAGAATCCTCGTGCCTGGCAGAACTGAATCCTAATTTATATATGCAAATTAGGGGCAGGAAGGGAAATCCCATAGCTTGTCACTAAATAAGGAAGTAAAAAATGTTGTTTTGACTTCCCACCTAGATTGAGCCATAAGGGTTTATGTGGAATTATTCAAACATTGTACAGGTATGGGGCCTGTTATCCAGAATGCTCAGGACCTGGATTTTACGGATAACGGATCTTTCTGTAATTTGGATCTTCATAACTTAAGTCTGCTAGAAAATCATGTAATCATTAAATAAACCCAAAAGGTTGGTTTTGCTTCCAATAAGGATTAATTATATCTTGGTTTGGATCAAGTCCAAGTTACTGTTTTATTATTAAAGAGAAAAAGGAAACATTTGGATTATTTGAATAAAATTGAGTCTATGGGAGACGGGCATTCTGTAATTTAGAGCTTTCTGGATAATGGATCCCATACCGGTACTTCCAGCCTGTTGGCTAAGCAAAAAACATATTTTTTTTTCTTTCAATAGTTTTTATTTGCGTTTTAACATATTAGGAGAAATAAGTAGTTATAACATTTATGTAATAACATCAAGTATTTGAGAAGAAAAGAGAGAGAGAGGATAACAAAGATAGAATAAGTCCTGTCTCAATTTGGTGAGACATTTTGGTGAGATTAAAGAAAGAGAAGTAGAATAAACCAAAAGTTACTTTTGACATATGTTTTATAAAGTTATAAATTTATCATTTATAAATAAGTTTATAAATTGGCACTGAGAATTGCATGCTCTAGGGTGGTTTTTGTGAGGTCCCTTGAATACCAAATTAATCAGATTACTGAGAGAAAGCAGTCAGAGCAGAACTTGCTGCTAAGTGTTCTTTATTGGACACAACCTGTTTCGGGCAGGTGCCCTTTATCAAGTGTCACTTGATAAAGGGCACCTGCCCAAAACATGCTGTATCCAATAAAGAACACTTAGCAGCAAGTTCTGCTCTGACCGCTTTCTCTCAGTAATCTGATTCATTTGGAATATGTTTTTCACCTGAAGCGGGGGTGTTCACTTAGATTGAGAGCACCGGCTACCATTCCCCAGTCACATATCCTCGTCCCTTGAATACCGTAATATAAAATAAATCTATGGGCTTTCAGTTGGAGTTAGTACCTGTTAGTACAAGTATGACTATTAAGTATTAGCTATACCAGATCTGAAAGTGTACAAAGCGTAACAAAATAAACACCAGCATATATTATCATATAGTGATTACGAGAGGATCAAAGAGGTCTCTGTAGATGGGAAGGAATATCTATACAACGGTTCTCAAATTTCCTTGAATTTCTCATGTTTATCTATAACTATACTGGTTAATCTTTCATTAACCACTATACAGTTCAGCTTGTCTTTAAAGTGGGAAATGGAAACCCGGGGGTGATTTCCAGTGATTAGCTATTGTAATTTTTGCAGCCAAAAACATAAACGTTATCAAGGTTCTTGTATTGGTATTGATATAGGATATAATTTTATTTAATAGGGCATTTAAATGGTCCTTCCCAAGATTCACTTGTGTTACCGAATATATGACAGTATAGACCCGAGTCCAAAACCTTTGTATATTTGGACAGACCCACCAGATATGCATTACAGTACCTGTTAGGTTACAGTGTCTAAAGCATTCCAGGCTAAGTTGGGGGTTTATCCTATGCAAACAGGAAGGGACCATATAGCAGCGTGTGATCACTTTACATGAAGTTTCCAGTAGTGAAACGTTCCTAGAACAGTGGGCTGTAGTTTCCCATATCTTGTCCAAGGTTTCCTGATCTATGGTGATGTTAAGGTCCTTATCCCATGCTGTGACATAAGATAAAATGGGTTTGGAATGCATATCAAGAATTAAATCGATGAAAGAGGACTATAAGAGGACAATAATCGGTGCTGCTGGGTGTGGAGTTGAAATAAGTTTAGCTGGGTATTTGTAAAAACAATAAAAAACTGTATTTTAAAAGAATGTCAACCTTAAAAACGAATTCTTGCTTAAAAGAAAACATAATTCTAAGTAATTTTGCAATATACATTCATTACAAATTATTTGTATATATATTCATGGTCGGACTAGGAGGAAAAAGCAGCCCTGGCAAAAGTACCAAGCAGCCCATGTATTCCCGCACATGCAAAGCATGATATATATTTCTAACCCCAGGGTTAACAAGAACCAGTGTTAATTAATAGATATTTTAAGAGTCCATTACCATATAATCCCCAGCAATATTATACACCCTATGTGCTGGAACTGGTCCTTGCAACAAATATCTCACCCTAGTTTCTATCACAACTATTCTATCAGATAGATTAGTGACCCTATACTTACAGTATATTCTAAATTTTCTGTTGTGTGCCCCCAGCTAGACCATGAACCCTGGCAGGTAAGAGAACTAATTACCATGTGTATCACAGGGCCAAAGTGTGGAATACTTGAATAGACTAATCTATATCATGCAAATAATGCTACATCACAGTGTTCCATTTACAGGCTGAAGTGATTGTTCTGAGCATGGATCCTCGTGTTGTCAACATACCTATCATAAGCATAAGGGATTGGGTATATAGGAACCAACTCTAATATTACTAATTGAAGTTGGTCAGAATTCCTGGTTCCTCCCATATGCTAGTACAGGCATGAGCACTAACAAATGCAGGCATTGGCTTAGCTGTGGCTCGCTGTTATGGACAGCTCATTTACATTTATAAAGTGACTAGTTCATTTACATATTAAAGATAGACCTAATTTGCATTTTAGGTGAGCAGCCCATTTCCATTTATATAACTTTTATTATACTGTAGAGAGTGATATTCTGAGACAATTTGCAATTGGTTTTAATTTTTCATTGTTTGCGGTTTTATAGTTATTTAGCTTTTTATTCAGCAGCTCTCTATTTTGCAGTGTCAGCAATTTGGTTTCTAGGGTACAAATTACACTGTATTGATTTGAATAAGATACTGGAATATGAATAGGAGATGGACAGAATAGAATGATAAGTAATAAAAAGTAGCAACAACAATACATTTGTAGCCTTACGGAGCATTTGTTTTTAAATGGTGTCAGTGACCCCCATTAGAAAGCTCCAAAGAAACAGAAGAAAATTGCAAATCATTAAAAAAATATGAAAAATAAATAATGAAGACCAATTGAAAAGTTTCTTAGAATTGGCAAGATAACAGCTGCCTGGTAGATCCAAGAACAGCACTCAATAGTAAAACCCATGTCCCACTGCTTATTATTCAGTTACATTGGGAAGTAAAAACAACAGCCTGCCAGAAAGCAGTTCCCTCCTAAAGTGCTGGCACAAGTCACATGACTGGGGCAGCTGGGAAATTGACAAAATGGCTAGCCCCATGTCAGATTTCAAAATTGAATATCAAAAAATCAGCTCTTTTGAGAAATGTATTTCAGTGCAGAAGTCTACTGGAGCTACTACTATTAAAGTGGACCCGTCACCACAAAAAAATATTCAAAATCATATTTAATCACATTAGTCAAGCAAAATGAACATTAATTAAACTATATAAATTATTTTAATCTTGTTTTCTTCAGTCTGGGAATTCATAATTCTAGCAAGCAGGCAGGAGCCATTTTGTGGACACTGTTATTAAGGCAAGCCTTGCATCATCTCAGAATCTTGTTTGTGCACCAGAATGGGGGACCCGATGTCTATCCCCATGTCCTGGCTACACAATTAAATGGTTAAGAGAACTGGGGCAATGTGTGGGGAGGAGTGGCATATAGGAAGTGCTGAATGGAAAGTGAAAGTAATATTTGATTGACAGCTGAGATTTTTAAATGAGCTTAAAACAGCTATGAATGCTTTAATAAAAATGTTAATTTGATTTTATGTTTAATTTGAAAAGGACTTTTATTATACAGATTTTTGTGTCTGGGTGACGGGTCCACTTTAACTGATGCGTTTTGAAAGAAACATGTTTTCCCATGATATTATCCCTTCAAATCTCCCATTTTTAAATCTTATTTAAAAAATTAGAAAACGACAAATTTTTCAAGATTTGGTGAAAAATTTGTTAGTAAGTGACCCCCATAGAGTAACTACTAAAAACAATACATCAGTATTATAATAGGGCCCATTACAAAACTAGAGATATTTATGGGGGTGATGTAGTTTTTTGTGTGCATGTTACTCCCAAGTTGTTAAATATACAGAGAATAACAAAATGTAGAAACATTTATATTATGATTAACCGTTTCACTGCATTTAGGACAATGAACCACCCATCAGCCATTGAGGGAAGCAATCACATATACTGCAGAGTAGTTCAGTAGGAAGTGTGCTATTATGTTGTTTGTTAAAGACTTCATTCTTTCAAGAAGAAATGTCACAATAAGAAATCATTAAAGACTACAGTTGCCACCTTTTTCTTTGACAAAACGGGGAGGGGATGGGGACAGCCAGGTGACATCACATGACAGCAAATGTCACAATAAGAAATCATTAAAGGTTACGGTTGCCACTTCTTTTGTTTTTGAGAAAACGGGGACGGGATGGGGACAGGCTGGTGACAGCGAGGGGGGGCAGTGATGTCAGGGGGTGGTGATGTCAGGGGGCGGTGACATGGGGGTGGGCCAGTGACATCAGGGGTGGAACTGATTATATGGAGATCAGCAATTCACTTCAATTAACTTTTCGACTAGGCAGCTCTTCCCAAAAATGTGCTGTCCAGGTTAGATCCAGACAGGTGGCAATCCTATTCCAGATTCCTTTCTATTGTGTTAGTGGGGCAAAATACATTTTATTTACACTATATATACACATTCCACAAACCTTGTTTTCTTCAGTTCACAACAAGCAGGGGGTGACATTTTGTAGACACTTATTAAGGCAATCTGTGGCTCATCTCAAAATGATGCTTATGTGACAATATGGGGGACCTGAAGCCCCATGTCCATGCACAGGCTACACAAGTAAAGACAGAGACATGGAATGTGAAGAGGGCAAAATCTAGGAAGTGCCTGTCCCTACCTGAGGCATAGAGGCAAGGCAGGCAATACATGACTGACAGATTGACCTGTTTTACATACATTTATAATACACATACGTGTCTCAATTTAAAAAAATAATGTGGGTTTCAGGTTTCCTTTAAAAGGGACTTTTCTTATACAGCTATTTATGTCTGGGCGACAGGTCTGCTTTAACAGAAGCACCAGTTAGCCTTGTATTGCTTTGCAGACTTGGTTGTCATGTTATGGAAAGCTCTCTATGCTGTATGTTCTCCCGGCATTATAATAAGAATATTATTATTATATTACAAACAGTTCCTTGAATTCATGATAACGTATGTATTTATTCCCTTGACCGACAATCTGTGAGTTTTAAGGTCAAGTCCATAAAAACTGCAGATACAGTTGTCTACCACATTTTATAGAAAAAGTCAGCTGAGTCAGACAGAAGCAGATACACAAAATTGTTATAAAGCACGCCACATATTTTTCAAATTTAAGTTCTCTGAATTAAAGGAAGATGAAGTTGTTCCTTATTATCTTAGCACAACAATGTTCCTAGAATACGTCTATAATATCTCATTCCCATGCAAAGAAGACTGATATCATTAAAAGGACATCTATAGTCAGCTTAAAGCTTACCAACTGAAATTAAGATGTACTCTTTTTTTGTGGCAAATGCATAAAATTTGTCAAATGTCAGAAGCAATGTCCCATGGGAGCAAAATAACCTTTGTAGACACTTAGTCTTATTACTTTCATGTATTTCCAAGTAAATTCCCCCGTTTCTCTTTATCTTATGGAATACTGAGGTCAGACCAGTGATTCTCTCATAATGCAAACCAGGCCTTCTGCGGAGTGTTTCATGCAGTTTAGGTAAGTTGTGAATGGTTTTGCTCTATTCATTTTTAAAAGAGATTGAAACTCTATACAGTCTATTAGTTACTGTGTGGCACTCTCTGGGTAAAAGAGCTCCCGTGTGGCCGCCTTTAGGTGCACTTAACATTGTCACAATATGTGGGTGCAGCAAGGAATAAGAGACACTTTCTAGTTGCGCTGGAAATACTGTGGTACTTTCAGGGTACACTGGGTAAATTTTGATACTCACTGGTTGCATTTAGGACTGTTATACTTTAGGGCAAATTATTATGTAAACAGGGGACTCCTGGGGTTTTTCCAGTGCTGTTTAACCCTTTACTGACAGTCACTTGTTAAATCTGCACCTAGGCAGTAACCCATAACAACCAATCAGTGGTTAGCTTCAACTCATTCAGTTTCCATTTCAAAGCAATTACATAACATCCTTTGCCTTAGATTTAGTTGACCCCTTTTGATGTTGTTTATATTGCTGCCTTCATTTGGAATTGTATGTAGCAACCTAAGAGAAATAGCATATAGGATAGTGTTACATAACGAATTGTTATGTTCTAAGTACAGTATTAACAAAATGCCATTGTGTAAAGCTTGCTTCATTCATATTTTTATATAGCCCTGAACTGCAGGGCAAAGAATAATGACACTGTGTCTCATGCAAAAAAGACTTCAAAATTTGCAAATACTAGTTAGGGTAGAAAAAACTTCTTTTTAACAATTTGTAAATATATTGTGCACAGTGAAGTCATATAACTCTTTGCAATGTCTGAATTATAAAAAATAATGTACCCGTCATGAGAATATCAGAACTCATCTTTGAGTTCCATGACATGTATGAAAAGTGCTCTGCCTGTCTTGCTCTTAAATATAACAATGGAACTCATGGAGGATTTTTATTGTGCCTATAAAACAGTTCTATGTGTAAATAGAAAAATAAAATCTTAAAGGGGTTGTTCACCTTTGCGATAACTATAAGTACTGTGCAGAGAGTGATATTCTGAGATAATTTTCAATTGGCTTTAATTTTTTATTTGTGGTTTTTATTTTTTAATGGTCGGCTCTAAGAATTGGTAATTATGTAACAATAAATAGCAGCAATGATCCCGGACTTAATACTTGTCTCATTTGTTTAGCCTCTTTGTTCTCATAGAAATAGGGAAATGGCCATGAAATTGGCCAAATATTTAGCAGTATGAGGGACTGACACCTGGGCCCACCAGGAGTTTTCCTGGTATCCCAGTGGGCCACTCCAACACTGGATAAACAAGCTCTGAAGACTGTACAGGAGTGATTTTGGCCCATTCCTCCTTAGCTGCAGGTTGTTCAAGTTCATTGGATGACACTAGTCGGAATTAATGCCCAGCATGCAATCATAAATTACTGCACTAACTCCAGATATAATATAATCTGAATATAGATTCCAGTGGGTCAGACATTAGAGGAGAGGAAATAAATCCACAATTGGATAAAAAGTGAAGTCACCAAATATGGTTTGAGACCCGGTTCCAAAAGCTCCAACTCTTGTGAATGTGTTGCCACCAAGGAACAAAATCATAGGCTTCTACATGCTTATACGCCTCAAATTTCAAATATGACACAGGTCCTTAATTGGACTGACATAAGGGCTTTGAAAGGGCAATTATAGAAAATTCACCATTTTGCTCTAGTCACCCCTATATTATATTTGTATATTTTGAAATACTTCTGCAAATAGAATATTTTATATTTTTCTTAACATTTACAAGTAATATTAAACAGTAGCAATAAAATAAAATCTAGCTTTTTTTTATAAAAACGTTACAGAGAACAAATTTTCAGTGTAGCCTATGTTATTTAATATACTGGTCAAAATTAATACTTTTGTGAGTAACTTATTCTCTTTTTAATTGTAAGCTAAAACAGTTGAGATTCACTTTGGCTCCCGGATGTCTAAGAAAGAATACTTTTTTGAACATTAAAAATTACTCTCCTTATCTCAAAACACAATTAAAGCAGAAATTGTTGCCATCTGTGCAGTACACGGGTTTAGACAGAACTGTTCAATAAAAAACATTC
Source organism: Xenopus borealis (assembly GCA_024363595.1). NCBI lineage: Eukaryota > Metazoa > Chordata > Amphibia > Anura > Pipidae > Xenopus > Xenopus borealis. Next base: position 90,534,307 of record CM044433.1, read on the forward strand.
TTTTAACACCATATGGGAAAGTCTAACATAGACCATGTTGATGGTTTTTATAAAGTTCCTGAAAGTGATATGGATATTGTTCTTGCTTAAAATAATCCTATATCAAAAGTAAAGTAACCTTTAAAGAGCTGAAAAGGAAGGTATCAGTTTGCTTGTAAAAAGAGACTTCGCTAATATGTGTCAGCAAACTCATTTTACTAATGAAGTTTAAAAAGAAGGCGATATCCTAGGCATTCATTTTAACTTTTGGTGGAGGAAAAGGGATAATATAACTGATTTCTTGAGTACAGGGTGTAGAAAGGCATATAGATTTGGAAACATCACAGGAAATTCCACTTTACCGAAAGCAGTGTTGCTATCATATAGTGTTGCATAAAAGTTGTGCAATGCACATTAGTCTAACCATGTTATAAACAATGAATGAAAAGTAAGCGTTATCTCTAGCGGGTTGGCCATACAATACTTACTTTGGCAGCATTAATAACTGTGGCAGTATAGGACTGTATATTGTCCCCACATGCTCCTCCTCGAGACTGATGGCACCGAATAAGCTGTAAAAATAAAATATTTATGAGCAAATAATATTTGTAACAGACTTTGTTGCATTATTCTCTTTACAAGAGGATGTTAAAAACTGTGTTATGTGAAAGAAATAAATAACAGTTTATCTGGAACCCATTAAATTGTGATAATTATCTTGCATACAAGATGTTGGCTCTCCAGAAGAAACAATGAAATAGAAAAAAATCTAGCTATGCTAAAAATTGAAGCGTGTATTTTATTTAAAATTTTTAAAGTGACATTTCCATATTGGGAAAGGGCAGGGTCCACAAAGGAAACTCTAATGCAGGTGCGGGCTGAGAAACATTTGAAGTACGCAGAGGCCCAAACTGTCTCCCACGGGCCCAATAAATAGTGACTTTCTATGGCACCTTACAGCAGCCCCTCTGGCATTTACCAGAATCCACAGATTCTCTGATAAAAAAAACAACCGGGCTCTGTAAGATACAATGAAAGTGACTGGTCTCAGCAATAGTCCTCTGAGTAGGGGGTGAGGAATAAAAAACACAAATTTAATGTTACAAAACCAATGAACAGGTATATGATGAAGCCAAAGAAAAGGTAAATAAAACTGGTAAGGTAAAGGAAGAGCAACATTGAATGTAAAAACTCTAACAGTACACTGTACCATTCAGAACCTAAAAGAAGAATAATAAGTACACATATGCATTAAAAACGACATATACTAAGTTTGAGTATGAGTAATAAAAGAGCAGTAACAGGGAGGAGAGCAGAATTCTCTTTTAAAAATGGCGTAACTAGAGTTTGTGGGGTTCCTCTGTAGTGGAACTTTCAGGGGCTTCCCCGACGAGGAACTTTGGTTGCAGCCTCCATTTATGATAGGGGCCTATTTATCAAAGGTAGGATTTCAGTGGTTTTTGAAATCACGGCTAAACCCACAGTGGGTCATTTACAAACACTGGGCGAATTTGCACCTTGCCAGTAACCCATGGCAATCAATCAGATAATTGCTTTCAGCATTCAACCTGCAGCTGGCTGAAAGAAAGCTAATCACTGATTGGTTGCTATAGGTTACTGTCAGGTGCTAATTGGCCAAGTTATTATAAATGAACCCCACAGATTCTAAAACTACAATTCATTTATTAAAAAATCCAAATGAATACTGTGCAAAAAAATTTGAAATTCTCTAAATTTCTGAACTGACAAAGTGGTCCAATAGGATCAGAGTAGCTCTCCTTGACTTCTATAGGACCTAACAAAACTTTTACCTTTATTAGTGTTTTTCGTAGTTTGAACACTTTTTTTAGAGCTTTTAAAACAATGAGAAAACCATTAATTTAGAGAGATTTGTGAAAACAAATCTAAATTCCATTGTCATATGGGCCCCTTAGTCTTATGACATTGGATCATTGGCCTAAACTTAGCAATTGTAATAAGCACCCCTGCCCAATAATTGCCATGGTCTCAGACCATTAAATAAAATTTTCCAGTTACAGGTCAGTCAGGTTATACTAGTGTACACCACCATTTTGAAAAATTGCCCTGCAGTCGCAGGACCAGGTTTGCATGATGCCTACTCCTAGCGATGAGTCAGCTCAGCAGCAGCCTGCATGCTGTTTCTCACTGCTGCTGCCTCTAAACTGCTCCAGATCAAAGGGGTGAAAATCACTCTGTCCTCCCTATCCAGACCTCCACTTCCCTTCCTTCCCTTCTCTTCCCTTTTTCTTACCACCCATTTCCTTCCAATCACCTCACTCTTTTTACCCTTCTGAGTGACTTCTGAGAGCCGCCGCTGCACTGCACAAACTTCCTAACTTCAGGCATCACAGCTTCATGACATCGCCTCCAGGTACACGTCACACAGAAGAATGTGGCAGCAGCAGCAGGTGTGGAGCAGCAGCAGACTCAGTGGGCAACGAATTTAGGTCCCCTCAGACCATAGCGGCAGCAGCGCCCTTCAGGACTCGGGGACCCCCTGCATTTCAGGGTTTGCAGGGGACCTTATTTAAGCAACTGTCTTTTACAGTTCTGGTAAGTATTTTAATACATAATGTACCCCATGTTGTAAAATATGAGGATTTAGGAAGTCACTTGGAGTTTCTTCAGCTCTTCGCACCTCTATATGGTCATGGTCGCTTACATTTCTGTTTTACAATAGAAGGTACGTTATTCCCTAAATATACCATCTTACCACACCGAAAAAAGATAGTTAAAGACATACAGCATGCCCCAAAGTATATCAGTTTACACTTCTAACCCCACCACAGCACTTGGATGTAATGTAAGCTTTGCTAACACAAGAAAGAACCTTGACGGTGTACGATATATAAAATAAAGTTGAATACATATAATACGAAAATGTTCCCTGATGAATTAGGAGAATAGTTTGCATAAACCTCTTTATACAAGCAGCAACCAGTTTATAGGTGCAGTACAAATTAGCTGACTGGAGGTCCAGGTGTGGGACCCCTCACTAACCATTTTTGAACAATTATTTCAGATAGGAATGCTTTATAGCTGAAGAGTGAAACCCTGATTGGAAAATGTTATTTGCCACCCTTACATAGCAGTTATTGTGCTTCTCCAACAATCCATGCATGTTACCAAATGGAGCAGTATCAAATTAAGGATCAGATATCATGAGTATTTGATGATTAAAGCCCATGGATTGACATCTTGGCCACTTTTAAAATCTTAGCAAATGTAGTAAGCAACATGTAACCAAGTGTTTGGGACCACCCAGGAACCAGAGAGGTCTCGAAGTGTAAATTATAACCCGTATGCTTCAAATGTATAATCATTATAACATTTTTTTTTTTAAATAACTTTGCTATGACACTCAAGGCTGTGACAGATACCAACTTTTCTGTCTAGTGTCCAGAACAACTTATCATGACATACTCAATGACACTGAAAACTGGTTTCAACAGCCCCATCCATAATAGGACACATTACATTTGTACCACCTGTACAGTGGCGTAACTACCAGGGGAGCAGGGGGTGCAATTGCACCAGGGCCCGCTCCCTCTTGGGGCCAGCTGGAGAGGCTAGGAGAACTCCAATTTGCAATTCATAGGGGAAGAGCCCGATAGGTGGGCCTGGGTGCCAATCCTGCACCAGGGCCCACCAGCGAGTACAGATGCAGCCACTGGGATTGGTGAGTTAAATGCTTCGTGACTCGGGGCTAATGGAAGAAACTGTGTTATCTAAAGTTATCTTAACTCATTTAATGCATTTAACCTTTTCATTAGCATACAAAAGCACCATTGTTTTCAATGGTGAACTCTTTAATTGGATGGGATGCTGTGACACAATATTCTGTGCTAAGTGGGATAAATGGGATAGAGTTAAGTTTTTCTGTGTCAAATGTACAATCCAAAGTGGCTTCATCTGTAGTTACGCCACTGCACCTGTGTACTATTAAATGTGCAATCATTTGTAATATTAATTCTTATATTTGAATATTTGGATTTTTGGTACTTACAACTTTGTAACATTTTGTGCCAGCATAAATAACTTGACATTATTAAAAATATAAGATGAATTTAAACTACAATATTTAATAAATCAAAAGATTTATGAAATATTGTTGTTTAAATTCATCTTATATTTTTAATATCTTCGCTTGTGGCATTAAAAATTGTATAAAAACATTTAAAAATAATAATAAAGAATTCCCAAATAATTTCCACAAAACATTTGTTTACCTTAATAACTGCACAAGTGTGTGTGTAAGCAAGTGTTTATATAATACAGAGTATACTTCCTTTTACTAACAGAAACAAAATGCTTAATTGAGACACTTATCCCCAGTGAATAATCTTCTGGGTGCCACACAGACTGTTACTTGAACAATTTTTTTCCCTTTCTTTACAGCTTAACATGGAAACATTAAGAAATCACAAACATTACAAACGCGGAAGATTTGGTCTGGCAGCATTACCACAAATACATTTAAATAAATATAATCAAAAGTTTTAGTTTTGTCTATGCAACATTAAATATTTGATTTACTGGTAGATTTTAGAGAGAAATTGTTTGCTGTTAAATGATGCTATTGTTGATTATGCTATGCTTCCTCTAGAACAAAATATTTTGAGAAAGGAAAGGACATAAGGGAAATAGCAACATCTAATTATTTCAAATCCAATTACTACTAGCAATACTGTAACTCCTATGTGTAATAAAAGGCACTAAGTTTGCCCAGGGGCAGCAAACTATAGCAACCAATCAGCAGGTAGCATTCACTAGTCACCTGTTTAAATGCAAGTATCTTATTGGTTGCCATGAGCTACTGCTCCTGGGCAAACTTAGTGCCTTATATTACATATAGGGGCAAAAGTCATAACAGCAGCCTGTTTTATTATTACAGAGAAAAAGGAAATAATTTTTTACAAATTTGGATTATTTGGATAAAACAGAGTCTATATAAACAATACATAAATCAATATAAAATATAATTTTACAGGAGATTCCAGTTTTGCAGACAGTCTTTTTGGTCATTTTATTAACTTAATTTCGACTATCTAATTTTTTTTAAGTGGTCTTTAGATTGAATAGGTATATTTTCATTCAAATTAAAATCATTCGAATTTTCAATTGAATCGTTCAAACGATTTCCTCCAAAACATAAAATTTTTCTAAAGATTTCAAAAACACTCCTTGAAGGTTATTGGAGGCCTCCCATAGGCTAAAACAGCAATTTGGCAGGTTTAAGGTGGCGAACTTGAATTGAATTTTTTCAATTCAAATCGAATTTGGCCTATTCGATAGTCGAAGTACCCAAAAATTACTGCGAAATTCTAATTTTTTTAATTTGAATTTTCACTTCGACACTTGATAAATCTGCCCCATAGTGTAAATGTTTTTCACCTTCTGTGACACCAGTTGCATCTACATATACGTGTTTGTTATTAATGTAAAGAATCCATAACCCCTTTACCTGTTTATACAAAATGTATACAAAAATAAAATGTAATCATATCTGTCATGCATTTTAAGCTAATAAAAGAATGTAATACTTTTGTTATGTAAAACAAACACACAACAAATGTTGTTACATGAAAGGAATGGATTTTTTATTATAGTTTCTTGAACTATTGCTCTCATTTTTCTGCTAAAAGTGTTGAAACATGTGAGTAGCTGGAAGCATTTTCAGTGGCTTTACTTCAAACCATAAATTGTTCCAACTGGAATTATTTTTAGACCATTACCTTCTAATGCTCATGGTAATAAATGAAATGTTTCCTTTGAGTATTAAACTTAAGGTTTCTTCTTTCCAGCTCATACTATACTTATTTACAGTACAGTAAAGTTATGGGGGTGCATGTTTTTCCTGTACCCTGCTTTTGAGTCCATTCATACCAGTAGTATATGTGCAGCCAAGTCTGTGAGATGATATGTTTATGATGTCAAAAACAACATTTATATCCGTTCTTCTTGAAAGTCTCCATCCCTTAAGAGAAATAAATTACAGATGTGCACAAACATGTATACAACTGTGGCACTGAAATTAATTTCACGCTATTGGCCAAGTGAAGTTCAGAAAGAATGGAATCTGCATTATGGGCCAAAATATAAATGAATGATAAGGAGAAAATCTGGGATGCACTTCAGGCAGACTGAGTAACACAGGAAGCATTGCAGTCTGGGCAAGAAAACCTCCCACACAAATGGCTCCTGGCCGAACTTCAATCAAAAATGTGCAACTAGTCTCCAAGTAGCACATGTTGGGACCATTCTATATACATTTCACAGGCTTTTGCATCATTGTTTGGAATCTAGGAATAAGTTAGATATAAACCTGAGGAAAGACATTAATAAATGTTATCTGTTATCATCTTATATGTTATTATCTATTATTCAGAGTGCTTGGGACAAGGGGTTTCCTGGGTAAGGGATCTGTCCATAACCTGGGTTCACCATACCTTGCATTTACATAAACCCAATATGATTGTTTTGCCACCAATATGGATTTGTGCAGCTACAAAGTCATGTTTTATTATTACGGAGAGAAAAAAATGTAATAATTTTTTTTTAAATTCATATCTTTCTATATAACTGGTTTCTGGATAAAGGGATCCCTTACCCATATATGTTAAATAAGTGCAGTCCAACTGAGATGTTGGTAACAACTCAAGTACTCAACACATACAAAGAAATCAAAACAAAAAGAAGTTGTGTAATAAAGTGGAATAATACAGGGAATAAGCATTGAACATGCCTAGTATAATGTATTTAATACTTAGTAGAAAAGCCTGTGTTAATAATGAGAGCTTCAAGACGCCCCCTGTATGGAGAAACTAGTTGCATGCATTGCTCATGTGTGATTTTGGCCTATTATTCTACACAAACAATCTTCAAATTGTAATGGTCCCGGGAGCCTCTTCTATGAACTCTTCAGTTCTTTCCATAGATCTCCAATTAGATTCAAGTTGTGTGATTGACTGGGCTATTCTAGCAGATTTATTTTATTTCTCTGAAACCAATTGAGAGAGTCTCCTTGGCCGCCCAGCCTCGCATGGGTAACGGGGTCTAGAAATGGGGTTCACTGTGCTTCCGAACCCCTCTGCAACTGTCTGTGCTTGCGTGTTGGGGGGGGGGTGATGTTGGGATGGTGGATACCTGGCTGTACATCACACCCCCTTGAGTGCACGCAATCTTGAAAGGGGCGGGTGCAGGCAGCCAGCAAATACTGATGGCTTTGGGACACCGGCAGACTCAATTCGGTCCTGCTTGGCTGTGTGTTTGGGATCTTGCTGAAATGTTCACCTTCGTTTCATGTTCAGCATCCTGGTAGATGACAGCAGATTCTTATCAAGAATGTCCCAGTAAATTTCTCCATTCATCCTTCCTTCAATTATATGAAGTCTGTCAGTACCATATGCTGAAAAACAGCCCCATGCCATGATGTTCCCACCTTTGAGGTTTGGTGTTTTTGAGGTGATATGCAGTGCCATTTCTCATCCAAACATAGTGTGTGCAATTGCATCCAAAGAGTTGGTTTGGTTGAAGTAAAACTTCAAGCTTGATTTTATACTTTTGGATTCAGCATGGTGAGCAGAAAATATATTATAAGTCATTATAAGTTTATTAATGGCTCAGATGTATGCTTTAAACCATACAACTTGTATACTGAATAAGGTATGTTATGTGAACTATTGCATATGCTGGGAGTGTCCATTGCTTTTATAAGTAGCGGATATCACTTGTGCTACTGATGCTTGAGAAAGGGGCAGGAGCTCCAAAACTTTGCATATAAATATATATATATATATAAAAGTCCAAGGTAATTGAGTGCACACTGGGAACCTTCTTGTCTGTTATTTTAAAAGCATAATTTTATTTAAGTTAATTAAAACTGATCAACGTTTCGGTCCAAGTCTAGGACCTTTATCAAGACCTAGGTCCTAGACTTGGACCAAAACGTTGATCAGTTTTAAATAACAAATAAAATTATGCTTTTAAAATAACCGACAAGAAGGTTCCCAGTGTGCACTCAATTACCTTGGACTTTTATAGATGAATTTTTGTAGTAGCACCTGGGTATTTTGCTGTTTTTAGTGGAGTGCTGTTAACGAAGTTTTTTTCTATATGTATATATATATATATATATATATATATATATATATATATATAATAAATATATATTCCTTTATATGCCTTTTTACATATCCTAAAAGAATAGTTTGCTATCAAAATCTGTCAAGAAATGTAAAACTCACTCCCAGAATCCTCAGCCAGAAAAGTTAATATATAAGATACTAGAGAAGATTTACAACACGTTGAAATGGGGAATCCTAAAGGATACCCAGCAGTTAACTGTTTTACTTCAGCCCTTACCTTATTTTCAGAGTAAGCTAGCCAACGACTCCCAAGTGCTACAGGATTCATGTTTGGCCCAGGACAAGGATAGCAGCCTAAGGGAGAGAAGTTTTAAAAAAGCAGGACTGAAATATTTCCAAAGTCAATGCATTTGATTGAAACAAGCCAAACAAACAAATACTCTAAACAAAGATTTTTTAACCTATAAACATTCATCAACCAATGCTTATATTTCTTTCAGTTCAACAAGAGATAAGATTAAGACATTGTAGTCACAGGCTTGAAAAACATTTTTTTCATTGTTTTACTATTTTTTTTTATTATAAACTCAGTTTTGTTTGGGAATGTTTTGAAATACACAGGGTATGTCTTTCAGAAACTAGCAAAATGTTAGCACTCTGAAATTGATGCTTTAGATTCTAAATATTTGTTTTCCCTAAGCTATAAATCCAGCCTATTTACATTTAAACTTCAGAATTCTTTTAGCGTGTCCCTGGTGAAAGGGAGAGCTCTGAGGAGCAGATAGTTTTCCATCTTTCTTAATTTGGATCACATGGAAACTACTGTATATGAATCAAGGGGTGGCTTTTAATATGGTGTAGCATCAATAACTAAGAAATTCATAGCCCATGAAAACTTGCTGGAACCTGGTCCTACTGTATGAACCCTTTTAAAGCCAAAATAAAATTGTTCTGCAGGAAGGAATGACACTGTATTATTCAGATTGCATTCACAGACCTGAATCTAAATGTCTTGTACTCCGATTTGGATACTTGCAGTATATGTATTCAACCATTTGGAAGTATCCATGTTTTATTTCCATAGAACACTGAATCACAGTGGATTTAGTTTTGTTTTTTTGACCACTAATCAATAGAAAAAGACTATTTCATGTCAAAATGGAAGCAATCTCTACAAAGGGATTTAAATTAAATTAAAAAAAAGTGACAATAAAACATGAAAACTTGCAAAGGAGCTGAATACTTTATAGGCACTATAAAACCTAATTGTATTTCAAAGTGTTTTTCAATTCTGACTACTTGGCTGTTTCAATAGTAGGCCAAGACACATAAAGTACTACTATAAGTTAACTGGTGTGACTATGTCTCTGATAAATATAATCATTAAAAGGGTTGTTCACCTTCCAAACTCATTTTTCAGTTTAATTGTATTTAGATTGTTCACCAGAAATAAGCTGGAAATATAATTATATTTAGAATGAGAACAAATGTGCACACAAATAAGAATAAAAGTCACATATGTTGCAATGTAATATTCTTCATTCAGCTTTTATTGTATTGCGAATCTCAGTTGTGCCCATTGTGAACTTTTAAGGTATACTTAAAGGTGGTGTAAACATTTGGAGCAAACAAAACAACTTCAGTAAGTTTTATTACATACTGAACACTTACATGCAAAGGGTTCACAAAACATTTTCAAAGGCAAAATTGTTCACAATACGAACATTTATACGCATTGCAAACTATTTTTTGTTAGCAACCTATAGTTCATTCCCCCTTTTTTCATGACTGTTCACCAGAAATAAAGACTTTTTTCAATTGCTTTCCATCATTTTTTGTTTTGTTTGTTACCATTCTTCCCAAATCTAAGTTTAAAGTTTTAGTGTCAGCTCAGTAATTTCAGGCAAAGGGGTAGATTCATCAAAGAGTGAAGTTCCGCCACTAGAGGGAAATTCCACAGCTCTCAATTCATTTCTATGGGATTTTGCAAGGCGTATTCATCAATGGGTGAAGTGAAAGTTCACCCTTTGATGAATAAGCCTTTAAAAATCCTATAGAAATGAATTGAGAGCTGTGGAATTTCCCTCTAGTGGCGGAACTTCACTCTTAACTTCACTCTTTGATGAATCTACCCCAAATAATCTAAACTGTTAGAATTTTGCAACATTTAGATGATACTTTTTCAGCAGCATCTTCTGGAAAATTAGCAACTTTGTTTATCAGTTCTAACAGCTGCCTTTAAAGGGAACCTGTCACCCTAAGAAATAATTCCAAATTCCTTTCAATCAAGTTAGTTGAGCAATATAAACTTTACTTACACTGTATTTATAATTTAAATGTTGTTTCCTTCAGTCTTGGAATTACAAAATCACAGAAAGCAGGAAGCAGCCATTTTGTTGACACTGTTATTAAGACAAATTTTGTATCACCCCAAAATTTTGTGTATGCACCAGAAAGGGGGACTTAATGCCCATGCGCAGTGCCCTAAGCAATTATAGAGTGTGAGGAGAGAGGGGGAATGTGAGGAGAGCAGTGACATCTACAAATTGAGGAATGGAAAGTGAAAGTAATTGACTGCCCCACCTTTATGCCACTGGCATAGAGGCGGGGCATGTAATATTTGATTAACAGCTCAGATATTTAAACACCTTTATAACAAGTAGGGATGCTTTAATGAAGAAAATAATTTAACTTCCATGTTTAATTTATAAAGGTCTTTCATTATACAACTTTTTATGTGTGGGTGACATGTCATTAGTGCCAAAATTAGAAATGCATTAACAATGTATTTTAGAACAATTTACAGAGTCGGCGACTCCATTCTTCCAGAGCTTCTTTAGAAAGACAAAATAAGGTGAAAAAACAATACTTTACACTTCAATATTGGAAAAGTGGTCACACATAAAAAATTGAAAATCACTGAAAAACACCTTTATTTTTAGTAAACAATCTGAAACCCATTGAACTGAAAGAAGTATTGGAAGGTGAACATCTCCTTTATTACAGGATGTTTGTTTTGAATATGATTATGTTAGATAATATTAGGTTGAGGTTAAAAAATGTGAGTTGGACTGTGACCCTTTATTGCTCAATTATTTTTTCTTAACTTTCATCGACAGCTTTCATTTTGGCCTTAATGATGGAAAATAGCATCATACAGGCTTATGTTTATACTAAAGGAAAATCTTTTAGGCTTTTATCTCATAGTGAATATCTCTGCTTGTGTTGCCATGCATAAAATACATAAAAACACAGGCCCTCTGTCAGAATCCACTAGGTCTGCAATCTCTAGGTCACCCCTAACCTTTCCCTATGTGAGGCACATGTGAGGCTATACTGATTTAAACAAATGGTTTATTTCACTTTGAAGGTGTTAGAAACTCACCTAGAATATATTATTAGTTATATTAGTTATGTATTGGTTATAAAAACTCCACTGAGGGTTATGAGGAAATCTGGAAATGTGTTAAAACATAAATGAGATTTTAGGTTGATGAGATTTTAAAATGCACATTAACAGCTTTACTGACTCTACAGCATGTGTTTTCTGTGCTACTTCACAAAGATCTATTTGCAACACCATAGTGATATTTTAGGCAGCATTACTTTAGCCACACCATACATAAATCCTATAAAAAAACGCAAAGCAAACTTTTTGCCAATTTGGGCCAGTTTCGTAGCCAGTTTTGGGCCAGTTTCGTAGTCATCAGCTGATAGTTTACACGCTGTTTAAGATGTTTCTTTTGTGTTAGAAGTGCCTTTTATGACACACATACACATTACAAAATGTTCTAAAAAGCAGAAACCTCTGCAAGTACATTGTTTCAGATTTATTCTATATGCCATTTAAGAAATCAAAAATACAATCATTTATATATTGTACTGAAATGTATTGAAGCTTGTGATTAACAATAACAACTACACAACAATAAAGTAAAAAGGAGAATATTAGCAGCATTCTCGGAAAAATTAACTTTGTTAATAAGAAAAGATTAAGTCCAGAGCATTAGGAGAAAGCCAGAGTTGCAAGGCATATAACAAAATCACAGCCGATCATCCAAACAAGCACCAAGATCTGGAGTCAGCAGATCCGGCACCGCACAGAAGTACAAACAAAACTTGACCCATGCCTGGACTCTACAGCACAACAGTAACAGTTCTTGTTAATGCTTAACTTGAACATTTAGTGAAGTTCCAAAAGAAACCTCTGTTGTAAGCACGATGGCACAATGAAAAATGTGCTAACATGTATGGGAAATAAGGGGTGAGGGATTGTGTTACAAAGGGCTTATGCTGTTTTGTTCAGAGATTATTTCATGCTGTTATTGGTACTACACAACCTTAGGATATGAGGTACACATAATAATAATAACATTAATATATATATATATATATATATATATATATGTGTATACATACAGTATATTTATGTATATACAGCTGAGTGAGACCCATAAGAAGAGGCCTTAAAGGAATTGTTCAGTATAAAAATGAAAACTGGTACATAGACATAAAAAAAGTTTCTAATATAGTTAGGCAAAAATGTAATCTACAAAGGCTGAATCGACAGGGGGGCTCGTTTATTAACTTTACACAGGACAGAATGATTCGCACAGTGAAAATATGTGCCCTGTGTCTGGTTTTATTTATAAAGCTTTTTATAGAGTTTTTTAAATATGGCAAAAATCACAAATTTGGAATATTTATGCGCACACTCTGCATTTGAATTACACCACAACTTTGGTGGCTGAGAAAATATCTGAAAACAGCAAATTTAAGTTACTGTCAACACTATTTTCATGCATAACGACCTCGCAAAGCGTACTCACACACAGGGCCCTCTCGTGTGCGAGTAATTTGCAAACATTTATTCAAAATGCGAATTCACAAAAAACGGAAAGACGGGCACAGCAGTGCAATATTTTAGCGTTTAGGAAAAAGCATGGGCAAAACAAGCATTTGCGAATAATTAAGCTCTGCGCAAACTTTATAAATGAGCCTCAGGATGTCTAACATAAAAGCAGGAACACTACTTCCTGCTTTTCAGCTCTCTTGGTTTGCAATGATTGGTTACCTGGCAGCAACCAATCAGTGACTTGAGGGGGGCCACATAGGTCATAACTGTTGCTTTTGAATCTGAACTGAATGCTAAGGATCAATTGCAAACTCACAGAATTATGTCCCATGTGGACCTCCTTCAAGTCGCTGACTAACTCAGAGTTCGAGAGTTGAAAAGCAGGAAGTTGTGTTCCGGCTATTATGTTAGACATCCAATCACTCCAGTCTTTATACATTACATTTTTGGCTAACTAACTATATTAAAAACATTTTTTTTATTTTACACAGCCATTTACCCAGTTTTTATTCTAACACTGAACTGTTCCTTTAAGAGAGACATTGGGGTAGATTTATCCAGGGGCTGGAACAAGGGGTAGGCAGACTAGGCACATGCCTCGGGCGACAAAGCTATGGGGGCGCCAGGCACATACTTTCTCTGTCACCTACCCCATGTCCGGTCCCCTCTCTCCCCGTGGTTTCCCTGCGAGTGGCACTTCCGCACCTTTGATTCGCGCATGCACTTGGGGCATTTTCACGCTTGGGTCATTTTGAATGGAGAGTGGTGGAATTTCACTCTAGAGGACTGTGGTGATCTCTTCTTCACCCCATTGTCTCAGTGAATCTTTAGTAAATTACTTCAATGTCCCCAGAGACATTCATCCTCCTCTTTATTTCCTATAGACTTTTATGTAAGCACAGTAGGCACATTTAGCAACAGATGCTTGCTGTGTATCCTATCATGAGTAGTGCACCAACCTTCCAGAATTCATAAAAGGAGTGATGCAGATCTGAGGGTCACACATGGGCATTTTTTGTTACTGTGTTTAACTGCTGCTGGGAAATCTGCAAGTGTGACATCAGACTTACACCCTGGGATAGCACCTGGCAAGTTCCCAATAAAGTACAATATACAATTAACCAGCAAACAAAATGGGGGGAAATGTAAATGACAAAGAGACTGTATAACTGTATATGTGCGAAGCAAACAAAGAATTCTGATGAATTTGAAGCTCAGACTAATGTATGAGATCTAGCTCCAGGAAATAAGAGACCACTGACTATATTAACAATTCCCCCTAACAACTAAAAACAGAGGACCGGAAATCATAAACTAATTCTTGCAATAATAGCCCTCGAATTGTTGTGGGAAAGAACTACTGCCCATTAGAATGCGTAAAAAACAGGAAATCTTAAACTAATTTTGACGATAATGAACAGCCTTCAAAATGGTTTCATGGCAGATTAAAAAATAAATAGCATCATTGTTAAATATAGCATATGGGGAAAGTAGGATACAATTGAGATAAACAGCATTTTGTCTGCTTTTCGAATTGGAATACGAAATGCCTGAATTGTCAGCATTATGACCCAAGGGTTCAACACTAAACAACAATAGTGAAACAAGTTAATGCATGTCTCCTGAGTCCTACAAGGTCCTGGATTGTGCTGCCTCTCATACCTAACAATTACACTAACTGCCAATAGACTGAGCAGCTCTATTCAGTGGATCCATATTTCACCATGCATAGTTGATGCCAAAGGTAACTATAGACAAAGGGATTCCTGGCACTGTTGTGGAATGGAAGGTTAAGATTTAAGAATTATGGGCACCATCTTGTGGTCACCTAGCATTATACAGCTGACAATGGCATTTGCCACATAAATACAAACTAAAGGTGGCCATACATGGGCCGATAAAAGCTGCCGACAGAGTATGGGGCCCTCTGACAGGCTTCCACCAGGACAGGACTAAAAATCCCGTCGGATTACGGCTGCATCTGTTAGTTGATGTGGTCCCAAGACCCAACTACCCACAACTCCTCTGTTTTGATCTGATCATTGTGCCCTTAGACCCACGATCGGATCAGCATAATATTGCCCACCTCCAGGTGAGCAAAACGGGGAGAGATCCGCTCATTTGGCAACATCGCCAAACGAGAGGATCCACCTTAAGGCTGAAGGTCAACTGCGCCGTTGTTATGTTAATGTATAAAAGGAAGTGTTTTGTATCCCCTAGAAATACTGGCCAAGCTATTATTACCCTTTATTTTTGTACCATCTGTACATCTACCCTTTTTTTGCTTAATTTGGATCACCATTCTTTTGTTTTCTAAAAAACCTTTAAGAATTACATAAACCCAATAGGATTTTGTTGCCACCAATTCACGCCGTTTTATTATTACAGAGGAAAAAACGAAGACAATTTTTAAAAATTAGATTTGCTTAAAATAGAGTCTATGGGAGTTGGTCTTCCTGTAACTCAAGGTATTAATTTTTCCCTATAAAAGATTCTATACCTATTACTTTCATATTTCTGATAAAAGTGTATGCACTTGAAGATGTTATTTTTACTTCTGGAGCCTTCATTTAAAGTTAAAAAACAAATTCTATGTGCCATGCAAACATAAATAGAACACATTCCCAGGCAGAGCCTCAAAGTAAAAGGATATAGTTTGTTTAGTAAACATTTTCAGGGGATGCAAGCTTGTTTTCTCATTCTTTCCTGTTAAGTACACATGTTTATATATTGCCTCAAATTATCAACAGTGATTAAGAATTTAAAAGAAAGAAGATACATTAAAAATGTATATAAATTAACTTGTTAAACCAAACGTAATGAGGCATTTGTAAGGGTCCACGCTGAGAACTAAGAAAATACTTAGTAAAGGAAACCGTGTGATATATTATGGGTCTTCTATGCTCATTAACATTGGCTAATTTTTTCCAGATAATGAAATGTTAGATACTATCCTCCTTAAATTTCTATCTTTATTGTAGCAGAATTAATAAATAATTTCCCTGAGTGGAACATATTTAACAAAACTCACATACGTATCAAAGCAAACAAATGTGTTGATTCATCAGAACTTTTTTCCTTTAGAGCTCAATGACAGCACTGAACCCTAACACCCCACGGAATTATTTTATTGTTACAGAGAAAGAGGAAATAATTTTTAAAAATCTGAATTATTTGATTACAATGGAGTCTAAGGGAGAAGGCCTATCCGTAATTATGAGTTTTCTGGATAACGGATTTCCAGATAACGGATCCCTTTCTCATACAAGGTAATGCAATAAAAAGTGTGATGGTTGTACAAGTCTTGTTGCTCATAGCCACCAATAACCATCAATCACCTAACCAGGATGTGCTTGCATAGTTGCAAACTTTGCTTTTAATCCCTAAATTGTCAAATCAGAGGCTAGACATATATTTCCAACTGCCGAACATTTAGCAAATAGTTTTTCAGTGGGAGAAGCAAAGAGTCCTTAAGTATAAATACTTTGGCCCCCAAGAAGAGACGGGGGTAGGGTTACCATCTTTCCAACCAGCTCGCTGCAGCACTCTACTGCACATGCTCTGGTACAATCCAGAAGACCACAAAGAAAAGGTAGATACCAAAGGAACCTTACATATATATTTACAGTTGTGCTCATAAGTTTACATACCCTGGCAGAATTTATGATTTCTTAACCATTTTTCAGAGAATATGAATAACACAAAAAGTTTTCTTTCACCACGGTTAGTGGTTGGTTGAAGCCATTTATTGTCAAACAACTGTGGTTACTCTATTTAAATAATAATAACTTCACAAACTACCAAAATGACCCTGACCAAAACTTTACCTACCCCAGTTCTTAATACAGTGTATTGCCCCCTTTAACATCAATGACAGCTTGAAGTCTTTTGTGGTAGTTATGGATGAGGCTCTTTATCTTCTCAGATGGTAAAGCTGCCCATTTTTTCTGGCAGAAAGACTCCAGTTCCCATCAATTCTTTGGCTGTCTTGCATGAACGGCACGTCTGAAGTCTCCCTCCCCAGAGTGGCTCAATGATATTGAGGTCAGGAGACAAAGATGGCCACTCCAGAACCTTCAATTTATTTTTCTGTAGCCAATGACAGGTCGACTTGGCCTTGTGTTTTGGGTCATTGTCATGTTGGAATGTCCAAGTACGTTCCATGCGCAACTTCCAGGTTGATGAGTGCGAACTTTCCTCCAGTATTTTTTGATAACTTACTGCATTCATTTTGCCATCAATTCTTACCAAATTCCCTGTGCCTTTGTAGCTCACACATCCCCAAAACATCAGTGATCCACCACCATGTTTCACAGTAGGAATGGTGTACCATTCATCATAGGAGCCTCCTTATTTTTGCATCTTGAACCACATTTTTTCAGAGAGTCCTGTATTTCACCTGAAGTTATTTGTGAATTTTTCCTTGCATCCCAAACAATTTTTCTGGCATTTGTGGCTGAAATTGTAGTTGTATTTGGGTTGGTTTCAACAGAACCCTTAATTTTCCACTTCTTTATTAGAGTTAGAACACTGCTGATTGGCATTCTCAATTCCTTTGATATTCTCTTATATCCCTTTCCGGTTTTATAGAGTTCAAATAACTTTTCCCGCAGATCCTTTGACAATTCTTTTGCTTTCTCCATTACTTAGAATCCAAAATACATCAGTATAACACTGGATGAAAGATACAAAGTATGTCAGGAGTCCAGAAAGTCATTGACCTTTTATACACACCCACTAATCACAGGCAAACAGATCACAGGCAAAGGTGGTTACCTTTAATAGCCATTCTAACACTTTTGTGTCAGGGTGTGTGCATGTTATCAGGCCAAATCACCAGGGTATGTAAACTTTTGATCAGGGTCATTTGGGTAGTTTGTGTAGTGATTCTGAAGAGTAAACACAGTTGTTTAACAATAAATGGCTTCAGCCAATCACCAACCATTAGTGAAAGAAAAGATTTTATGTTATTCATATTCTCTGAAAAAATGGTTAAGAAATCATAAACTCTGCTAGGGAATGTAACATTATAAGTACAATTGTATATAAACTATTATGTAATACAAATAAAACTATGGTGTAATCACTACAGGCTTCATCTGCCCTTTGAAGGGGTGGCTCGCCATCAAGTTAACTTTTAGTATGTTTTTGTCTCAATATATCACCCTCTACATCATACTAACTGGTCATATACAAAATGTTTGTTCTTAAAGTACTATATCATATACATATAGGGTTGCCACCTTTTCTTCTTTCTTTACCGGCCTTCCTATATATTTAGGTTTTTTGCCTATTAATAACATTGGGATCAGCCATCAAAAATACCGGTCAGGCCGGTAAAAAACCGGGCAGGTGGCAACCCTATATACATATTGCCATCATGACCATATATTACAGTAGCTCAAGTACTTTTAGAGCCTTTGTGTTGTCAATAACTGTAGAACAGGATTACAACACTTAGGTATCAGATTCCTTGAAAGAAGTACTAAAAATTTCTATGGTGATACTGACACCTATTGGCAGCTTTTATTACAGCCAAGAACAAAGCAACAGATGTTTTGTAAAAATGTGTAAACCTTGTTAAAATCATCCTCTTTTGCATAATGTGTTTTTATGGGCTGGATGTAATCTTTTATTTTTTTTCTGCACAGAAAAGTTTTACAATTAAAATAATCCTCTTCATGCTTTTGTTTTTTTATTTCAGTCTGTTTTTAACATGGAAAAAACTTTGTCTCTAGTGCTAAAACCTGTTTGCTGGCAGATATATAAGTATATAGACTGTCTGGCAATACAGCAGCAAATACATTTATAGAATAAGCCAATACAGTTTTTACAGAAAATATATTCAGACATTGATTCTGTTAATGTCAAGCCTGATTCTTTTCACAAACCAGATGTCATGTTAAAAGTCATCCAGTCGTCCCCAGCTTTAAAACTAAATATAAAATGAACCAATATTCTCTACTTACTTGTCACAAAAAATTTCTTTGTGAATGTACAGCTGTCAAATGCTGCAATTTTTTCTTGTAGAACCACCACAAGTACTCTGTAAGCCAAAAAAACAAATGTAGAGATATATTAGAGATAACATAATACAAGGCATGCTTTCCAATACAGGGGAACTGATTGGCAGGCTGCCTAGCAAAAAGGAAAAATATAAATGTACCTGTAAACAGTTTCATCAAGTCTCTGTGGTATTGTGGGCAATAAAAATGTGTGACTTTGGCAATTAAATTCAGGCAGGAGTGTGTAGTAATGAGGCATATATCAAGTCTGGGAAAGCTTTAGTAAACCAAAGGCCACAACTGGGAATTAACCTGATGCTGCACATACCTTTCTGTGGTAAGAGTTAAAGATGCATGTTTTAATTCTTTTATGCAATAGTTGGAATTTTTCATACAAAGAAGGTGGGGGATTTGTCTCCCTTATACATTTTTTCATTATGGACAGAAATGTATTTTAAGGTAACACAAACCCCTATGAAAATGAAGATATTAAAGGGTCTTCTGAGCAAAATTACACATTTTTTGACATTTTTAATGTGTACATTTTCCTGCAGTCTTTTCACTAGTTTAACACTAGTGTTTTTCTTTCACTGTTGTGAAAGCAAAAAGTAACACATAGGGGCAAATTTACAAAATTTGTGTGAAGGATTAGAAGTTCGATTGAATTTGATCGAATAAATTGTACGGTTTTTTCAGATACTCGAATATGCAAATTTGGCCTCTTCTATCATCGAATACTGAATTATCGAATAGATCGAATGATCGGATATTCGATCATTCGATGATCGAAGGATTTAAAATTTTAAAATCCCTAGAATGCATACTTCGCCAGATTGAACCTACCGAATACCAATAGAAGGGGAACCCCCCCATAGGCATCTTTTGCTAAGACCTGATCAAATACCAGTCATACGATCGAACGCATTGATCGTTCGAATCGTATGAATTTTTCGGAGGCTCGAAGGCAAAAGTACGATTTTTTTCGTGAAATCGAACGATCAGTATCGAGCAAATATCGAGCAAAACGATAGCCTAAAACTATTCGATAACCATTAGATAGTCGAAAGCTTATCGAATTTCGAAGGATTTTGGCTGAATTTTAGTAAATTTGCCCCTTAAAGCAGAGGATCGATAATTCATTGCCAAATATTGGAAACATTTTTAAAATAGCAGTATCCTTTAATTCTTTAAAAATGATTATATTTGCTAGCAGTATGATGAAACAGACATACATTTGACTGGCTGTTGCAAAGATGTTCTTAGGGTCTGCAACCTTGTTATTTTACAATAAACCAGTTAGATAATATTACACAATACTGCTAGGAATAAAAGGGAAGAAAGTAGAGACACAATTATTTAAAGGTACACTGTCATAGGAGCACTGTCATGGGAGCACAATTAACTGATGCAAATTGAAAAAAAAACATGTTTTCCCATGACAGTGTCCCTTTAATGTATTCTATATTTAAAGGTTGTACAGGGAAATAAAACTATGGCTAGCACATACATACTCCCCCTTATGCACAATCAGGCAATAC
The DNA here is from genome assembly GCA_024363595.1 of Xenopus borealis. Lineage (NCBI taxonomy): Eukaryota > Metazoa > Chordata > Amphibia > Anura > Pipidae > Xenopus > Xenopus borealis. The sequence continues at coordinate 90,554,792 of CM044433.1, forward strand.
AAATTGTTCATAGTAACTATGTAACTAGTAATATTTCTGAATTGTAATGGGAGAAATGAAATAAATGATCCGAAGATTTCTATTCATATAATAACCTAATGCAGCAAATCAGCAGATAGCACCTAACCAAATATTTAGATAAGAATCCCATTTCAAATCACCACCAGAGGCTAGCAAGGTGATATTAATTGCAACATAAACGTATGGTATAGCCCTGTAAAGGCTATAAGGAAACCAGTGAGTTCTCTTATGTCCTATAATGTACTTGCATGTCCCATCGCACACACCTTTTTTTCCAGCGAAAACAACCCCAACCTTGACAGTCTACCCTCATAATTTAAGTCTTCTCTAACCCCTCTCTAATCCCTCTAACCAGTTTAGTTGAACGTTACTGCACTCTCTTCAGCTCACTGATATCCCTATTAAGGACTGGAAACCAAAACTGCACTGCAGGTTGGTTTATCTTGCACTACGGCAAGGCTAAACAACGGCAAGGCTAAACAATGCAGGCTAAGTAACTGCTCAGACAATAAGCATAAATAAAGCAAATGGAAAATAAACAAATATTTAACTATAAAAATAGTAGATAATAAAACATATTAGCTATACTGGCCACTTCATGAGGGAGTACAAAGTTGTGTTACAAAACAAATTGTACTTATATGCATCAGATGCCAGCTGATTTGCAGGCCTGTGAAGAAGTGTACAAGTCTGATATGTGCTTCATTGTTTCAAGAGACAGTAGCAGTAGCGCAGGATAAATACTTCTTTTGATTGCAGTTGCTTACAGAAACTACCTTGAGAGAGATGCAACCAGATCACACTCATTTGGATTACCACTTGCTTAGCCCAATCTGGTAAATATTCTCTCATAAACAACTTACCAAAAAAGCTTGTTTTGTGCAGCCAAATTAAGGTTGGCAATGATTAGGGACCTTTTCTAGCAAATCCACAAAAGTAGTATATCTAAACAAAATGAATAATGAATTGCTTGCATCTATAACTGAAAATACAGTACCTTGAAAAAAAATTATTAAGATCACGACAAAAACTTTTTTCTATGATCATCTAATATCAAAGCACTGTTTTGAGTGTTTTCAGGCATGTATGTCCCAGCATTGTACAATGTTTGGGATATGATCTGGCCAATTCTTCGAAACAGACAACCTTCAGATTGTTCAGGTTAGTCAAATGACAATTGTGTATATCACTTATTAAATAGTGCCAGATTCTTAAAGGGTACACACAACCCCCCATTCAATTGTAGGTGGTGAATACATTTTAAAGATTTTTTTTGACAATAAAGCAATGTAACATTATAACAAATGCACATTTAATTCCAGTTCTTTGAAATGAAAATATCACAGAGAACTCATTTTCAGAGTAGGATTAATTATTCAGTAAGATGGGAGTGTTGGTCAAAGGTCTAAACAATTTTTGCATGGCACTGATAACGTATTTTTAATTGAATTGTAAATGACATTTTTTTTTCTAAGGGCTGCCTATTCAACACAAAGCAGGGTGTTCATATTTGCATATCCTGTGCTTTACACTGGAAACACTTTGTTCAAAATGTTACATTTCCAATTCAGAATATTTCTAATTTTTGCTTCGAACATTGCAAAAACAATGTACTGACGTTTTAATGTCTCTCTTGGGAGTGATTCATGAATCCCGCAAATGAGATTGTTCCGGTCTTAACTTTAATAATATAGAGTTTGCTCTTTTAACCTCTTGGTCACCATTTCCCATGTCATTTTCCTTTTCCTCCATCTCTCAGTTTTGCAAATAAATTACTGCATATGTTTCTACAGCAAAATGTGCATGGGAAGTGCAGAGGATTGTGGTTCTTGACAAAAGGAAATCGCAAAAGGCTATTCTGGTTGATGTTTTTGTATTTATTTAGTATTTAAAGCAACATTTTATTCTGTATAAGTTCTATAAATAAACTTTTTACTCTTTTTCTAACTTTCCTGAAGCCTGTTACCATCCTACTGGGAAATTCCAGAAAAAAATGTTTACATTCATCTTGAAACTGTGGCTTTTTAGGCAATTGTATTTTTAATTTTTTCATATTTGTTATAGAAAGTAGCAGTTAGCATTGCAATATTTTGTATATTATAAAACCCCTAACACTTCTTTTTGAAGGAAAGAGACATCTGATTAGTCTTTTGCCTCATCCAGTAAAAAGCTTATGTTTTTGTTTTGGCTGGATACGGTTTGCCATTCTGTCGGTTACTGCACATGCACTGGAAATTTTCGTTATTTCATCTTTAATAAGACCTGCTTACATAGCTTAAACAACATCACAGTTGATACAGTACATATGTTTGTGTAATTCTGCGTATTCAGATATTGCGATACCTTTGTTTTCAGTTAATTCACCTGTTTAATCACAGTTGTATTGGCTGTCTATAAACAAGGCTAGCATCACCCTATAAATATTGTGTGAAAGGAACTTGAGGCTCTCCATACACTGAAGAGAAGTCAAGCATTAAAAGGGTTGTTCACCTTTGAGATAACTTTTAGTATGATGCAGAGAGTGACAATTTCAACTGGTTTTCATTTTTTATTATTCAAGGTTTTAGGTTATTTCGATTTTTATTCTCGATTTTAGCTCTTCTATTTGCATTTTATGCAAACTGGCAGCTAGGGTCCCAATTAACCTAGCAACCATGAATTGATTTAAATAAGAGACTGGAATATGAATAGGAGAGGACTTGAATAGAAAGATGAGTAATACAAATTAGCAATAACAATACATTTGTAGCCTTACAGATCATTTGTTTTTTAGAAGGGGTCAGCGACGCCCATTTGAAAGCTGCAGAGTCAGAAGAAAAAAGGCAAATAAAAGTTACTTAGAATTGGCCATTCTATAAAATACCAAAAGTAACCTTAAAGGTGTGCAACCCCTTTAACATTTCTTGAGATGATACTTCTTAAATAGACTCTAGGCCTAGTGGTCTACTGTGGTGTACTGTTTGGGTGTACTTTTAGATTTTTATAAAACCAAATTATGGTTTTCCTTAAAATGTTAACCATACAAATTTAGAAAACCTGTCTATTTTTATTAGTGAATGAATGTTCAACCACACTTTGCATCTGCCTCTGCTTTTCTCAAACAAGCTATGATACTGCACCTTGTTTTTGGGTGATATTCATTGGCTTTGGGCCTCAAAGCAGTTCCAATTGCAAATTCTGGGTACTGAAGGTTATCGCATGGTGTTTAACAACACTCCTATAAAATGTGATTCTGGGTGACTGTGCATTCTACATCTTGACTTTTGTTATTTTGGGGTTTAACAATACCCCCCATCATTTTGGAAGTAAAAAGAGGGACAAAAACAATTTTTGCACGTCGTGCGGCAACATTTTTTATCACACCCCTTTTTGTGGCCACACACCCTAATTACCATGTTCATTTTACAAAATTTGGCAGGTTATGAAAGTTTAAAACAATTTCTCCTTATCTAAACTGTTACAATTTCTTATTTGTTTATCTAGAAATTGTTACAAAAGTATCTTGTCTTCTGCTGTGGTTGCTCTGGGCTCTCTGCCTTGGCTTTGTTTCTTTTTCTGGATGTTCAGTGCAGAGAAAATTGGGACTTTCCAGTACAAATGAGGGACTGCAGGTTGAGCAGTCAGGAGAGGGACTGTCCCTCCGAAAAAGGGACAGTTGGGGGGTATGGTTTAACACTGTGATATGTGTGTGTGCGTGTGTCCTTTCTTATTTTGAAGTGTTTTCATTGTACATTTGTGTTATATCAGTAAAGATGAGGAACACCCCTTTGCATTTTCCCCTTTAGTAATGTGTGATATAAAAAATTATTTCTGCCTGAGTCAGTGACACCATCAACGCTTCACTCTTTACAGAGCTATAAGAAATATGATGATGATTTCCATAAGCAGAGTTGAAAAAAGCCTAATGAATGTCTCTCTGTGATTAAAAAATGTCGTTATGTGATCTTCTATTTTCGGGGCTGGCAAGCTTTTTGCCGACTATGGTTACAACCAAAGCTAAACACTTCTAGCTATCAGATTTTTTTTAATATAATGCATTGAAATGCTCTCATTGACTGTATCTAGTTTAGCAAACATTTACATTAAATCATGGAGATTTTTGCTCTATGCAGAAAAAAAAATCTAGTAATCCCACATGAAACATAGTATGAGGTTTCTTTCTCCACTTTGCTCTCATTATCAAATTTCATGCTCTTGAGTTGCGTGTTTACAATACTGTACAAACAGACTTCAGAAACACGACACAAACGAGAAAACATATTTTCTGCTGTTGACCAATATGTTATAAAATCAAAGTCACATTTCTGCCTGACAGAAAGCAGAAAGGAGGCAAGACAATCCTACCAAAGCAAATAAACATCAGCTTAATTTAATTTAAACTTGGGAGACCTCTGTCAATATGACAGGATCAATAAATCACTATTCAAATTCTACATGTTGCACATTGCATCCAAAAAGTGATGGGGTAAGAAGGATGATGACTACTGTTTTGTAGAGTGGGTTTACCACCATAAGGTGCCAAGACCTTAGCAAGAAAATTATACTAGAGGTCAAGTACGGTGTTCAAAGTGCTACACACAGTGCAATGTTTTAGCCGTTAATTTCAGAATCACTGTGAGAAGAAACTGCTGATGAGTTTATGGCCGATACATCACAAATTGCTCAAAATCGGATGCAACTGCACCTCAAATGCCCTGACTTGCATTATTACCCCGACTTGCATTATTACCCCTACTTTCTTGCAAAACTTAAACAGAGCTATCACTTTCATTAAAATACATATATTTAAAGCAAGATGGAGTTATTTCTTTTGCTTTACCAAGCTTTCCTATATCAACTGAAATTAACTAATTAGAAGAACATTAAAATGTAAACAGAAATGTTAAGAGTTTAAAATACAACAGAGAAGTAAGCATAGGTGATGGAGTACTGAGAGTAAGTAAGAGGTGAAAAACTGCATCCTCTTAATTCCAATACATAGATTGAGATGCACAGGTGTAGTGCAATAAACATCACCTGCTTTTTGCACTCTTTTCAAGGTGCAAAAAAGATTTCAGTTTCTTGCAATCTTTTTTTCCATATACATAATGTCAACCTTAAGTAAATTAGGCCTTCCTGCTTTATATTTCTGAATATTCATTTACTGTATGGGGAAAAATAGAACTAGAACTATTGTAGGTTTGTTCATTCATGTGTGCAATAATATTTTTATAAAATTGATGAACTGTTCTTTTCGTCAATGTATGCAATAAATGAGACTGACTTACAAGATCCACTCTGTAGTCAACATAGAACATGCTACTTAAATGTTTTAGAAGTCTGTCAAGTTGGGAACCCCATTTTTTTTTTCATTAGGTAACAGTGTGACAAAAGCTTTTCCACCACAGATGTCAACTGCCCACCATACAGTTAACAGAATGCCATTACTAAAGGGACATAATAGCAAATTGTCAATCTTTTGGTACAATGCAAGACATCAAAGAATAATAAATGTTACCTATATATTTGCAAAACATTCAAATTCTACCATTGAAGTGCTGTCTGTTTTCATACCAGCACATTGTACTCATTTAAGCAGTTATAAATTGTAGTAAAAAGAAATAGGTTTATACATTTGTAATATTTTTCTATGGGTAAAATGTGTATTAAATAAAGCACAATACTAACAGGTAAATATGTATAATAAATGTATATAATTTTCAAAAAGTTTCTGCTATATGTAACTACACGTAACACACAATTTTTAATAATGAGAATCTAAGCTGACCTGGGTAATTGTCGGACACATTGGGGCAGATTTACTAAGGGTTAAAAAACCCTCCAATTCAACCATTTCATTTTAATAGAGTTAAAATCCTTTGAATTCGAATATTGACTTCAAAGGATTTTAACGCTATTCAACCAATCTAACGATCGCAAATTAAAAATTCGATCGAACGATAAAATTATTCGAATCGTTCAATTCAAACGATTTTATTGTTCAATCGAATTTTAACCATCCGATCGAATTTTTTTTATTCGATCTAACAAACTTAAAACAATGCTATAGGAGCTTCCCATAGGGAAGTATTGCAATTCGGTAGGTTTAATATGACAAACTAGGCAATCAAATAAAAAATTGAAGGGCAAGTAATTCGACCATCGAATGGTCGAATGATCGAATAGATTTTTATTGGAATCATTCGATTCAATCGAATTTTTAAAATTCGATGGTTGAAGTGGCCACAAAAACTATTCGAAAATTTGAATTCTAATCTTTTTGAAAATTCTATCAAATTTCGAATCATTCACACGAATTTAGTAAATCTGCCCCTTAAACAAATTTTTTGCTCTCACTGATATTGAATAAAACTGTACCTTTTATTGCAATGCAAATCATAGATGGGAGTTTTAAACTGAATCGACTTCACCATTTCCCCAGTCCGCAGAGAGTATAAATCTACACAGCAGTAAGGTTGGCTTGTCCTAAAAAAAAAAAAATAAATAAAAAAAAGTATATCAATTGAAACCTTCTTTAAAAATGAGACATAAAAAGATTGATTTGTATTACCATCATTGAACTGAGCTTGTTACTGGGAAATACATATTTCAAATAATACACGTCAAATATTAGGTCTACGTGTTCAGACACATTTTGGAGGAGACAGAGTAAAAAAATGTATTCAGAAAATAAACTGCCAACAAAGAACTACACATTCATAATGCACTGGCTAGAAAATCTAATTTTGGTTTCCCAACCTATAAATGATGCATTCTAATAACAGACATTTGGTGTGACTATGCCAATCTAGTCAGCCAAAAAAAAAAACAGTCAGCCAAATGAAGAAGCACCCCTTCCCAAAGGCCATTTGACCTTCTGACATTGAGTATGTAAAGTACAATATCACATGCAATAGTTAATGCATTTCTCCTCTAGAAGCAAAATAATATTTGAATTTGTACACACCACCCACCATAATTTAACAAATGTACACAAACAAATCCTTGGGAAGACTATAGCAAGCTTAAAAGTGCCAGGAGTGTGCCAACTGAAACAGATCAACTCTGGGGTTTCTTAAAATACCGGCAATGTGTTTGTGAAGGAGGTCTTATGTGGCTGCACTAAAGGTCAAAATCCTAATTTAGTTTTTAGTATCAGTGATGATGCAAAGGTCATGTGTGAGCCTGTACACCATCACTGGTGTATTAAAGGACAAGAAAAGCCTACATCAGTAGGGGGTCCCAAACTTTTGAGAACCTCCCCAGTTTTTTCTTTGGGTCTGTGCTCCTATTTAAAGCAAGTTGACATAAACGCTAAAAAAACTTCCACTGGTAATCAAAAGATGGCCTATGAAGAGTGAGCTGCATTAGACCACTGTTAACAACACATCTAGCCATGATTGTAGCAACAATAGCTATCTACCTGTTCAGACTACCACTAGCGTGAGTGAGGACCTTGTAAAGCAAGAAGAAGATACATGAACAGCAGTTTGAGCAATACATACCTATATGCCCCATAATGCGTGCATTGCATGTAATGATTAACTCAAGGACATTTGGAAGGTAGAACATTTGCAAAAACTGAAGATTGTACATTATTTTCCAGTTTTTTTTAATCACTGTCAGCAAGAACCTTTTTGTGTTAGTTTATACTGTATGTAACACATACAATTTTTTAATATTGCCTTCTGGACTGCATCATAAGGAAATTCCTACTAAAAACCACATGGTATACAAGGGATAATTCACTTGTAATGAAGAGCGAACAGAATTGTTAATACTTAGTTACATAGTTGAATCGGGTTGAAAAAAAGACAAAGTTCAACCCCTCCAAATGAAACCCAGCATCCATACACACACACCCTTCCATACCTTCACATAAATTATATGTACAAATATCTATACTATCTATAGAGTTTAGTATCACAATAGCCTTTGATATTGTCTGTCCAAGAAATCACCCAAACCCCTCTTAAAGGCATTAACAGAATCAGCAACAACATCACCCGTCAGTGCATTCCACAACCTCACTGTCCTCACTGTGAAGAACCACCTACGCTGCTTCAAATGAACGTCCTTTTCTTCTAGTCTGAAGGGGTGGCCTCTGGTGCGGTGATCCTCTTTATGGGTAAAAAGGTCCCCTGATATTTGTCTATAATGTCCTCTAATAACTTGTAAAGTATAATCATGTCCCGTCGTAAGCGCCTTTTTTCCAGAGAAAACAACCCCAACCTGGACAGTCTCCCCTCATAATTTAAGTCTTCCATCCCCCTAACCAGTTTAGTTGCACGTCTCTGCACTCTCTCCAGCTCATTTACATCCCTCTTAAGGACTTGAGCCCAAAACTGCACTGCGTGCTCCAGACTTTCCAGGGACTTATAAAGAGGCATAATTATGTTTTCATCCCTTTATTTTTCCCATTTTTTATGCAAGACATAAGCTTTGTGCTGGATATAGATTCAGGGTCTTGCATTGTCAACTGACAAAGCACCTGACAGGACTGTCTTGTGATCATTGGAGTAAGGGCTACACATACCAGCCTCAAGGATAGTGAGGTGTGGGGTATTTTAATCATCACTGTGCAAAATGTTAAGCTGTGTTTATCTATAAAGAGATGCTAGATTGTCTATTTAAGCTACAGCTTGTATGCCAAAGACTCCACGATCTCTGTTACAAGTATAGTGGCACAGAGAGACTGCATGCAACCTTATGCTTCTTTGTATAATACACGAGAGAAGACTACATATTTAACATGTACAGTTATTTTTTATTTATTTTTTTTTACTACAGAGGGTATGGGATCTCGTTATCCAGAAAGTTCCAAATTACCAGAAGGCAATCTCCCACAGATTTCATAAAAATTATTTATTTTTTCTCTGCAATGATAAAACAGTGCCTTGAACCGGATCCAAATAAAGATAGACATAATTCTTATTGGAGGCAAAACAATCCTATTGGGTTTGATTACTGTTCCAATGTTTTTTAGTAGACTTAAGGTATGGAGACTTAAATTAGAGAAAAATCCCTTATCTGGAAAAGTGCATGTCACAAGCATTATGGATAACAGGTCACATACAGTCATGTGAAAAAGTTTGGGAACCCCTCTCAGCCTGCATAATAATTTCCTCCACTTTCAACAAAAAAGATAACAGTGGTATGTTTTTAATTTCCCAGGAGTACTGGGGTGTTTTCTGAACAAAGATTTTTAGCGAAGCAGTATTCAGCTGTAAGAAATTAAATCAAATGTGAAAAATTGGCTGTGCAAAAATTTGGGTACCCTTGTAAATTTGCTAATTTGAATGCATGTAACTGCTCAATACTGATTACTGGCAACATCAAATTGGTTGAATTAACTTGCTAAGCCTTATAGGCAGGTGAGCCCAATTAAGAGAAAAGGTATTTCAAGTGGTCAATTGCAAGTTGTGCTTCTTTTTGACTCTCCTCTGAAAAGTGACAGCATGAGATCCTCAAAGCAACTCTCAAAACATCTGAAAACAAAGAATGCTCAGTATCATGGTTTAGGGGAAGGCTACAAAAAGCTATCTCAGAGGATTAAACGGTCAGTTTCAAGTGTAAGGAATGTAATCAGGAAATGGAAGCCCACAGGCACAGTTGCTGTAAAACCCAGGTCTGGCAGCCAAGAAAAATACAGGAGCAGCAGCATATGTGGAGGATTCAAAACAAAGTTTTACACTGATTAGCATTCAATGCAAATCCTTTTCTTGTGGTGGTTCCCTGGATGTTCCGTCTCCAACATCCCATATATATTCAATTTTAAAGTAAGATTGGGAAACCATTCACAACCACAGCAGTTTACCTGCAATCCAACTTCTTTATTGTGTAACCACATGACATGTTTCGGGCTCACGGCCCTTTTTCAAGTGTGAAAAAACACTATGAAATGAGCATACTTATAACACCACATGGAATGTTCCACCCACCAATTACAGAGTGCCAAAATTTTCATAAAAGTCCATAAAAATTCCCGTGCTAAAGTTTTTGAGACGTGTCCAAAGTACCTGTGGATATCACAAATTTTTATACAATCATAACTTACATACAATAACTACCAGTATACAAAAGCCAATTACTATAAAACCAATTACTGTAAAAACATATGGTACTGCTCATATTCTAAGCCTACGTGAAAATCACTTGAAATATTAGGGTTAATATTTTGGCACTCTGTAATTGGTGGGTGGAACATTCCATGTGGTGTTATAAGTATGTTCATTCCATAGTGTTTTTTCACACTTGAAAAAGGGCCGTGAGCCCGAAACAAGTTGTGTGGTTACACACAACACACTGCTGTGGTTGTAAATGGTTTCCCAATCTTACTTTAAAATTGAATATGTGGAGGATTGTGAGAATGGTTACAGACAACCCAAAGATCACCTCCAAAGACCTGCAAGAACATCTTGCTGCAGATGGTGTATCTGTACATCGTTCTACAATTCAGCACAATTTGCACAAAGAACATTTGTATGGTAAGGTGATAAGAAAAAGCCCTTTCTGCACTCACACCACAAACATAGTTGCTAGTTGTATGCAAAATCTCATTTAGACAAGCCACAGTCATTTTGGAGCAAAGTGCTTTGGGCTGATGAGACAAAAATTTCTTATTTGGTCATAACAAAAATCTCTTTGCATCGAGGAAGAACACCTCATTACAAAAATAACACCTGCTACCTACTGTCAAATTTGTTAGAGGTTCCACCATGCTGTGGGGCTGTGGGACTAGTTCAGGGACTGGGGACCTTGTTAAAGTTGAGGGTCAAATGAATTCAACCCAATATCAACAAAATTTTCAGGATAATGTTCAAGCATCAGTCACAAAGTTGAAGTTATGCAGGGTTGAATATTCCAACAATGACCCTAAACACACTGCAAAATCGACATTTATGGCATTTATGCAGAAGGAAAAGTACAATATTCTGGAATAGCCAACACAGTTGCCCAATTTGAATATCATCAAAAATCTATGGGATTATTTTAAGCATTCTGCCCATGCTCACAGCCATCAAATTTAACTGAAATGGAGAGATTTTGTATGAACAAATGGTGAAAAATACAGTTTTGCTGCTGTCAACATTAAAGGGGTTGTTCACCTTTGAGTTAACTTTCAGTATGATGTAGAGAGTGATATTCTGAGACAATTTGCAATTGGTTTCCATTTTTTATTGTTTGTGGTTTTAAAGTTATTTAGCTTTTTATTCAGCAGCTCTCTAGTTTGCAGTGTCAGCAATTTGGTTTCTAGGGTACAAATTACCCTAGCAACCCTGCATTGATTTGAATAAGAGACTGGAATATGAATAGGAGAGGGATTGAATAGAATGATAAGTAATAAAAAGTGGCAATAACAATACATTTGTAGCCTTACAGGGCATTTGTTTTTACATGGTGTCAGTGACCCCCTTTGGAAAGCTGCAAAGAAACAGAAGAAAATTGCAAATCATTAAAAAACTATGAAAAATAAATAATGGAGACCAATTGAAAAGTTTCTTAGAATTGGTCCTTCTACAATATACTGAAAGTTAACTTGAAGGTGAACCACCCCTTTAAGGACACACACATTAGGTTTCATATTTTCTTCATAAGGTCTATAGTCTCCAGTTTTTCACTTTTTATGACAGGCAATATACGGTAAACATTACAGCAAGATACCTGCTAGCTAGACTGAATTTCTTATAGCTTCCAGTAGTATTACGAATTGCTTTTTGTAGGTAATATACAGTAAAAATAAACTGAACTATTTAAAGGGATACTGACATCACAAAATGTCATATATTATTGTTAATAATAAATCTATTATTAGACTGAAAAATATAGGAAGAGTCACATTAGTAACAAGAATTTTTTTTCCCATGCACAAGCAATGAAATAACTTTTCCTTATACTTTTTGGGGGAAAATGTGCTGGAAAAAGTAAATTTTTTTTACTTACTATGCTTATCCATGTACATGACTTTCATTACAGTGAATGCAAACTGCCATAAAGATGTAAGTGTACAAGTTATGTAAAAGTTCCTTCTTGTAGGCATTTTCATTGTGGCACTTCATTTTAGCGCAGTTGTATACAGTTCTCTAACAAAAACCATAGAGACTTGCCCTATCACACATTGCATTGGCATTAAGTGCCACTATTCCCAAAGTGATGGTTACATAAGGCAGTCTTTTGATTTGCCTACAGCCAAATCTTTAACTATTACAAACATATGTGATTATGAGACACTTGAGCAATTTTCTGATATAATAAACCATGGAAATCTGCAAGAAGACCCAGCAGTTATATAAACAACGCACCTAAAATTATAACAAATGACTATATATAATAGCAGCATAATGAAATTTCTTGTGAATAACCTTGTATTCATCCTCCTTATGCAGATTATATTTTCATAAAGTTTACTTTTATTAACAATGTAAAGCACCCTAAGGAGTAGCATTAATAATCATACGCCACTAAATTAGTAATCACCTCCTAGCTGTCCTTAAAACTGTATGCAACGCTTGCTTTCTACACACAAAATAAGGTAAAGGAATCAATATTTCAAAATCCATGATACTAAAAATATTTACTGAATACAATGTATTAGCAACGTTTCCCATTGAAGAAATGTTAGTAGCTAGAGGTCAATGGCCAGATATGGGCTTCCAAATAAGGTTTTATGAAAGGGAGTGCTGGTCTGGAAAACGTTGGGAATAAAACAGTACCATTTTTTTTTGATTATAACAAAAGACCTTGGAGTGTGGTTTGTAGTCTATAGTTGATGTTTTTACCAGCACCCAGGCAGATGAGGATTGTTTTGAGTGGACCAGTCTTGTGGCTTTTATATAAATAAATAAATAAATATATGTATATCTCAATATATGAGAGTTGTCCCCCATACCTGTGGTCCTAGGCATGGATCAACAGGTGCACACAGTGTGTATGTATGTATTATATATATATATATATCAGAATTATTGGTCCACTACATACCTTCATATACTGTAGATATGACATAACAATAAAAAATTACAGCACATTACAAATAGTGCCTAAATGTGAAACGTCAGTTCTTTCCTATGTCTACTACTGGCCTATTTAGTTACTAGTCAGAGTTTGATGGCCCTCAATTACATTTTCTAAACACTGCCAATGTTTCCTGTTTTACCATGTTTGTTTTTTGTCCTTGCCTGTACGGTTCAGTCCATGCGTATCTCCCACTGTGCTGCAGTGTTATAATCCCTTACCATGGAAAAAAGCTTTTTAAACAGTCTCAAAATATTTGACCAGGTTTGACAGTGAACAGAAAGCTGATCGTTTCAAAATGTGGTTTAAGACAGCAAGCGGAAATGTGTATCCAAGATGCCTACATGTCTACAGGAAATCTGTGCTAGAGCAAGGTACAACAGATAAAACATCTTTATATCCTTTTCAATTTACCATACAAAATGGTCAAAAATAGTTTTCTGATTTACAAGTAGAGTCTTCATTTTTTTGTACCCATCCATTTTGAACATAGTTTTCACTGCTGCTACAGTGTTATGCTGTACATATTCCCTCTTTCCACTTAATAAAATGTAGCCTTGTATAGGTCATTCATTTCACTCAAACCCTGTGTATTATAAGATATAATGCATGTACCTAAATGTAAAATATCAAGGTGTTATGGTCTCTTCAGAGTCCTACATTTCTGTACCTACAGCCATTTGCCATCTACAAGCACAGAAATATACATTGTGTGTGGAGGTGGGTTAAATCTTGAAATGCAATGTGTGAAAAAAATTCTAACTCTTTTTCTCTGCAAATATGTATAAACTAAAACGGCAATGTGAGTTATGATTTCAGCACGCCACAGGTAAACCTTTATAATTTAAAGTCCTGTTTATGTAATGCTTGCTAACGTCCTTGCTTCTATGGATCCAAAAAGGATATAATGATCATAAACATTCAGCACATCCTGAACACATTTTATTATAGTGGTAATTTGCTACAAAACATATAATCTGCCCATACCTCCCAACATCTTAAAATCAGAAAGAGGGACAAAAAGTTCTGCCATGCATAGCATGCCGAATTCTTTTAACCACTCCCATTTTTATGTCCATTTTACAAAATCTGACAGGTTAGGGAAAGTTTGAACTAATTTTCTGGGAGTTTTAGGGCCATGTTTTATGTGTTATTAATATTACAGTGTTGCTAGTGAAAGTGAATTGCCCTTTAAGTTTTGTGTCTCAGTTCTCCTAAGAGACCTGCTCATGTTAAATAGTTAAAGTGTATCTTTGCTTTGCTTAAAGGGATACTGTCAAAAAAAAAAGTTTTTTTCCAAAATGCATCAGTTAATAGTGCTGCTCTAGCAGAATTATGCACTGAAATACATTTCTCATAAGAGCAAAAAGATTTTTTTATCTTTCATTTTGAAATTTGACATGGGGTTAGACATAGTCAATTTCCCAGCTGCCCCAAGTCATGTGACTTGTGCTCTGATAAACTTCAATTACTCTTTACTGCTGTACCCCAGCAGCCTAACAGAAGAACAATGGGAAGGTAACTAGATAACAGCTCCCTTACTCAAGATAACAGCTGCCTGGTAGATCTAAGAACAGCACTTAATAGTAAAAACCCATGTCTCACTGTGACTTCTTCAGTTACATTGAGAAGGAAAAACAACAGCCTGCCAGAAAGCAGTTCCCTCCTAAAGTGCTGGCAAAAGTAACATGACCAGGGGCAGCTGGGAAATTGACAAAATGTCTAGCCCCATGTCAGATTTCAAAATTGAATATAGAAAAATCTGTTTGCTCTTTTGAGAAATGGATTTCAGTGCAGAAGTCTGCTGGAGTAGCACAAATATATCTATGTGCAGGTCCTGAGAATTCTGGACTCTCTGCCAAAAGCCTCTTATTTAAATCAGTTTTAAAAACACTGTATCTTTTTCTGGCATCAGTACAGGAGATCCTAGAGAAGGTTGGGACATTTCAGTTAGGGATTGCAGGCGAAGCTGTCAAAATCGGGACTGTCCAGCGAAAGATGGGACAGTTGGGTGGTTATGTCTGCAAAATGTTAAAACAGAATGACAACAGTTAATTGCGACACATACCAGCTGGTTGCCACCTTTTCTGAAAAAAAAAAATACCGGCCTTCCTATATATTTATCTTTTTTCCCTATTAATAACATTGTAACCGGCGAGGTGGCAACACTAGTTGTGAATGGCAAAACTTCAACCAAAAGAGTCCCACATTTCTGGGAATAATGGCGCAACCAATTTTCCTCAGAGATGATCATCTTTACTGCCCTGTCATGAATAATGAAATGCTCAACACACATACATATTCAAATAAAATTCCCATCATACATATTCATCCTTACTGAAAATCAAGCTGCTTGTGATCATACCTCCCAACTGTCCCTTTTTTGGAGGGGCAGTCCCTCTTTTGACAGCTCAACCTGCAGTCCCTCATTTGTACTAGAAAGTCCCTCTTTTCTTTGCACTGAACAGCCAGAAAAAGAAACAAAGTTTCTTAATTGGCTTTTGTCAGAGAGCCCAGAACAGCTAACAGGTGCAAATAAGATACTTTGCAACAATTGTGAGATAAGAAAATATGTAATTGTAAAATTTGTAAAATGAGCATGGTAATGACAGGGTGTGGTCACAAAAATGGGCGTGGTAAAAAAAAATTAGCCACAATACTTGCGGGAAAAAAAATATTTGTTCCTCTTTTTATACTTCCAAAACGTTGGGAGGTGTGGTATTTTTTTTATATGTATTATTATTTTTGTTTTGCTTTTATAGAGCTGGGCACATACCTTTTGAATTAAAATAAAAGTGTACTATCGTTTGTAAACCATTGGATTTCTTTTTTTGTCTGTAGCAGGCAAACCAGTTAGTTTTAATGAAAATGCTTTACAGTAAAACCGCCACAGCCCTGTCAATAATACAGAGTACTGCAACATGTTTGTTTTGCAATTATTATTTATAAGGTGTTTTATGTATTATCTATTTTGTTTTATTTGGCAGAGCACGGTGTAATTTCTGCACTAAGTAATTCTCTTGGGGTTGATATGAAAGCAATTTTTTTCCCTGCAGACTTAAGCAAGTTGAGGTCTAAAGTACTGTTTGAAGGGAATAAAAATAGAATTAATGTGATTGTAGACTATGCACACCTTACATGGTCAAATAAGCTCCTCAAGTAATAGCTGTACTTTACAAAAAAAAGTGAGAGTAAATAGAGGGCTGTCTGACACGGAATAATGTGACTTAAAGGGAATGTAAAGGCAAAAAAATTAAATCCTATTTTTACTTTCTTTAATGAAAAAGAAATCCATCTCCAATATACTTTAATTAAAAAAAGTGTACATTTTTTATAAAACCTGATTGTATGCATTCCCCCTTTATTTACTTTCACTGATTGCTGTGGATAGGAAACTTCAGACAGTCCCTAAGTGCTCTGCAGGGAAAGGATCATACTTTCGAACAGCAGGGGGAGCCCTCCACTATACTTCCCAGAACTTGAGCAGCTGTGTTTTTTACCTGTAAAACAGCTGGTGACCGTGCAGAGATTCGTATCTGCAGTAGTCAGAGCAAGTAAATGAAGGGGGAAATTCACTATATACAATCGGGTTTCTTATATAAACGGAACAGATTTATTATTGGTGGATAGGTTTGTTTTTCAGTTAATAAAGTAAAAATGGGATTTTATTTTTGTATTTACATCAAACTCCAGCAGCATGGATAAAGATCATGGAGCCAGATTTAAACAGATAAACTGGAATTCTATTTTGGATGATTATTTTGCTGCAACCACTGGTTCTGGAGAGTTGGAGAAAGTTTGTATTAAACAATACAAAAACTATACATTCCACATTAGATTACATGACAACACAGGACCCAGTGTAGTCTGTATATTCTGATTATTAATCAGTCTGGCAGATATTTGACTTGTGCTGTTTTGATAATTGATGTTAATCCCTCCAAATAGCAGCCCAGACCACACTGAACATGTGCATGGTCTTGATCTTTCAAAGATGTATAACAAATTTACAAGATGGTGACCCCCTGTGGCCAACTTTGAAAACATGAATCAATTTTATAATTAGGCTTGTAGTGCAGTAAGTTAATGTTTATGCTAAGTAAACAAAATACAGTATGTCTAGCATTATTCTATTTTAGACTTTAGTTTCCCTTTAAGTGAAAATGAATATCAGTCTAACAGTGGAGACACTATGCTGATGTCATATGGTGGATCATGTGCATTCTAGGCAAACCTGGGAACTTAAATGGCACAGATCTGATCTCAAAGGAAGTGGTAGGGACTGAATGTAATCTTTGACCAGGACCCTTCATTAAGATAACGAGAGTGATAATCTTCTACTAAGCGATTCAATCAAAAAAATTGCGATCAGAATGAGAGTGGTCTGTTCTCGTTGCAGCTTCCTGATAGTTCTGGGAATGAGAGCTAGAGGCGTAGGCCAGACTGAATTTCCGAGCGGTGGTCAGAGCATCCACACTCAGAGCCAGTGGGTCTCTGTATCTGGCTAGGAATGCTGGAACCTTTCTGTTGTGCCTGGTCGCCATCAGGTCGACCTCCGGAATTCCCCACATCTCTATTATTTCTTGGAAGACTTTGTCTTTTAGCGACCACTCACCGGGGTCTAAGGTCAGCTTAGGAAGTCTGCCTCCCAGTTTTGTAGGCCTGGGATGTAGATGGCGGACAGTTGGACTTGGTGGGTCTCTGCCCAACTGAAGATGAGTTTGATCTCGTTCAGGGCTGCTTTGCTTCTTGTTCCCCCTTTGTGGTTGATGTAAGCTACCGTCGCGGAGTTGTCTGATTGCACTTTTACAGCCTGTCCCTTCAGTTCCTGTTGCCAATGGATCAGGGCTAGTCATATTGCTCAAATTTCGAGCAGATTGATTTGCAAAAGTTTTTCAGTTGGACTCCACTTCCCTTGTGCTGTTCTGTTCTCTAGAACTGCTCCCCATCCGAATAGACTCGCGTCTGTGGTGAGGAAGCGCCAAAGGGGTTCCCCTAGGGTTCTCCCTTGAGAGAGGTGATTCGGGTCTAACCACCAGCGAAGGGACAACCTCATTTGAGGAGAGAGCGGGATCTCCTGTAGTAGGGATCTCTGGTTCCATACATTGAGAATGTTCAACTGGAGGTCTCTTAGATGGAACTAGGCGAATGCAACTGCCTCTATGGTAGAGACCATGATTCCCAACACCTTCATGCAGGATCTCGCCGTGTGTCGCGGCTTCTGAAGCACATTTCGTACTAGCGCTCGGAGGTGAGTCGCTTTCTCTGGTGGGAGCGATATCCTCCTTGTCTGTGTGTTGAACATCATGCCCAAGAAGTTCATAGACTGATTGGGTGTTAGGGATGACTTGTCTAAGTTCAGTACCCACCCCATTTCCCTGAGTTTGTTCATGGAGATTTGGAGTGCTCGTTGAGCCTCCTGAGGAGACGGAGCCTTGATTAGGAGGTCGTCTAGATAAGGGGTGGTGGAGATTCCTTGTTTTCCAATCTCTGCTGTAACAGCCGCCATGATCTTGGTAAATACCCGGGGGGCCGATGTGAGGCCGAAGGGTAGGCTTGTGAACTGAAAATGGCGATTTTGGAATGCAAAGCGCAAGTATTTCTGATGCGGGGGGAAAATGGGGATGTGCAGGTAGGCGTCCTTTATGTCGAGCGACATGAGGAATTGCCCTGGAGCCATTGCTGCGACCACAGATCTGAGAGACTCCATCTTGAATTTTCGTGTGCGTATGAATTTGTTTAGCTCTTTGAGATCTAGGATGGGGCGCACCGACCTGTCCTTCTTTGGCACCACAATAAATTGGAATAATATCCCTGGAAGAGTTCAGTTGAAGGCACCGGGGTAATAACTTCTGCCTGGAGCAGGTTTGAGATAACCTGGATTAAGTCCTTTTGCTTTGTGGATTCCTGAGGAAGTAGAGACATGAAAAATCTGTGTGGTGGCATTGAGGCGAACTCTATGTGGTAGCCTCGAGTAACGACCTCGTGAATCCAAGCGTCTTGAATACTTGCAATCCATACGTCGGCAAAGTACAACAATCTCCCTCCTATGGAGGTTGGATTGTACCTGGCGTCATGCTGTGGAAGACGCGTCAGTGGTCTTTGAGAAGGGCTTCCGATTCTGCCAGGAAGATCTTTGTTTGCTGCCGAAGCGCCCTCTGCCTGTGAAAGACTGGCGTGGAGGGGTTGAACTTGTGGTTTTGGACTGAGGGCCACGAAAAAACCTTCCTTTTCGAAATGAGGAACGTGTTTTGGTTTGCGGTAGTAAGGTACTTTTGCCACCAGTGGCCTGACTGATGATCTTGTCCAGGTCGGGCCCAAAAAGAAGTTTACCCTTGAAGGGGATGGAGGTCAGCGATTTCTTGGAGGAAAGGTCAGCCGACCATAGTTTCATCCAGAGGGAGCGGCGGGCAGCTACTGCGAGTGCCGAAGCTCTGCTCTCCGGAGACGCTTCACAGATGTAGTCGTTCGCTTCCTTGATTTGGGAAGCCCATTGGGAAAGTTCATTGCAAGGCGATCCCTCAGCAATAGCAGTAAGGAGAGAGTCGGACCAGGATTGCATTGCACGGCTCACCCAGGCTGTGGCCACTATGGGCCTGAGTGAAGAACCAGAGGCTGTAAACGTGGAACGCAATAGTCCATTTAACTTCTTGCCCATAGAGTCTTTGAACGAAGAAGCATCTGGGACCGACAGGGCTGTGCTGTGCAGGGCAGTGATCCCCAACCAGTAGCTCGCGAGCAACATGTTGCTCTCCAACCCCTTGGATGTTGCTCCCAGTGGCCTCAAAGCAGGTGCTTACTTTTGAATTACTGGCTTAGAGGCAAGTTTTGGTTGCATAAAAAAACAGATGTCCTGCCAAACATTCTCTCCTGTAGGCTACCAGTCCATATAGGGGTTACCAAAAAGCCAATCAGAGCTCTTATTTGACATCCACATGGACTTTTTCATGCTTGTGTTGCTCTCCAACTCTTTTTTAAATTTAAATGTGGCTCACGAGCAAAAAAGGTTGGGGACCCCTGGCCTAGATACAGGTGCGTTCACCGAGGGAGGGGATGACCATTTATCTATGTGTTCCATTGGAAACGGATAGAGCTTCGAGAAACGGCGGTTAGGCTCGAAACGTTTCTCTGGCTTGTCCCATTCCTGCTGTATGATGTGATCTAGCTGGGAATGAGAAGGGAATACAGAAGCTGTTTTACTGTGCCTCTTGAAGAGCGACAGAAGCCTGCGGCTCTTGTAAGTGCAGTGTTTCTAGCACAGAGGCAATCAGTGAATCTACTTCGGAGGAATGGCAAAGTGATTCTTCTTCTTCATTCTATGACTCAGAAGAAAGCTCTCCCTCAGAGAGGGGTTGGTCATCCCTCGACTCCAGAAGAGGTTACGGTGAGTGTCTGGAGTCACTATCATCATGAGATGGAGAAGGCGCTCTGCGCTTAGAGGGTTTGGGCCTAGGATTGTCCAAACGGGCTAGCAGCTTGTCTAAGGACTGTGCTAGCTTGAGTATTCCTGTAGCCAATTAAGATGCCCATTCAGGCGTAGCCTGCCTTCTATGAGGGGAAGACTCCCTGCTGGAGACTGGATGGTCGTCATGAGAGGCCTGGTTCACCAGAGGAGGAGACACTGGGGGCTCCGGGTCTGGCCTGAGCGGCTCACACTTGCTGCATAGGGGACTATTGTGCCCTTTAGGCAGGCGTTTGCGGCATTTGGCACAAGCCAAGTATTTTATAGCAGTGTAAGGTGCTGCTCTGGGAAAAAGTCTGTCACTGGGCACCTCAGACATGGTACCAATTTGGTGTGTCAATATGGGGAGGGAAATGCCGTCAGTGAAAATCTCTGCTACTAATCTGTATGCCAGGAAGGAGAGAGTGAGACTCTGAGAGCGCGCCAAAAGGGACCGTGACGTCACGTGCAAATATTCGTGTACCCGCGAAGGGTCGTTCGGATCTTCGCGGAGTGCGTGGACGACAATTCGTTGGCGGCGACGAACCGGGACCATGCGGCAGACAGAGAAGGGCTATACTGATCACATAGAGTGCGGTATGTAATTTTTAAGGGCACCATTGGGGACAAGGCATACCCTGTTACATCTCCCCCCCCCCCCCAGATAATAAGCTTCAGGTGAAGTATAGAGCTCTGTTCCACATAGCATAGTGCAGGAGCACCTCTCATATGTCAGCATAGAGGAGTGGAATGGGGGGAGAATGGGGAGAGAGAGAGAGAGATATATAAAAATCTCAGGGAGAACCCTGCTTACCTGTCCCTGCTGCTGATGGAGAGGGTGTCTCTCTCTCCCGCTGCCTGCCGGCTAGCCTGGTCTCCTGAGGGAAGGAGATAAGGTGGCTAGGTGGTCTGTGCATAGCACCCAGTGACCCCGGCGGCAGATCACACGTTGTAGGGTGCTACAGAGTCTTTTACACAGTGGTAAAGAGACAAACACAACCCCAAATTGCCAGCAAAAGCTGAGCAGAGAATTGCTAGAAGTCCTATCCTCCTGAGGACACAACTCAAACTGACCTAAGCTCCGCCTGCTGGGGGTATAGCCAGTGGAGGAGGAGTCAGTTTCTTTTTAAGGTTGTGTCCTGCCTCCTAGTGATACCAGCTATACCCATTGTCCCTGTGTCCCCCAAGAAGACTTGGAGAAATTACCTATAGGTCATGTTGATCATTTTTCATAGTTCTGCTTTTCTAAGTAATTGTTATTTGAAGTTCCTAAACCTTGTTTTGCCAACTTGACTGTCTCTTCTTTACCTGTCAGTTAAGAGTTTCTAATGCTAACGGACTACTGCTGCACATATATGGCAGCCCCCTCCTAGATGAACACAGGGGACCAGATAAGTAATGTAAAAACATCCAGCAAAAACATTGGTTGCATCATTTCTGACAATATTGTTTTTCAAAAACAGAAAAATAACCATAAGCAAACAATTAATAACAATTACTAAAATTAACCAAATCTGTCTAACTGAATGGAAAAGAAAGCCACCAGCGCTATAACCACTTAACAAGATGGCAAATTTACTCGCAAGGGCCTGTTCAGCATTTTCACCTTAGTTTCATTTTACCATAATTAACTGTTTTGTAAAGAAAAAGAAGCCTTGTTCAGTCACAAGACAATGAGGATGTTAAACTAAATGCAAATAATATCCAGATACAAACATTCTTTTTAAAGGTTTACCACCTGCTGTCTGATAGCCTGCAACAAAAAGTTACATTGCATAACCCTAGCTGAATGATGTGTACATGTTTATCTCTTGGGCATACTACACACAAAGCTAAAAAATATTTACCTTAAATATAAACCAAAATGGCCCACAGTTAGAAAAAAAGACATCACCACCCCCCAAAAAATAAATGTTCACCCATTCCCTGTCATATTGATTTATGACAGTTATTTCGAAGTGAGACAAAAAAAGAAAGAAAAATATCCATATGCAAACAATTACTCCGTTTTTGTAGGCAAAGAGAGTGGTGGGTGGTAACTGAGAAAAGTTTAAAAAACTCTTGTCACAATATCCCTCTTTTTCTCTCAAGTAACCCCCATCAGACAACAAATGCTTGCCACATCAGAGGCCTCTTAGAGCCTGCAGATTTGCTTTGATTCCAGACCGCTGCAGGCATTAACGGGGACATAATTAAGGTAAAAAGTTCAACCACAGTTCTAAAGCTCAAGCACTGCCAGATATACATTTGCTTCTATTCACCGCTTTCTACTGTAGCTTCTCAGAGAAATATATTGGAAACACATTTGAGTTAACAGAGAGCTTTTTCCTATACTAATGACATTTTTTGACGTTTGACATTTTTAATCCTTTACACAATTCCTGCACCCCGCGAAAGAAACTTTACTTTTACTAGTACGGTTACTACTACTACTACATTAAAACTTCTAAACTGATGTAAAAAGACCAAAACAGCTATTAAAAGTACTTTTGCTGAGTTGGCAGGGGGAATACTTAAATAGACAATACTAATTTAGATCAACAGATTTATTCTAAAGTACATTGTGTTAGATTTTCCGAAAGGTTTGTAGCTGAAGGCATGGGTATACTTTTTATCCTTAGTTATAATTAAACTGAAATAAACTGAAATAAACAAGATAATGTCACATTTTAAGCATCTCCTGATGTGAAGATTACATAACTCTGGAATGGTTTATGACTATTAAAAAGTTTGCGACAGAGAGGCTGCATTCTGACAAATGAACAAACACCATGCTAACGACACTGACAAATATTAATTCTTTAGTAAAAACATATCTGCCAGTATTCTTAAAAACATAGAAGACTCATGGGTGTAGTTTATAAATTAAACATAGAGCATTATATTCATGTTTTTGGTAGAGTAATTTTTCCCCACAGTTAAGTCGTTTTCTCTGCATGCCAGCGACACAGCTCTCTATGCCAATTGCTGTGCATGGCAACCTAGTTTGTTAGAAAGGACCAGGGAGATCTAGGAGATATTACCAGGATACAATATCTGTACAATATCTGTTTTACAAAATAATTTGAACAAGGATAGGTGCGAAATTCAGATTAGTGAAATTCACCCAAGAAGAAAATGTTAGCGTAGATTTATTTAAATTCAAATTGGGAAATCTTCAGGAATTTAGCAAATTCCCTAAACATATTTTGAAAGCAGTGGCACGTTTAATAACGCAGGAAGCAGGTGTCAATTCATCAGCAGGTTCAGGTGTCAATTTAAGCAGCAGAACACCATTCTGTTCACAGAGAAAAAAATTTATTGATGTTTGGTGAATTAGTCCCTAAATTCTTTACCAATGCCATGGTTTGTCAAGTTAGATAATTGTCTTTCGTTGTTTACTTTTGCTTCTGACTCTTTCCAGCTTTCAAATGCAGGTCACTGACTCCAGCTAAAAAGATTATACTTTGGAAGGCTGCACTTTTGTCTTTAATGCAACTTTTTTATTCGAGAGTTAATTAAACGACCCTTAGTAAATCTGCCCCTAGGTGATTTCTCTGCTGGTGTGTCTACACAGGGGGGAGAAAAGGTGGATCAATTATAATGGCTTAACCTGATTTATTTTGCACAACAGGTGCTATTTATAATAAAGGTGAGGTGCTCCTTACACAGCAACCAAACTTGTAGCTCTAGAACCCATCTTCTTTTTTCTTTTAAGATAGATTCTCATGTTAGACATTGTTTAATAAAGTGACAGTTGAGAGATGATCAAATAAGTCCTTTGAATTTTCTATTAGTTGTTTTAGCGGCCACAAGACTCCCTCTCTACTACTACTACTTTGCAGCCCTCTACCATTTGCCTGACAAGTTGTGGCCCCAAATGTTTTAACCTTTTCTCTATCACCTACCATAGGTGTATGTTGTGTTAACACAACAGTCACATTATCAGATCTATCAATTTGAGCTAGTTATATTTTCTAATTTAGCTTTATCTAATGGATAAATAACTGCATGCAGTCTTTAGAATAAAATAAGATATTCAATGTGCTCTCAAAAGTTTGTCAAGTGTTTACGTACTGGTATATTCTTCTGTGTGAAAGCAGCACCAGTTAGAAATTGACTTTCACCAACCTAATTTGACCCTTTATATCATTCAAGTTTGACATGCCTGTTCTACACTAAAGTGGTTTTCTATTGCTACGTTTTCTCTATGTCTTTCATCAGATCACATGAGTGTGGTAGCGCAGATGTTGTGGGCAAAGCAACACTGACATGTCTTTCATTTTTAGTTTATATTACCTCACTCGTGCACTGGCATGAAAATACATTTTTATGTAGGTATCAGCTTGCCAGCCATGATTTCTTCATCTTAAAAGATATTGTCAGAGGTTAAAAATGGAAGCAAATCCGATTATGTCTAAATGTAAGCTGATCATAATATAATCACTGTGGTATTTGTTTGGTCTCAGCCTTAGAAACCCCAGTGCCAATGTACACAGCCCTCAGAGCTGAAAACAATACCAAATAGCCTTACTGTGAAGTTATATTATCCCACAGTCATAACAATCTGAAAGGGTTACATATCTTCTGAAATTGCCGAGAATCATTTTTATTTACACTCATCATAGGCATTGGGATTAGCTTTGGTGAGTTTTAACAAACAAAATAACAGGAATTTTTCTAATAAGCATGTTGAACACAGATTGTCATTCCCTAACAAATAAATTAGGTTGTGTAGCCTATTGTTGTTGTGGCTTTTGGAACGTTACTAACACATTAGTAACATTAACATATCAAAGTTTCCACACAAAGCCATTTTCTGAAGATGTTTAATTACTAAAATGGAATGTCACCAATGAAAAGTACAACCTGGCTGTAATCTCCTAATAACATTCACCCAAGAAGGAAATGATAGAGTAGATTTATTTAAATTCAAACTGGGAAATCTTCAAGAATTTAGCAAATTCACTAAACATATTTTGAAAGCAGTAGCACGTTTAATAACACAGGAAGCAGGTGTCAATTCACATACATTAAAAGCACATTCCATGTTTATTCCCTGATTTACCTATACTAGACACGCTCTTATAACAAAATAAACCTCTGACTATTTATTAATCATAGAAACAAAAAAAAGATAGTGAAGCGCCTCTAATGCAAAATAGAAGATAGAAACAAAAAAATTCTGCAAAAGAATTGGACAGAATATGACCCCATTCTCCTACTCAATGTAACTGATGTGTTGCAATGGAGCATGGATTTTTACTATTGAGCGCTGTTCTTGTAACTACCAGGGAGTTGTTATCTTGTGTCAGGAAGAGGTTATCTGGTTACCTTCCCATTGCTCTGTAAAGGTGGCCATACACGTAGAGATCCGCTCGTTTGGCGATGTTGCCAAACGAGCGGATCTCTCCCCGATATGCCCACCTTGAGGTGGGCCCTAGGGACCAACGTTCAGATCAGTACGGGCAGTCGGATCGTGGGACCACATCAACGAACAGATACGGGATTTTTAATCCTGCCAGATCGACATCTGGCCGACTTTCGGCCAGATATCGATCGGGAAAGCCCGTCGGAGGGCCCCCCACACGGGCCGATAAGCTGCCGACACGGTCTGTCGGCAGCTTTTATCTGCCCGTGTATGGCCACATTTAGGCTGCTTGAGGCACAAGTCACATGACTGTGGGTTTATTGCGAAACTGACACAATTCTAGCCCCATGTCAGCTCTTTCAGTGCAGAAGTCTGATGAAGCAACACAATTAACTGATGCGTTTTGGAAAAAAAAAAACATGTTTTCCCATGACAGTATCCCTTTAAATTCTTTAATTAAAGGGTGTCTACAAACAACGGATAAGCCTTAGAATATCTAGGAGCACAAGACAAAATGGTACTTAAAAGGTGCAAACCTAAAATGGACTATAACTATAAATACAGTACCTACACGGCATCATGTACATAAAAGTTCTACTATTTAATGGATGTTATCTTTTATAAGCACAATGTAGTTCTAAGAACATTTTTTAGTTTCATTTGGAACGTCCAAGCAGTTTACACATTATAGCAACAATCAAGAAGGCAGAGGAATTTCTTATCAGTAGGTTTTATGTATACAACCATCACATCAAAAAGCCAGCTAAAGAGATATACATACAAGTTATTTGTATTAACAATAACCAACATTCTATTTGCAGTAAACAGAACACCCCAATGTGCAAGACAAATCACTAATTTGTGAGCAGGGATTAATACAGTGTGGATGGACTGGACAAATCAACACATGAATAAATAAACCCCTCGGACTAAGAAATTCCAGTAAATAAACTTATTTTGTAAACATGGTCTTCCCTTTACTACATTTTCTTAAATATTTACCACAACACATAATGCCATATGTTGGTCTGTACAGACAGCAATATTTTTCTGTATATTTTTATTTATGTAAACAGGAGAAGCCAACTCCTTGCTCTTTGTATATAATGATGTATCCTATATCAATTCTGTGCAGTTTTTTGGGAAATTGATATGGGCATGTGATGGGAGTGAAGACATTGTGAATACATCATATACATCATAATCCGAGGTACGGTGAAATCATGACAGTGACCCCCCTAAATACCCTCCAAACCCTGGCTAGTGGGGTATGCTGCTGTGAACTTATTCCCTACCAAAGAGCACTCCCATTCTTTCCAATGAGGAGGTAGTCTTAAAAAATGACACAAGAATGTAACCTTATCAGTAAGTTTCCTTTTAAAGACCCCTTATTTATAATGAATCCCTTATATCTTACTGCAGTTAGAGAAGACAGGACCAAAAGCATTTAAAATGTAGGACCCCCTGAAATACAATAAACTTACACAAATCATTAATATTACTTTTCAAGCTCCCCTTGCATGTTCTGGCATATGCAGTTGCCAAGAGTTAAAAAGTATCCATGATTTACAGGCTACATTTCCAATTTTCCAGCTGGGGTTAACATAGATACATAGGTCCAACACCCCTTTATGGCACTGGCCAAGAAGTGTAGTTTGCTAAAGCCAGCTCCACATTAAAGCATCTTTTTATGTTCCTGTATTTTTTATTGAGTAGCTCCCATGCAGCATTACATTAGACCTTTCTGTTGCGAATTACAGCGTCACTCAGCATAAACCAAATCCAGCAGAAACTCAAGAGACTTCAAACTTTCTAATGCACCAACAATAACTTAAGAGTTGCAGACAAATCCCCAGGTAAAACAATTAGCAAGATTTAGGAGGTTTTCACATTGGATTAGCACTAACTGGTTTATATATGTCTGTAGAAATAATCGTGTATATTCAGTCAGGCTAAAACGTTACATTGGTTTATGTAATGGGCCTTTAAGCTTGATCTTTCAACACTTAATCTGTCTGTTACATGTCCCAAGTACCATCAAATTCGCTTTTCCTGGTGTAACGTGTATGCCCTCCTTTCAGAACAGCTGAGGCTTGATGAGAGTGCCTGTCGGAAATTCCACAAAGACAGAATTTACGCAGATGTTCTTTCCTTTTTGGTTTTTCCTTTAATTTGCAAGTCTTGTAACCTAAGCTTAAAGCTGACTGAACCAACATCTAAACCAGCATCAGTGGGTGGCAGCCAAAAAACACAATATGTTTTGAATTTGTGTGTCAGGCCTGCATCCTTTTTGGTGGTTAAAATAAAAATGTTATTTTGAAATGATTATATAGTAAAAGCCATGCAGGCCCTTCAGTAGTTTTATGAACCTCCTCTTAGATGGAAAGAGTGATCTGAAAGAGATTTTATGTAGCTTTCTTAAAAAACATTGTAATACATTTGTCTTGGTCTGAAAGTTAACATTGCAATGTATGAGTGCAACTAAGAGAGAAGTACATATTCATTATTTTTAAATTATATATAAGTGCCAGAGTTGAAGGACAAGGAATCACTGTGGGCTACCAAGTTATAAGGTATCTTCCCTCTCTTTAAAAAATGCTAACGTTCTGCTCCAGGCCAATGTTCTTTCTGTAGCTCCCAAGGATTCTTTGCACAGGCTTGTACAGTACAGCACCATGTATATCACCAGTCCAAGCACATACAAGCAATACCTGGAAGCTGAAGTATCCCAATAGAGATGTTACTGGAGCAGACAGGTTAGCATTTTTGTTAATTCTGAAGATCCTAACATATTGGTTCCCTCCAAGGATTTAAGGCCTGCTTGCTCTTTACTTATGATGATTCCCTATTATTTTGTAATATATATTCCCTTTAAGTATAATAGTGAAGAACTGTTGCTTCAGATACTTTTACAGGAAAATACAACCTTATATTTTGTAAGCTGTTGGCTTTTCAGAAGGGAATTACAACTTTATTTAGCTATGAGATGTATGATAAAGATCATGACCCCAATCTGAGACAATGGGCTGGCCCATTAATTGATTTATTAAGTCTACAGTACCACAAACATCAAAACATCATTTTGGTCATGCATTGTATAAAACCTTAACCTATTATAAATTATTTTTCCTGTGCTAATTTTTTTTAAATGGCATTTCCTACCTACTGTGCAGAATTTCTTTCTATATTGCTTTCATCTGACACATATCAGCTATAATTGTAGAATGACGGGTGCATTTAAGTACCTCCTATCAGTACCCAAATTGCCACCTTCCCATGTTAAAATTAATTCACTTATTCCCAAACTGTAGAATGCTTGCTTGGCTATTTTATTTATCTCTCTATATGCCAGGAATATGTTGAGGAGGGGTGCCCTGCCACAACCATGATACACCTCAAAGTCTCTGGAGAGAATGCTCCTAGCCATTAGCTCCACATGCAGTCTACATTTGATGGGACAGCCACCTTCTCCACTTCCTGGACCATCTGAATTTGTTTCAGTAGAGGGAGCTTTAAGTGTAAACTGCTTTGTCTATGATGTAGCTCCAGTGGAAGTGGGAGCTGTGCAATTAGATGAACCCTTTGACTGCTAAGTCTATTTTACGACGGGGGAGTTTGGGAAGAAGATGCAAGCATATTTCAAATGACCAAACAACATGCCCTTCTCAGCATATGTTACTGGGAGGCCACAATGCATCACTCACAGCTACCTACTGACCCATGTCAATCTGAGGCTAGAAAACATTTTGGGGCTGCTGTGGTTATTCATTGGACTGAATTAAGGATGAGAAAGGGCATAGGCATCAGGTCCCCATTCTGGCGCATAAAGAACATTTGGGAAGCTTGCTTTAATAATAGTGTCCTTGTCTGCTCACTGTGATTGTGAATTCCAAGACTGAAGGATTTATATAGTTTAAGTAAAGTTTACTTTGCTTGACAATCACAACTGAAAAGAGAACAAAATGAATTTCATGGAAATTATCTACAGTATCCTTAGATATCTGCCCTGATTATTGTAACTATGCTTTACTGTAACAAAGAATAGACTGAAAAACTGATATTTTAACCTGAATTACAAAAATATTTTAGCATAGTTTACATAGTTTGTTACAGACCCCCATGCTAGGAAAGTAAAATTCTACTAATATATTAATAATAAAAATGCAATTGGAAGTGAATAACTTCTCAGTTTGACATATAGTTTGCACTACTTTTTCACTATTTAAAGGATAAATACAAAAACAAGCAAAGGAAAAGTTAGCAGTACAGCAAGCTGGTAGGTAAAAACATTTATCTAAATAAAGAACTAAGGATATAGGCAAGCCTTCACATATACAGATACATCAGGTTACTTGGCTGTAGAAACCTCATACAAATCCTACAAGCAAACAACCAGAATGGAACATTCATTGGCAACTAAGAAATAAACACAGCTTCTAATCTAATCAGATTTGCTCCTGGGATTATATACATTCTGACAAGCATTCACTGGACAACATGTAAAGTTTACCTAATTTCAAACAGATCTGCAAAGCATTAATGCACACTCACGACCTTGCTGATTGTAAAAGTGTGGAAAGTAAATCCATTTGTAAGACTCTTTTTGTTTGTATGTTGTTTTTGGGGGAGATTTTTTCCATTCATTTATTATTTGTTTTATTGATATCTTGCATTTTCTGAACAAAGAAACAAATGATACAAAGATGTGGCATGTACTGTTATTCTGTGTTTATTTGTCCTAATCCTAAAAAAATTTCTGAAGAATGCCAATGATATGGCTGGGCAGTTTGGCCACCTTTCTCCCAGTTTTCTGTATGTGGGCTCAATAAGGCCACTCCAATTCATGGCTCAGACAAAAAAAATCTGAACTTCTTTGTACAGAAGAAGAGGTGCCATCCATGTGTGGCTTATTGGTGCCGATTTGTCAAGTAAGGGCCACTCTGTATAAGTATTAGCAATAATGTCTAGACAGTCTATGTGGCTAGGTACAAAATAGATGATACTTGGGTCACACAATCAATATTTAGATCTCAAAAGAAAATAAAGGCTTCTTACCCACATGAACCAGTGCTCTTACACATTCCAAGCAGGGGTCGTTTTTCCGAGAAACTATCACACATCTGAGAACCTGGGCAAAAAAAAAATTTCAAAAATATAGATTAGAAATGGATTTAAATAAGCAAGGTGACAATATAAATTTAGAATGAGCGACATCACGTGTTGTTGAAGCAAAACCAGTTGAAACATGTTTAATAAATAAAATAGTGAAGACTAAGGGGAAATATGGAATTTATTTAGAGAAGTCCTAACTGTATTTGGCTTTTGTGTTTGTAATATAGGATTTTACCGTATTAGTCTTGGTATTGAAACAATGGTATCTGACAATAGCAATTGGATAGCTTTGTATTTTTTATAGGTTGTTGAAACAAATAAGAATTTATCATTCCTAATACACAAAGTTTTAAATATTATAAATATAAATAATAAATATTATACTTTGAAGTGATCACATTGTCTACAACTCAGACCAAATTTTTAGGTACCTCACAAGAAAACAGAGTAAGGTGCAACTGGAAACAATATTCCCATATAATAGTTGGTAGTGTGGTATAAATTGGATTTTTTTTCATGCCAGACAAATGCCTCAAATCAACCTGAGTTTCAATAACCATATAAAAATGGATTTTCTTTCATTATGAGATATTTGACTGCAAGATATTACTTTTTATAAATCCTTACTATTCAGATAAACAGAATTTGAACCCTTCAAATCACATGACATTACGCACTTAAAGGGATACTGTCATGGGAAAAATATTTTTGTTTTTTTGTTTTTCAAAATGCATCAGTTAATAGTGCTGCTCCAGAAGAATTCTGCATTTAAATCAATTTCTCAAAAGTGCAAACAGATTTTTTTATATTTAGTTTTGAAATCTGACATGGGGCTAGACAGTCAATTTCACAGCTGCCCCAAGTCATGTGATTTGTACTCTACAGCACTCAGTAGTAAAAACCTATGTCCCACTGCATTCCATTCAGTTACATTGAGAAGGAAAAATAACAGCCTGCCAGAAAGCAGTTCCCTCCTAAAGTGCTGGCACAAGTCACATGACCCGGGACAGCTGGGAAATTGACAAAATGTCTAGCCCCATGTCAGATTTCAAAATCTGTTTGCTCTTTTGAAAAATGGATTTCAGTGCAGAAGTCTACTGGAGCAGCACTATTAACTGATGTGTTAACGGTAACGTTTTTTTCAGGCAAAGCTATTTTTTCTATATTTTGTGCAAATGTAAATATGCAAATTTAGTTATTGTTTCCATTGAGCACTGGTACTGTTTTATCACAGAGAAAAATAAAAAATAAATAAATAAAAGGTTAAAATGTACTCTATGGGATATTTTCCAGGAATTAGGTGTTTTTTTTTGGTGTTTCTAGACACAGATCCTATACCTGTATTTGAATAGTACTGTGAAATAAAAAAATATTGATTTCGAGCATTTCTACAAATTATACAATTATTATTTTCAGAAAAAATAGAAACAGAGAAAAGAGAAATCAAAAATAGATTTAATAGATTTAATGAGGGCAACCTAATGATCACTCAAACATATTCAAGTGATAGAGCACACAAAAAATCACACCATTACAGACAATCAAAGTAAGCAGAAAAGCAAAACAAAAATAAATTATATTTTATTTAAAGCTACTGCAGAAATAATCAGTGAAAGAGGCTATGCTGGCAATGGAATTAGATGAAAGGCTATCTCACTGATTGTGATGAAACACATGACCTAGTATCAGATTAATGGAACCAGCACCCAATGCATTTCTGCGTGTGGGTAGACACATAATCCCACAGGTTGTGGCTGATTTTTATTATTCATATATTAAATTGTACTTCCATTCGTGCTTGTGGAATATGCTTGCGATATGCACACCTGCTCAACACAGTTTTTAATGCAGCTCAGTGATTGAAAACAAATGAAAAAAATGCAGTAAAATCCATCAAATATACATACAGTTGAAATCCTGTTGCAAAGTTCCATTTTTAAACTACCAAATCCTTTTAATTCTGCCATATAACACTACAGATCAAAAAAAATCAAAAGCTGAAAATCCAGGCAAATCACACAATTAAAATAATGAAAAAGGCACCACCTGTCCATTCCCAGGCTTGCACTTTGTAAAATGGTGACACTGATTCACCTATCTAAAAAATATACATAACTCCCAGTCTCTGGGCAAGCCTTCATTTAATCAACTTGGAGTAGTTTAATGAAAATAAAGGTATTATTGTGCCAATGGCAGAAAGCAGGGTTTATAGAGATGTATTTACAGATTGTTGTAGGATGTGTTTTTAGTAAAAAGGTGGGTGGGTATATAAAGCATTGTTTTGGGGGTTCTAAAATGTACAGTTTCAGTTTGCTAGAGGCTTTCGGTTTAACAGTGGTATAGCAATAGTTAAAGTAGATGGAGAGCCCAGGACTATTCCTCCAAGGCCTATTCTAGCACCAACAGAAGGGTGTGACTTAAATGGGGGAAGGTGACAAATATATTTTGGCAAGGGGGTTAGAAAGTGAAAATCACATCCCTGTAATTTAATTATGGCAAAGAAATACTAGTGAAAATCATAAAGGGGATTATATATACATTTATGAAGAAACGTATGCATGAGCACATAAAGTCTTATTTATTAAAAATAATAAAGGGGTATGAGATCTTTTATCCAGAATGCCTGGGACAGCTTTAAAGTGGACCCGTTACCCAGACACAAAAATCTGTATAATAAAAGTCCTTTTCAAATTAAACATGAAATCCAAT
Source organism: Xenopus borealis (assembly GCA_024363595.1). Taxonomy (NCBI): domain Eukaryota; kingdom Metazoa; phylum Chordata; class Amphibia; order Anura; family Pipidae; genus Xenopus; species Xenopus borealis. The sequence continues at coordinate 90,588,418 of CM044433.1, forward strand.
TTCAAATTTTTATTAAAGCATTCATAACTATTTTAAGCTCATTTATAAAACTCAGCTGTCAATCAAATATTGTCTGCCACTCCTCTATGCCTTAGGCATAGAGGCGGGGCAGATAATTACTTTCACTTTCCATTCAGCACTTCCTAGTAGCCACTGCTCCCAACACATTTCTCCAGTTCTCTTAAAGGAACAGTAACATCAATTTTTTTTTTTTTTAAATTCGTTAGTTTAGAACGAAAAAAAAACACCAAGACAAATTATACTTTCAAATCACAAAGTCTTTATTAAGAAATAACTTACCAAAATTCCACTTCCTGTCCTCTTCAGAAAAGGCGACAGGGCGACCATCCATCTTGCGGCAATTGATACCTCCTCCCTGGCTATTCTGGTGACAGGTCTTTGGTGGAGGAGCAGCGCAGGGGAGCGGGGCAACAGCAGGTCCCCATCCTTTTCCTCTGGAACAGACTAAGCAAAGCCCCGGGCCACAAGTGAGCCAGATCCAGGGGCCTCCCCGCCCCCTCTGCAACCCCCACTCACTGAACCGCTAACTTCTTTAAAGTCAAGATTTTTCAGCCGGACTGCAGGAAAGAGACTCCCGGGAAGGACAGATCCAGCCCTCTGCACAGCCGCCCCAAACCGCTACTCCCAGCCCAGACTTTGACACACCAGGGCGTTCCAAGGGCATCAACTCGAACCTGGTGGGCAGCACACAGGGAGCGCTTGCACTTGCTTGCGCTGCTGCCGCTACTTAGTAAGTGGTGGCCCTGCTCCGTGTGTGCTGTCTGCCCCTTCATTTTGAAACTGCTGCCAATCGAGTGGAAGGAGTCTGTCTGAATCCGCTTGACCTGCCGGCTGTATTATTGGCTCTGGGGGTCCCCCAGTAGAAGCCGCGGCTGGGTGTAGAAGGTGGGCATCCCCCCAAGATCTCTTGGATGCGTTGCGCTGCCATCCGACTCTGCAGCTGCAGCCAGTGGGAACCCTTACACCAGCACCCAAGACTATGGAGCTATATGGAGTGCTTGCGCTAAAAAAAATCACTAGCACCTGCAGCGCAAGCAAGCGCAAGGCATCGAGGAGATCTTGGGACTAAACAAGGACACCATTCCAAAGGCACCTGCACCCTGGGGCTTCTAGCAGCGGGGGGGATCCCAACCTTCTACACCCAGCCGGGACTGCTACTGGGGAACCCCCAGGAGCAAAGAATACAGCCGGCGGGTCAGACAGACTCCTTCCACTCGATTGGCAGCAGTTTCAAAATGAAAGGGCAGACAGCACACACGGAGCAGGGCCACCACTTACTAAGTAGCAGCAGCAGCGCAAGCGCTCCCTGTGTGCCGCGTTGCCCACCAGGAGCAGAGCAGGTTCAAGTCACTGCCCTTGGAACACTCTGGTGTGTCAAAGTCTGGGCTGGGAGTAGGGATTCCGGGCGGCTGTGCAGAGGGCTGGATCTGTCCTTACCGGGAGTCTCTTTCCTGCAGCCAAAGTCCGGCTGAAAGTGGGGGTCGCAGGGTTCAGAGGGGGCGGGGAGGCCCCTGGATCTGGCTCACTTGGGGCCCGGGATTTTGCTCAGTCTGTTCCAGAGGAAAAGGATGGGGACCTGCTGTTGCCCGTGCTGCTCCACCACCAAAGACCTGTCACTAGAATAGCCAGGGAGGAGGAATTGATTGCTGCAAGATGGATGGTCGCCCTGTCGCCTTTTCTGAAGAGGAAAGGAAGTGCAGTTTTGGTAAGTTATATCTTGATAAAGACTTTGTGATTTGAAAGTATAATTTGTCTTGGTGTTTTTTTTTTTCGTTCTAAACTAACAAATTTTTTTTTTTTAATTGTGTAGCAAGGACATGGGGATAGACATTGGGTCCCCCATTCTGGTGCACAAACAAGATTCTGAGATGATACAAGGCTTGCCTTAATAACAGTGTCCACAAAATGGCTCCTGCCTGCTTGCTATAATTATGAATTCCCAGACTGAAGAAAACAAGATTAAAATAATTTATATAGTGTAATTAATGTTAATTTTGCTTGACTAATGTGATAAAATAGGATTTTGAATTTTTTTTGGGGTGACGGGTCCACTTTAAAGCTGTAAATAACTTTACTAGAAGTACTACAAGTATTGCTTGCCTTCAGCATAAATTTATGCTGCCTTAAAGTGGCCATAGATGTATGGCACAGAAATACTAGTGAAAATCATAAGGGGATTATATATACATTTATGAAGAAACGTATGCATGAGCACACAAAGGCTTATTTATTTAAAATAATAAAGGGGTAACTTTACTAGAATTCAGTAAGTATTGCTTGCCTTCAGCATAAATTTATGCTGCCTTAAAGTGGCCATAGACGTACAGATATTATTTTCTGATACAATGTTTCATAAAATGATATGTTTGTGTATGCTGAGAAAATGAATAGAACAGATGTTGCCATTGATACAGAGTGTTTCTTCAGTGAAAAGACTGACCACCAAACTTTCAGCAAATGAGCACATCTTCAAGATAACAGTGTTAAGGGTTTTTTTTATCAAAGGTCAAGCTTGTAAGGTTTGTGAGGTTTTTTATACCTCAAATAAACTCGCAACATGAATGCTTTTTTAAAAAAAACTCAAATCAGTGTAGCTGGATCGAAAATGACTGGAATCGCTCAAATCGATTGAGCTTTTCGAGCAAAAACCACAGAAAAAAAACCTGAACATCATGAAGGCTTCAAATATCTTCAAATAGTTCAAGGGACCTCTGCCATAGACTTCTCCATGATTCCACAGATTTAGTATTTTCAGATTCAAGCTATTTCCAGTTTAGGGGCATAATAAATCTTGGAAATAAATCATTAATTTTTGTTTTGTTTTATCTGAAAATTCTAGTTTTTTTTTTTTATAAGTATCCACCTTAATGTTTATGATACATCAAACTATATATAAGGGGCAGATTTATCAAGGGTGGAATTTCGAGGGTTAAAAACCCTCGAATTTTTCACAAATTAAAATCCGACGAATTCGTATATCGAATTTATAGGATTTTACAGCTATTTGATCTATTGAACGATCGAATAGAAATCATCCGATTTCACGAAAAAAACATAACGTAAAAATTTTTTAAAGGGCAAGTACATCAACCATCGAATGGTCGAACGATTTTCTTATTCGAATCGTTCGATACATTTGAATCATTCAATTTGATCGAATTTTGCCAATTCGATGGTCGAAGTAGCCTAAAATTTACTTCGAAAATTCTAATTTTTGGCATTCGAATCCATCATCTGAGCTTAGTAAATCTGCCCCTAACACTATGTACTACTATTATTTCATCCATTTTTTATGTATTTGTAAATATTTTGTTTTACACTTATATTTTGTGTTCACATTGTTTGATTTATTTGTTTTTTCCCCCCCGCTACTATGGGTTTAAAAAGGTCGCAATTTGTTTGTTAATTTAGTTTGAGAAAGGTCAGATTGCTGATCGAAACGTCAGTTTTTCCTTTGTGAAAATAATAAAACCCTTATATATACACATATATATATATATATATATATATATATACACACATATATACATATACACACAGTATGTGTATGGGATCGGTTATCCAGAAAGCTCCGAATTACACGTACCTACCGTGACCTCCATGCTCTAGATGTGTCACATCTCTCTCCTTCCTTTGACTCTCTTTACTCTGATATCTCAACCATCTCTTCTCCCCTACCTCTTTCTGCTGGGGTTCCTCAAGGCTCTGTCCTGGGACCCTTATTATTCTCCCTCTATACTTCCTCCCTCGGCAAATTAATCAACGCATATGGTTTCCATTACCACCTCTATGCTTGCCCCCATTGGCTTGGAACACACACATTATATATGGCTCTGGGTGTCATATGTTTAATTTTCTTGTGAACAATACCCTACTGCAATTAGCTAAATGCCCCTATTACACTGTTATCCCCCCCCCCCCCCCCCCCCATTATCCAGAAAGCAGTTATCCAAAGCTCAGAGTTATGGGAAGGTAGCTCCAATAGAATCAAGTTTTTAAAAATGAGTTCCTTCTTCTCTTAATAATTAAACAGTACCTTGTACTTGATCATAACTGAAATATATTGAATCCTTTTTGGAGGCAAAACAATTGTACGGAATGGAGATCCAAATTACAGAAAGACTTGTTTTCAGATAACCCCAGGTACCAAGTATTCTGGATAACAGGTCCCATAACTGTACATAAATACAATTAAAAATCCCAAAAATTAGGCATTCCTTGTAGAAAGAGTTTACTTCTGATCAGAGATGAGGTTGGACAGAAATGATACATGGCCAAAAAGTCACAGCTTGACTTATGTACCTGTGCTTTCCAGAAGGTAAATGAAACATGAACGTATTTAAAACGTGTGATCACAAATTTGTTGTCTGTAAACATGGTTGTTTTATCATAAAAAATGTTTTATCAGTAATGCTACTATATATCTCTGACTAAGCTTAGCTATAAATCCATGCACTGTAATGTGATAAGGCAAACCACTGTACAAAAGTCCCTGTAAATGTGGCCATACACAATAAGATCTGTTCATTTGGCAAGGTCGCCAAATGATGGGATCTTAACCCCATATGCCCACCAAAGGCAGAGTGATATCAAGTTAATCCGAACATTCAGCCCGCGGTCCAAACCTTTGGATTACAACAAAGGAAATGGGCGCAGACGGAACAAGGACAGCATCAACTAGCCAATGCAGATCTTGATTGGCAAAAAAAATAAAAAATCAAACTTACCCAATCGATATCTACGCGTGTTTTGTCCTGATATCAATCGCAGAGACCCCATACATGATCAGATTAGCTGCTGAATTGGTCAAAAGGACCGATATCAGCAACTTTAATCTTCTTGTGTATGGCCACCTTTAGTCCTTACTGTAGTTAAAGTCAGTGTAGTTATTAAGCTATGCATACTGAGACACACTAGAATGCAGGTGCACATAGAGCCATATGCTAAAAGCAAGTTTGTCTCAAATCAAACTATTTCTTGGGAACAAATGTCCTACTTACTGGTCTGCTTGATTCAATCTACCTCATATGATGTGTTACGCTATGGTATTCATATGTACAGATTTCATTATAAATAACACAGACTTTAAAGCATACTTTGGTTGAACAATGTCATGCAGGTGCCTTAAAAGCTAGTTGCACTATTTAATACATTTTGAGTACCTTGTGTAAGTTAGCCACATTGGACTTTTCCACATTTAAAGTGCAAGTAATTGGGACAAATAAGTAAATTAAAATTGCATTTAAAGAAATTTGTTGGTTGCCTAACCACCCAAGTTAACTCTTTGGGTTCAAATACAGCTGTGACTCTTTTAGGGGCAAGTACATACCTTTTTTAAACACTGTTAGACATTCCCAAGCAATGTGTAAATCTGTTATGTAGTTACCCCAAAACACAGCTGTAACTGTAACAAGGGGTTGTATACTTACTAGGGATGCACCGAATCCACTATTGTAGGATTAGCTGAATCCCAAATCCTTTGTGAAATATTTTGCCAAATACAGAACCCTACCCCAATTTGCATATGTAAATAAGGGAAACGAGGGGGAAAGAGAAACATTCTGCATACGTGACTAAAAATTTTTTTTTACTTACTTGTTTGTTTGGCCTGTATTCAGTGAATTCTCTAGTTGCTCAGAACCTAATTAAGACATTATTTTACATTTAATCCTCTTTACAAATTAAAAATGGTATGACACCAAAGTAGGACACACAGCTGGGGCGCAGATATCAAATGCTTATTCCTCAATTAGCAATATTTCAGAAGTATATAAAGAAAGAACGAATGAAAGAAGAAACCCAATGCCAAAACAATAGCAGACACACTTACAAAAGTCACCACGATTATAACTGTCTGTTTACGGACAGCTAGAACATGACTCCTTCTGAACAAAAATAATGAGACCCTTCCTAACATAGTTGTCTGCAACCCAGTGTGCAGACATTTTGCAGACAGCTTATCTAACAATTCTAGTACTTTATTTACTGTGAAGTGAAAGCTGGGGCCTATTAAATTGTGAAGCTGTGAACTTTTCGCTTCACACCTGGGAATGAATTCTTTATCACGTAAGGACATCTTTTTTTAAGCCTGTGCCAATTCGTTTGAAGCAGACTCCAGCATTAAACAATACTTCTTTTACTATTCTACAGTCTAATAGTTTGGGACCCTTGCTTGATGGTAATCATCAGCTCCATTACAATTCATTTTATTTTGTTCAGAATCATTAAGCTGTTGTGTTAGATAGCTGCTGCGTCTTATAACAGCTTTTGCTTTTATCCAATTCCAGATATTATCCAAATGCCATTCTTAGCTTTTGAAAGCTGTAATCATTTTTAGAGCTGCTTGGCTGAGCAGGACAAACTTGATGACTGCACACATATTCAAAATTTCACTGTTTTTGTCTTATTTTAATAGTAAAAAATGTTGTCTTGAAACACATTTTAACAAGTTAAGCCGTGTGCACAAGGCAATTGTGAGCACTGTTTCCGCTTACCCCATTGCTTCCAGTGTTTGAAAGCATAACACTTTGCAACATTATAGTTATCAAACAGAATTATTCCCCTAGTCTATTAAGTCTTAATTCAAGAAAGCAAGAAATCAGCTGTGTTCAAAATATAGTGCACTGTGTAAAGAAATATATTGGGGCAAATTCACTAAAGCGCGAGGTCATTTCCCAACTTCATCGATTTACTAACAGTGTCCCTGGTGAAAATTCGCTATCGAAGTAGATAGACTAGCGCAACTTCGCACCCTTACGCCTGGCGAAGTTCCACACTGACAAAGGGACGTAACTACGCTAATTCACTAAGATGCCCATTTTACTGAACGTTACCTCTTGTGCTAGACTTTACTTTGCCTGGTCAGACCTGGCGAAGTTCAATACAATAGATAGAAGTTTGGGGGGAAAAACTTTTTCTATGTCTCAAAAAAACGCTTGCGTCTTTTACCTTTTTTAGGATGATAGTCTGAAAAATAGCGTAATTTTTTTGTGGGGTTACCCTCTTACCCACTACATTTCCTAACATATGCCAACTCAACTATACAGGGGGCACATGTTTAGGGCAATAGGACAACTTTATCTTATTTATTAAAGGTTTCCTGGGCTTGTGTAGTGTAATGTAGTGGCTGTAACATATAATTCTATTATACTTTCAATTTTGCGCTGTATGCAAATTAGGCATCGCTAGTGTAAATACGCTTTGCCTGACGAAGTAACGGTAGCGCAACTTCGCTACCTTTCACCTCCCTGAGCACAACTTAGCTTTTTAATGAATTTGTGTAGCGCTGGCGAAACTACACCGGTGAAGTGCGGCGAACAACGGCAAAGCCAACAGTAGAGCATTTTCGGAATTTGCTCCATTAAGCATAGCGTGTGTACTATGAAATTTATTTTAATTTAACTTTAAGGCTATTTTACACTGCTTTTGCCCATTTTTTGACAGAAAACAATAAGATTTATTAAGGTGCGAGTTCCACTATTTTGAAGTCAACAATCGATTTTTCTGGATTTTTTTTTTTTTGTATGAGATTTATTATACCACAAACCATCTAAACCTGCGGAGGTCATGTAGAAGACAATGGCAGAGGTCTAAACCATTTAAAGATTTTACTAGCCTTTATGATGTTTCCGTTTTATTCAGCAATTTCACTCTGAAGCTCAAGTTTTTTCCCCCTGAAAACTCAGAAAATTAGTTCTTGGGTTGTCAATCCTGAATTTGCGGATTCGAGTTTTTTCCATTCAAGTTTTTTCTTAAATTAGAAACCATTCCAGTTGTGAGTTCATTCAAGGTCTAGAAAAAACACTAATGGTGGACATACACTGAGAGATCCACTCGTTTGGCAACGAGCGGATCTCTCTCCGATATGCCCACCTTGAGGCAGGCGATATCGGGCTGATCCAATTCTGGGCCCTAGGGCCCAACAATAGCATCAGAATGACGTGCATATGGGCGGTCGGATCGCGGGACCGCATCAACGCAAAGATGCGGCCGCTATCCGATGTGATTTTTAATCCTGCCCGATTGACATGTGGCCAGATATCGAACAGGAAGCCTGTTGGACGGCCCCACTCACAGGCCGATAAACAGCCAGCTCAGTCTGTCGGCAGATTTTATCGGCCCGTGTATGGCCACCTTAAGATAACCCCCAAAAACTAGGGCTTTTATTGTAGTTATCAACATGTTGTAGTTAACAACCTTTCCTATCCCACTTAAAGTGGACCAGTCACCCAGACATAAAAAGCGGTATAATAAAAGTCATTTTCAAATAAAAAATTAAATCAAATTTTTAAATTTTTTTATTTAAGCATTCATAGCTGTTGTAAACTCATTTAAAAATTTAAGCTGTTGATCAAATATTTCCTGTCCCTCTATGCCTTAGGCATAAAGGCAGGGCAGGCAATTACTTTCACTTTCCATTCAGCTCTTACTAGATGTCACTGCTCTCCCTACATTCCCCCTGTTCTTTTAACCATTTCATTGTGTAATCAGCGTATGGGGATGGATATCAGGTCTCCCATTATGGTGCACACACAAAATTTTGAGATGATGCAAGGCTTGCCTTAATAAGTCTCCACAAAATGGCTCCTGCCTGCTTGCTATAATTATGAATTCCCAGATGGAAGGAAACAAGATGCAAATAATTTTCACAGTGTAATTAGAAGTTTATTTTGCTTGACTAACATGATAAAATAGGATTTGGGAACAATTTGCTGGGTGATGGGTCCCTTTAAGTACTTTTTACCTTCTATCAACCTGCTTTCGTCTTATCTAATTTTTTTCAATAAAATAGAAACCTGCTTCATAAAAAAGAGCAAAAAAACTTAAATGAGAACGGTCTTCCATTTGCCTCTATAGAATTCACTCTTTCAAGAGCTTGTCAGACGATTATCACAAAAAATGTGGTACTGTGTGCTTTAAGGCTATTCTCTCATAAAAGTGTGTTAACACTTTGCTTTCTGGAAAGATACTATGGAAGGCAATGGGGCTCATTTATCAACACTGGGCAAATTTACCCATGGGCAATTACCCATAGCAACCAATAAGATTGCTGCATTCATTGTTTTACTTGCAGCTGGCTTAAAAAAACTAATCACTGATTGGTTGCTATAAGTAACTGTCAATGGGCAAATTTGCCCAATGTTGATAAATAAGCCCCAATGTCCATAACTAGAAAAGTGAAGATTAAGATGTAAGATACTATATGTGCTAAATACAAACCAGCTGGAACAGCTCACAACAACTCTACAGAGAGCCAAACAGCAACTATACTGGCAAACATAAGGACAGCAGGAAAAGTGAGGTTTACAAGTTTTTTTTTTATTAGTGGAAAAATCTGATAGTGCTACAGTTTATTGTGCTTTCCACCACTACCTTATAAAATCAAGACACGATTTTGTGCATGATAGGTTTATGTTATGTTAAATAATAGGTTTTTAGAACAGAGTTCTGAGTTTTGATACTACATTTAAATCAAAATGCTTACTGTCAGGGTGTTTTATATACATATAAATCTATTAATTTAGGTTTAGACCAAGTCACAGCGATTCCATTTTTTTTTACAAAAAAATGCAGAACAAAGATTGAACCAAATGTAATGCAAACAAGATTTAGAAAATCTTCTTCAGTTTACAACTCAGGCAATGTGTAAGACAAAAGTAACCAGTGCTTAAAGAAATGCAATAAATAAGGTATATAAAATATATATTCTGACATGTTTTAGTGTATTAAGCTTTCTATAAAAAGATGTTGCTTTTTCAGTTTTTTCACTGAAAATAAAAGTATGCTTTGTCAAAATACAGGGAATCAAAAATATTCTTACAAGGCTGAAGGCACACAGGGCATTTTTAGCAGGCAGAGAAAGTGGACATAGACATGCAGGAGATAACCTGCAATATCAGACAAACAATCTGACGTCCCCATCTCCCTACCTGTCACTAACCATTCAGATCAAATAATGTAGTAAAAGAACGGATCAGCCGATGTTCAGCCCCTGACAGCAATCGTATGAAATTTTATGTCTGCCAAAGCTGGTGACAGTCTCCCACTGAAAATCGTCAGACGGCAATACACGCAGAGATTATCGTCAGCAGACATAAATCTTCTAACCTGTCCGATCGAATGAACGACTGATTGGCATGGCAAGACAAATGTCACGACACTACACAAACGATGGGAAAATTGTACGAATCAAGGATTCATATGATCGGGTCTTTGCATCTATGGCCAGTAAAAGGTTGCACCGCCAGTTTCACTTTCAGTCTCATATTCAACAGACTAAATCAACAGGAGTATTGAAATCTAGATATTATTTGTAGTTCAATGCCTCTGAATCTGTAATTTTGATACAGATCAAAAAATCATGTTGGTATAATTACTGACATATATTAATATGACAAATCCTATTAATGTCGCTGCTAAACCGAAGTCCTTTTCTTTAGTCCCTTTCTTTCTCGAGAAACAGCTAAAAAATCCTTGCCCCTTTCTTTCCTGCTTAGACTATTGACTACTACTAACTGTTCTCCCGAACTCCCACCTCTCTTCCCCAAATCTGCTGCTGGCAAAGAATACTATAAAAATCCTTTTCCTAACCTTCAAAACTCTTCACTTGTGCCCCTGGCTGTCTCCTCTGTTCCTCTCAGAGCATCATATTTTTACACTATTCACACACACATTGCCATCATTTAAACCTTTCTATCTTACTGCTCCTTACTCCTGGAATGTCATCTCTGAATTCCTCTGTAGGCAACCTCTTCAAAAAGAAACTCAGGTCCTACATTTTGAAGAACTCAAGCAATTTCTGGTCCAGTCTTTGTATTTAAGAGCCAATACCCAAACATTTGTTAATAGCAGCACTTTTACCCCCCTATTTGTGACTGTACATTATTCACCCACCTAGCTTGTCATCTCAAATACTGTAGGAGAGACTCTTATGTATCTTACCACATAGCAGTTAACCTCTTATATTATATATTTACTTATTGCAGTGTTTGTCCTACCAGTTTGTACTGTATTTTAAATTAATTGTTCAGTATAAAATAAAAATTGGGTAAAAATTCTAATATAGTTAGCCAAAAATTTAATGCATAAAGGCTGGAGTGACTGATGTCTAACATAATAGCCAGAACACCACTTCCTGCTTTGCAGCTCTCTTATTTTCCACTGATTGGTTACCAGGCAGTAACCAATCAGAAACTTGAGGGGGCACATGGGTCATAACTGTTGCATTTGAATCTGACCTGCATGCTAAGGATCAATTGCAGACTCACTGATCAGTTATGTCCCATGTGCCCCCCCTGATTAACTCAGAGTAAGAGAGCTGCAAAGCAGGAAGTAGTGTTCTGTCTATTATGTTATACATCTCATCACTCCAGACTTTATACATTACATATTTCGCTAACTAACTATATTAGACATTTGGTATTTTGCATAGTCTATTTATTTACCTAGTTTTTATTTTTACACTGAACTATTCCTTTAAAAAATGTATACTGTGCATATACTAAGGGGCAGATTTACTAATGGTCGAATTTGAGGGTTAAAAAACCTTTGAATTCAACCATGTGAATAGGCAGGGAAGTAAAATCCTTCGAATTCGAAGGATTTTACCGCAATTCGATTGGTGGAAAAATCGAATAGGAAATATTCAATCGATCGATTAATCGTTCGATCAAAAATTCGCGAAGTAGGCAAATAAAAATTTAAAGGGGAAGTACTTCGACAGTCGAATATTCTAATGAAATTTTATTCCAATCATTCGATACAATAGAATTTTCAAAATTCACTGGTCGAAGTGGTCTTCAAAAGCATTAGAAAATTCGAATTTGAATCTTTTTGAAAATTCAATCGAACTTCCAATCCTTCATGTGAATTTAGTAAATCTGCCCTTAAAGTGGACCTGTCACCCAGACACAAAAATCTGTATAATAAAAGTCCTTTTCAAATTAAACATGAAATCCAATTTCAAATTTTTATTAAAGCATTCATAGCTGCTTTAAGCTCATTTAAAAATCTCAGCTGTCAATCAAATATTGTCTGCCACTCCTCTATGCCTTAGGCATAGAGGTGGGGCAGATAATTACTTTCACTTTCCATTCAGCACTTCCTAGATGCCACTGCTCCCCACACATTCCCCCAGTTCTCTTAACCATTTAATTGTGTAGCCAGGACATGGGGATAGACATCGGGTCCCCCATTCTGGTGCACAAACAAGATTCTGAGATGATGCAAGGCTTGCCTTAATAACAGTGTCCACAAAATGGCTCCTGCCTGCTTGCTATAATTATGAATTCCCAGACTGAAGAAAACAAGATTAAAATAATTTATATAGTGTAATTAATGTTCATTTTGCTTGACTAATGTGATAAAAAAGGGTTTTTTATTTTTTTTGGGGTGACGGGTCCACTTTAAGTGTTATATAAATAAAGTTATAAGCATATACATATTAAACAAATAATTTTATAAGCTTGTATTTTTTTGTATTCACATTACCAAACAAAATACCATGTAGGTGGAAACACTATTTCTCTAACAATAGTGTACACAGGAAGAGATGGAGTTTGTCTATAGCATTTACAGTGATATTTGCTTGGAATTCTAATACTCACCAAACAGGGGACATGGCAAAACACGAGCACAACGTACAGAACCATGCCGAGCAGAGAATAATTCCTGAGCTTCACCACTGACCTGCAAAATATTTTAAAATATATATCTATTAATCAAATGTTACTTCAAAGAAACTTGTTTACAAAAATAAATTCTCTACTTTATTCAACAAAGCATATGCAAAAGTAACTTGGTAGTAGGTTAACATGAACGGTATTTGGGCCATTCTATTATGTGTTTTGCATTGAGAGACATACACTGTGTACTGCTCTTGTGTGTAGGAAAAAAAATTGTAGGGACACAAAGTAGCCTGCAATTTAGGATAAAGCATTGTGCACGCATTATGTAGGTGTCTGTAAGAAGGATGTCCATGCAAAAGGGCCCTGAAAGGAAAGTTTTGTCTGTAACTCAACAGGCATATGAAATACTCTCGAGGAAATAAGCACATTGCCTAATTACCAAGAAATTGCAGTTGCATGTTTCATTGCTAGAGTATATTTATAGGCTGCCGCAGAGCATGAAACTACTGATAGTAAGTTCCAGTTGTTAGAAATGTAAGTTCCCTTTCCAACAGTCTTTCAAAGACATCAGCAAAATCCTCATCAAAAAGGAGCTTGCAAACCTCTTACTCCTATGCCTTAAAACTAAAATCTCAGACATGACACAGAAGATCAGCAGAAGAACTGTACAGCCTGCAGGTCCGTTTGACCATTAGCAGTGTTTCTTTCTGTTTTCTTTTGTGTACAAATCTATGCCTTACTTTTATATTACGCACATTTAAATTCATCTTGATGAAGCAAGATGGATTACACTGTAATTACAGTACCATCAAACTATACTTAGATTACCACTCATCCTTATTCTCAATTTTTTTTTGGATAACAATACCAATGGAGATGAGTAAACTTGTCTATGAAGCTTGAGTGTGTCATAAAATGTGGAATGTGTACTGGTTTAAACTTAAATACATTAGTGAAATGCTAAAAAGAAGCACAAGAAAAAAAAAATACTGCAATGAAAAAAAGAAATCCCTTAAGCAGTAAAAACAATGTGTTTGGCAGCAGTGTCTTGTGTTCTTCAGCTAAAATACTGATTCTGCATAAAATGCATAGTTAAACTTTTTACTACTTTTCCAAAACAGCCTTAGGTTTGTGTTATAAACCTGATATAGTGTTGCTAAAGATAGAAAAGTTTCTCTAATGAAGTATTCCTTAGATGTAATTACATTTGATATCTTTTCCCTTATTATTATTATTGGGTTTAATAAAACGAATAAAGCCTATAATCAGTGAAATTTTGAACGATTCGATTCTAAATTATGCATAACATGCCTGATCAAACGTATAGCTCTGGCAAGAAAGACTAAAACAAAATAATCTTTGAAAGTTTGTCTGAACAGTCAAAATTGTATTAGCATAGGTAGTCTGATTTTCTGTAAAAAAAAAATATGATAAACAAAGTGCACTACAATAGACCTATTAAATAGAATTCCCCAATATGAAAAGTATGTCTTGTGTGTTTAGGGCATGTCTCATTTGTGGCCACAAAAACTTGCAGAAGACCCGGATTGTAATAAAAGCACAACAAGTCTGGCTTCCAAACAACCCTGGTAATTTTCCATTGAAAGAAGAAGTAGGGTAGGCTTATTCCTAACCCCAGTGCCAGGATAGAAGATTGCAGTCATTTGGCTTAGAAATGAAAATAGTAGGGATGCACCGAATCCACTATTTTGGATTCAGCCAAACCCCCAAATCCTTCCTGAAAGAGTCAGCCGAATACCAAATCGAATCTGAACCCTAATTTGCACATGCAAATTATGGGTGGGAAGGGAAAACATTTTTTACTTCCTTGTTTTGTGCCAAAAAGTTATGTGATTTCCCTCCCTGGCCCTAATTTGCATATGCATATGCAAATTAGGATTCGGATTGGCCAGGCAGAAGGATTCGGTGCATGCCTACAAAATAGTATTACAACACTTTATGCTGATGTTGCTACATTTGTATAAGTAATAAGTAATCCATAAGAATGAATGATGATTGTTTGTGCCTTCAATGATTTCTTTCCTTTGAATTTGTACACAAATTCAGCTGACATTGCATATTACATTCATAATGTTTTATTTTGTTCATACTGCCAATCTTTTCAGTCATTTGCCTTTGCCACACTTGAGTTGCTACTCGCTAAACCGCTTTGTACAAAATAACATGAGGTCAATAAAACCAAAATAACCTTGCAAGTCATTTTGAAGGTGAGGGCACATTGTGGAGTCAGATCACTTTGAACGGACAATTATTTCAACATCACAATGTGTAAATACCAAAAGCATTCCCTTCATTTAATCTCAGTCCTGTAATACAGTCATTACGCTTTAAGCATAATGCTTTCTTTATCATCACTGACTTCAGATAATGTTTGTCTGGATTTATCCGAAGTGCTAGCGTACGTACTGGTAAAATTATGCCATTATGCCAAAGACATCTGTAACAACAGTGCCATCTACAGTTATATTTCCAGGTAAACCTAACAGTCTGTTCAGAAGTAAAAACCCTTTACCAGTATGTTAAAGGTTTAGCAGAGGTATTCATTTTGATGCAATCTCTGGCTGGTATGACACCAATTTATAGTTTTCCAATACGTTTGCAACTTTTGTAGAAGAAAATGAATACATTGTGAAGACAATAATATGTAAGTGACTTTTAATCTTTGTAAAGCACTTTAGAGTATGTAGGCACTATATAAATAAAAGATAATTTATCTTTTTTAAGTAGGGTAATTTTTTTAGGGTTTATTTTAAGATTTGTTCAGGATTTGACCTTTTTTTCTGCATGCGCAGTTGGGGCTAGTCAGGAATCCGCTTCAACTGCGCAGACTGCTGCAGGCTCTGTTATGGGGTACAGGCCCAAAGTGGATATGAATGGTACCAAGAGACTCTGCTGTGCTGCTCTGCTTTTTGAGCTCAGGATTCCAAATAGGAGCACTAATCTAGGTAAAACACTGTGTGGGGAGAGGGAAAGGGGGCAGATCAAGGGTAGTTGAGGGGGGCTGTTGTACGAGGAGATTTAGTTCTCCTTTAACATTTATTTGATCGTGTGCAGAGTCTGGTTTTCTTTAACCCTTCCTGCATATGCAAATTAAGGTTCAGTTTAGGATTCCTCGGAATCTTTCATGAGGCATTAGGCTAATGCATCCCTACTTATTGAAGGTTTTCTTATACAGCATTATTGCCATGCCAACTGCCTCTATTCTTGTTAGCATTTGTTGACTACTGATCTTATATTAAAATGGTATAGGATTCAATTATATTTATATAGTACTGCTAGAAAACTGCCATAATTAATGATACACTTATATAACAGATAGTGTAAATATAGGAAATAAAATACTACATAAGATTATGAATGTTGAAATATAGCAGACATATCAGATCAAGTGTGGACTATGATTTTATCCTCAGGTCCGAATAAAACTCTTGGTCTAGCTATAAAACCATAGCATATTTGTATATAAACTAGTGTAGTATACCCATTCTCAGCAGTGTGTAATTATTCACTTGACTAGCTCCGAAAAGCATTTACCAACACAAAATATCAACTACATTACCTTTATATTGCACCTAATTTTTCCCAATGTCAGCATGAACCTTAAACAATTAATACAGATATAATGTGCAACCTATTGTCTTCAAGTTCAGCTATATATGATATAACTCTTCGTTTACTGCAGGTGAAAAAGTTAAAAAGCTAGAAAAAGGGTAAAATTGTCTAATAATCCATTTGTACCAGTAACTCATATAAGGCTAAGGCCAGACGGGGAGATTCGGGGGCATTTTGTCGCCTGGCGACTTCTCGCCGCGACTTGTAGCCCCCGAACCTCCCCGAATAGCCAAGTACCCAAGCGCACCGGCGTTGCTTGAAAACGCCGGCGCGTATTCACACGGAGAGGCGCGCTTTTTGAAATCGCTCCAGATTGCCTGGCGAGGCAATTTGGAGCGATTTCAAAAAGTGCGCCGCTCCGTGTGAATACGCGCCGGCGTTTTCAAGCAACGCCGGTGCGCTTGGGTACTTGGCTATTCGTGGAGGTCCGGGGGCTACAAGTCGCGGCGAGAAGTCGCCAGGCGACAAAATGCCCCCGAATCTCCCCGTCTGGCCTAGCCCTAAAGGAGCCTAACTAAAGAAGTTGACTAGAAATGTTGTACATCATGTTTTGTGATTCTGCGCCAGTCCAAAGCAACCAAAGCCCTTTAGCAGGGAAGATCTGTGCGTCTGAATATGCTCCCCATCTTCTTTTCTGAAGAATGCATGGCAGCACATAAACCAGTACAACTAACATTTAATAATCAACCCTGTAGCATCAGCTCACACTACTGGCCAACCTCATTTTCTGCTTGATAATTTATGACAACCATTAAAGGGGGGAATTCAAAGGGGAATTCAACCCTGTAATAATTTTTAATAATTTTTTTATTACAGGGTCCAATTCTCCTTTAAGCTTAGCTTCTCAACAGCTGCTCAGAGCCCACTGAACACTTTCCAAGACAGTGACCCCCTGTGACACATTTTAAATCATTGCTGCAATTGAGAAGATAAAACTGTAGCCTGGTTCAATAAGTCCAGTATTTAAAACATGGCATTTTTAGCCATATTCATTTTTAGGGTGTAGCTCTCCTTTAAGTGTCATGTTTAGTGGATAAAATCCCCATTTCATTTAAGGATTAATGGTTATGCAGGAACTTGAAGTCATAGTATGAAACCAATAGATAAAGGGAGCATCTTGATATAACAGTATCCACTAATGGCTCAGTAATAAATTAAGAGAATCTGCATAACACCACGTTGACATTGACTAGAACAGGCAATTCCTCAAAACATAGGAAGAGGAGTGTGGTAGATGGCTAGGAAAATTCTGAGTGATATAATTTTTTATAATGCTCAGCAATATCTCCAGCTGTAAATGAGGGGGTCCGACAAGAGCTAGCTCATTAAGGGCAGTGGAGTATGTTAAATATATAAACAGAAGTAGTAGGTCAGGACAGAATAAAAAATGTACTAAAGTTATAAATCCGAAGTAATAAACTGAAGTGATCAATGCTTTGTTTACAGATGACGCTTTTCAATGTCACTTCTTGAGTATTAATAGGAGGGTTAGATTTTGTATTCTGCCAAAACTTTTGTGGATGATTCGTTTTCCCCCACAGTTATAAAAAATATGTGCCATTCTCATGTCCCATTGTTATATGCATTGTTCAGTTACTTTACTATAAAAATTTGTACAATGTACACCAAACGTTACAGTTTTGAGAGATAATTGTTACTTGTGCATTATTCCTAAACATTAAAGCTGGCCATAGACGTGCAGATTTTTAAAAGATCCAATGGTTATCGTGAGACCACGATTGTCTCAAAACGATCGTTTAAATGTACAATGTGTCCATCAACTAATAAAGACCATTTCAGGCGATATTGCCAGCAAAACTGAAGGGTAGCTGCCTGCTTGGCCCTGCAAACATAGGTAGATTGCATGGGGACCGATAAAGATTTTTTAACCTGGCCGATCAATCATCAGACCAATGTCGGACAAAAAATTGTAAGATGTACGATCGTTCGAATCCCAGTAACCTCATGATAATTTGACAGATTGTCGGACTTCACTAAAGCTGGCCATAGACGTAAAGATTTTTGAAAGATCCAATAGTTATCGTGAGACCATGATTGTCTCAAAACGATCGTTTAAATGCCTGATGTGTCCATCAACTAAAAAGAGCATTTCAGGCGATATTGCCAGCAAAACTGAAGGATCGCAGCCTGCTTTGCCCTGCAAACATAGGTAGATTGCATGGAGACCGATAAAGATTTTCTAACCTAGCCGATCAATCATCAGACCAATGTCGGACGAAAAATCGTAAGATGAACGATCGTTGGTATCCCACTAACCGCACGAAAATTTGACAGATTGGTCGGACTTCCCTAAGATCGGTCGTTTGGCAGGGAAAGATCGTTGCGTCTATGGGGAGCGTAAGCTCAGCCGTTTGGCAGAGAAATATCTTCGTGTCAATGGGGAGCTTTAGGCTCATGTCAGAAAGAACATCTCCGCTGGTCATTTTATAGCCAGCGGATAAATTCCTAAATCTTGCCAAGGTTCCCCTATCATTGCTGCTGACAGGTGCTTTTCCGCCAGTTTAAAAGTGCCAGTGAAGTAAACATCCCTTGTGCCATAAGCCTAACACCAACAGATTTGCAGCCACACAACCTTTATTAGCAGCAGAGTGGCCAGTAGGAAAGTAAACACTCCTCTACCGTCTGTCAGTTCACTCTGACATTTTGGCAAGCTGGAAAATAAACACTTGCTGGCTGATGTTCTTTTGTAAAGATTTACAGGGCCGACGGCTCCTGCAATTAACTTTGGCTCCTTAGTTCAAATGTTAGTGAGAGTCCAAAAAACACTTTTCTCACTCTGGAAAAATGTATAGTACTTGTTACTGTGTGTGATTAAAATCATCCTAGTCTCCTAACATTTACCATGGGGCTAGATTACAAAGTAAGTGAGGTTAGACGAAGGTTAACAAAGAACAAAAACTGGGCACTGATCCCAGATAAACATACTCAACGCTTTTTGTTTTATTATGTTTATCATTCTGAAGACAATTAATGCTATTTTCTTACCCAATAAAGCTTCCCAGCACTGAACTCAACTAGTTTACTACCATTCCTCTTCATTTTATGTTTTGCAAATGCCCTATATTTTCACTTATCTTGGTTGTACAGTCTCTAAGAAAGCTCACGGTCACTATTATAATTAGTGTAACTTACTGAAACTGGTATAAATCCCAGAAGTATTTTATCACTGATCAAAGAGGGGTGAACCTGTAAATAGGCTGTCAAATTTCTAGTTACTAGGTAATATGTTGGTGCTGCATTCCTGGAAGAATCACTGCAAACACAAGGAAATGTCCACCTAAAAGTTGATGTTGTGGCTAAAAAGAAGCTTATAAGTTTGTTTAATAAAAACTCTGTACTGCGCATGGCAACAGCTAAAGGTGCCACAATGAACATCCAGGAGCACTGGAAAGATGCTGCCACTATGCTTTGGTACAAAATATGCTAGGATGCCTTTGTGTTTTTAAAGAGGAACCACAACCAGCCAGGGGCAACACTTCAAAAACTTTGTTCACTGCTGGAAGGTTGGGGAGGTGGATGGCACTTGAGTCTGAAAAAAGGCATCTCCCAGTAATTATTTTTGCCTTTTCTTTGTAGCCTATTACATTGCCCCTACTGGAACAAAACATGTGATACATGATGTCAGTATGGGTTGTCCAACTCAAATTCACAGATTCAAGTTTTTTCCATTCAAGGTTTTTCTTAAATCGTAAAACATAAGACATGTGTTCAGTATAAAAAAAACTCACAAACTTCTAAATCTTCACAAAAAAAACTTCTAAATCTTGACCTTTGAAAAATAACCCCCTTAATGTGTGAGTGATTTTTAGAAGACATGGGGCCTACTTACTAATTTTCAAGGTTGAGGGGGAAAAAAGTGAGCCAGAAAATAAAACAACTGCAAAACTTGCATGCTTTTATTTTCAAATGAAGGTCTCGGCTGAGAATTAAAATAGACCCTAGCATTTCAGGTACACAGAGGCCCTCTCAGTCCACACAGAGGCCCAAACAGCCCCTATTTTTCTTATGCTTCTCCTCCCAGTGTGTACTTTAAAAAATTGTCCAGTGATGTGTATCCCAGTAGCATCATATAAATAAAGTTATACATACATACACACATGCAATTACAATTCTTAGACCAACTGGATTCATAAGTTGTCAGTAGAGCTACACCTTTCTAGCTGGAACTGGAAATTTCTAGTCTATATAATACAAAGATAATTTATTCTCCACTCCATATAGCAAGTCCTGTAATTAGAACTATTTTAAATGTATTTAAAGTAGCTATTGTAAAAACTAAAACAGCTCTATCTGTAATTTGGGCCCTACAAGGTCAAAAAAGTCTAATAAGTATAAGTGCTCTCTAATACCGTAATATAAATGCTTCTACTGGACAGCAGGAACAATATGTGAATTTACTTTGTTTTGATGAGTAGACATTTGGTGACTATGTACAAATGTAGTGAGAGCTTTAAAAGTATTCCTTCACAGGCAGGCAGTTTTTTTTAAGATATGCATGACCTATCATGCACTTCACAGAGAATCTGGAGATAAGATGCAGCCATTGAAGTGAAAAGACTTAAAGATTGATGTGAAACGAATGTGGGAAAATTGGTGTTTTCTGCCCAGACAAAGGTTTCTGAGAAATCCTGGAGGTCAAAGTCCTAACTGAGTTCTACATATTGAGTATCTGTGCTTTACAGATTGTTTCACATGTACATGCTAACCTTCAGATCTACATAATAGCTTTTTATATTTATGGGATCGGATCTCTCATTAATACACAGTAATACTTACAGATTTAGTGTGAAGTACATAACAACTGATTTAAAACCAAAACAGCCAGTCATTCAAACACTTAGGAGTTATTTATAAAAGGTTGAATTTTAGAGCATTGTGGGCTTTTTTAGATGTACTCACAAATCGAATGGTTTCTAATGTAAGAAAAAAAACTCATTTAAAAAACACGAATCAGTGTAAATGGGGAGAAAACCTTGAATACTAGGATTGATCGTGTTTTCAAGTGAAACGCACAGAAAAAAAATGTTACATCATGAAAGCTATTAACATCTTCAAATGGTTCAAGGGACCTCTGCCATTGGCTTCTACATGCAAATGCTTCTGACATCAGAATCTGTTTCACTGTTGATATGCTCTGCAATCAAGTTTCTGACACCTAAAACAATGTAGCAATAACCAAACGACTAAAGAACTTGGGAGGACAACGGACTACTACACATGCTTGAAAGAAAACACAAAAAAAACCCTCACACTATATAGGTCTCTATAAAAAAAAAGATATTGGGTAATCATAAATAAAAAATTGCCATTTTAAATAATAAATAATTAAATAATAATGGGATTGTATGATACACAGTGTATCACAGTGGAACTTTAAAGGGGTGGTTCACCTTTAAGTTAACTTTAAATATGTTATAGAATGTCCAATTCTAAGCAAATTTTTAATTGGTCTTCAGTATTTATTGTTTTATAGTTTTTTAATTATTTGCCTTCTTTTTCTGACTTTTTCAAATGGGGGGGGGTCAAAGACTCCATCTAAAAACAAATTCTCTGTAAAGCTACAAATGTATTGTTATTGCTACTTTTTATTACTCATCTTTCTATTCAGGCCTCTCCTATTCCAGTATCTTATTCAAATCAATACATGGTTGTTATGGAAATTTAGATACCAGCAACCAGATTGCTGAAATTGCAAACTGGAGAGCTGGTAAATGAAAAGTTAAATAACAGAAAAACCCACAAATAATAAATATGAAACCATTATCAATCTCTACATCATACTGAAAGTTAATTTAAAGGACAAGGAAAGGTTAAAACTATGTAAGCCTTATCAGAAAGTTCCACCTAACTATACCAGTAAACCCTCAAAGTAGTGTTGCTCTTAGTCCTCTGTCAAAAGAAACACATAATTTATTTCCTTCTTGTGTACACATGGACTTTTGTATCAGACTTCCTGCCTTCAGATTAAACCTACTTGCCCTGGGCGAGAGCATGCTCAATTTGCTCCTCTCTCCCTCCCTTCACTACTGTAATCTGAGCCGAGAGCCATGAGTGAGCAGGGAAAGACTCAGGCTGGAAGTGACGTCACTGCAAGCTATTATGGCAGCTACTATCCTAAACAAACAGAGAGCTTCTAGAGTGTTTTACTCAGGTATGGTAAAACATTCTACAGAATAAATATAGCATTCTAGCTTGCACTATTGCAGCTAATCTATTGGCAGTAAAATGCCTCCGGCATTCATTCTCCTTTAAAGGTGATCACCCCCTTTAAACCTGGAACCATAGCTTCCATTTTCTCAGAAATAAGACGAAAAAATATACAAAAAGATGTAACAAATGCTGGAACACAACATGACAAGTTCTCCACGACTCTTTGAAGTTGTCCTAGGTTTTATTCTTTGGTAGGTCTTATATACAAGATTATGTCATTTTAAAATGGAAGGAAAATCAAGTCACTTCTTTTTTACATCCGGGTGACGGGTCCACTTTAAGCTATACTTACTGTATCAAGGAGAAAATAAATTAGATCACAAGAAACACACTGCATTAAGCACTAGGCTGGCAAACCATGTTGGATAATAAAAAACATCAAAGATGATACTTTTTCTTATACTTCCACAGTACAATTTCAACTTGCATAAAAACATTTTGCAAAGTTCACAACGTGGTTAAACCTGTCTACTCTATATACAATACATCAGTGTAAAGATCTTGTTGTGCTGTTTGCTAAACTGTATTTTGCTTTGCGATTGAGATCCTGTTTGATATCCCCATTTGTCTATTATAATAAACTAACTAACAAACACATCCCCCCCCATTGTTTGCCTTTCATTGTTCAGCACAGGTCATCAGTAATCATTTGTATATTACTGCCACCTGTGTTTGTGTTTAAACAACTCACACTGTAAAACAGCGTGCAAATTTTGTTAAAAAAAAAATTGCAAGAAAAAAAGATCTTTTTTTGTAACAAATGGTTCATACTGTTGATATATTTATTCTCTAATATTTAGAAATATTTGTCTTTTTGACTTGTACCAAGCATTTAACAAAAAGGGCATAAATATTTATAGTAGTGTAGTCAATGAAAAATATCTTGCTGAGAAAATTTTAAATAAATTAGAAAAAAAATGCACTAAACTGTTTAGTTACATACAAAGTATGTAAAATGATGTATGTAAAATCTGGAAGCTCATAGACTGGCATGTGTTATGGGGTCCTGGTGCAGATTTTTGAGTATACAGATGGTGGTTATGTAATTACACAATGTATTAGCTATATGAGCCATGAGAAACCCTTTTCAGATTCAATTTGTTCTTGCTGTAGCACATGTCAAAGAAAAACCCAGGGCCGTCAAATTCATCACCACTACAAAACGTTTACATAAAACTATGCCATAGATTCTCCAGAAGGTGGTAAGAAAACGGTGCATTTGTGGCTCAATATAAATGGTACTATTTTGTAAAGTAGTACTTTTGCAAACATTTTCTTTATATAAATATAGGTTATTTAACACCTATTGCCAACCAAGGTGCTCCTTGATGGAAGACATACTACAGTTCCCTAGCACATTCAAGATACAGTTGTGCTCATAAGTTTACATACCCTAGCAGAATGTATGATTTCTTAACCATTTATTTATTTCACTCATGGTTAGTGGTTGGCTGAAGCTTTCTGGGGGACTACTGCTCAGACATAACTCCATATGGCCATGGTCAGCCAAATGTGTTTACTCTTTTTAAATCATAATCACTACACAAACTACCCAAATGACCCTGATCAAAAGTTTACATACCCGGGTGATTTGGCCTGATAACATGCACACAACTTGACACAAAAGGATTAGAATGGCTATTAAAGGTAACCATCTTCACCTCTGATCTGGTTGCATGTAATTAGTGGGTGTGTATAAAAGGTCAATGACTTTCTGGACTCCTGACAGCCCCTTGCATCTTTCATCCAGTGCTACACTGATGTATTTTGGATTCTATGTCATGTGGAAAGCAAAAGAATTGTCAAAGGATCTGCGAGAAATGCTAGTTAAACTCTATAAAACAGGAAAGGGATATAAGAAAATATCAAAGGAATTGAGAATGCCAATCAGCAGTGTTCAAACTCTAAGAAATGGAAAATTAGGGGTTATGTTGATACCAAACCAAATAAAACTAAAATTTCAGCCACAACTGCCAGAAAAATTGTTTAGGTTGTAAAAAAAAAAACCCACAAATAACTTCAGGTGAAATACAGTGGTGTGGATGTTTCAAGATGCACAATAAGGAGGCACTTGAAGAAAAATGGGCTGCATGGTCGAGTTGCCAGAAGAAAGCCATTACTACGCAAATGCCACAAAGTATCCTGTGTACAGTAACAGCGCAGAGACAAGCCTCAAACCTTCTGGCACAAAGTCATTTGGAGTGATGAGACTAAAATTTAACTTTTTGGCCACAACCATAAATGCTACATTTGGAGAGGAGTGAACAAGGCCTATGATGAAAGGTACACCATTCCTACTGTGAGACACGGTGGTGGATCGCTGCTGTTTTTGGGATGTGTGAGCTACAAAGGCACAGGGAGTTTGGTCAGAATGGATGGCAAAATGAATGCAGTAAATTATCAAAAAAATATTGGAGGAAAGTTTGCACGCATAAGCCTGAAAGCTGTGCATGGGAAGTACTTGGACATTCCAACATGACAATGATCCAAAACACAAGGCCAAGTCAACCTGTCATTGGCTAGAGCAAAATAAAGTGAAGGTTCTGGGGCCATTTCAGTCTCATCCACAACTACAACAAAAGACTTCAAGCTGTCATTGATGTTAAAGGGGGCAATACATGGTATTAAGTGATCATGATTTAAAAAGAGAAAACACAGTTGTTTGACAATAAATTGCTTCAGCCAACCACTAACTGTGAGTGAAAGAAAAGTTTTTGTGTTATCATTCATATTCTCTGAAAAATGGATAAGAAATCATAAATTCTACCAGGGTATTTAAACTTATGAACAAAACTGTAATTCATTTGTTGTGTGCAATTAAACTCTCTCTCTGTGTATTGCACTCTAGGAGGAGCAAAAAGCACTTATTATGCTGCAAATACTTATTTGTCACAACATGCAAGTAGACTTCAGAATGAACCCTTTGAGCAGTGGTGTAACTAGAGAAGGATGTGGATACAGGGTTCCCCATCAAATTAATTACAGAGCACCCAAATGTCCAGATACACAAATTTTACTAATATAAACTGAATTTGGTTAGTAGTGTGGGCTTCATGGGGAACAGAGCATGTTGCAAATAAAGTACGTTTTTGTTACATAGTACAGTCCCAGAATTCCCTCTTCTGGTTCCCTTACATATTCTGGCACCAGCCTGACTTTAATTAGGAAAACAAATAGTCCTTTTATGTGAAAGGTTAAGACCCAGCTTTTTTAGAAGCCGGAAAGAAAAATAGCAAATAATATAAGCAACTGTCAAAACACTAAATTATGGTATTATATTATAGTGTATAATAAATATGCATGGCTGCAATAAGCAGCAGGGAAGAAAGGACCCAGTGAAGATATCAATTAGAGGTTAGAATTGGAGAAGACATAACAAAAAACATGGAGATAATGGGAAAAAGAATAGAAAGAATAAAAAAACAGAAAAGATGGAAAAAACAGAAAGTAGTATCTGGACCACCTCCATGATGGCCAAACAAGGGCTTTCTGGGGGACTACTGCTCAGACATAACTCCATATGGCCACAAATGGTTGACCAAATTGCATTGATCCAAGTGATCAGCATGTGAGCAACTCAGTGGGATCACATACCTACCAAAAATAAGATGAAGTATGAGACATGAATTTTCTCCTTTGGCAGTTAAACAACACATATGCCTAATCTGGTAATTGGCGAGCCTGTGAACTTGCAATCCATTATAAAATATTCTCAGTACTGGGCTGCTAAAACTGTTACAAATTATGCCACTATGTTGTGCACAGAATTCAGTATTAATAGGTTTTAAATAACAACTGTCTAATTTACTGTCTTAACAGTCTATACATAAGCATGTGATAAAATCTCAAGTAGGACAGGAAAATAAAATAGCAAACGTTTTTATTATTAATACAGTAAAACAATTAAATCCAGTAGACATTCTCTTTTAACACCAAGTAACCAGTGGTGCCAAACGCTTACCGAGGCTCCATTAGTAAACTATTTTTGGATCCATAAGCACTTCAAAATTCCATGGATCATAATCTAATCAATGCAGGCTCATTAGGGAAAAATTATGTTGCTCAGGTCTGCCATAAACTATACAGACGTTAGTCTGATGATACTTTACTGATGAACCTTAAACACAATGTCATTGAACTAAGATCACAAAACCAAATGCTTCCCTTTATAAAATTACACAACAATTGTAAGGTAAAGAATAAGTTCCCAATAAGGTTAGACAAAAACGTTACCAGAGGTTAAAATATCATGGAAGAAATTTAGCATACAAGCACAATTAACTAGGGATGCACCAAATCCGAGCCCTAATTTGCATATGAATATTAGGGGAAGGGAGGGAAATTGCATGACTTTTTGTCACAGAACAAGGAAGCAAAAAATGTTTTACCCTTCGGATTCATTTCAGTATTCGGCCAAATCTTTCTCGAAGGATTCAGGGTTCAGCCGAATCCAAAATAGTGGATTCGGTGCATCCCTACAATTAACCCTATGATTTGGCCAGAAACTGGCATAAATCTGTGTCTACGTGTATGTCCAGGCTAACACTTGGTATTTCTGAATTAGTTATTCTGAAAAATGTTGTTTATAACCAGTAACAGAATATTAGCAACAATCATCTTAAAAAAATACTATAGAATACTAAATAAATAATACTAAATAAATAATTAGTATTAATATTATATGTATATACTAAAGAATGTTCTTTTGGGGAGGGTGTTATAGTTCTGCAATACACTGTAGTTGGAGCACGCATGAAAGCTGCTTAATGCTGTTGATGCAAGGCATTTCTGCCTCTCACTTGGTTGCACCATTAATTTATTTAGCTGAACCAATTAATTTCAAAATTGTTCTCAGTTAAAAACATATATTCAGTTTATATCTTCATTTCTCTATACACACAATAGTAAAAGTATGCATGCCCTTGACCAATTCTCATTTTTCTAAATAACTAATCCTACACTATTTTGAACTGGTATGGGATCCGTTATCCAGAAACTCATCCAGAAAGAAAAGGCCGTCTCCCATAGACTCCATTACAGTCAAATAATCCAAATTTAAAAAAAAAATTCTCTATAATAATAATAAAACAGTAGTTGTACTTGATCCAAACTAAGATATAATGAATCCTTATTGGAAGCAATAATGTTTACATGATTTTCTAGTGTATAAAGATCCAAATTACAGAAAACCCCATTACCTGGAAAGCCCCAGGTCCTGAGAATTCTGTATAATAGGTCCCATACCTGTATCTTGTGATATTTCAAAGCACTTCATAACAAAATAAGATTTAATGATACTTGTGTTTCGTCTATAGAAAAAATGGAATTATCCAAGAATTTGAGCTTCTTCAAACTGTAAATATGCAAGCTGCATATTAAAGGGGTTGTTCACCTTTAAGTAAACTTTTAGTATGATGTAGAGAGAGTGGTACTCTCTACATAATTTGCAATTGGTTTTGGTTTTTTTATTATTTGTTTTTTTTATAGTTGTTAGCTTTTTATTCAGCAGCTCTCCACTGCAATTTCAGCAATCTAGTTGCTAGGGACCCAATTACTCCATACTATAATAACCATGCACAGATGTGAAAAACAGGCTGGAATATGAATAGGAGAGGGGCTGAATAGACAGATGAATAATAAAAAGTGGCAATAACAAAACATTTGTAGCCTTACAAAGCAATTGTTTTTTAGATGAGGTCAGAGACCCCTTCTGAAAGCTGGAAAGAGTCAGAAGAAGAAGAAGACAAATAATTAAAAAAAAATATATACAAAATAGATAGTGGAGACCAATAGAACAGTTGTTTAGAATTAGCCATTCTATCACACACTATGGGGCAGAATTCGAGGGTTAAAAAACAAGTTCGTAAAAATTCGTATTTGAAGGATTTTTACCACTATTCGATTGGTCGAATGATTAAAAAAAAATTTCAATTGATTGGTAAAATCAATCAAATCGATCGATTCGAACAATTCTAACTATTTTTTTATTCGATCAAACTTTTTGAATCCCAATTCGGTAGCATTGATCTGGCAAACTAGGCAGTCGAATAAAAATTTGAAGGGGACGTACTTCGACTAGTCGAATATTCAAATAGGTTTTTGTTCGAATCATTCAATTCGAAGGAATTTTCAAAATTCACTGGTCGAATTTGTATTCAAAAACATTTGAAAATTTGAATTCAAAACTTTTTGAAAATTCGATCGAACTTCAAATCCTTCATGTGAATTTAGTAAATCTGCCCCTATAAGTTAACTTAAAGGTGAACCACTACTTTAAGGGGATTATTTATCAAAGTTTGTGAGGTTTGTGAGTTTTTTTCTACCTCGTATAAACTCACAACTAAAATTATTGCTTATTTATGAAAACTTGAATTAATGCAATCAGGGGAAAAACTCAAATAGCTCTAATTGATCTAATTTTCAGTCAAAACCCTCTGAAAAAAGGGACCTATGCCATTGACTGCTACACGACCTTGACAGATTTTAGCTGGAGTATTTTCGGATTCAAGTTTTTTGCAGCTTTGGGCATAATAAATCTTGAATTTTTTTTTTTACCCTAAAATATTTGTTTTTATGAAACTACCCTCAAAAACTTGAATTTTTAAGGAAAAACATAACTCGACCTTTGATAAATAATCCCCTTTTTCTTAAGATGAATACAATGCCAGATTTGGCGTTTTGAAATAAAAATATTATGGAAAGCAACTTTTTGTGTAATCATTATATAGTATTCATATTTTGGTACTACACCGAGGTTTCCCCCCGTCTTCCTCTTCTGCTGCACTTGCTGTAAATGTTGACCCTCTCGAAATGATGATGGACCAGCCTCTTTCGCTATCTTACAAACTTAAAATCCAGCAATCTTTAAGAATGCATTTCAACACTTTTTTTGGTAAGCGCTGCTTCAGGCTGCTGCAATGGAACTCTCTTCCAAGAAATGCCTGTCTACACCAAATGTTGTGGTACTACACCGAGGTTTCCCCTCTTCTTCCTCTTCTGTTGTACTTGCTATAAATGTTGACCCTCTCGAAATGATGATGGACCAGCCTCTTTTGCTATCTTACAAACTTAACAAAATCTAGCAATCTTTAAGAATGCATTTCAACACTTTTTTTGGTAAGCACTGCTTCAGGCTGCTGCAATGGAACTACACCAAATGTACTTTTATCTATAGCCTCCCTCTCCATTAATCACAGAGAACTGAGGCTTTCACATCCTGGATGTATACTACGGCGATGAGACTATTCTTTACAAGAAAACTTTTCAGGTTCCTCTCTTAACTATGCCATTCCAGGATCTATAAAATATAAATAAATAAATATAAATAAATAGTAGACACACACTTTGGTGCTCATTGTACATTTTAAACCAATATTTCTCCCTACTGTCAAAGAATAGTTTTAGAAAATGTTTGCCCCTACCAGTCTTGGAAAGGCAGTTACACAGAACATCTGCAGGTCTTTTCATTTTTAGTGTGCTATTGCCGTTTGTCTAAAAATATTAAGCTATTGATTGCAGTTCAGCTACTCTTCCTAGGACTGATGTTTTTTTCTGTTTATTCTCAGTGTGCAATTTTTAAACTTCTTGTGAAGTCTGTCAGCATGAAGAAATTAAACCGGTGAGTTTGACCAAAGGTATCAGTTGATAATGCATCAGCAAACAGGGCCTCAGTCCACATCTAGTTCAGAAATGTCTAGCTCTCACGTAACTTTACTGCTTATGTAGTCATGCATGTAGAGCTGCCCTAAAACTGGCCCAAAAGAGGATTCCAGTGAGAGGTTAGATAACCATTTCATGCATAAATCACACATCAATATATGTGGGAGAGCTGCAAACACATCTTTGCATTCTTTGCAATTCCGTTTACTGCTAAGCTTGCAAGAACCAACAATTTTCAAATCATAGGTATGCACACAAGAACCCTAATCTATAGATGTATTCTTCAGAAACTTGAAATTATGTAAAACTGAAAGTATAACCTAGTACAATTATTATTTATTAACATTGTATTTTTATTTACAAATGTTACATTTGCTTAATAAACACTTTTGCCTGCCATAGCCCTTCGGAAAAGAGATTTCCCTGCAACACAGGGGAAAAATGAATTTGTTGCACTCTGTGCTTCATTTGGAAGTTTTATCGTTATCATTTCATATTTGACAGATCATGCTTTTAACGTACTCCATAATCTCCTGTTCCATTAAAGATCAGAAGGGAAGAGATTGCATTTGGTAAATTGTCCTATATTTCTTACACCAGCAATTTTTAAACAATTACACTTCAGAAACTCAGCAATGCCATCACCTCCCATCCCCTTTCACCAATCCAAACACTACTGTAGTCTTTTGAACCACATCTAATGATATCTCCCATTTATAAGTAACACTCTCTTGTCAAAGATCTTGCTCCAAAGGGATCTTAATGTAAAACCACTCAGACGATGGAGAGACACATGCTTTTGGAGGCAGACTGTGAAGGTGTTTGGGAATCAATGCAACACCATTACAGACAGTGTCAGCTTAGCAGCTGTCATAAACACTTCATAATCACTCAAGCATAGCAGGGGCACTCCCAATTACTGCATTATTTCATTATGCAAGAAGCTGCTGTCAAAGAGATGAAGAAAGAGATGCTTAGGTAGCTAGTCATCTGTGGGAGTTTAAAAAGGGGCAATCAAACCTCCTATATGTTAGGTATACTCTGTTTCAGAGACCCTGCACTTTATGCTATGTAAAGTGTGTTTGTGCAAACATACTTGCATACATATTTACAGTGTAGGAACGGGTTAGTGTTTTATACAAAAGGGCTTTCACACATTTTTTTGCCATCCCAAATAGAGTTGGCCCTCGACACTTATATTGTCAAAGGGATATTACACTGTCTAGAACATAATAAACTTTATTTCATTTGATATAAAAGAAAACTAAAGTAAATGCAAACCCTGCTTATAAATAGAGTATGTTGATCACTTATGCTGGCAGCACCTTTGCCAATTTGCCATAAGCCTCCAAAAAAACGTTATAGTTGCTGCTGCATGTGCTTCATACTACCTAATAACTCTAAAACAATGCTTTATTTTGGTGTATCTATTGGGCTAACACTTGCACATAAATATCTGTCTCACGGCCCATTGGTCTATTAAGTGCAGATTGTATTTCCATGTGTTTATGCAGGTTGTGAGGCATAACAGAAAATAAGTCCCTATCCCAAACAACTGAAAATTTAAGTGGGCAGGTAACTTACAAGCACAATTAGAAGAATAATTAGTGCTTAAAATGTTTGGGGAACTGGTACATAATTGACCAAAAACTGTGCAGGAGGAAGGATCATTGGGTTAGATTTGAAGAAAGGTCCTTATGGATTAATTCAGAAATAGAATTCCAGAGATGAGGAGCAGCAAGAGAGAAAGGGATAAGATGGGAGATGGCAGTGGGTAGTTTGAAAAGTCAGAGGCTCTAAGAGGAACATAGTATAGAACCAGGAGCATATGGAGACAAAAGTGAGTTTATTAGTGTGTTGAGGAAACCAGAGACCCAGAAGATAACCGTTATAACCATTTGGTGAACATGTAAACCATGCAACAAAAAATATAAATGGCCAACATGAGAACACGCAATTGTCACTCAAAAGCAAACACAACACAATGCAGCAGGCAAACACTTAAAATCAACCCAGGTGGCAGTGCCATTAAAAATTTATAATCGTTTGTAGCATATTTTGTCAATACCTCATGTACCAGAGGAAAAACCCATTATAACCATACAATGGAGTTTTACTGAATGCTGGATTGGAAAGCATAAAATCTGCACTCAAGAAATTAAACTTTTGTAAGCATTTTAGCTTTTCTCAGCAGGCAACAGAAAACTAAACAATACATAGAATATACTATATGTAGGGCAGTGAATCGGACTCCTTTTAGTGGATATTCTACAGTAGTCTTTAATATAGTTATATTAGTGTAACAGAGTATTGCCCCCCATCCTCTTGTAGGAATAAGCTGAGGTATGGTTATACAGTGGTGTGAAAAACTATTTGCCCCTTCCTGATTTCTTATTCTTTTGCATGTT